>CM065735.1:4393116-4403116 GCA_033310375.1 Conus canariensis
TGGCACTTACCAGTTGAAGCAATATGGAGAAATAATTGTTGTAAATCAGAGAAGGGGTATTCACCAGAACAATGTGAAGAAAAAATTGTCTGGGTTGATGAAGATGCTAGTATATTCAGAAATGAACTTGAATGTGATGAATTTCTAGACACCATACAGAAAGCCCCGTCAGTTATTACATATTAATGTGAATGAGAGTGTAGATAAATTTGTCTGTGCTTTGTGCGGAGCTGCAGCTTGTTTAGTTCGAGTTGTTCGTAGAGGTAACAGAACATATAATGACTGGTTTGATAATGAGTGCGAACGAAAGAAACAGGAAGTTAAAATGTTATTAAAAAGATTTCAGATGCAAAACAGCCAAAGATAAAATTAAGAAAAGAGAAGAATTCGCTGTACCACGTTAAGAGTATGTCACGTTAAGGAAAATAAAGGAACTGGAGTTTAAAGAAAGAAGGTTAAAGAAACTGAATAATTCAGTCAATGATGCTAAAATGTTCTGGTCAGTGGTAAGATCTGTAAATAAAAAGTTTGGTGTATAACGAAATCTCAGTTCAGCAGTGGCATGACCATTTTGGGGGCGTTTTTCCTAATTTTGGTAACAAAAGTAAGGACGAAGAGACTGGTTTGGTAGAAGAGGATGAAACTGAACCATTACTTAGTCGTCCTATATCCAGTGAAGAAGTCGTTGCTGGTATTAAACATTTGGAATTAGGAAAAAGTGCAGGACTAGACCGAATCATAGCAGAAATGTTGAAGAATGCAAACACAACTGTAACTGATTTCCTTGTTCGTTTATCCGCCAAACTTTTTGATAATGGCGTCTTGATATCAGAATGGGCTAAATCTATTATCATACCAATTTATGAAAAAGGATATGTAAACAATCCCGACAACTATCGTGTGGTAACACTTACCAGCATCTTAAGTACAATCTACACTTACATACTAAATACAAGATTAACTGAATGGGCTGAAAATGAAGAAAAAAAATAGTGGAAGAACAAGCAGGTTTTAGAGCCAGTTACAGCACAATAAACCATATATTTACATTATATGTACATTATATTCTTTGATTCAAAAACATCTACTCTGTAAAACGAAGCTTCACATTGCATTTGTAGATTTGAAGAAGGCCTTTGACTCGGTAAGTCGGAATGCTCTGTGGAATGTACTTCGTAAAAGTGGTGTTAGTAGTAAATTGTACATGGCTATTAGAGGTGTCAACGACTCAGTGCTTGCATGTGTGCGTGTGAAGAGTGAGTATTCAGATTATTTTGATCGTCCAAATTGAGTATAGCAAGGATGCCTGTTCAGTCCACAGTTGTTTTCTTTCTTTATAAACGAACTGGCTTTGGAACTGTCCAGTAAAAGAAGGCATGTATCCAGATAATACCTAGAGCAGTTGAATTATTTTTATTACTGCATGCTGACGATGTTGTTCTTCTGTTCGGAACAGTTGTAAGTTTGCAAAATCAACTAAATGTATTGAAAGAAGAAGCAGATCGCTTATGTTTATCAGTTAACGTGGATAAGACGAATATAGTGGTCTTTGGAGTGGGTGGCTACCTATCAGTGCATGAAAGGTTTTATGGAAATGCAGATGTTCAAGTAGTTAATATATATGAATATTTAGGAATGATATTTTCAACAAAATTAACTTTCAATTACGCATGGGAAGAATCTCTTAGAAAAGGGAGAAAAGGTACTATTGACATTCTTAAATTATTGATGAAAATAATTCTTATGATCACTTCGATTATAATCGTTCTTTTTCTACTAATAGCATGAGAAAGTCTGCAAACTGGGTTCTCAATAATTATGGGAAATGTTTGTTAAATATGTGTACAACCCTTGGACTGTGGATTTTAAATGGCACATGTAATGGGGATACTGATGGTAATTTTACGTACTTATCACAGACAGGATGTAGCGTTAATGATTACCTTCTTTTGTCTAAGGAACTGTTCTTTATCATTGTGTCTTCATGTGAAAAGGTCATTTCAGCGAGAATAGACTCAGATCATTTGCCCATTGAATTACATTTTAGATTTTCAGAAAGACAAAATGGATCGCAAGTTCAATCCGCAGAAATGAACCAGTTCATTGAAAAGTTTGTGTGGAACAAGGATCTAGAATCAGTCTATACTCAGAAAATGCTCTCAGATGAAACACTGTCCGTACTTGATCATGCCACAAATTTGATAGATCATGATTTCAACGGTGCTCTGTATATGTTTAATGACTGGATTAAAAAGCAAGCTAGTTGTATGAAGAAGAGAATTAATTTGACAAAGTACGATACAAATAGTGACTGGTATGATAAAGAATGTAGGCTAGGAAAAGTTAAGGCAAAAAGTCTGCTTTCTATATTTAGAAAGACGAGAAGAACAGAAGACAGCGATGCCTACTGTATAGCAAGAAGGGAATATAAACATCTGATAAAAAGGAAAGAAAAACAGTATGACGATATGTTACTAAATAGGCTTATTTCATCAGTAAACAATCAGAGAGAATTTTGGGAAACTGTGTATAAAATATCTTTTAAAATTTCAAAATGGTGTGACTGATGGCGGAGAACGAAGCAAAATTTAGAACGAGAGGGGGTTAGTTACCGCCAAGGACATTGACAAAAAAGCACAGGACAAGACACGATGCATTTCGACCTCTTGGGTCTTCTTCAGGCAAAAAAAACAGATCACACTTAACATCTAGGACAGTACAAACAAAGAACGAAGAGTGACTTAAGAGTCTTATGAAGAGTGACTTAACTGTCCATGTGGTAGGAAGAATGGCGGCCATTCTTCCTACCACATGGACAGTTAAGTCACTCTTCGTTCTTTGTTTGTACTGTCCTAAATGTTAAATGTGGTCTGTGTTTTTGCCTGAAGAAGACCCAAGAGGTCGAAATGCATCGTGTCTTGTCCTGTGCTTTGTTTGTCAATGTCCTTGGCGGTAACTAACTCCCTTTCTTTATTTTTTTTAAAAGAAAAAAACATGTTCAAAACAGTTTAACAGTCGATGACTGGTTCAAACATTTTAAAGATGTACTTGAATTAGAAGTAACAACAGATGTAACAAACTCAGCTGAAAATGGCAATGATATCGATGAGGAGGAGGATAGTTCTATAAACCGTCAAATATCAAGAGAAGAAGTTTTGCTAGCTGTAAACAAGTTAAAGAATGGGAAGGCTGCTGGACCAGATGAAATTATTGGTGAGTTGTTGAAGTATGGTGGGGACCGAGTTGTTGACTTTTTTGTAAAGCTTTTTAATACGTTGTTTGATAAAGGCGTGTTCCCAGACAACTGGACAAACTCCATTGTTCAACCCTTGTTTAAGAAGGGGGACGTTAACGATCCAAACAATTATAGAGGCATTTCGCTGTGTGATACGAGCAGTAAGATTTACAGCACAATTATTAATAACAGATTGCAGAAATGGAATAATAAGGTGAACATCAAGCAGGATTTTAAAAAGGTCATTCCACAGTCGATCACATGTTTACATTGTTGGTATTCGTACAAAAACAGTTTTGTTTTAATCGTAAATTGTATGTAGCCTTCATTGATTTTGAAAAGGTTTTTGATTCTGTTGAAAGACACTTGTTATGGCCCATCATATTGAAAAATGGCATCAAAGGCAAGATATCTAGGTGTATTTGTAGTATGTATGACAATGTCAAAGCCAGAATTAAATGCGGAAGTAGTGTAACAGATTTCATTAATTGTACCGGTGGAGTGAAACAAGGAGACGCCTGCAGCCCTGTATTGTTTTCTTTATTTATCAATGAACTGGCATAAGAGGTGATAAAGGGTGGAAGACATGGTGCAATGTTTACGTCTGACTGTTTTGAATTGTTTATATTACTTCTTGCTGATGACGTGGCTTTACTCTCTGAGACTGTCATTGGCTTACAAACGCAGATCAGCAGTCTTCAACGTGCAGCTTCTGCTCTGCAGTTGTAGGTCAATATGGCTAAAAGCAATATAGTTGTATTCAGAAAAGGGGGGCATTTAGCTGCAAGAGAAAGGTGGACTATGACGGGTTTGTTATGCCGGTTGTGAATGTTTACAAACACTTATGAATTCATTTTTCAACAAAGTTGAGTTTCGTCGCTGCATGTCGTGATCTCAGTAGCAGAGCGTTATTTTGCATTTTGCAAAAGTTATTTAAATTGAAGTGTTATTCTTATTCTTCCTTTTTTAAGTTATTTGACTCACAAGTTCAACCTATTGTTCAATATGGTGTAGAGCTGTGGGGACTCGACAATGCAGCAATCCATTGCGAAAAGGTACATTTGTTTGCTTTTAAAAGGTTCTTAGGCGTATATAAATGCGAACACCTAATGACATGGCGTATGGGGAAACGAACCGATATCCTATGTACATAAACTCAGCTGTAAAATGTGTTAGGTTTTGGTTAAAATTGACGAAAATGGACGAATATAGACTACCCTATAAGGCCTATAGAATGTTTTTTGATTTGGATAAACTGGGCCTCAAATATTCGCTGTAAACTGTACATGTTTGGATTTGGATATGTATGGCTGAATCAAGGCGTGGAAGGGATTAACGAGTTTCTAAAAGCTTTCAGGGAGAGGTTAATTTGTTGCAGATGGCAAGATTGGAATCATATCAATAACAGTGACAGGTTTAGCGCGTACAGAACCTTCTGACACTGTCCCTGATGTTAAAACGTATTTGTTAGTCAATTTAGACAGACATTTAACGTTTAATTTGATAAGATTTAGGCTTAGCATTTCCGATATTTCAGTACATCATAATCGTTATAGAAAACACAGTGAAAACGACTTAATATGTCCACTTTGTCAAAAACAAAAAGAAAATGAGATGCATTTTGTTTTATGTGTCCTATTCTACATGACTTAAGAGAACAATACATACCGTCGAAATATAACATTCCAAGTCAGTTTAAGTTAGTATTGCTCACGACGTGCACACTACAGAAAAGTCAGAAATTTGTCAGTCTATATTTATAAGGCTTTTAAGCTACGTTCTGTTCTCATTTCTTAACATTACTGCTAAGTGTGTAATGAACGATGTCATTGTTTATGAATGCCAGATTGGACAAATGTTTGTATCTATGCACCCCTACACGAGGGGCAATGGCCTAATCATGATTAAATGTTTCCGTATCCGTATCCGTATCTCTGTCACGGTAGCTAAGCCGGACGGCCCTACCACCCTTACCCACGCCTATCACACACTAGGTCAGACAACACAGCACACTAACACAGCTTTACAATCATACACACTTCTTTATTCCACACACTATGGTGCCACCCTTCACGTCCATCAACAACCGCACACAAGTATCCCACTTCCCTGCTGACCCACCCTACCCTGCTACAATGGCCTGGGAGACCCTAACCTAACCTAAAGCACCAGTTGCGGTATATCACTGTGACCTGGGGACACAGCGATAGCCCGCACACGTGGTGGCTAACTACTAGGGACGAGGATTTACCCAAGGGACTCTAATATCTAAACTACCACCACCCGCACCTCTCCCCAGGACCCACCCTTCTCTTTTGACCCGGGACAACTACCGCACTGGTCGCTGCGTCCCTAAGGGAGGCAACGACAAGTACCCTGCACCGTGCTGGCCACTACGTCCCCAAAGGAGGCAGTAGCTAACACCCCTGACCCTACTGCCTAACGCTACACCCCCTTCCTACCACAAAACTTTGACAACCCATCCCTTCCCGGGAAAAAACACCGCTCCTCGGCGCTGTCCGTGGCCCCTCACAGGCTGACTCTTCCACGGAAGACCCTGCTCTTCGGCGCTGTCCGTGGCCTCACGAAGACGGCTCCTCCCCGCGATGGGCACAACACCCAACACACACACACACACACACACACACACACACACACACACACACACACACACACACACACGCGGCTCCCTCTCAACGGGTCCGGTACTCGAAGGAACCTCTCCTCCTCTGAAGGCCCCGCCGGAACCGAGGGTGAAGGAAGGCCTGGTGCAGCACCCCCTCACAGGACGCCTGAACAGGGAAGAGGAACAGGTGCCGGAGAACTCCCGGAATTGCACCGGTAGCAGGAGGAGAGCTGCCTCATAGACGGCAGACGGCCTGGGTGGTCTCCCTCTCCGGGAAAGCAGCTGGTAACGGGAAACCGCCGCTCACCTGCCGGCACGCGGCAGCAGACTGCGGTGATCTGGCCCCAGCCTCAGGACGGAACAGGATACCTGCTGAAACAACTGTAGGCCACTACTGTAGTGTCGCTACTACCCGAGTCGTCAAGGCACAAAGCCTGCTTGGTATGGCTTAAACTCCATCTCCCGTACTTACTTCCTACCTTGGGCATGAGAGTGACTCCTTAAATTTCGAATACACCCACCCAACCCGTTACTCGCTTTGGGGTTATAAGACCAATTTCCTGCCAACCCTTACCACAGCAGCAAAGCAATATTCTCCCTGAGCCAATCTACGTTATTACACATGAAATTATGAATCACACCCAAATCTCGGAAGAAAAACAAAAACAAATCCAAGCGATCCCAACGCGGACTCCATGGCCCCCCAGGAAATGCTAAGTAGTCTTGGAAATGAACTTCACAAGGAGATGTCCTCACGCAAAACGTAACAATGAGCATCTCTTTACACACCTAACTTACAACTGTTTCCATATTCACACCAGAGAATCGGCTCGCAGCCACAATCCCTCACATTCTTACCCCTCTTTGCACTGTCAACTATAATCATATATCGAAAAATAACAATTTGCTTGCCAACGTTTCCATCCATCACCCCACTTTCATGTCATCTCTTGCCAATCAACCCAGTTCATATTCCTTGTTATGCCAACATAACCACACTTCATACAACACTACATTCTGCGCAACATCCATTCTCCATCCTATCGACTGCTAAGCCACTCGCCTTAGACTTTACTTCTCCCTTCTTTCTCACTACTAAAATTCATAACTGGGCTGCCTCCCCACAACCTAAGATATCTTTCTCCAACCCCGTTTTGTCACAAATTTATATATATCCCCGTACATGTGATGACTGTCACTTGCTCTACAGAAAACCTGGCGCGTTTGTTCACACACACACACGCCAAAGATACAGTCTGCACGCGCATGACACTCGCGTCGAGAACATGACTCTAACGAAAGCGAAAAGACACCAATATAACTTGAATGGTCACGACCGTACCCCGGTATAACCACTCACCTACAAGTCGGCCGTGGCCCTACTGCACAGTTAACCAATTTCAACGCTGTGCAGGGCAACCCGAAATCGTTAATAAATTTCAATGCATTACTACTATTTACAACTGAAATTGAGCACAATCATCAAACCCCTCTATGATTCACGCGGACACATCTGCACATGACTCATATTATGATCCTCAACGAATGCAACCTTCTATTATCTACTTACTGAACCGACTGAAATTAACATGAACTAGCCACAATCAATATCTGCCTCACCGTCTAGCCAAACTGTCCCGTGACAATCGAATTCAAGAATCACTATGTACACTACTTACAAAATCTATACAGAAAAGAGGTGACAACACAACCCGGCTGACAACAAATTTCAACCACGGAACCAAGACGACATCATACCAGACAACCAGTATACGCAACGAACACAATACAACTAATCGCAACATGAGACAACTACAGTACAACTCGCCATAATACAAGACAACACGACGAACCACAACACCACGAACATAAATCACCAACCTGGACAGACAGACGACTAACCACACCAGTTCTGCAACTGGCTGAAGTGGCTGCCAACGAAGACGACACAGACTCGGCACAGGCCAAGGGCACCCAAACCCGACGAGGATCTGGCCCTAACTATGACTCGAAGTCACTCACTCAGAACTAACGGCGCTGCCACCGCACCTACCAAGAGCACGTCCTCCGACGAACACCAGGGACCGAAGTGAAGCTACCCCAACGCATTCCGCCCTGGTCGGAATCAAGTGAGCTCCACTCACAACACAACGCAACCATTGGTCAGAACAGTGTATCCCTCCGCTGAGCTGACACACCTGACCAACGGACTAGTTACTGCTCGTGCAACAACACGACAATTTACCACAACAACTCACAGACTTGACAACACAACAACAGCCGATATCCTGCCCCGCCTTCTCTGGTGTAGAACCAAAGTAACAAAAGGGTAACAGTCGGAAACGAAACCAACCTCCCGCTTCCACTCCTTCAATAAGTGAAGACTGGAATTCAAGAATATTGTATGTCCTACTTCCCCAGCCCCTACCTAGCCTAACCTTCCAACCTAACCCCGAGGAACTTAGCCTAGCCCCAGCTAACTAAACCCCAACCTCACACACGCGCGCGCGCGCGCGCGCGCACACACACACACACACACACACACACACACACACACACACACACACACACACACACACACACGGACACGCACACGCGCTCTCTATTTCTGAGCTCCCATTACTCCAAACACGTGGACGTACTGGTTTAGTACCGCCGATCGGTGACAATCTCTCTCTCCCCCCCCCCCCCCCCCCTCCCCGACACACATACATAACTATTGTCCCACACATAGGCCTGCATGCTCGCACACACACCACACACACACACACACACACACACACACACACACACACACACACGCGCGCGCGCGCGCGCGCGCACACGGTGTCACTTATGGGGACAGGCGTATTGGAAAGACGAGGGGGATCCATATTCAATTTGTAAAGTATGGAGGCCAAAGGTTATCAACACCAGACAGAGGTTTTGAGGTGAGACTGAGAGTAGAGGATGAGGGGGGGGGGGGGGAGAGAGAAAGGCAAGGGGCGGAAGGTGGGACATGGGGCAGAAGGTAGGGCATGGGGGGAAGGTGGGACATGGGGCGGAAGGTGGGACATGGGGCTGAACGTAGGGCATGGGGGGGAAGGTGGGGCATGGGGGGAAGGTGGGACATGGGGCGGAAGGTGGGACATGGGCGAAAGGTGGGACATGGGGCGGAAGGTGGGACATGGGGCAGAAGGTGGGACATGGGGCGGAAGGTGGGACATGGGGCGGAAGGTGAGACATGGGGCGGAAGGTGGGACATGGGGCGGAAGGTGGGACAGGGGCGAAGGTGGGACATGGGGCAGGAAGGTGGGACATGGGGCGGAAGGTGGGACATGGGCGGAAGGTGGGACATGGGGCGGAAGATGGTGGGACATGGGGCGGAAGTGGGACATGGGGGGAAGGTGGGACATGGGGCGGAAGGTGGGACATGGGGGGGAAGGTGGGACATGGGGCGAAGGTGGGACAGGGCGGAAGGTGGGACATGGGACGGAAGGTGGGACATGGGGCGGAACGTGGGCATGGGGCGGAAGGTGGGACATGGGCGGAAGGTGGGACATGGGCCGGAACGTAGGGCATGGGGCGGAAGTGGGACATGGGCAGAAGTGGGACATGGGCGGAAGTAGGGACATGGGGCGAAGATGGGACATGGGGCGGAAGGGGGGACATGGGGCAGAAGGTGGGACATGGGGCGGAAGTAGGGCATAGGGCGGAAGGTGGGACATGGGGCGAAGGTGGGACATGGGGCGGAAGGTGGGACATGGGCGGAAGGTGGGACATGGGGTGGAAGGTGGGACATGGGGCGGAAGGTGGGCATAGGGCGGAAAGTGGGACATGGGGTGAAGGTAGGGCATGGGGCGGAAGGTGGGACATGGGCGGAAGGTGGGACATGGGCGGAAGTAGGGACATGGGGCGGAAGGTATGGGCATGGGGCGGAAGGTGGGACATGGGGCGGAAGGTGGGACATGGGGCGGGAAAGGTAGGGCATGGGGCGGAAGGTGGGACATGGGCGGAAGGTAGGGCATGGGCGGAAAGGGAATAGGGGGGTAGGGCATAGGGCGGAAAGTGGGGACATAGGGGCGGAAGGTAGGGCATAGGGCGGAAAGTGGGACATAGGGCGGAAGGTAGGGCATAGGGCGGAAAGTGGACATAGGGCG
>CM065735.1:4408116-4423116 GCA_033310375.1 Conus canariensis
GGCTGGAGGAAGGGATGGGGGGGTGAAAGGGAGAGGCAACTGGAGAGGCTGGAGGAAGGGGATGGGGGGGTGAAAGGGGAGAGGCAACTGGAGAGGCTGGAGGAAGGGGATGGGGGGGTGAAAGGGGAGAGGCAACTGGAGAGGCTGGAGGAAGGGGATGGGGGGGGGGGTGAAAGGGGAGAGGCAACTGGAGAGGCTGGAGGAAGGGATGGGGGGGGGTGAAAGGGGAGAGGCAACTGGAGAGGCTGAGGAAGGGGATGGGGGGGGGGGTGAAAGGGGAGAGGCAACTGGAGAGGCTGGAGGAAGGGGATGGGGGGGGGGTGAAAGGGGAGAGGCAACTGGAGAGGTGGAGGAAGGGGATGGGGGGGGGTGAAAGGGGGAGAGGCAACTGGAGAGGCTGGAGGAAGGGGATGGGGGGGGGTGAAAGGGGAGAGGCAACTGGAGAGGCTGGAGGAAGGGGATGGGGGGGGGTGTGAAAGGGGAGAGGCAACTGGAGAGGCTGGAGGAAGGGGATGGGGGGGGTGAAAGGGGAGAGGCAACTGGAGAGGCTGGAGGAAGGGGATGGGGGGGTGAAAGGGGAGAGGCAACTGGAGAGGCTGGAGGAAGGGGATGGGGGGGGTGAAAGGGGAGAGGCAACTGGAGAGGCTGGAGGAAGGGGATGGGGGGGGGGTGTGAAAGGGGAGAGGCAACTGGAGAGGCTGGAGGAAGGGGATGGGGGGGTGTGAAAGTGGAGGAGGCAACTGGAGAGGCTGGAGGAAGGGGATGGGGGGGTTGAAAGGGGAGAGGCAACTGGAGAGGCTGGAGGAAGGGGATGGGGGGGGGGGGTGAAAGGGAGAGGCAACTGGAGAGGCTGGAGGAAGGGGATGGGGGGGGTGAAAGGGGAGAGGCAACTGGAGAGGCTGGAGGAAGGGGATGGGGGGGGGTGAAAGGGGAGAGGCAACTGGAGAGGCTGGAGGAAGGTGGGGTGGGGGGGGTGAAAGGGGAGAGGCAACTGGAGAGGCTGGAGGAAGGGGATGGGGGGGGTGAAAGGGGAGAGGCAACTGGAGAGGCTGGAGGAAGGGGATGGGGGGGTGAAAGGGGAGAGGCAACTGGAGAGGCTGGAGGAAGGGGATGGGGGGGTGAAAGGGGAGAGGCAACTGGAGAGGCTGGAGGAAGGGGATGGGGGCGTGAAGGGGAGAGGCAACTGGAGAGGCTGGAGGAAGGGGATGGGGGGGGTGAAAGGGGAGAGGCAACTGGAGAGGCTGGAGGAAGGGGATGGGGGGGGTGAAAGGGGAGAGGCAACTGGAGAGCTGGAGGAAGGGGATGGGGGGGGGTGAAAGGGGAGAGGCAACTGGAGAGGCTGGAGGAAGGGGATGGGGGGGGGGGTGAAAGGGAGAGGCAACTGGAGAGGCTGGAGGAAGGGATGGAGGGGGCGTGAAAGTGGAGAGGCAACTGGAGAGGCGGAGGAAGGGGATGGGGGGGGGTGTGAAAGGGGAGAGGCAACTGGAGAGGCTGGAGGAAGGGGATGGGGGGGTAAAGGGGAGAGGCAACTGGAGAGGCTGGAGGAAGGGGATGGGGGGGGGGGTGAAAGGGGAGAGGCAACTGGAGAGGCTGGAGGAAGGGGATGGGGGGGTGAAAGGGGAGAGGCAACTGGAGAGGTGGAGGACTAGGGGATGGGGGGGGGGGGTGTGAAAGGGGAGAGGCAACTGGAGAGGCTGGAGGAAGGGATGGGGGGGTGAAAGGGGAGAGGCAATGGAGGGCTGGAGGAAGGGGAATGGGGGGGGTGGAAAGGGGAGAGGGCAATGGAGAGGCTGGAGGAAGGGGATGGGGGGGGGAAAAGGGGAGAGGCAACTGGAGAGGCTGGAGGAAGGGGATGGGGGGGGGTGAAAGGGGAGAGGCAACTGGAGAGGCTGGAGGAAGGGGATGGGGGGGGGGTGAAAGGGGGAGGCAACTGGAGAGGCTTGGAGGAAGGGGGGGGGGGGGGTGAAAGGGGAGAGGGCAACTGGAGAGGCTGGAGGAAGGGGATGGGGGGGTGAAAGGGGAGAGGCAACTGGAGAGGCTGGAGGAAGGGGATGGGGGGGTGAAAGGGGGAGAGCAACTGGAGAGGCTGGAGGAAGGGGATGGGGGGGGTGAAAGGGGAGAGGCAACTGGAGAGGCTGGAGGAAGGGGATGGGGGGGGTGAAAGGGGAGAGGCAACTGGAGAGGCTGGAGGAAGGGGATGGGGGGGGTGAAAGGGGAGAGGCAACTGGAGAGGCTGGAGGAAGGGGATGGGGGGGGTGAAAGGGGAGAGGCAACTGGAGAGGCTGGAGGAAGGGGATGGGGGGTGTGAAAGGGGAGAGGCAACTGGAGAGGCTGGAGGAAGGGGATGGGGGGGGGTGAAAGGGGAGAGGCAACTGGAGAGGCTGGAGGAAGGAGGGATGGGGGGGGTGAAAGGGAGAGGCAACTGGAGAGGCTGGAGGAAGGGGATGGGGGGGCGTGAAAGGGGAGAGGCAACTGGAGAGGCTGGAGGAAGGGATGGGGGTGAAAGGGGGGCAACTGGAGAGGTGAGGAAGGGGATGGGGGGGGTGAAAGGGAGAGGCAATGGAGAGGCTGGAGAGTGATGGGGGGGGTGAAAGGGGAGAGGCAACTGGAGAAGGAAGGGGATGGGGGGGAGGGGAGGTGGGGAGGTGGAGGAGGGGATGGGGGGGTGAAAGGGGAGAGAGCAACTGGAGAGGCTGGAGGAAGGGGATGGGGGGGGGGTGAAAGGGGAGAGGCAACTGGAGAGGCTGGAGGAAGGGGATGGGGGTGGGTGAAGGGGGAGGCAACTGGAGAGGCTGGAGGAAGGAGGGTGGGGGGTGGAAGGGGGGAGGCAATGGGGAGAGGCTGGAGGGGGGATGGGGGGGGGGGTGGTGAAAGGGGAGGGCAACTGGAGAGGCTGGAGGAAGGGTGGGTGGGGGGGTGAAAGGGGAGGGCAACTGGAGAGGCTGGAGGAAGGGGATGGGGGGGGGTGAAAGGGGAGAGGCAACTGGAGAGGTGGAGGAAGGGGATGGGGGGGGGTGAAAGGGGAGAGGCAACTGGAGAGGCTGGAGGAAGGGGATGGGGGGGGGTGAAAGGGGAGAGGGCAACTGGAGAGGCTGGAGGAAGGGGATGGGGGGGGTGAAAGGGGAGAGGCAACTGGAGAGGCTGGAGGAAGGGGATGGGGGGGGGTGAAAGGGGAGAGGCAACTGGAGAGGCTGGAGGAAGGGGATGGGGGGGGTGAAAGGGGAGAGGCAACTGGAGAGGCTGGAGGAAGGGGATGGGGGGGTGAAAGGTGAGAGGCAACTGGAGAGGCTGGAGGAAGGGGATGGGGGGGTGAAATGGGAGGGCAACTGGAGAGGCTGGAGGAAGGGGATGGGGGGTGAAATGGGAGAGGCAACTGGAGAGGCTGGAGGATGTAAGAAGGGAAAGGCAAAGGGAATATTGTGGAGGGGTGAAGACAGTGGACTCTCACATACATGTCTCTCTTGAACTCAGTCTTCCGTGTCTCCCTCTCAAAGAGACTCCCAGTCAACTGTCCCCTGCTGCTCCAGGGGACGTCATCCAAGTGACCAAGGGTTGGGAAAACTAGGGGGGGGGGGGGGTAAAGCAGGAGGAAAGGGGCACAGTGATGGAAGAGGGTGGAGGGGAAAGGAAGGGGGCGAAAAGGAAGGGAAAGGGGGGGGGGGAGGTGCTGTAGGTGGGATGGAGATGGTGGATTATCATGTGTACTGCATTTCATGAGATCCCAACTCAGCTGTACTCTGTTGTGAACAAAGTGGGAATGAGGGGGAACAAAATACATGTGGAGTGCGAGGAAGTCTGAGAGGGGGTAAGTCGGATTAATGTTTAACAAGCTCTTCAACTTAGCACTGCAGAATTGCCAGTGCTTCCTGACACAGAACGATAGATCACATACGTACTTGCTTGCACACTCTACTGGGAGGCTGAGATGACCGTCTTTGCTGTACTGTATGTTCTGTCCCTTGTGTTCAGACCGTTTGGTGTTACAGTGCATAGTGTGTCCATCCAAAGTTGTTCCCTCTCAGGTCGCTTGCAGAGGAGATCACAGCATTCCTCCATACCGATGTATCGGAGGTTATCAGGTGTGTAGTCATGCAGATTGAAATGTTTTGTTACAATGGTTCCTTTGTTGGCTTTGATATCAGGTCGATGTAAGAAGAAACGTTGTTTTAGAGAGTTTGCAGTCTGCCCTGTATATTGTGTGAATTTACAGGTATTACAGTTTAGGAGATACATAAAATTTCGAGTTTCACATGTAAACTTGTGTCTGTGCCTGAATGACTAGTGGTGTGACTGAAGAATCTGTCCGTTGCTACAAGATGTTTGTCACAGATGACACACTGATGCTTTCTACATCGGAATGATCCTGGTGACTCATCTGGTGGATCAGGGAGGATGGAAGGCATCAGGGTGGACTTCAGTGAGCGGCAGTTCCTTCTGCCGAGGAGGGCCACGCGTGGTAGGACTTTGGACATCTTTGGACTGTGGTTGATGATGCTGGACTGAATTGTCTGAACCATTCAGCCAGGGGAGGATTACAGAGATGATGGATACAACAAAATGGCAGCGGTTGGTGGCTTTGGGAGTCCAGTATTCCAGTGTTTCTGCTGTGGGGATGAGGGCTGCTTTCTCTGTGGCTTTTACGATGCAAGCGGAGGAATATCCCCTAGCTTTGAAGTGCTTTCCCAACTCACTGCAGCGTTGTTGAAAGGCGTTTTCGTCTGTACATAACCTGCGGATCCGTACAAACTGGCTGAACAGTATGTTTTCCATTACATGGGCCAGGTGGCATCAACTGTGATGCAAATAGGCATGTGAATCCGTTTGTTTTGTGAACAGTTCGGTGTGTAGGTAGTTGTCTCTAAGGATGATCTGAATCTCCAGAAGGGAATGGTGTTCATTGTAGACAGGGAAGTGAATTTGATTGTCCTGTGGTAGGAGTTGAAGATGTCTATGAATTCCCGGAAGCGTTCCTCTGTGTCAAACCATAACAGGAATATGTCGTCAATGAAACGTCTCCAGAACGACCTATTGACGGGCATAGGACTCTGGGAGAGAAGTTGGTCCTCCAGCCAACCCACAAACAGGTTGGCCAGCGCTGGGGCCATGGGAGTACCTATAGCGGTACCGAAGGTTTGCAGATGTATGTCTCCATCAAATTTCAGAAATTATTGGTGAGGACATGATCGATGAGTGGGATAAGATCGTCCATTGGTGGAGTGTTGGGTAAAGGATTGTCTTTCAGAAAGTGAAAGAGAGCAAGACGGGGGTCATCCTGAGGTATGATGGAATATAAGGTAACCATATCTATTGTCACTAGTTTAGCTCTGTCATCAGATGGTCCGAATTCATGATTCCAGTTCTCCAGTGGTCGTGGTAGGTGGGTTGTGTCCTTAACATAGCTGGGCAGTAATTCTACATAAGGTTGAAGCCAATGGCCAGTTTATCTGGACAGGTTCTCTATGGGGGTCTCCAACACATGAAACTACAGGTCTGCCTGGAGGGTCAACCCATTTCTACCCAAGAAAATTATTTTTGAATGTTTTTGTGATCTTTTTAGTTTTTGCATGTGATTATAAGTCCAATAGTTTCAATAATATCTGGATCATGAAAAACAAATCTGAGTGAATTTTGCAGGACGCACGTTTGAAGCGTGCATGGGAATCAGAACGTGAAGTAATTTTCACCTTGCACGCTTCAAGCGTGCATGGGAACAAGACCATACAAGTTCTGTTCATACTAAAATGTACACTTTACCCACGAATTAAACCAAATAGCACTGATTTTGTTCAACAACGTCCTCTCTTTTATTCATTGACACTCTGCCATTGTTACTGAACAACAAATCACTGGTAAACAAATAAGGGAAATCAAAATGGAAATAAGTACTTCAGTCCCAGTGCAGACAAATCCAGCATAATAAACATTTGTTAGGAAGCAAAATAGCACTGATTTTTGTTCGACATCGTCCTCTCTTTTATCTATTGACATTCTGTCATTGTTACTGAACAATAAATCACTGGTAAACAAATAAGGTCAATCAAAATGAAAATAACCACTTCAGTCCCAGTGCAGACGAATCCCGTATTATGATCGTTTCTTTTGTAACAAATCTTAAATAAATGTTAGCGAACCGCCCAGAGAACGTGGACAAACGAGTCACAAGACGAAACACAACGCGTTTCGACCTCTTAGGTCTTCATCAGGTGAGACATAAACGAATAAAACAACGAAAATTCACTTAGCTTTGATCGCTTCAGATCACTTCACAGGGTTCAGCGCAAGGAAGGTTTCTTTGTAGGCAATCAGGCCAAACTATTACTTTTTGCATGTGCACGCGTGCACACAACAGACACACACGCACGCACACACGCGCGCACGCTCGTGCACACACACACACACACACACACACACACACACACACACACACACACACACACACACACACACGCACGCACGCACGCACGCACGCACACACACACACACACACACACACACACACACACACACACACACACACACACACTACTATCTTCCACCGAGACAAAGTCAAAGACATTCAAGGCAACACCTCTAGGACCTAGAAGTAAAAGACTTTGCAGACGGACTCTTTGTCTCAGACAAAACCAAAACAAAGTTTCACGTTCCTCTGTCCACTTGTACAGACAAGAATTTCACCAGCTGAAAGAAGAAGTGGATGATCTAGATGCTTCCCAGCAAGACATGAAAAATGTGTTTTTCTCATTAATTGAGGATGCAAAAACGGCGACAAAAAATGAACTAAAATCCCATATTAAATCTGACAGGGATTCCTTCAACTCAAGAATCGATGACTTAGAATTCACAATTTTCCAGTTGAAGGACTCCGTTAATGTTTTAACGAAAGAAAACAAATGGCTTAAATCCCAACTTGGCAACCTCCGTTCACAACTTAAACAAGTAAAATCCACGAAGTCAACAGATGACACCAGCACGCAGTTCAGCCTCAAAGAAGCGGTCTCAGGGAGTGCAGACGAGACAGCTAAACCTGTTCATCCGTCAGTTTCTCAGCCGACTTCTCCGACTGACAGCCTGAATAGTATGGAATGCCTTCTCGCCAAACCTGCTAACCCACGGCCAGCTCAGCGATCAACTGTTCATGGCGGTGACAGCAGCTGTGTGGAGAGTGGGGAGCCTTCCTCACATCCTGTCAAGTCCCCCACGCTCACAGATCCTGCTAATGGAGGCACTATACCCACTGAATTAAAACACACCAGTGCCTCACTCTCTGATTCAGCAGCCCTTCCTGCCAAACCTGGCGTTTGTGATGACGCTCCCTCGTCTGCTCATCTTACGACTGACTATTCCATTCCTGTCAGTAATGTTTTTGCTCCTTTGTCTAGTAATGAGTTATGTGAAAATGCATCCAGTGACATGTATTTTCAACATCAGCAGAAAGCTAAAGCAGACAATGTAAACTCTCAATCCGATAAAACAAGACCCAAACTCTCACCGTGATATCTTAAGTTCTATATCTGTGAATGATCAAGTGTCTGCGCTCTTAATTGGTGACTCTGTCTTGCAGTACCTGGACCCCAAGAGACTAGCCTTACGCTCTTATAATATATTTAAAATCTGTGTGTCAGGAATTTCAACCCATGACTTAGAGCATTGGCTAATCCGTCAACCAGCTAATCACAAAGTCAAAGCCCTAATCGTCCATGTTGGCATAAATGACTGCCCGTCAGGACAGGTCACAGTTCAACAATGGACACAGTTGATTAACCTGTGTCATCAAGCTTTCCCTACTTCAAAAATAGCATTCAGCTCCTTAATTCCAGCAAAGGACAGACACAATTTGAATAATTCTGTTTTCCCCACAAACCGAAATCTTAGAGAAGCTTGTTTCCAGTCTGAAGCTACTTTTATAGAAAACACTGATACATTTATTGCCGCTTCTGGTGCTCCTAAGCTGGCCATGTACAAAGACCTCACCCACCACAGTTATAAGGGTACAGCTCAGCTGGCGTCTAAATTCAAGAGCACTGTCTTGGACTGGCTGGTAGACACACTGCCACAGCGCAGAGGTCACTAGACAGAGCGGGATTTGCCAAACGGTCGGCAGGGAGGGAACAAATATTCACGGGATTTTAATTTCAGATTCAATGCTGGCAATGTCAGATTTAACGATGCCATCCTTTCTGACATGTCTCCCAACCAGCAGTTGCACTCCGCTCCTTACGGTATTCCTCATACCTCCCAGCCTGTTCCCAGCTTCCGTGATACCTGGTATGCTTACCCATCCAACTATTCCTCACAAGCTAACCATGAGAATGCTCCTGATGCCCGTTTGTCAAATAACCCTTCTACTCCTATAGGTAATGTTAGCCAGCGTAGCTACTATTCACATTGTCAATCTCCTTTTAACACAGAGGGCCCAAACCAGGCCTCTAGCTATGCCCCTGTCCATCGTTCCGACTTCCCGCGCCAACAAGATCCTGGCTGCAACAATAGCCAGGTTAGAAACCGTGCCATACCCCCTTTACAGTCCATGCAGCATTTCCCTTCTTTGGTGAGGCAACCTAATGATCAGAATCGATGCTTTCAGCCAGAACCAATGCTTCATCCTAACCCAATCCCACACAGACTGCCTAACCCCCGTGTACATCCTGACATAGAGTCAGGGTCACCGTAATACGATCGGAACCCGGATGTCTTCCCTGCCCAGCGGGAGCTGAACTCAATGTCCAGTACCCAGCCCATGTTTCCCACTAATGACATGACCCGTTATTTGCACTGGCTGAACATGATGACATCCCACATGTTGAACATTCAACATAATCGTCAATTGTGAATGTGTATGTAAATGCATTACATTAAGCAGTGTCAAGCGCCTATTACAGCATGTCTTTTACTGGTTTGAACAATCCTGCTGCGTCGTTGTCTGCGTGGTTTGGATGAACACGCGCGTACGTATGTGTGTGGAGGCGGTGGGAGGGGGGAGGTCATGGGGGTGGGGGTCAGAGGGAGTGAGAGAGAGAGGGGGAAGGAGGAAGTGGGAGGGGGCGCTGAAAAGAGAGAGAGAGAGAAGAGAGAGAGAGAAAGAGAGACAGAGAGAGAGCGCATGTTGTGTGATGCAGTTGCCTACTCTAAGAGGGTCAGACTGATGGTTCTGTTGGTTCTAAGTGTGTTTGCTTCCGTTGGTTTTTAATGTTTGTGCTTCCTTGTTTCTTAAGGTTTGTGCTTCCTGTTGGTTTTCTTTAATGTTGTGTTTCTTGGTTTTTTTAAGTGTTTGTGCTTTCCTGTTGGTTTCTTTAAAGTGTTTGTTTACGTTCGTACAAACGTTTCTTGATATTGTTCACGTAGATTTTCCTTTTTTTTTTGTCTTTGAAATACTCCATAGGTTTTCACCTTGTGCTGTGTGGAAATTACACAGTAATCTATTTTCAAATCATAAAATTTTGTTTGATTCGTGGTTTCTTTGATACTTGTGATTTTTAGATTTGATCCTTTATTTGATTACTCTCACCTTGTCTTCTGATTTTTTTATATGATTTTTTTCCCATATCATTATTAGAATTTCAATAGTTAGGCCACTGGTTTAGAAAGTGAATATTCGTTTTATAAATAAGCAGTGATTTATTTAGTGTTCCCTCTCACCATTCTATTTAAGCCATACCTAGTGCTATACACTGCAACATGCCTAGGACTTTAGACATATGGCCATCCAAACATGGACTTCGTGTAGGGTACCTTAATATCAATAATGCAATAAACAAAAAAGATGACATTGCAACTATACTTCGCAGTGATGGAAACAGTTTTCATGTATTTTGTTTTTCTGAATCCCGGTTATCTTCTCAATATCAGATGCAGAAATGGCATGCCAGGATACCAAATAATGCGACTAGACCCCTATAAACCAAAATCCACTGGCTTACTTATATATCATGCTTCCTCGTTAAAATGTAAAAGGCTAGTTAATTTTGAAAATTATGGTGTTGAATCTGTCTGGATTGAAATAAGTATGAAAAATAGTCAACCGCTTGCAATAGGCTTTGTCTATAGAAACCCAACAGAAATCACTGATTGGCAGGACAGATTTAATGCAATAATGGATGAGGTAACCATTCTAAGTTATGAGACTATTATTTTAGGAGATTTTAACATTGATCTGTTAAAAACAAAATCAAAGTGGTATCAAAACTATATATCACATAATTTAGAACAACTAATCGATAGACCAACACGCATAACTGAAAATTCCGCTACTGTAATAGATCATATTTACACAAATGCAAAACAATCCATTATCGAACTTTGTTCCCCTCCCTATGGCTGCAGTGATCACAACCCAATTTGCCTTACTTGGTTCAAAAACCGTGTAAAAATTCCAAAAGAGGTCATAGTTATTTACTACAGGAGCTTTACAAACTTTAAAGAAGAAGATTTCCTTACTGACCTTTCTGAAGCACAATTTGACCTCATCTATCAAATCAGAGATCCAAATAAAGCAGCTGAATTTTGGATTGATACGTTTACCTCCGTATATAATAAACACGCCCCTTTTATAAAGAAAAGGATTAAACAGAAACCAAAACCTCCATGGATAACTAAAGAAATTGACACAGAAATTAATCAAAGAAATCATTTGAGCAATTTCGGAACAAATGAAGAATTCAGAAAACAAAGAAATAAAGTGACGTCATTAAAACGGAAATCGAAACGTACTTACTTTAGAAAAATTGTTAACTTCTAGCCAAAGATACCAGGCAAATTTGGAAAGCAATTAACATATTAACTAATAAACATGTGTCAGAAAGTCAACAAATGAGCTCAGACATATCCGCAGATGAAATAAATAATCATTTTGCAACCATAGCAGATAGAATCATATTAAATGATAGATCTAGTGAAAATGATCTCAATTATTTAGAACAATACATCCATTCTAAGGATATTCGTGTTCCATTTAGTCTGAAACCATGACCGTTTTAGATGTTAATAAAGCCTTGTCTACTTTAACCCAATCAAATACTCGTGATTTAGATGGTATCGAGACAAAAATACTTAAGTTGTCATGTCCTGTTATCACAGATACTTTGACAGACTTATACAATTTATGCATAGATAAACAAACATTTCCTCTAAAATTTAAGGAAGCTAAAGTTATTCCTCTGTATAAAACCGGGGATTCTTCAAACCCATCAAATTACTGACCGATATCCATTTTATCAGCCATTGCAAAACCGATCGAAAAACACATGCGTAAGTCTCTGTATTCTTATTTCGCTGATAACAAACTTCTCCACGAAAGTCAGTCGGGCTTTCGAAAACATCATTCTTGCCACACAGCCCTCATACAGCTTGTGGACAGTCTTCTTTGCAACATAAACGAGAATAAATTTGCAGGTATTCTCTTCGTAGACTTTGAAAAAGGTTTTGATGTCATCAACCATTCTTTGTTGTGCCGTAAACTTGAACTTTACAAACTGACTCCAGAATTCACAAGTCTATGTGACCGAAAACAATTAGTACCTGTAGCTAACAAATTGTCAACATTTATGCCTGTCAAATATGGTGTTCCACAAGGCTCTGTGTTAGGACCTCTTTTGTTTACTATTTACGTAAATGATTTGTCTTGTTTTGTTAAATGTAAATGCGAAATGTTTGCAGATGATACATCTCTTCACGAAAACGACTCTGATGCCTATGAATTAAAAATTAAGCTTCAAGCAGATATCGATAAACTTACTGAATGGACACAACTAAACCATATGTCTTTAAATGCTATTAAAACAAAGTGCATGTACGTGTCTACAAGACAAAAACGACAAAAAATGAAATCAAATTTTCAGCCTTTACTCGTATCCAACAATAAAGTTGAGGAAGTCAGTGCACACAAAACACTGGGTGTCATTATTGACAAAGATTTATCTTGGACTGCACATATAACATTCTTAGCAAAACGCCTTTCAAAAAAAATATTTCAGTTGTCTCGGATAAAAAAATTTCCTCGATGGCCACTCTCGAAAACTTTTTTCTGTGCACATATTTTGTCATTAATTGATTATGCACCAACCCTTTGGGACAACTGTTGTGAACATTACTTAAAATTAATTCATCGTCTGTACAAACGAGCATTGAAATTAGTATTTTAAAATCGAGCTCCCTAACTGATGAAGATTACAAACAACTCAAAATATTAACCTTCCCAAACAGACTCTTTTTCAATAAAGCCCTTTGTATGCATAACGTTATTAATGGAACAGCTCCCCAAAACATTACAGAAACATTTAGAGTCAATTGCCATAGACATAATCATTTATTGTCCATTCCTACACCACGCAACAATTTATACAAATCCAGTTTTGTATATTCAGGTGGAAATCTGTGGAATAAACTCACAAAACCCTTAAAAAATACAAAAAATAAAAACGCATTTAAGAAAAATTGAAAGATTATTTCATGAATCGTTAACCACATATGATACTGAAAAGATGTCCATCCTGTGCAGAAAAGTAATACATTGGTAAAGATATACACTTCGTGAATGTAACCATAGGGGCGGCAATGAGCATTGATACCTTTTACGTGAATGGAAGTGAGTGGGTAAAGGGGAGGAGATGGGAGGGGGTAAGACGGTATGTTTACTTTTCTTTTGATGAAAGGCATTGTACACGATTTGACTTTTTTTTCTCTTTCTTTCTTTTTTCATAGATGGCTTGATGTAAAAAAAAAAAAAAAGCAGATATGCTGCTTATTCAATGTTTCCATCTCTAAATAAAATTTTGACTTGACTTGACTTGACACACACACAGTGTTGCACAACACTGGCAGTTCAGTGGCTTTCAAATAGACGGACACTACTGGATGCCATGGAAAACATTGAGGCACTAGTTGTGCACACCAACTCTGCATTTGAGGCAGATTTTCTGAATGTTCTTGTGGCACAGTTCCAACACTTAGTTGTGGGTGAAGCAACTGCAAAATGTCCTGTACCATCAAAGCGAACTTCGTTTGGCACTCTTTGGACAACAGGAAGGGCTTGTTGAGCAGGGTTTCTTGGCAAGGCAATGGCAGCATGTGGCATCAGGTCGACCTTCACCACACGCCTCCTGAAGGAAAGGAGATCCAGAGGTTCAGCGTCATAAGCAGGCGTTCTCCTGAACAACAACCAAGCATTCTGCATGGCAATCTCCACTGTGTGAGCAAAAAGGGCCACCACCACTTCTTTGTTCGCATGGAAATGACATACTTTTGATATTCAGGTCTGCCCTGTCGACTCCTCCCATTGTTGTGTTGTGGATCCTGACAAGATGTGGCTGTTGAATGTTGACAAATTGACGTTGTGCTGCTGACCATCGTCAAACTTGGGCAAGCGGCACAACATGATCACTGTTTGTTGCGATGGTCACCACGTTGTTGTTATTCCATTTCACCAGCAGCACATTACTGCTCCTGTCATGTTGGAAGAGAAGAGTTCCTCTGGTTCTTTTGCAAACTGAGCTGTATCTCTAAGTGGACAGTTGCCCACTCTTTTTATCCTGATGGTTCCAGTTGCCCCCAATCCATTGGCTGGTAACTCAGTCAGCAGTGGCAGCGATGTAAAAAAAAAAAAAGTCAAATGTCAAGTGGTACGAATGCTTGCGAAGCTCAGACATCAAATCCATCACCACTCTCTCTCCAAGACCCAAATGGCCATAATTATTCTGTCTCATGCGAACACCAGTATATGGTTCAAACTGAACAATGTATCTGTCGGATCAGCGAGAGTTCTCAGCTTGAAAGCAAATCTGATAGGTTTCCTCTGATGAACTGCTTTGCTGAATGGTGCCCAAAATAAGGAACCATATTCTCGTCAATAGAGAGCTCCCTCTGAACTGGAAAGTAGAGGAGACACCTTTCGTTGATCATTGAGAAGAACGCTTTAGTTTGGTGAATTTGTCATGTGGGTCCAGTCCGTTGTTATCAGCAAGGTGCACATATCTCATGTGGTCATCAAAGCGATTTCTGCTCATTGAACTTGTTACAGCAGCATTATGGCAGTCAGCATTTCTTTCCCAGTACATGTGTCTCCGGGGTAGTTGGTTATATCCAGATAAGAGAAGGATGGCCAAAAATGTACGGAAATCCTCCCTGTTAGTTGTGAAAGTATGGTTTTCTTTGTCTCTTGCTGCACAGAGATTTGTTTGCTCAACTATATAGTCCACAATTTCGTTAGGAAAAATAAAACTTCAAAAATCTCATTTGGATTTAAATGGAGACGGAGGAATGTATGTTGTGGAAGATCAGGCCATTGTTGCTGAGTGTTTAAACGACCAGGAAAATCTTCTTGTCCTGGAGGTGTAATGTAAACTGCTGCTTTAAGTTTTACCGATTCAAGCGAAGCAAAATGTATTTCTGGAGAACGAAGAATAACTAGCGAGTATCTGTTGTTTGAATGTTTACCTCTTTAAGCTCATTTACCACTATTATGTCTTTGTGTGATGTCTTTTCAAATTTAATGTTTGCCTTCAAGTCAAGTTATTTTGATAGCAAAATAAAGAATTGCTTTGGTTTTAAGACATTGCTAAAAGGGTTGCCTACGATTGCTCACGTTTTCTTTTCATTAATGGGTCTTTTTGACAGTGGCGTCATTTGCGAGCAACTGCAAAAAGATAGCCACAAAATCTGGAGATGTAAGTCGGCGAGTGTCATTTGATTTCTAAACCCATTATTTACTTGATGATTACATTATTGGATAGTTCAAAGTCTACGGAGGAACCTGTAAGAAATTATTTTTGTGGCAGTGAAACTTTCCATGCAACTTTGAACGTAAACAGAACATCACCTCCACGCACGCTTCAGGTATGCATGGGAAACGAGAAGCCTCACTGTTTTCTGTGGGCTTTGCACGTTCTGTGTGTCCATGGGAATGAAGGCCTCACTGTTTTCTGTGGGCTTTGCACGTTCTGTATGTGCATGGGAATGAAGGCCCCTTGCTTTTATAAGAGCTAACATTACTTTTACATCAAACTTTTG
>CM065735.1:4428116-4438116 GCA_033310375.1 Conus canariensis
AATAACAGGGCCATTGACCGAATGTTGCGACCAAGCTACAGTGAGCCAAAGCATAATTACTGGGCCATTGACCGAATGTTACAACCAAGCTACAGTGAGCCAAAGCAGAATTACTGGGCCATTGACCGAATGTTACGACAAAGCTACAATGAGCGAAAGCTGAATAACAGGGCCATTGACCGAATGTTACGACCAAACTACAATGAGTGAAAGCAGAATTACTGAGCCATTGACCGAATGTTACGATCAAGCTACAGTGAGCCAAAGCATAATTACTGGGCCATTGACCGAATGTTACAACCAAGCTACAGTGAGCCAAAGCAGAATTACTGGGCCATTGACCGAATGTTACGACAAAGCTACAATGAGCGAAAGCTGAATAACAGGGCCATTGACCGAATGTTACGACCAAACTACAATGAGTGAAAGCAGAATTACTGAGCCATTGACCGAATGTTACGACCAAGCTACAGTGAGCCAAAGCAGAATTACTGGACCGTCAAAACAGGTTATACCGTGTTGATTCCATTTGAATGGCGGCTCAGTGATTCTGCTCGTGCTCCTACGGCTCAGTGATTCTGCTCGTGCTCCTACGGCTCAGTGATTCTACTCATGCTCCTACGGCTCAGTGATTCTACTCATGCTCCTACGGCTCAGTGATTCTACTCATGCTCCTACGGCTCAGTGATTCTGCTCATGCTCCTATGCTCAGTGATTCTACTCATGCTCTTATGGCTCAGTGATTCTACTTATGCTCCTACGGCTCAGTGATTCTACTTATGCTCCTACGGCTCAGTGATTCTACTCATGCTCCTACGGCTCAGTGATTCTACTCATGCTCCTACGGCTCATGATTCTACTCATGCTCCTACGGCTCAGTGATTCTACTCATGCTCCTACGGCTCATGATTCTACTCATGCTCCTACGGCTCATGATTCTACTCATGCTCCTACGGCTCAGTCACCCATCGCCTGCAGTCGGCCATTTTGAAACCAGCTCGAAATGACTGGCCAGACTCGGCAACTGTTGATTCTGGGATCTCTGTCAACGACAGGGATTTCGATTTCAATCCGCACGGCAGCCGACCTTTGGGACACCCTGGGCCTGCCCTCCTGTCTTTTGCCCAGCAGAGGTGCCTTCTGTGGAATTTTTCCAGAGATCGGTCTCGTGGTAGCTCTTCCGGCAACACTACTCTCCTCATCCCCCTTAGATGTTGACCAAGAGATAGACCGATCCAGGATTTGTGTCAGCTCCTCCAGGCCTACCTTCCTTTCTTGCAATGTTAAGAGGATGAAACTTCTCTTTCCATAGGTAAAGCCCTACACCTCTCTCTCTCTCTCTCTCTCTCTCTCTCTCTCTCTCTCTCTCTCTCTCTCTCTCTCTCTCTCTCTCTCTCTCTCTCCAAGCTGCTGCATCAACAACTGCAGCACATGTGTCTTCTCCTCCTCCTTCTCCTACTACACGTGTTGCTGCTGGTGGTGTTGGAGGTGTTGGTGCCAGTGCTGATGCTGTTGCTGCCGTGTCCGCTGTTTCTCTTGCTTCTGCTTGTGGTATTGCGGCTGCATCTGCTACTGTTGATCACGTTGCTGCTGCAGCTACCGTCGCCACACTGCCGCTGCTGCTGTGATTGATCCTTTCGCTGCTGCAGCCACTGCTACGACTGCTGTTGTAACTCGTGCTACCACTGCTGTTGTTGATCCCACTGCTGCTTCTATTGCCAGCGCCGCAGCGGGTCCCAACGTTCCTACTGCACAATCTAGGTGTTATGGTTCTGAATTTGACTGGAATTACATGGTCACAAAATGCTCGGGGCGAAATGGTTACAAAGAGCCTGGAAGAGCTGATATTCTAGTCGATGCCTTGCTAAAGCCTAATGATTACGAAGAGCCTGCCAGGGCTGATATTCTAGTCGATGCCTTGCTACAGTCTAACTAGTTTGTTCTGCCCTGAATATCTCATAATCAGTACAGCTACAGATCGAGATACCAGCTAGGAGTTTTATACCGGGGTGCATCATGGAAACAATGCTATATGTGGCCCCATGGTCCAAATCCAACTGCTGTCGTAGTACATTGGTGCTGTCGTAGTACATTGGTGCTGTCGTAGTACATTGGTGCTGTCGTAGTACATTGGTGCCTTTTCTTTTGCCAACCATTCTTTTGCCGTGGAGCATATTACACAGGGTAAGAGAAAAGCATTTTAGTGTAGGCTCTCTCTCTCTCTCTCTCTCTCTCTCTCTCTCTCTCTCTCTCTCTCTCTCTCTCTCTCTCTCTCTCTCTCTCTCTGTCTCCCTGTCTCCCTCTCATTCGTTCTCTCTCCCCCCCCTCTGTCTCTCTCTCTTTCTCCTATCTGTTTGCCTTAAAGACTAAAGAGAATGGCACTTATTGACAAATGGTCAGTGTCAGAGTCTTGTTTCCAGTTCAGGATTCCTTTCTCTAAAGCTCTATTATAGATGATCTCTCTATTCTCAGGACATATCCATTCCATTCTCTAAAGCTCTATTATAGACGCTCTCTATATTCAGGACGCATCTGAACCGGTGGAGTTTGAAACTGCAATTCCAGCATCCTCTGGATCTGCTGGCAAAACGATGAAAAAGAGGAAGCTGTGGTTATTGTCTGCGTTTTAAGTGTGCTTCTGTTTCTCTTTCTTTCAATCTCAGTACGCATGTTCTGTTAGTTTGCATACTCCAGTAGAAGAAAGGTCCACCTGATGTGTATTTATAAAATTCTTCGTTCAGTTTCATATTCGCAATGCCAAATGAAATAGTTCCCCATCAAAGAAGTGTAGCATGCGCTGAAAAAATCACAAGCTGCGTAAATCCAGAAATATGCAGCGAGAATACAGGCGCTGAAAAAAATCACAAGCTGCGTAAATCCAGAAATATTCAGCGAGAATACAGGTGCTGAAAAAAATCACAAGCTGCGTAAATCCAGAAATATTCAGCGAGAATACAGGCGCTGAAAAAATCACAAGCTGCGTAAATCCAGAAATATTCAGCGAGAATACAGGCGCTGAAAAAATTACAAGCTGCGTAAATCCAGAAATATTCAGCGAGAATACAGGCGCTGAAAAAATCACAAGCTGCGTAAATCCAGAAATATTCAGCGAGAATACAGGTGCTGAAAAAATCACAAGCTGCGTAAATCCAGAAATATTCAGCGAGAATACAGGCGCTGAAAGACCAGGCGGCAAAAGTATCACAAACCGACTTTCAAACCTTAGCAACTACTGAAGAGTAGGGTGGTCAGTGGGGGAGTCTAGCATCCTTTGTGATGGGATGAGGCACGCAGAATACCCTAGTGTCACTGTCTGTCTTGTAGCCTTGCATGGGCAGGTGAGACAATGAGGTGTGTTTCTATTGTTCATGACTCTTGTGTTGATCAGGTTGGTTCTTTACCTGCAATGTCTCACTTGGGTTAGTTGTTAAACCAATATTTCAAAAAGGGATCGTGTCACAAAAGTATTCTAGTATTCATGTCTGGTGTGAGTGCTTTTATCAGAATTTCTGCCAACAGGGATTGCGTCCAAGGTATCCAGGGTTGCTGCACCCCCTCCAACTCTCCTGCCCCCCCCCCCCCCCCCCCCCCCCCCCCCCCCCCACCCCCCAAGTCTTCTTGAATTGCATTTAGGTAAAACACATCAGGGTAGAACCATGGCTCAGGTTGCTCCAGTTTGCTCCCTTTTATTCATTTTGAAGGGGAAAAGGCATGTTCCCACAACACCCTACAGGTAAAGCACTTCGCACAATCAACTAGTCACTTTGCGTCGTCGGTTACTTCCTAACACCCCTCCTCCACTGCCTCTTCCAACAAGCCATCCACGCCTGCTGCTGTCTACAAAATGTGCCTGCGTTTCTCAGTGACTGGCTCTCAATGTGTTTTCTGTCTTTGAACGTGGGTGACAGCCCTGAAAGAGCCCTGTGTGGTGGGCTGGGCTATGAAAACACTGACATGGCAACTGGACTCAGCTGGAGGTGTTCAGATATATGAGTGAAGAGGTTTGGGCTATGATAACACTGACATGACAACTGCACTCAGCTGGAGGTGTACAGATATATGAGTGAAGAGGTTCGGGCTATGATAACACTGACATGACAACTGCACTCAGCTGGAGGTGACAGAATGAGTGAAGAGGTTTGGGGTATGGTAGCGAGTGTAAGATAGAAGGTTTGGGGTATGGGGAATAGAATTCCGAGGCATCTGTTTGCATAAATATCTGAACACGTAAGTTCCATCTCTCATCTTTAATTTCTTACTTCAGTGTATCTCTCTTTTTCAATCTCTCTCTCCATCCATCCATCCATCCACCAATCCAGTCCAATAACCCATCCATCCATTCATCTCTCTATCTATCTATCCATCTATCTGACTTCTCTCTCTCTCTCTCTCTCTCTATCTATCTATCTATCTATATATATCTATCCATCTATCTGTCTGTCTATCTATTTATCTATCTGTCTGTCTATCTGTCTATCTATCTACTAATCCATCCATCCATCGATCTGTCTGTCTGTCTGTCTATCTATCTATACGTCTGTCTGACCAACCGATCGACCAACCGTCCGGCTCTCTCTCTCTCTCTCTCTCTCTCTCTCTCTCTCTCTCTCTCTCTCTCTCTCTCTCTCTCTCTCTCTCTCTCTCTCTCTCCGTATACTGGCACTCTGAATTAGAAAATAGTGAGAAATACTCTTGGTTCTTGCGCTTTAACAGTGACTTGCAGCCAGAAAAGTATTTATCGGTTGTAACGCGAAAATGGCATAGGGATTCATTAGCACGCTTTCGAACAAGGACCTTTGGTCTATATGCTGGAGAAAGATGGTATGGTATATCTAATAATGAGCCTAATTGTATCTGTCCAATTTGTGAAAAAAAAATAATGTAGAAGATGAATTTCACTTTTTCTTTCAGTGTGAGGTGTATGAAAAGGTACGGGGAAAATGCGATGTCTTTAAATCAGTATTAGCAGAAGAACGTGACTTAGCCACTCTGTTACAGAGTGATTGTGAAAACAACTTAAAATCTATTGCTAAATTTATCGCAGAAGCAAATATTCTTCGAAAAAGGAAGCTTTCCAATACTTAAGTAGAATTAATGTTCTTTCTTATTAAGTCCTATTGTCCTCTCCACTGATTGACAAGACCTGTTGGTCGCTTGCTACTTACGATGTTTACTAATTAAAAGGAAAAGATGCTCCCAGGATTCACCGAAAGGGGGAGAGAATGATGAATCCATCGGTGCTCAACCAATCATGACTGCAAATCCCAAACGGACTATGAACATGGACCAAATGGAATATCCATGTGTCTGTGGAAAGCGTTTCGCTACCACCCGTGGCATGAAGATCCACAGAACAAAGATGGGATGTGTGAAGACTCATCTGAATGAGCAGCAGCGCACTGCATCAGCAGATAAGACGTCGGAAGACCAAGGCCAGGATTTAAACCACAGTGCCAAGGACATCCACGCTGTTGGTTCGGATGAGGAATTTGCACAGGCCCTCGATGCCAGGCGCCTGAAACTCAACCTGCCACGAGCAAACGAAACTGAAGATTGGGAGAAACTGGATGCAAAAATCGTCCAAAGACTCGATGCACTGATAGGGAAAAGCACCCTGGAACACAAACTAGCCACATATGGGGACATTGTGTATGCCACATGTAGAGACGCCTATGGAGCAAAACTACCCAAAGAGAAAACACCTCCAAAGAAATCCAGACGCCAAGAAAAGATGGACAAGATCAGGGTCCAAAAGAAAAACCTCAAGATGCAAATGAAGACCGCACTGCCAGCTGAAAAACAAGGCTTAGAAAAACTGTGGAAAGACCTGAAAGAAAAACACAGTGCCCTCAGCAAAGCGGAATCTGCGAGGAAGAGGAAGAGCAAAAAGAAGAAGACACAAGAGCGCTTCTTCAGAGACCCCTTCCAGTTTGCCAGAACACTGTTCGAGCAGCCAAAATCTGGGACCCTAAGTGTGGACAAAGGAGTTCTTGAGCAGCATCTGAGGAAAACATACTCTGACCCACAGAGCAAAGCACCACTCGACATTCAAGGTCTGGTGTGGCCAACCAACCCTGAGGAACAGTTCAATGGCAAGCCTCCAACGTTGGCGGAAATCAAGAAGGTGGTCGACAAAGCCAGAGCCAAATCATCACCAGGGCCAAACGGAATACCTTACCAGCTTTACAAGAAATGTCCCAAGGTGCTGGAGTGGCTCCACAGGCTGCTGCGATCGGCTTGGAGAAACCAGAAGATCAGCGGCCAGTGGATGATGGCAGATGGTGTGTACATCCCCAAAGAGCAAAACTCAAGTGACATTAGCCAGTTCAGGCCAATATCACTACTGAACGTCGAAGGGAAAATCTTCTTCTCTGTCATGGCAGCAAGGCTGACCAAGTACCTGATGGAAAACAAGTACTTGGATGTGTCAGTCCAGAAAGGTGGCATCCCAGGCGTGGCGGGCTGTGTAGAACACGCCACAATGATCTGGGACGCAATCCAAAAAGCAAAAACAGAAAAGAGAGACCTGGACGTAGTGTGGCTTGATCTGGCAAACGCATATGGATCTGTGCCCCATGAGATGATACAGTTGGCTCTTGAGATGTACCATGTGCCAAAGAACATCCGCGACATGCTCAAGAAGTACTTCAATGGCTTCTCAATGCGGTTCTCTACCAAGGAGTACACAACAGACTGGATCAACTTGGAAGTGGGTATTGCAATGGGCTGTGCAATTTCCCCAATACTGTTCGTGCTGGCAATGGAACTCATCTTGAAAGCAGCAACAAACAACGCGAGACAAACAGACCTTGGCGATGGATACAAGATGCCTCCTCTCAAGGCCTTCATGGATGACACTACAGTGATTTCATCCAGAGAAGACGAGACACGTCATGTGCTGGAGAGGCTGGACGACATAGTTGCCTCATCCAGAATGAAGTTCAAGCCAAAGAAATCACGGAGTCTCTCACTGAGGAAAGGAAAAGTGGCCGGATCTGTGGTCTTCAGTGTTGCCAACCAGGCCATTCCAACAGTCACAGAAGAACCAGTCAAGAGCCTTGGAAGATGGTATGATGATACGCTGAAAGACACACAAAGAGCAAAAGAAACCAAGCAGATGGCGGAGGAAGGCTTGGAGACCATTGACCAGTGTGGGCTCCCTGGCAAATACAAGGTCTGGTGTCTGCAGTTCATGCTGATACCAAAGCTGCTATGGCCTCTGATGATATACGACATCTGCACCAGCATAGTGGAGGCAATGGAAGCCAAAATCAACAAGTTCACAAGGAAATGGCTTGGTGTCCCACCCTGTCTGACTGACATAGCGCTGTACTGTCGCCAAGCAAAGCTGAAACTACCCCTGAAATCCATCCTGGAGGAATACAAAGCAGGGAAGATCAGACTTCAAAGCATGCTGGAGGACTCAGGAGACAAGGTGGTAGAAGCAATTAAGCCCCAGCTGAAGACAGGCAGAAAATGGAAAGTTCAAGAGGCGATGGATTCTGCAAAAGAAAGTCTCAAGATCAGAGAAATAACAGGACACACACAGACCAACAGACAGGGACTGGGGGTGACCAAAACTGAATGGTGGTCAAAGGCCAAAGGAAAAGCCAAAAGAGACATGATGATTCAGGAGATGAGAAAAGAAGAAGACCAAAAAAGACTCCAAAAAGCAGTCCAGCAGAGCCAGCAAGGGCAATGGACAACGTGGGAGAATGCACTCCAAAGAAGTCTCACTTGGAATGACATTTGGCACATGGCCCCTCTCAGGATCAGCTTCATTCTCAGATCTGCATATGACCTTCTGCCCTCAAATGCAAACCTGGTGAAGTGGGGGAAAACAGACGATCCTGCATGCCCCCTCTGCCATGACAAACAAACAGTGGAGCATGTCCTAAGCTCATGTAAAGTAGCCCTGGCTCAAGGAAGGTACACATGGAGGCACAACCAAGTGCTCAAAGAAATTGTACAAGTAGTCTGGGCTAGTACCAACACCACAAAAGGGAAAATCAGGACTCCAAAAGCACCCGCAACATTCTTCACGGCAGGAGGCAGCAAATCATGGCCAAGAACAACAGTGCCACTCGAAACATGCAGGCAGAGTCTGCTGGACGGGGCAGATGACTGGGAGTGCACTGCAGACCTCCCAGAATGGAAGAGTCACCCAGAGATCATCAGCAAGAGTGGCATGAGACCAGACATAGTAGTCCACTCTAAGTCAACCAAGCAGCTGATCATGATCGAGCTCACGGTGCCATATGAGAACAGAATGGAGGCAGCTCAAATCTACAAGACTGAAAAGTATGCTGATCTGGCAAACAGCCTGAGGAGAGAAGGCTATCAGGTCAAAGTCCTCACTGCAGAAATTGGAGCTAGGGGGTTTGTAGGAACGTCTGCATACAGCCTCATGAAACAGCTCTCAGTTGCAGGGAAGGAAAAAACCAGAGCCCTGAAAGCAATGGCAGAAGCGGCAGAGAGGTGTTCAAGCTGGATCTGGTCAAGGAGGAACAAAAGTGAACTTCATAAGGCTTAATTTCCCTACAAATATCAGGTGTCCCTGTGGCTCAGTGGTTAAAGCGCGAGTCATTAAGTGGAAAATGAGCATGTCCAGAGGGTCATGGGTTCGAATCCCAGCCATGGCTCGTCCCAAGATGGGAAAAAAAAGGGGCAGCAGAGGGACATCCGGAGTCATGAACCGGGTGTGGCCCAACCCCCCTAGAGTGTCAGGAGATAAGGGCCGAAACACTTGCTTGAAGGGGGCTTCTCTTCTGAGGACTCTCTGCTGCCACGCTCTCCACGAGTTTCTTTCTACTATTTGCTTTCTGATTCTTTTTTAACTTGATTTTTCTTCTTTTGTTCAAGCAGTGTGCCCCATGTCAAATAGCAGGTTTTGCTAATGACACTAAACTGTATTCATGGTCATTGTCATTGTCTCTCCGTATATATATATATATATATATATATGTATATATATATATATGTGTGTGTGTGTGTGTGTGTGTGTGTGTGTGTGTGTGTGTGTGTGTGTGTGTGTGTGTGTGTGTGCGCACACATCTATGTATCTATCTATGTTTCTATCTATCTATCTCTCGATCTATCTCTCTATCTATCTATCTGTATCATTTACCAATCTGATTCTTTGTCTGTATGCCTACTGATCTTTTTTCTCCTCATATTCAGTACATTTTCATTGGGACAAACCAGAACTGTCGCCTCGGTTTTGTGTCGTTCTGTGCTTGACACGTGTCCATCATATTTATATGTCGTTCTGTGCTTGACACGTGCCCATCATATTTATATGTCATTCTGTGCTTGACACGTGCCCATCATATTTATATGTCATTCTGTGCTTGACACGTGTCTATCATATTTATATGTCATTCTGTGCTTGACACGTGTCCATTATATTTATATGTCGTTCTGTGCTTGATACGTGTCCATCGTATTTATATGTCATTCTGTGCTTGACACGTGTCCATCATATTTATATGTCATTCTGTGCTTGATACGTGTCCATCATACTTATATGTCATTCTGTGCTTGATACGTGTCCATCATACTTATATGTCATTCTGTGCTTATTTATTTATATGTAATCCGTATTCACTAAAGTCTTATTTGACAACACAAGCTAAAAGCCGCTTGATACGTGTCCATCATATTTATATGTAATCCGTATTTACTATAGTCTTATTTGACAACACAAGCAAAAAGTTGCTTGACAGTATCCATCATATTTACTTATCTTTTCACACCATCCTTTAAAATAAACTTTCTAATAACACACCTTCTAAAAACACACCATCTAAAAACACGCCTTCTAAAAACACACTGAAAATTTTGTTAAAAATCTTTCTACCGTAAAATCTCAGATCAGACGAAAAATGTTAATGTCTTTCGAAGTTCAAAGATCACATCAGGCAGAACATCTCTGAACAAGGTTTTCATGGAATCTGCATGATGCATGGTTCACACTAACTCAGCAAACATTCCAAAAATA
>CM065735.1:4445616-4448116 GCA_033310375.1 Conus canariensis
GTGTGTGTGTGTGTGTGTGTGTGTGTGTGTGTGTGTGTACACGCGCGCGCGCGCGCGCGCGTGTGTGTGTGTGTGTGTGTGTGTGTGTGTGCACGTGTGTGTTTATTGTGTGTGTGTGTGTGTGTGTGTTACATATGTGTGTGTGTGTGTGTGTAAGCCTGGTAGCCTGTGTCAATTAGAGCCTACTAGTTTTCTGCCTTTGTGGGCCCACCCTCCTGCCTTTTCCTCCAGGAAACTCTTTCAATTATTCAGCTCTGGTCCCTTGCTATCCGTCGACATTTTGACGTCCATGTCAGCATGATGTAGAACAAATGTACGTCACAGGACCAATATAGTTTGTTACTTCAGTGATGCTGTTCTCCAAATCATGTACAATATCCTGATGACATAATCGACACATTAACTGAACGCGCGATTAGCACCACGTACACACCAGTCGTTAAGTGTCATTTAGAAGTGACTTCTTCCCCATTCTCCTTTGAGGAGGAAGACGACCAGACGTGCAGAGGGAGGGGTGGGGGAGGGGAGGGTGTAGAGGGGTGTGGGAACCTGAGGGGATATCCGTGTCATTTTTTTTTTTTTTTTTTGCGCTGTTGTCCCGCGCGCGGTACTGACTGTCGTCAGCCACAGCTGTGTGAATGATGCCAGGCTGGTGTGTTTGGGTTTGGCGTTGCTTATGGTGACTGCCCGCCTCGTAAACACTGCCATGGCTGGTGATTGCGGTAATCTACACTACACACATTCACACGCATACGCACGAACGCACGCACGCACACACACACACACACACACACACACACACACACACACCAAAACACACACACACGCATAGGCACGAACGCTTGCTCACGCACGCCCACATACACACACACGCACACACACACACACACAGCCGCATGCACGCACGCACGCACGCACGCACGACACACACACACACACACACACACACACACCACACGCACACATACACAGACACACATAAACACACGTGTGCGCATGCGTGCACGCACGTACGCATGCACACACGACACACACACACACACACACACACACACACACACACACACACACACACACAGCACGCACACACACACACACAACACACACACACACACACAAGCTGGGAAAGAAACAGGGCAAAATTTGACCTTAATCACACTGATGCTAAAAAAGCTGATCATCCGCATATCTTGTCATATTCAGCAAAGATGCATATGCAAAGCAAGTATCCTAACCATCTTAAGGTATATACTGATGGATCATTGACAAAACAAAGACGCTGGATCTACTTTTGTTATTCCATCACTTAAAGTAGATAAAGCATATTCAATAGGAAGAAATCGGTCTATCTTAGTCACCGAAATGATAGCTATACTAATGGCTTTGACATATTTTAATTGATTTACCGCAATCAATCTTGCAAGTATTGTTATGTGTCGACTCAATGTCAGTACTACAATCTATCACGTTTTTCAGTTCTAACTCTGAAAACTTTGTTTTAAAGGAAATATGTTATTTAATTCATATTTTGATGTGCAAAGGGACCGATTTAACTTTTTTTCTGGGTCCCTTCCCACTGTGGAATTTTGGGCATGAATTCGCTGACAGATCTGCCAAAAAGGGAGCCAAAACTGAAATGAGTGCACAGTCACTTTCTGTCCCCTTGACTTTACAAGAGTGTCATCAAGTTTTAAAACAAGTGGCTTGAGACTTTTTTTAGAAACAACCAGAACATCCCTTATTTGCGGGGTAATGCTCGAAATAGCCATGTTCTCAGCTTTGATCAGGTTGAAGGCATTGAACACCTGCAGGTTCGTGATATGTATCAGTACAGAAACTTTGTTTCAGTATTTTATAGACTGAAACTCGACGCATTCAGAACGAAATATAATGCAGTCCTGAGCAAAATGCATATGTGGTAAGGCAAACGTGTCGAGAGCCCGCGTTTTATTTGATTGTGTGACTCATAAGGCATACTTACCATGTTTATTAGGCATGACAGTGACTGATGTTTTTTCTGATATTGATTTTGCTTTCAAAGTTACCTTTTGTTTAATATGTAGTCCTGTTAGATATTTACTATAATGTTATAAGTAGTAAATATTCCATATTTTGCGTGCACTTCCACACACCTATGCTTCACACGCATACCCTTACTCTCTCTCTCTCTCTCTCTCTCTCTCTCTCTCTCTCTCTCTCTCTCTCTCTCTCTCTCTCGTCTAATATCACACAATTTTGTGAAAAGACGTAAAAATGAAAGTACTTCTACTACTACTACACACACACACACCACGACAACAGCAACAATGATGATAATAATAACAACAACAATAATGATAACAAACAAACAACAACAATGATAATAATAACAACAAATAACAACTGAACACGTGGGAAAGGGGGGGATGAGAGGAGGGTGGGAGGGATGGTGAGAGAGAGAGAGAGAGAGAGAGAGAGAGAGAGAGAGAAGGGAACATGATTATATTCATGTACAGCCTCA
>CM065735.1:4453116-4460616 GCA_033310375.1 Conus canariensis
AGTATTCGTTGAGGCCAACAGGCAACACTGTAACCAGTATTCGATAAGGCCAGCAACAGGCAACACTGTGACCAGAATTCGTTAAGGCCAGCAACAGGCAACACTGTGACCAGTATTCGTTAAGGCCTGCAACAGGCCACACTGTGACCAGTATTCGTTAAGGCCAACAGGGAACACTGTGACCAGTATTCGTTAAGGCCAGCAACAGGCAACACTGTGACCAGTATTCGTTAAGGCCGGCAACAGGCAACACTGACCAGCATTCGTTAAGGCCAGCAACAAGCAACACTGTGACCAGTATTCGTTAAGGCCAGCAACAAGCAACACTGACCAGTATTCGTTAAGGCCAGCAACAGGCAACACTGTGACCAGTATTCGTTAAGGCCAGCAACAAGCAACAAAACCTGTGACCAGTATTCGTTAAGGCCAACAGGCAACACTGTGACCAGTATTCGTTAAGGCCAGCAACAGGCAAAAAAACCTGTGACCAGTATTCGTTAAGGCCAACAGGCAACACTGTGACCAGTATTCGTTAAGGCCATCAGGCAACACTGTGACCAGTATTCGTTAAGGCCAACAGGCAACACTGTGACCAGTATTCGTTAAGGCCAGCAACAGGCAACACTGTGACCAGTATTCGTTAGGGCCAGCAACAGGCAACACTGACCAGTATTCGTTAAGGTCAGCAACAGGCAACACTGTGACCAGTATTCGTTAAGGCCAGCAACAGGCAACACTGACCAGTATTCGTTAAGGCTAGCAACAGGCAACACTGTGACCAGTATTCGTTAAGGCCAACAACAGGCAACACTGTGACCAGTATTCGTTAAGGCCAACAGGCAACACTGTGACCAGTATTCGTTAAGGCTAGCAACAGGCAACACTGTGACCAGTATTCGTTAAGGCCAACAAAAGGCAACACTGTGACCAGTATTCGTTAAGGCCAACAGGCAACACTGTGACCAGTATTCGTTAAGGCCAGCAACAGGCAACACTGACCAGTATTCGTTAAGGCCAGCAACAGGCAACACTGTGACCAGTATTCGTTAAGGTCAGCAACAGGCAACAACACCTGTGACCAGTATTCGTTAAGGCCAGCAACAGGCAACACTGTGACCAGTATTCGTTAAGGCCAGCAACAGGCCACACTGTGACCAGTATTCGTTAAGGCCAGCAACAGGCAACACTGTGACCAGTATTCGTTAAGGCCAGCAACAGGCAACACTGTGACCAGTATTCGTTAAGGCCAGCAACAGGCAACACTGTGACCAGTATTCGTTAAGGCCAGCAACAGGCAACACTGTAACCAGTATTCGTTAAGGCCAGCAACAGGCAACACTGTGACCAGTATTCGTTAAGGTCAGCAACAGGAAGCACTGTGACCAGTGTTCGTTAAGGCCAACAGCAACACTGACCAGTATTCGTTAAGGCCAGCAACAGGCAACACTGTGACCAGTATTCGTTAAGGCCAACAACAGGCCACACTGTGACCAGTATTCGTTAAGTCCAACAAGCAACACTGACCAGTATTCGTTAAGGCCAGCAACAGGCAACACTGTGACCAGTATTCGTTAAGGCCAGCAACAGGCCAAACTGTGACCAGTTTTCGTTAAGGCCAGCAACAGGCAACACTGTGACCAGTATTCGTTAAGGCCAGCAACAGGCAACACTGTGACCAGTATTCGTTAAGGCCAGCAACAGGCAACAAAACCTGGTGCGTAAAATCTCTCTGCACAGGAAAAAAAGAAGAAAATTCTTTTCCTTGAGGCAAACCAAACCTGACTATAATCTGATCGGGAGAGCAAAACCCCTAAGACCGTCAAAAAAAAATTTAGATCATGTACCCTAGCCTAACCAAATTTGTGACACAAATCTAGGTCGGTCAGCCAAACCAAACTTACGACAAAAAAAAAAAAAAAAAAAAAAAAAAGGAAAGAAGGAAAAATCCAAACAATCCGGATTTGGTTTGCCAAACTAAAACTGCGACCAAAAAGAGAGAACAAAAATTCGGCTTCGGTTAGTCATGCGTGTGATTAAATCAGCAAGGCAAAAACAGTTAGTGGACTCGCTTGGCGGATATATTAGATGGCAGGCACGCATGCATTAAATAGCAGGTGCTGTTTGACACACGATTCAGACAGTGTTGGGCCCAGGGAAAGCTTGTACTTGAATGACCACGGCTGGGGTTCGTTGTGCGTATTATTACTTTGTCTCTCTGTGTGTTCTGTGTTGTTGAGTCTTTGACTCTTCAGATTTGTATTTGGTACTATTTAGCAGCTTGGCATATGCCTGTGGAAGTTGAACAAAAGCGACACTGCCAGTAAAAATACATGCCTCAAGGCATTTGGCGCGCGCGCACGTACGCACGCGCACGCACGTACACACACACACACACACACACACACAAGATGGCGGACACACACAGTGGCTAGCTTAAACATCAGCGGCAGTTTTTGTGAGTTGTTGGGGAACATAAAGTCAAGAGCCTTCAGAAAGTTAGCGGCGCCCAAATCAACTGGCCTGCGACCGTGGCGTTATTCAACTTTACTGGGAAATGCTCGTCGCCAGCAGAACTGTGCCGAAACAGTCGAGCAGCGAGACGACACTCCGTTACTGGAGCTTGCTATGCCTACACCTGCCCAAGCAATATCAACCCATCGTCATTCAACGGAGTCATCTACAACAACAAATGAGGTCGGTGAAGAAAATTACGCTCTTGGCATGAAATTAACTCTAGAAGATCGCATCAAATCATTGGAAAATGCCGTTTTAGCTCAAACGAAGATCCTAGAGAAAATAGCCAAACCCCAAGTTTCCATGACAACAACAGTTACACAAACAGAAATATGTCCTGCAAAGACAACATCGTATGCTGAAGTGGTCAAAACCCCACCTGCGAACACATCGATCAATAACAGACAACCTTCTGCTCAAGAAAAAGCCCAAAATGCAGAAGCAAAATCAGTTACAGGTGAAAGGAACATCAAAACAGAACATGACGTCAGGCCTCCTATTCAAAATGATGCAAAGATAAAACATGACGTCAAATCACGTCGTGATGATGTTTGTCAAAACAAGAAGAAAACGAAAGCAAAAGAAGAGAAACTAAGCCTACCGAAGGTTCTGGTGATCCATGACTCGGTTGCCAACGGCGTGGACGATAGGAGACTTGGAAATTCGTACGATTTGAATGCGACACGTCAAAGAAGCTATAAGGTAAAGGGACTAGAGCAACGTCTGCAAGAACTTGACGATGCCGAGGAGAAACCTGATGCAGTGGTAATACACTGCTGCATTAACGATCTAAAGACTTCTGCTGCAGAAGACATCAGCACATCGTTTGTGCAGACGCTAAAAACCGCAGCTAAAAAGCACACTAATGTTAAGTTTGCGGTCAGCAAACTGACTCCAGTTAGAGACAAGAAACTCGAAATAAAACGTGTTCTGTTTAATGCAAAAGTCACTTCTGAATTGTATGAGGTGAAAAACATTTCGTTTATTCAAAGTAACAACATCAGAACGGAGCATCTTCGAGACGAGGTGCACCTAACAAAGAGAGGCTCCAGCCTGCTGGCGGGGAACATCGGACGATACACGAGGGCCTTGCTGTGGGAGATCCCCAAGAGACCTGCCCGTCCTTCACGTCGCCATTGGTACCACGATCATCCTGGCCCACATCCTCCCAGCTGGCACAACCGGTTCTACAATGTGGAGGGCTGGAACTTTTATTAGTCAACTCACACCTACTGCCGCCATGTCTTTTAATGTGACACTGTTGCTGGGTTACCTCTGTCCATTTTGTCTTTAGTCTTTAAACATATGTCACTAGGGAATGATTTTAACGTTTTTCAGTGGAACTGCAGATCAATTAACACAAACTATGAACATCTAGTGCAACACCTAGCCCATCATCAATATCATGTTTTAAGTCTTCAGTCACTGAATGTTAAGAAAGAAAAGCTGCCCCAACTAGACAATTACTATTTTCCTCCTATCATCCAAAAGATAGACACTAACGAGAAAATTAATACTGCCATTTATGTGCATGAAGGGGTAAATTACACTCTGCGCCCAAATCCAGTTCCATCAGAATTACTTGGTATACATTCTTGTGCAGTGACGGTTAAGTTTAATAACACTTTATTAACCGTCATATCTGTGTATTTACCAAAGGGTCCAGATGATAATAATGCAGAATGGATTCGTACGTTTCAAGCGGAGAAGGGAAAAAAGGTACTAATAACAGGAGATTTTAATGCGCATTCACCATTTTGGGAGAAGAACTGTGAAAACATTACCAGCAACCGTTTCATTGAGAATATTGTTGATTCATCAATGTATCTTCTGAATGACGGTAGAATAACGCGAATCCCTGATAATCCTTATCATAGAGCAACAGCTATTGATCTAACTCTTGTTTCTCCAGGTCTGGCACCAATTTGTAAATGGGATTCTTTAAATGATAGCCATAATAGTGACCATATTCCTGTTATTACTAGCTTTGAACTCTCTAGCACAAAAAACAAGGATCTAACAGAAGATAAAATCCCGAAGTATAATTACAAACATGCTAACTGGGACAAGTTTTCAGAACTCTTATCAACATTTCATGTTGAAGACGTCAATGATAAAGATATCGATGAATTGTATTCTATATTTACTAATGCAGTCCTAAGTGCTGCTAATCAATCAATTCCTATGTCTAAAACAAAGAAATCATATAAACATTCTGGCAGTGTTTGGTGGAACGATGATTGTGAAAAGGCCAAAGCTGAAAAATGGATAAAATTTGAAAATTACTTAAAGGATAATTCGATTCCTAATCACCAAGAATCCAAAAAAGCAAAAAACAAAGCAAATAGAGTTAACGCAGAAGCAAGAAGACAGTATTGGTCATCATTTTGTACTAATGAAGTATATAACTATAAAGATATGCAAAAGGTATGGGAAAAAATGAAAACGATGAAGAATGGGATAAACTTACCTCAATGCCCAATCAAACTGGAGAGTTCAGATATACCCTCTAATCAAGAAAAAGCGGAAGCATTGCTGATTTGTATGCAAACTGCAGTAGAATTACTGGACTATCAACTGAAAGTAGACAATACAGAAAAAAATGAGGAGGAAAGTAATATCACATCAGATCATAGTTTTAATAAACCTCAATTAAAAAGCTATGTAAATTCAAATATAACACTCGATGAAGTAATTGAATGCATTTCACATATGGGTAAAAATAAGACGTCTGTTGGACTAGATGGGATATCTTATGAATTGTTAAAGCATTTACCACAAAATGTAGTTCAATTTTTACATTCTTTGATACAAAAATGCTGGTCTAATGGTGAAATGCCTCTTATCTGGAAACACTCAATTGTTGTCTCTATACACAAGCAGGGAAAACCTCGGACTGATAAAAATAGCTATCGACCCATCTCCTTAACATCTCATGTATGCAAGTTAATGGAAAAAATAGTCTCAAGTAGACTAGTTCATTTCTGTGAAAAACAAAACATTATTCCAAAAAATCAAGCCGCTTTTCGCAAAGGTCGCTCCACTACTGAACATTTAGTCAAACTTACGACACAAATTAAACAGCAGTTTGGCAGACGGAAAAATATTCTGGCAACCTTTTTTTATGTGAAAAAAGCTTACGATCAAGTATGGCATTACCGATTACTCCAAAAACTTCAAAACTACAATATAAATAGTAATATGTATAACTATATACAATTTTTTTTTGTCACAACGTTTCATACAGGTAAGAGTTGGAAGCACATATTCTAAGTCCAGAGAACTTCAGATGGGTCTTCCACAAGGCTCGGTTATTTCACCTATTTTATTCAATATACTTATAGCAGATCTTCCAAATAATCTATCAAAAGATACAGTTTTAGCCCAGTATGCAGATGATATATGCATGTGGATGAAGGTGACAATGAAGCGTAAAACTCCAATTAGAGCACTTAACTATACCAAAAAAAAGTGTACCAACGCGAACTTAATAAAATTGATATATTTATGAAGGAAAATGGACTTTCTTTATCATTAGAAAAAACACATATGGTACTTTTTAATACGGGGCATAACCCAGAAAAACTGCCTGATTTCACTATTGGTGGCAGTGTCATTAATCATTCGCAAAGCGTAAGGTTTCTAGGTGTATATTTATCATCCAAACTTACGTGGAATCACCATATAGACTATATATTAAATAAAGCCAGAAAGGCTTTAAATTTTCTCAAAATTATTAGTAAACAGCGATGGGGTCAAGACACAAAAGCACTTTTATGTCTTGCTAATTCCTTAGTTCGTTCGCGTTTAACCTACGGCCAGGAATCTTTCTTTAGTGCACCAAAACATTTGTTAAACAAACTACAAAGTATAGATTGTAAAGCCTTTAAACTGGCACTAGGAGTGCCGACTCATGCTTACAATCTTGGGTCATATAAAGAAGCAGGAGTTCTTCCTCTTGATGAACATAGGAAAATCTCTGCAGCTAAGTTTGTATTAAAATCCTTTGCACATAACTCATTCTGTAATGAAGAAACAAAGATAAATTCTAAGCATGACTTTGTTAACAGGGCTAAGACAATACACTGTTTGCAACCAATTAATTCGTTTGTCTCCGACATGATTAATTCTACAGAATTAAAAAGTTAAAAAAAATAGCAATTAAGCCCCTCTTTGTTTACCTGTACCATCTTGGGAACAAATTAAACCTGCTTTTGATATTGATCATACAGAATTGAGCAAAAGTCAATCTCCAAACGTTCTGAAAAATTTAGTGAATGATCACATGGAAAATTACTATAGTGATTACATTAAAATATTCACAGATGGATCTGTACTTGATAATGGCGATGCAGGTTCAGCATTTGTAATTCCTATTATGAAAACAGTCAAACGATATCATATAGGTAATCACTATTCAGTTTTTACTGCAGAGTTGTTAGCTATTTTAATGGCTTTACAGCATATTGAGGAGTTACCTATGAATAGTTGTAAAATTTTACTCTTGTGTAGATTCTAAATCGGCATTACAAGCAATCAAAGATCAAAATGCCAAAAAACGTCTTGAAATGATACTAGAAATCAGACATGTAATTCATCAATTGGCATTTAAAGACATTAGTGTGACTTTTTACTGGGTTCCTTCCCATTGCGGAATATATGCCAATGAACTGGTTGACAGAGCAGCTAAAAATGCAGGACGTAATACTGAAGGGGCAATTCTAATTAACATAAATCTAGATCTGCACGAGTATTATAATCACATTGAAAAACTAGCGAAAGATAAGTTTGATAACATGCTGAAGACATCAGATAGCCAATATTCACACAACTGTATAAAAAGCGTCAGCACAATAAATTCCAAATTAATTTTAAATCACATATATGATACAAGTTCAAGACATATTAGTTCTCTGATGTTCAAAATTCGTTTAAATGCTTTTAAAACAAAATTTTCTAAAGATATTAAATGTGTATGTGGAAATC
>CM065735.1:4463116-4465616 GCA_033310375.1 Conus canariensis
GTGTAACTACCATGCTGTTAACTGTGTTATTGATTTTCTTTTTCAGGATGTAATTTTTTTTTCCCAGATCGTAAGCTTTTTTTCGGAATGTGACTATTTTTTTTCCTTATGTGTGTTTGATAGCCCTGAAAAGGCCCCTGTGTATTGGAGGGGGTGGGGGGGCAGACTCAGAGAGAGAGAGAGAGAACAGAAACCAACAGTTTTAGTGTTCGAGTCTACCATGTCTGGTTCTGCACTCAGTTGCAGTCTTTTCTGGTACCCCCCCCCCCCCTTCCCAAAATCCATTCTGCTCAAACTCTTTTCACAAAAATTGTACTTTGCGTGCCAAAGATATTGCTTTGCATTCATTTCCCATCATGTAGTGTTTTGTCGGAGTGTCGGGATCTTGTAATCGTTGTTTTCATTTCAGCGTTCTTCCGAGTTTTCCCTTTTTTTATGTTTTGTGTGTGTGTGTGTTGTTGTGTTGTTGTTGTGTTGTGTGTGTGTGTGTGTGTGTGTGTGTGTGTGTGTGTGTTGTTGTGTTGGTTGTTGTTGTTGTTGTTGTTGTTGTTTTCTTTTCTAATGTTCTGCTCTGTATTGTGCCTCGCCCCGGCCCTGCCCTATCCTGCGCGCATGTTGTGTGTGTACTGTGCAGTGCCTTCCTCCCGTATCCACGTGCTTGCTACCGAGCCCAGTGACGAGCAGATCCGCCTGCCTGCACAGGAACCCAGATCCGCTTCAGCCTACCCCATGGCCAGCCGCAATAAACCTGAGGAGTTTGGTAGGTCTGCTGTCTCTCTGTATGTCTGTCTCTGTCTGTCTGTCTCTCTCTCTCTCTCTCTCTCTCTCTCTGTCTCTGTCTCTGTCTGTCTGTCTCTCTCTCTCTCTCTCTGTCTCTCTCTCTCTTTCTCTCTCTCTCTCTCTCTCTCTCTCTCTCTCTCTCTCTCTCTCTCTCTCTGCATCTGTCTGTCTGTCTGTCTGTTTGCCTGTATGTGTCTGTTGTGTCTGTATATGTGTGTATATGTCTGTGTGCGCTGTGTACCTGTAACTGTAAGTGTGAGTGAGAGAGAGAGAAAGAGAGAGAGATCCACTGTTCAGACGGGTCTGTGTTTGCCTATATGATGTTTCAGTGCAGACACACACACACGCGCGCGTGCACACACACACACACACACACACACACACACACACACACACACACACACACACACACACACCACTACGACGACCACCGCCACTACCACCACCACCACTACCACCACCACCATTTGCTTAACGGAAAACAGCAGCTGTAAAGGGTTATAAAAATGGTATTAATAACAGCACCGGCTAGATATTACTCTTCTTATCGTACCCCAGAACACCCCCCACCCAACACACACACAAAGAAAGAAAAACATCACAAAAGACAACCAGAAAATGAAGCCTTGTCTTGAATTCCCCACGAAAACAGACGACACAGAAGAAGAAAAAAAAACTCATGCCCAATACCTGGACCCACATTAGGCAGGCTGCTACACGCCTGGCGATCACGTGGCAGTTGCACACACTTGGAAGGACCAGACAGGACAGGAGTGCGTACACTCGCCTCATCACAGACCCACCGTAGGAAGCCTAAGGGAGATAACGAATGACAGTGATTTACCTCCCTTCACCGAACGTAGCCTATCGTTCCCCCCATCGTGTGCCCACCCCCTCCTCGCTGGCCTTGGGTCTCAGGTGACCCTTAACGGCATCGTGTGCCCACCCCCTCCTCGCTGGCCTTGGGTCTCAGGTGACCCTTAACGGCCGGCTTCAATCAGGGTGGCTAGAAATGTGGTCGAAAGGCGTCAACGTGGTTGTCACGGTTCGCGTCAACTATGTACAGGTCTATTATTGGCCGCACGTGGTATTGTTTCAAAGCTTGCGTACCAGATGTGGAAGGTGGTCAGTAAGAGTGGTCACAGGAGCAGGCAGCAGATGAGCCCCCCCCCCCCCTCACCCCCCTCCTCCAAAGGTTTGTTTCGGCCCAAAGACCGCTTGTCAGGACAGCCTATAACAAGTTTTTACAGCGACTCAAAAAGGTGTCAGAATAGCCCCAAACAGTTTTTTTTTTTTTTTGGTGGCCAAGAAAGAATGTTTCAGGAAAGTCACTAACAGATTTTACGGCTCAGCCTATGAAAAGCAGATGTTCAGTTTCCCTAAGTCAGATTTTAGCAAAGAAAGCAGGCGTCAAAGAAAGTCTAAAGAAATCTTATAGAGGCGAACACACACACACACACACACACACACACACACACACACACACACACACACACACACACACACCCTCCACCAAAAAGAAAAAGTAGTTGTCAGAGAAGAGCATGACAGGTTTTACAGCAGTCCGAAAACCAGGTTCTAGAGCAACTTATGTTGACAGTGACCCCAAAATACATGTCATTGTAGCCAACAACAGCTTTACAGTGACCCCAAAATACATGTCATTGTAGCCAACAACAGCTTTTACAGTGACCCCAAAAGACATGTCATTGTAGCCAAC
>CM065735.1:4470616-4473116 GCA_033310375.1 Conus canariensis
CATTTTAGTTTTGTCAGAATGTCAGGAAAACCCAGATTTGACAGTCGGACGTTTGCATCAAATAATGTTTAGGGCAACCAGAACAATGGGAATCTATTTCAGATTTGTCAGAATGTTAGAGAACACTGGAGTTAAAAGTCGGACATTTGCATCAAATAATGTTTAGGGTAATCAGAAGAATGGGAATCTTTACGTGTGTTCAGAAAAAAAGGAAAAGAAGTGTGTGTGTGTGTGTGTGTGTGTGTGTGTGTGTGTTGTGTGTGTGTGTGTGTGTGTGTGCCCGAGCGCGAACACAAGGGGAGAGAGAGAGAGAGAGAGAGAGAGAGAGCATACTTTATGAACACAATTATTTTCACGGGGAAAAAACTATCGCTTTTAAAGTATTATTGTTTCCAGCTGAGGATTCCCTTCCTCAGAGCGACAATGAGAAACAACAGATCATATTGGGTGTCTAGTATACAGACGCAAAGAAGCTGCCATTCTAGTGTAGCAGTTAAAAACAAATAAGATGATATGCACGTTTTGCCAAACGGTACGAAGCAGTCACTGAAAATCAGAAAAAAAAAGAGGGTAAAAATCACGATTCTTGACTTGAATGTTGCTATTCTAAGTGGAAGAGCGGATTAAATACACTCAACATTGCGCGTCCATACGAACGTCAAAACTACCAGTTTCGAAAGGCAACGAAACTGCTGTTTGAACGGAAAAATGGTACACGCAGAGGCAGAGCCGCAAGCCATCACACGTTTTGCTGTGACGAAAGGAAAAGATGTATCACGTGTAGAAGCTGTTAACTCGACAGGAAAGGTGTTACGCTCAGAGACAGAGAGAGGTACCATCTGAATGTAGCTGACGACAGGAGAAGTCACATTCATAGACGCAGACAAATATATATGCGTGTGTGTGTGTGTGTGTGTGTGTGTGTGTGTTTGTTGTCCCTGACGAGTCCGATCCGGCGGACGTAAGGCCTAGGAGCAGGCAATATGAATAGTTTCTGTCTTCGAGATGGGTTCCGATGGTCTCCACAGGCTGCTAGTGAAGGATTTCATATTTACAATACATTGCCCTCCTTTTTTATTCTCGTTTTCTGTATCCCTCCCCTTTTCTCTTCCCGATTTTTCTCCCTTCGAATCTTTGCGAAGTCACTATTTAACTAATGATGCAGGGATTGTTAGTCTGCATTTGTTTTCTCCCACTACTAACATTGTTTATGCATACATATATACTGTGCACAAAAAGAAACGCATATTTTTTTCGCTGAAAATATTACGGAAAATTTTGACAGAAACATGCCCTGTATAGCAGGGAACTCCGTCCAGTGTGAATAGTCGGACATAATGAATAGACAAAGCATTAGATTGATGTCTTATTTCTTCTGTGGTTGTAATATTTTAAATGCTAAATGACGCATGAAATGACTGAAATAAAAATATGCGTTTCTTTATGTGCACAGTATATATATATATATATATATATATATATATATATATATATCACCATAACAAACAAATATCACCACATCTTTAGCTGTAACACACGGAAAACGAAGGAAACTACGCAAAACCATCGCGCATCGGCGAACAGACTCAAACCAACCGTAAAAACAAACGAAGGATCTGAACATTCTCAAGCTCTGTGACTGAAAGTGTAGCGAAAGAGAGAGAGACATCGAGAGAGAGAGAGAGAGAGAGAGAGAGAGAGAGGAGAGAGAGAGAGAGAAAGCAAGTATAAACAAGACATTGTTGCAGCAGACAGTGTATTAAGACATTGCGCAGAAGACAGTATATCAAGACATTGCTGCAGCAGACTGTATCAAGACATTGCTGCAGCAGAGAGTGTATCAAGACATTGCTGCAGCAGAGAGTGTATCAAGACATTGCTGCAGCAGACAGGGTATCGAGACACTGCTGCGGAAGACAGTGTATAATCATCTGGGCCATCAGCACCGCTAAAGCCCCAAGCCAAACAGACAGACACGGGTGTGTGTGTGTGGTGAGGTGACCGTTGGTCGGGATGAAGGGCAGAGGGAGTGAGGACGGTGACGATGTTTCAGAGGTGAGGGGGGAGCCTGATGGCGACATCGGCTGCTGCGGCGTCATCCTGATGATCCTGTCCGGCTTCCTGGTGGTCATCTTCTTCCCCGTGTCCCTCTGCTTCTGCATCAAGGTGTGTGTGTGTGTGTGTGTGTGTGTGTGTGTGTGTGTGTGTGTGTGTGTGTGTGTGTGTGTGTGTGCGTGCGTGCGTGCGTGCGTGTGTGTGTGTGCGTGTGTGTGTTGTGTACTGGTGGTCATCTTCTTCCCAGGTCTCCCTCTGCTTCTGCATCAAGGTCTGTGTGTGTGTGTGCGCGTGTGTGTGTGAGTGTGTTGTGTGTGTGTGCGTGCGTGCGTGTGTGTGTGTGTGTGTGTTGTGTACTGGTGGTCATCTTCTTCCCCGTCTCCCTCTGCTTCTGCGTCAAGGTCAGTGTGTGTGTGTGCGTGTGTGTGTGCGTGAGAGAGAGAGA
>CM065735.1:4478116-4493116 GCA_033310375.1 Conus canariensis
CTTCGTTTTCTCGTCTCTTCAGACATCGACTCCCTTAGTTCTTGGCTTCCTCATCTCTCCCAGTGTTGACTCGCTTTCCCCGTGATTTTCTTCACTCTCCTAACGTTGACTCGCTTCCTCCTCGGTTTTTCTTTGTTCGTCTCAGCAGACGTTGATTCACTTCTTCTTCTTGCCTGACCAGGTGCTGACGAGGGACTCGGTGACGGTGGCGGTGGACGCCGTGGTGTACTGGCGGGTGCAGGACGCTACAGCCTCCGTCAACAACGTGGAGGACGCCGCTCGCTCCACGCAGCTGCTGGCCGCCACCACCCTGCGCAACGTGCTGGGCACCAAGAACCTGTCCGAGATCCTGTCCGACCGCGAGGCCATCAGCCACTTCATGCAGGTCAGGGGTCCCGGGGGGTACGCAAGATAGAGAGGTGAAGTGTGGACGTTTTCAAGATGGTGAGAGAGGGGGGGGGGTAAAAAGATAAAATTCTCGTAGCCTGATGGTCGTAGGGGCGCATGATCTGTTGTCGTGTCCAGGGCACAGGATCGTGAAAGGCAGAGCCCATCTCCCTCCTTCCTTAGTTGCCTTTGATCAGGTATCCATTTACTTACTGCTGGGTGGACAGGCAGGATGTTTTACACCTGAACACCGTGAGGAAGGTCAGACGAACTCACGACCCCGTCGGCTTCACAGGCAAACGCTCCAACCATTGAACTAAGGGAGAGTAGAGGTGGAGGCAGACATCTTGCCTCGCATAAGACCATCAGTCACTTTAGAAGAAAGCAGAAGGGGGGCGGGTGTGTGGGTGTATGTGTGTGGGGGTGGGGGGGAGGTGTTATGTTTGATTTCTGGAGGGATGGAGGAGAGAGGCGACGTGCAGGAGAGCAGGTTTAGGGGATGTTGGGCAAGTAGTGGGAAGGTGGAGGGAGATCTTGTGTGATCCTGTGGCCGACACGCACGTCGGGAGGATCGCGGTGTTTGGATTGGCTTCGTACTTTGTGTAGATTTTTTTTTTTTTTTTGCCGGGGGGGGGGGGGGTGAGGGGTGTGAGGTGGTGTGGTGGGGTGGGGGGGGGGGGGGGGGGGGGAGCGGGGGATTAAAGTTTGGAGGTGTTGGGGAGAGGGAGGAATGGAGGAGGGTTTGGGCTGAAGCTCGGATCTTGTCTGTTCCCGAGGTCATCGGTCTCTTCGTGCACATAAGGGTAGATTGTTTTGTTGTTGTTGTTGTTGTTTTCTTTTAATTTTTAAGGGGTGGGGGAAGGGGGGGATGGAGGTGTGAGGTAGCGGAGAATTTGTGGATGTTGGTTGTGGGTTGGTTGGAAGGTTGGTTGGAAGAAGGTTGAATGGTATGTTATGTGTTTGTGGGGTCATCATATTTACATATGTCAGTTGTTTTTTTTTGTTGGTTGGTTGTCTTTTTTTTCATTTTTTAAAAGCGGGGTGTTAGGAGGGAAAGAGGGAATTGGGATGACGTGTTTAAACTCGGGTGTCAGGGGTGCTGGTATGGAGTAAAATTTTGTAGTGGGGCTTAGCGCCAGTCCAGCTGCGAGTTTTGAGTCTTTGTGAACGAAGATTGTTTTGCTCTGGTTCGGTTTCCATTCGTTTGGTAGGTTGGTCTTCTTTTGGTCTTTCTTGTCGAGGGAGGGGAGAGGGGCCAAGGGATGGGTGGCGAAGGAGAGAGCAACTGGGCTGGGGCACTGAAGGGGGGGGGGGGGGGGCGGGGGGGGTGGCGGGAGAACATGGGAGAAGATATTTAGTGTCAAATTCGCTGGGCGTAGTGTTTTTAGTGCGGATGTTTTCACGTTCAGAATGTGTACATTTTTAGTTTGTTTTTGTATTTTCTGTGCTGTCTTTCTAATGTTCTGTTGGTTTGGGGTTTTTTTGCACTGGGACAAATAAGCAGGAGGGGAGTGGTGGCGAAGGGGGCACAATTGCAGACACATGATGTTCTTTCATTGTGAAGATACGGTAAAAATACAGAAGATTGCGCCGTAATGAAAATAGTAATCAACCCTTCTTTGACAGCTTATGGATGTCATGGCTTTCACTTGTATAAAAAAAACAACTTCAGTTTAATGCTTAACCTGGTTTAATGTTCAGTTCAGTCGTGTTTACTTCAAGTAGTTTTTATAGTTCATGATATACTTTTTATAGTTCATGATATACTTTCTCTTTCTTACTTCACCATGAAATATTTTGTTTTGTTTGTTTTACTTCATGCTAGTAGTAGAACTTCACATTCAGAGTTGGGTTTTTTTTCCCTGTTGTCCAACAGACCTCTTTGGATGATGCCACCGACCCCTGGGGAATCAAGGTGGAGAGAGTGGAAGTGTGAGTATCGATCCCTTCTTGTATTGAAAGATAGATCGACTGTCTGATTGATCTTTAGATTGGCTTTCATACTGAATCGAGAGATTGACCCTCTTGATGATCGGTCGATTGACTCTCTTATTGATCGATCGATTGACTCTCTTATTGATCGATAGATTGACTCACTTATTGATCAATAGATTGACTCTCTTGTTGATCGATAGATTGACTCTCTTTACTTTGTTGGCTGTTTTGTCGGTTATAAACAGCCGGTCAGTTCGCTGATTATTGGTCGGTTAGTTGATTACTTTTCTGTATGACTGATTACTTGATGCTTTTTTTTTAAGTCAGTTGATTGGTTCTGTGGTCGGATAGGTGGTTCATTTATTTTCTTCTACGTGTATTAATCAGGTGATTGGTTTACTAAGGAATTGTTTGATTGGGCAAGTTAATAAATCATTAGGCAGGTGAGTGATTCAGATTACTCAGTGGACTTGGTGGTGGGTTGTCTGAGTGACTTTCTGATCATTTTATTGATTGCTGAATTGGCCGATGGGCGTATTCATGTGTACATCAGATTTTTTTTTCCATTTGTTGATTTCGTCGTTGAAGTGTTCGAGTTGGTGCCAAGACTGTGACCTTTTTTGTTCGTTTGACAGTTCTTTCTTCTTTTTCTTTTTTTAGTTTTACTTTGTTAATGCTCCATTCATTTAGTGATTGATTGCATCAATGACTTAGCTAAATTGTATTATTGATTAATTTGTTGGTGGATGGTGGGGGGGATAAGGGTGGACATCAGCACATAACAAAATAGACTCTCCTCAGAGAAAAACAAAAAACAAAACAAAAAACATCAGGCTCGGCTTGTGAAATGGCAGCGTCGGTATCGGGATGTGCATGACTACTAACGGATTCACACGTGTGTGCAGAAAGGACGTGAGGCTGCCCGTGCAGCTGCAGAGGGCGATGGCTGCTGAAGCCGAGGCGGCCAGGGAAGCCAGAGCGAAGGTCTGTGCACTGTTCCATACCATCCTCATGGGATTATGGGTTTACTTCTTTTTCTTTGTCTGTGGATTCTTCTCCTTCTCCAATTTCCTCTTTTTATCAGCCTCCTCTTTCTTCTCTACTACTTCTTCATCATCTTCTTTAACTTCTTCTTCTTCTTCTTCTTCTTTTCTCCTTCTTCTTTTCTTCTTTTTTTGTTGTCTTTATCTTTGTTTCTTACTCTCATCTTTTTAATCTTCTCTTCCATCCTCATCTTCAGCTTCTTTGTCTTCCCCATATTCTTATTCTTCTTCTCTCCTTCATCTTCTTTTTTTTCTCTTTTTTTTTTGTAGTCTTTGTCTTCTTCTTCTTCATCGTCTTATTTTTCTTCTTCTTCTTCTTTTTCTTCTTCTTCTTCTTCTTCTTCTTCTTCTTCTTCTTCTTCTTCTTCTTTCGTTTCGTCATTTTCTTCTTTAATTTCACCATTCTCATCTTCTACCTTTTTTTTCCTTTTTCTCTTCTTCACCTTCCTCCTCCTTCTCCTCTTCCTCCTCCTCCTCCTCCACTTGTTTCTTCATCTCTCCCCAATTTTTCTGTTTTCTTCTCATTCTTCTCTCTTTCTCTCATGTTTTTCACCATTTTGTTCTCACTCTCAGCGTCATGAACTTCTGCTGTGATTGGACACAAAGAGGAACAGAAAGGTAGGTGAGGTATCCACAACTCGGATCCCAATTCTTTTCCTGGCCCAGTTCTTTTGTGCCTATCGACCATCACACGTCATATTCAAATGAGTTAGTCACGTGATGATAAGTTGTCAGAAAAATGGTTTCCAGACTGCGTCTCCTTTCTGATTAATTTTCAGGATTGCTGGGATTGGCCACAGTTCCGTTTCAGAACTGCCAGATCGGCCTGTCTGTGTTCAGGATCGGGAGGTGTCCCCTACCTGTACCTGTGTACACGGTTCTTACCCCGTACCTTGCAGGCTTATCTTATTCATCACTCATTACCAGGCCTCCATGTTACAGATTAAGATCCGTACAGGAGTTCTCTTGCAAATAGCTGAGCACCTATAGACATCAGTAGACATGTTCACGTGACAAGTAGCTGAACACCTATTGACATCAGTAGACATGTTCACGTGGCAAATAGCTGAACACCTATTGACATCAGGAGACATGTTCACGTGGCAAATAGCTGAACACCTATAGACATCCATAGACATGTTCACATGGCAAATAGCTGAACACCTACAGACATCAGTAGACATGTTCACGTGGCAAATAGTTGAACACCTATAGACATCAATAGACATGTTCACGTGGCAAATAGCTGAACATAGACATGTTCACGTGGCAAATAGCTGAACACCTATAGACATCAGTAGACATGTTCATGTGGCAAATAACTGAGCACCTATAGACATCAGTAGACATGTTCACATGGCAAATAGCTGAACACCTATAGATATCAGTAGTCATGTTCACGTGACAAATAGCTGAACACCTATAGACATCAGTAGACATGTTCATGTGGCAAATAACTGAGCACCTATAGACATCAATAGACATGTTCACATGGCAAATAGCTGAGCACCTACAGACATCAGTAGACATGTTCACGTGGCAAACAGCTGAACACATATAGACATCAGTAGACATGTTCACATGGCAAATAGCTGAACACCTATAGACATCAGTAGACATGTTCACGTGGCTGCCATTTTGCAGATAACACCTCGATTCATGCTACCAGGCTCCCGTTTTGCAGGCTGGTGTGTATTAGACTATTAGGCTGCTGATCTAAGATTTTTAACAAAGTTTCCGGTCTGTTTTGGAAGGTGTATTTTAAAGAGTTGTGTGAATGATTTTTTTCAATGATTTTTAAGTTGACTTTAACGTGGTGACGGCTCTGATATGGCCCTTTGTGGTCGGCTAGGCTTGAAGCAACATTACCTTGCCTTACCTTGCAACCCCCTTACGACCCCCATTCTCACCCACGCTTTATGCCCCCACCCTAGCACCTTCCTTCCTCTCTCCCCATCCCTTCCACCTCCCCTTCCCTCTTCTTATGCGCAAGATTCGGATTGCTTACTCATGTAAGCTGATGTTCCTTTCTGCAGGTGATCGCCGCCGAGGGAGAGCAGAAAGCCTCACGCGCTCTGAAGGACGCGGCCGACATCATCATGGAGTCCCCGGCTGCCCTTCAACTGCGCTACCTGCAGACCCTCAACTCCATCTCCGCGGAGAAGAACTCCACCATCATCTTCCCACTGCCCATCGACCTGGTGAAGGGCTTCTTGAAGTAGACGGCCGGACGTTGTGTCAGAGACTGGAAGCGAGGGGTGTTGGTGCCAGAGTTAGTATAGGAGGAGGGGGGGGGGAAGGTTTGCTGCCCTTAGTGCAGCAGCTGGTTTTGTCAGAGCTTCAGTTGGTTTTTTTTTCCTTATTTTTTTTTCTATCGCGAGTCAACCCTTAAAGCTACAGTTTTCTTTCATTTTTTTAAGTGTGAGCAACAGACCTGATTGGGGTTTATCTGTTCATCCCAGACATCGTTGGCGTTGTTGAAACAGTTTGCACCTGAAGGGAATTTTAAAAAGTCATACAGAATTTGATTAATGCTCGTTTTGGACGTTCAAAGCAAGGCTTTCACATGACGTGATTTTAATTTTTTCTGTCGGGGGGGGGGGGGGGGGTGGTAAAGAGTATAATTCATAAAACTTCGTGAAAAATATGGATGAGGGGCGAAGGGATCCATTAAAACGTGCAAAAGACTCGCACAGGAAAGGATTGCGTGAAAGTCATGCAACAGAATTGTATGCACGGTCATGCAACTTCCATAAAACAAAGAGTACTGACACAGCTTGATGCATGTTGCTTTTCTTACCTCGACGCCGTACCCCAACATCTTGTTTTGTATTGGTGTACATGATCCAGTAGAATATACAGACTTATTTGATAAAGGAAAAAAAAAACATTGTAATGCAGTTTGACTGATTTTGTTTTTGAGTGTTCATAGCGTGAGGACTGTAAGCCATAATCTGAAAATTCAGCTTCCAATCAATATTCTGAAGAATTGAAACTGTAGCTTTAATTGTTGCTTCGTGTGCGACAAGCCTTAGCACATCATGGCTGTTGGAGTTGTTATGAAAGGGGCGCAGAAACGCTCTGGTGACAGACTTGTCTGTCAACCCTTGTACATAGTTCAGTTTTCTCTCTCTCTCTCTCTCTCTCTCTCTCTCTCTCTCTCTCTCTCTCTCTCTCTCTCTCTCTCTCTCTCTGTTTTCACGAATGTCTGTTATTGTATGAATGTGTCTGTCTTTTATTTTCCGTCCTACAGTTTTCTTTCTTTGAAGTGATTCTCTTGTCCTCCCACCCTCCCCCATCCCCTTTTTTTTCTTTTATATTCTTCTTCATTTCAACACGTGTGTAAGAAAAAAGTGAGTTATGACAAAATGTGATCGTGTAAAACATGCATGGTTTTAGGAGTACCTTATGTATTTGGGCCTTTTAATTTGTTCATAGGGAGAAAAGCACTTGTATGCAACGTGGCCTTTTAATTTGTTCATAGGGAGAAAAGCACTTGTATGCAACGTGGCCTTTTAATTTGTTCATAGGGAGAAAAGCACTTGTATGCAACGTGGCCTTTTAATTTGTTCATAGGGAGAAAAGCACTTGTATGCAACGTGGCCTTTTAATTTGTTCATAGGGAGAAAAGCACTTGTATGCAACGTGGCCTTTTAATTTGTTCATAGGGAGAAAAGCACTTGTATGCAACGTGTAATACAAATTTATCTGTTCCTGAACTGGTAGTGTTAAAGTAGAGGTCCCGCAGGCACGGATATTTGAATTCAGCTTCTCTGACACTTCAGCAGCTGACGTATAAAAAGAATCAACTAAAAATCAAAATATAACCAAAACAAAGAAAAAAAGCAAAAGTAGATGTATTTGTTCTACTACCCATTCAGTTGTTCTTCCCCTCAATTTTGTCACCGAAATTTTCGTTGTGAGAAAACTTTCGCCCTCTGAACTGAAGCTGACGAGGAGAGAATGACGAAGTGAAGGGAATGATTCTTCTCAATTTTCATTTTTCTGAAGAAAAGCAGTTTCTAGGTGTGTTTTCAAGAGTCAGACGCAATGTGGATGATTGTTCTCAAATGAAAAAGAAAATCATTGCAAAAGGTGTCTGCATTATACATGTCACTGTTGGGTCGTCTAGCGGGGCGTTGTCTACATCCTTTAAGATGAAATCCCAATATTGGAATACTGGACAATCCTCTCAAGCCACAGGGTTGACTGCAATGGCACAGCACATGTTCAGGCGCAGCTCATGCCAGTGTGCCTAATCTCACAGGGTTTTTTTTCTCTCTCTCGTCTTTTGCCCTGGCCTCCTCTCATCCATCTGCTTTTGTCCTAGCTCTGTCTGCCTGTTCTGACCTGGCCGTTGTCTGTGTCTGTCTGTTCTGACCTGGCCGTTGTCTGTGTCTGTCTGTTCTGACCTGGCCGTTGTCTGTGTCTGTCTGTTCTGACCTGGCCGTTGTCTGTGTCTGTCTGTTCTGACCTGGCCGTTGTCTGTGTCTGTCTGTTCTGACCTGGCCGTTGTCTGTGTCTGTCTGTTCTGACCTGGCCGTTGTCTGTGTCTGTCTGTTCTGACCTGGCCGTTGTCTGTGTCTGTCTGTTCTGACCTGGCCGTTACCTGTGTCTCTGTTCTGACCTGGCCGTTATCTGTGTCTGTCTGTTCACATGGGGCATTGGAATGATCTGTCTCGTTCTCACGTTCTTTTGAAAGCACTTTGGTGGTCTTTTCAGTTCGTTTGAAAGCACAGGCATCTTCTCTGTCTCTGTGCCTTCTTTCCTTGGCTTATATTTTCGTGTCGTTTAGATTCAGCGTTCCTATCCTTTCTGTTGGTTTCATTGGGTTTTTTTGTTTTGTTTTGTTTCCTTTCTGTTGGTTTCGTTGTTTTCTTTATTTCTTTTTGGTTTGTTTTTGTTTGTTTGTTTTGCATCTTGCCTGCCGTTTCTTTTTATTTCATCACGAGTGCAGTTGTTTGAAATAGAAGGGACAGATTTCTGCCTATCTGACTACATACATACAGACTACAGTCTGGGGGGACATGTCCTTGAGGAAGTTCATACGCAAAGGACATAAATCTCACCCTCAGCCCTGTACTTACCTCCCTTGATAGGTTTCACAGTGCGGAGGCACAGGTTTTGAATCAGCGGAACAGTGAACAAACAATTCTGACCCCAAGTTTGTATAGTAAATATGTAGATTAGCTAAGTGACGGGGGATTATTTCGAAAATAGTGCTACTGACGGACCTGCACGGCCTTCTAACGAACTTCGATGAGTTGTCACAGTAAAAATGACAGTGTGAAGCGTCTATGGTGTGTCGAGTCTCCCGCCCAACTCTGTTTGTCTGTATGCATAAATAGAACCACAAGAAGAATTCGCGTTCGAACTAGAATATTTTAGAGTCCTACTTATGTGTGCGAGCTTTTTTTTTTTTTTTTCGCTATCCGAAGTTCTACAAAAAGAATACCTGAACTTGTTATTGGGAACTAGCTGCTGTAGTTGATATTCTGTGGTTTTCATGATTGGCAACAAGTGTGGAATCCACCAAGCACAGTGAGAGTTCTGATTTAGGCATCATGCTGATGTGAAGGTACTGTGTTCAAATACTCACGACACCTCATGAAAAAAATCTTTTTGTCTTTGTCAGGAGTGAGTATGAAAATCATTCTTATTGTTATTATTAGTATACGTAGCATATAGCGACGGTGAAAGAAGTTGATGCTTTTGTAAAGTTTTAAAACTGTTTTTGACATTTTCACACTTTTTACTCCTCCAAGTTTTTACACTTTTTATTCCTCCAAAAGGTTTTTTTCTAAATGATGTTGTCAGTGCTAAAATGTGGAGTTAATTTCTTTTGGAAATAATGTACATAATGTGATTTAAACGGTCGTGTTTTTATCGCTCTAATATTTAGCAGCGACGGGCAAGGGGAGAAAATATGCATCGATGCATTCCAAATATAAAGGCGTTTTCTGTAAATATTTGCATCGTTACCATTTCTTTTTCCTTTCCGTGTCTTCTGTCTCTGCTTCTACACATTTGCATCGTCTCCTCGCCCCTTTCCATACGTCTTTCTTTTTTCGCCTGTCTTCAGTGTGCAGAGTGTGGTCATTTGTGTAACATGTATAAAGCGGTCCTCCTGTTTAGCTGTTTGTTTTCTTTTACTGAAGGTTGGATGTTTGGAAAAAAAAAGGTTAGGTGGTCATTTTCTGCTTTTCCTTCTTTCAAAAAAGATACGTTAGTGTCTCTCTCTCTCTCTCTCTCTCTCTCTCTCTCTCTCTCTCTCTCTCTCTCTCTCTCTCTCTCTGCTCTCTCTCTCTCTCGCTCTCTCTCTCTCTCTCTCTCCCGAACTTTAAGTATTGGCTAACAGCAGTCAAGCGTTTATATTGTGATATGATTTATGTATAATGGAACTGTCATTGCTATTTATGTAACAGTTATATACTACATTCTCCTGAAATATTTTTGTACATGGCGTGATTGTGGCGTGCAAGCGTGACAATCTCAGGTTTGCTGATTAAATATTCTGATCACCACCTAGTGTGCTATGTGGTTTGAGGAGTGTGTGACTTGGGTATATGTTTATTGGAATGCTGTGATAATAGTGAGTGTGAGTACCTTCTCTCTATCTGACTGCCTGCCTGCCTGTCTGTCTGTCTTTGTCTGTCTGTCTCTCTCTCTCTGTCTCTGCCTCTCTCTCTCTCTCTCTCTCTCTCTCTCTCTCTCTTACACTCCTGTCTCCACCCTCTTCTCATGCCCCTTTATTCTCTTCTTCCTCTCTCCATTTCCCTTTCCTCACCCCCTCCCTCCCTCTCTCTTCCTCTTCTCTCCTCCTCTCTCTCTCTCTCTCTCTCTCTCTCTCGTGGCTTCCCTTGCTTGGCTGCCCGCAAGAAGGATTTCTCGACCAGCCGCCGTGGCAAAGTGGTTAGCGTCGCGGATTCCCGGCTGGGAGGTCGTGGGTTCGAATCCCATCAGAGTCATGTGGGTTTTTTCTGCCCAGACCGGCTCCTACCCAGAGCTGAGTTTGCTGCGGACTCAGTTGGGAAGACTGGGACCACACAGTCGAGTTTCATCCACTTCATGGATGCGTTTCTGAGAGTGTTGCTCAAATTTCATGACCAACACTGCAGGTGCCTGTATCTCTCGGGCCTGGTTGACGCCGGGATATATAATGAAAGGAAGTGTAGAGTACAGCCCTGTCATGTAGTCTCAGACCAAAATGGAAATCCGTAGCATCATCTTAATCATCCTCATTCTCATTGATCAGCAAAAAAAGTGTCTCAAATTCTGTGGCCCATCATGCCCTGCTCTCATGGTGACCTCAATTTCGATGTCCTCTCCACGTCTGTGACCTTGGTTTGGTTCCATCGGGGTCACCGGTATCGGCGAGTCCATGGGGGCTGTTGTTGGACGGACGTGGTGGCGCCCGCCGGAGGGAGAGCTCACTCACGCCTGCTCCGCGACTAAGCAATTATTGTCGTCAGTAGGGGGCTTAGTAGGTGGTATCCTGCGTATGTTAGATCAGAACAGGCGCCACTGAAGTGACTCGGCAGCAGTGGAGTGTCTCCTCCGGTAGGTTGCCTCTTGACGACTTGACATTGACTGCTCCCTGCAGATTGCTGGTACTGGGGCTGTGGCGGGGCCGACCGGGCTGAGGCTGTGGACGGGGTGTCGGAATGAGCGGCGTGGATGCACTGCCTCTGAGGTGGCGCAGAGGTGGGCAGCAAAAAAAAAAAAAAAAAAAGGATTTCTCTGAGCGGATAAAAAATTGGCAACAGAATAGCCAAACTGTGTCCAGTATGCCAATAAATGGTATCTCCCCACCCCACTCTCATCCCCTCCTCCCCCTCACGTTAGAAAGTGTCTTCAGCACTCTGCTGAAGGAAATGACTATGTCTTCCTTCAAATCGAAGCTAAAGGGAGATAACAGTTGCTGGTCTTTACCTGACTCCAGCGGGTCAAACATCACATCCCAGTCACCATGACCCAGCTGTGTGTTGACGGAAGTGTCTGTGGCAAGTGACCAGAGACAGGAGAACCAAGTAGCACAGGACTTCTACAGTTCAAGAAGAAAAGGCGAGCTGGTCTTCCTCCCCCTCCGCTCTCTTTCTCCCAGCTCCTCCTAGTCTGTTTTTACAGCGTACAAAACAACATCAGTGGACACTTTCGGAGGTAACAGTGTCGGTGATTAAATTAAAAAAAAATGAAACACAGGGTGGAAAAGGTAATCTAAGGAAAAGAATAAGAATGACCCAACGTTTCGGGCCTTAAACCCTTTTTCAATGGTAAAGAACTATGAGAACATAGCAATCTAAAACGTGGAAAGGTGAACATAAATCATGGTGATAGCAAACTCAAGCAAGTGGCTGCAAGGCCGAGTAGAAATCCTTTCTCCTAACACATCTGATTTCTACTGGGCCCTGCAGCCACTTGTTTGAGTTTGCTATCACCATGATTTATGTTCACCTTTCCATGTTTTAAATTGCTATGTTCTCATAGTTCTTTACCACTGAAAAAGGGTTTAAGGCCCGAAACGTTACGTCATTCTTATTCTTTTCCTTGGATTACCTTTTCCACCCAGTGTTTTCATTTTTTAATTTTTTCGTTGTGTAACCCTGTGGTCCAATTCACCTTAGTGTCGGTCATTATGGTGCGGCAGAATGTGCAAGATTGTGTAGAGAAGAAAGTCGGTCTCCAAACACACAAACTGACACACGTCCACAAAAATCACGGACTCGACATCCCGATGATGAGCTGGTGGTGGACAATCCGGTGTGAATGATAGTGGCGGTGATCATGAGGCTGACGAAAGCAGAGAACGCGCCGACAGTGTATTCGGTCCGTCTGGCAACGAATATTCCAAATCGGTGAAGAACTCAACCGGTGATCAAACAATGTATTAACAGAGTGACAGACAAATCATTTATATTTCATGAAATTATGACATGTCTAGCAAATAATGCAAAAATGCTGGACAGTATGAGAAGCAGTTTTAAGACAGGAGACCGCCTCCACAACCCGGCGGGTGAGGACGGAAATCCTGATCTGGATACGGCCTGGCAGTAACTGAACAATAAAGATAATTCCTCACAATGACTTTGTATAACCTTACTGTGATGTTCATATGTTACATTATCATGCTTCAGACTGGCTCCACAACTGAGCAAGCAATCGGGTTGTCTAAGGAGAATAGCCTCGTACTTCAAGCAGCTGACTGCAATGGACTGCGTTCATCATTTACCGTCCATGAGTCATGTCTTCAGCACCAGACTAAATAAAGATATGATAGGTCCATAGACAGACCCTAACGCATTCCATGGGTCATGTCTTAAGCACTGGGCTACATAAAGATATGATAGGTTCATAGACAGACAGTAACGCATTCCATGGATTTCAGTTGAATCCTCAGTTGTGCTGGACTCCCCAAGTGTTATGTTCGTGTGCAGTGTACACAGCGGAATCAGTACACATGCTGACATCAGGAAGGATGCAGACAGAAGCAGTGAAAAGCCAAACAGGGCATAGGTCATCGCAGTAAAAGGTCAAATGCAGAGAAAGGTCAAAGAGGAAGTTGGCCATACAACGAAATGTCTAAGAGAAAGCAGAACGATGCAGTGAAATGCTAAAGAAGAAGAAGAAGTAAACCAAGGCAGTGAAAAAAGTAAGGGGAAATAGACCAGCACACTGAAACGTCAAAGACGAAAGCCGAAACAGTGAAACCTCAAAGAGGAGTTAGACCAACGCAGTGAAGAGTCACAGAGGAGGCGGACCATTACTGTGACACGTCATGCAAGAAGGCCAAGACAGTGAAACGTCAAAGGGGAGGAGCCAGACCAATGCGGTGAAACGTCAAAAGGGAGGAGCCAGACCAATGAGGTGAAACGTCAAAAGGGAGGAGCCAGACCAATGAGGTGAAACGTCAAAGGGAGGAGCCAGACCAATGCGGTGAAACGTCAAGGAGAGCCAGACCAATCGTGAAACGTCAAAAGGGAGGAGCCAGACCAATGACGTGAAACGTCAAAGGAGAGCAGACAATGAGTGACTCAAAGGAGGAGCCAACAATGCGGTGAAACGTCAAAAGGAGGAGCCAGACCAATGAGTGAAACGTCAAGAGGAGGAGCCAGACCAATGCGGTGAAACGTCAAAGGGAGAGCCAGACCATGCAGTGAAACGTCAAAGAGGAGGAGCCAGACCAATGCGGTGAAACGTCAAAGGGGAGGAGCCAGACCAATGCGGTGAAACGTCAAAGAGGAGGAGCCAGACCAATGCGGTGAAACGTCAAAGGGGAGGAGCCAGACCAATGAGGTGAAACGTCAAAGGGGAGGAGCCAGACCAATGCGGTGAAACGTCAAGAGAGGAGCCAGACCAATGCGGTGAAACGTCAAAGGGGAGGAGCCAGACCAATGCGGTGAAACGTCAAAGGGGAGGAGCCAGACCAATGCAGTGAAACGTCAAAGGGGAGGAGCCAGACCAATGCGGTGAAACGTCAAAGGGGAGGAGCCAGACCAATGAGGTGAAACTGGAAAGAAGGAGCCCCCAAAAAAGTCAAAGATCAAAGAGGTTGTACACCAATGCAGTGGAAAGGTCAGAGAGCTTGTACACCAATGCAGTGGAAAGTCACAGAGGATGTACACCAATGTAGTGGAAAGGTAAAGGTTGTACACCAATGCAGTGGAAAGGTCAAAGAGGTTGTACACCAATGTAGTGGAAAGGTCAAACAGGATGTACACCAATGTAGTGGAAAGGTCAGAGAGGTTGTACACCAATGCAGTGAAAGGTCAGAGAGGTTGTACACCAATGCAGTGGAAAGGTCAAACAGGATGTACACCAATGTAGTGGAAAGGTCAAACAGGATGTACACCAATGCAGCGAAAAGGTCAGACAGGATGTACACCAATGCAGTGGAAAGGTCAGAGAAGTTGTACACCAATGTAGTGGAAAGGTCAGAGAGGATATACACCAATGCAGCGGAAAGGTCAAAGAGGTTTACACCAATGCAGTGGAAATGTCAAGAGCTTGTACACCAATGCAGTGGAAAGGTCAAACAGGTTGTACACCAATGCAGTGGAAAGTCACAGAGGATGTACACCAATGTAGTAGAAAGGTCAGAGAGGTTGTACACCAATGCAGCGGAAAGGTCAAACAGGTTGTACACCAATGCAGCGGAAAGATCAAGAGGTTGTACACCAATGTAGTGGAAAGGTCAGGGAGGTTGTACACCAATGCAGTGGAAAGGTCAGAGAGGTTGTACACCAATCCAGTGGAAAGGTCAGAGAGGTTGTACACCAATGCAGTGGAAAGGTCAAACAGGTGTACACCAATGCAGTGGAAAGGTCAAACAGGTTGTACACCAATGTAGTGGACAGGATGTACACCAATGCAGTGGAAAGGTCAAAGAGGATGTACACCAATGTAGTGGAAAGGTCAAACAAGATGTACACCAATTAGTGACAGGATGTACACCATGCAGTGAAAGGTCAAGCAAGATGTACACCAATGTAGTGGAAAGGATGTACACCAATGCAGTGGAAAGGTCAAACATGATGTACACCAATGTAGTGGAAAGGTCAAACAGGATGTACACCAATGCAGTGGAAAGGTCAAACAGGATGTACACCAATGTAGGAAGATCAACAGGATGTACACC
>CM065735.1:4498116-4505616 GCA_033310375.1 Conus canariensis
CAAATAGCCGTTGTGACATTGCACAGGTACAGGACTACTTCTCTAAAATTAGAACCGTTATTTGGCAGTTAAAAAACGTTATTTATAACAGTTAAAAACCGTTAAAAACACCAAACCCTATAAAAGAAACTGTTTAAAACCCGATCTTCTTGAAATTTAGCAGGTACGTCTGTTGTGACCCGAGGATGGTTTGGGGCTAATCTCTAAAAAAAAATATAAACCGTTATAAACCGTTAAAAAACTGTTATAACGGTTTCAAAGACATCTTTTTCCTCTGCTTTTCATCAAATGGCCAATGTGACATTGCACAGGTACGGGGCTACTTCTCGAAAATTAGAACCGTTATTTGGCAGTTAAGAAACGTTATTTATAACAGTTAAAAACCGTTAAAAACACCAAACCCTATGAAAACTGTTTAAAACCCGATCTTCTGAGGTTGGCGGCCACGAGAGTCATCGGATCGCCACCAAACTTGACATAAGCCTACAGGAACATCCAGCGGGTAACATAGAGTCATTAAATAGTCATTATGGCCATTAAAGTTGACCGTTAAAAACCGTTATTTTCAAAATTTAGGCTGTTCTTGATGAAATTCAGTATACATGTGCAGTTTTAAATGCCGAAAAATGATATACAACTTTTACGAACCGAAATTTACAATTGACCGTTAAAAACCGTTATTTTATAAATTTAGAGTATTCTTGAAGAAATTCGATATACATGTGCAGTTGTGAATGCTAAACAATGATATACAATTTTCAAGATCCGAAACTTAACATTGACCGTTAAAAACCGTTATTTTCTGAATTTCGAAATTTTCACCCTTCTTGATAACATTCCGTATGCACGTACAGTTTTAAGCGCTGAACAATCTTATGCAAATTTTACGAACCAAAACTTAACACTGACCGTTAAAAACCGTTATTTTCCAAATTTACACCGCTATTGATAAAATTCGGTATGCGTATGTCCAGTAACGGTAAGTAATTTTGCAACATGGATGGTTTAGCAGGTACGTCTGTTGTGACCCGAGGGTGGTTTGGGGCTAATCTCTAAAAAAACATAAAACCGTTAAAAACCTTTTAAAAAAACTGTTATAACGGTTTCAACGTCATCTTTTTCCTCTGCTTTTCATCAAATGGCCGTTGTGACATTGCACAGGTACGGGGCTACTTCTCGAAAATTAGAACCGTTATTTGGCAGTTATAAAACGTTATTTATAACAGTTAAAAACCGTTAAAAACACCAAACCCTATAAAAACTGTTTAAAACCCGATCTTCTGAGGTTGGCGGCCACGAGAGTCATCGGATCGCCACCAAACTTGACAGAAGCCTACAGGAACATCCAGTGGGCAACATAAGGTCATTAGATAGTCATTATGACCATTAAATTTGACCGTTAAAAACCGTTATTTTCAAAATTTAGGCTGTTCTTGATGAAATTCGGTATACATGTGCAGTTTTAAATGCCGAAAAATGATATACAACTTTTACGAACCGAAATTCAAAATTGACCGTTAAAAAACGTTATTTTATAAATTTAGAGTATCCTTGAAGAAATTCGATATACATGTGCAGTTTTGAACGCTAAACAATGATATACAATTTTCAAGATCCGAAACTTAACATTGACCGTTAAAAACCGTTATTTTCTGAATTTCGAAATTTTCACCCTTCTTGATAACATTCCGTATGCACGTACAGTTTTAAGCGCTGAACAATCTTATGCAAATTTTACGAACCAAAACTTAACATTGACCGTGAAAAACCGTTATTTTCTAAATTTACACCGCTATTGATAAAATTCGGTATGTGTATGTCCAGAAATCGGTAAGTAATTTTGCAACATGGATGGGACAGGGTAGGGGGATGAAAAGGGAGGAATGAGAGGGGCCAGAAAAATGATTGTACAGTGCAAAGCCTGATACACTATTTTTACATTAGACAGACCCGTTGAAATAAACTACTTCTGCACAAAGTCTATTCCTACAAAATTAAGGGCAATCAGAAGAATGGGAATGGGAACAGTGAGTGCAGGCGGAAAATCGAGCGAGAAAAGCATCTCGACGTGCTAGGGAAGATCCAGAGGAAAGGGGCCAAAGGCAGGCGGAAAACAATAGAATGTATAAGAGAGAGAGAGAGAGAGAGAGAGAGAGAGAGAGAGAGAGAGAGAGAGAGAGAGAGAATGAATGTGTATTTGTGTGGGGGGAGGGGTGGGAAGATGTTGGGGGGGGGGGGGGGGATTGATTGTAAATCAAAACAATTAATACATGTTTGCCGTTACGTGAGTATCGCAAAGAATGTTCATATCCCGGGCAACGCCGGGTGCCCCTGCTAGTATATATATATATGTATATATATATATATATATAAAGAGAGAGGAGAGAGAGAGAGAGAGAGATTGTGTGTGTGTGTGTGTGTGTGTGTGTGTGTGTGTGTGTGTGTGTGTGTGTGTGTGTGTGGTGCGCGCGCGCGCGCCCGTTGTACAATGATAATGAACAGAAATGAAAAGAAAAACATGAAAAAAAAAGACAACGAAAAGAAATAGCGAGGTAAAAAAAAAAAGAAAAAAAAGAATTGAGAGGGAAGAGAGAAACAACTAAAAGCCAGAAGGGCACATGGGAGAACGCAGACTTCTGCCCAGGACATTCACACAGATTGGAGATCACCTTTTAATACAAATCCACGTCATGGTCCGTACCAAGATGGAGTCATTCTGTCCTGCAGCTATGTTGCACCTTCCAACCAAGTTTTAGCAGAATCGGTTCGGTAGGATTCTTATGGGTGATTTTTATGGGTGATTTTTATGTGTCGTCGTCCGTGCTACCTCAGAGGCAGGGCACCCACGTTACACATCACGTTTCCCCGTCCACGTTACACATCACGTTTCCCCGTCCACGTTACAATTCATGTTTCCCCGTCCACGTTACACATCACGTTTCCCCGTCCACATTACACATTATGTTTCCCCGTCCATGTTACACATCATGTTTCCCCGTCCACGTTACACATCACGTTTTCCCCGTCCACGTTACAATTCATGTTTCCCCGTCCACGTTACGCATCACGTTTCCCCGTCCACATTACACATTATGTTTCCCCGTCCATGTTACACATCACGTTTCCCCATCCACGTTGCACATCACGTTTCCCCGTCCACGTTACACATCACGTTTCCCCGTCCATGTTACAATTCATGTTTCCCCGTCCATGTTACACATCACGTTTCCCCGTCCACGTTACACATCACACATCATATTTCCCCGTCCACGTTACACGTCATGTTTCCCCGTCCACGTTACACGTCACGTTTCCCCGTCCACGTTACACGTCACGTTTCCCCGTCCACGTTACACATCACACATCATGTTTCCCCGTCCACGTTGCACGTCATGTTTCCCCATCCACGTTACACGTCACGTTTCCCCGTCCACGTTACACATCACACATCATGTTTCCCCGTCCACGTTACACGTCATGTTTCCCCGTCCACGTTACACGTCACGTTTCCCCGCCCACGTTACACGTCACGTTTGCCCGTCCACGTGACACATCACGTTTCCCCGTCCACGTTACACATCATGTTTCCCCGTCCATGTTACACATCACGTTTCCCCATCCACGTTACACATTATGTTTCCCCGTCCACGTTACACATCATGTTTCCCCATCCATGTTACACATCATGTTTCCCCATCCACGTTAAACATCACGTTTCCCCATCCACGTTACACATCACGTTTCCCCGTCCACGTTACACATCACGTTTCCCCATCCACGTTACACATCACGTTTCCCCATCCACGTTACACATCACGTTTCCCCATCCACGTTACACATCACGTTTCCCCGTCCACAGCCACAGCCTGGCTTGTCCCGCCAACGCCCGGCACCAGCAATCCACAGGTGAACAGTCAATGTTACGTCGTCAAGAGGCAACCCACCAGAGGAGACACTGCACTGCTGCCGAGTCACTTCCGTGGTGTTCAGTGGCGCCTGTTCTGATCCAACACACGCAGGACACCACCTACTGAGCTCCCTACCGACGACAATCATTCCTTAGTCGTGGAACCGGCGTGAGTGAGGTCTCCCACTGGAGGGCGTCACCACGTCCGGCCAACGACAGTACCCCATGAACTTGCTGATGCCTGTATCCCGGACAGAACCTCACTAAAGTCATGGACTTGGAGAGGAAAGTGAAAAATGAGATGGCCATGACAGCATGGCATGAAAGGTCACAGAATGCCAGACATTTTTTTTTTTAAGCTGATCTATGAGGATGAGGATTTTAAAGATGATGGTGTGGATGTCCTTTATGGTCTGAGACTGCATGACAGGGCTGTGCTCCACGTTTACTTTCAGAAGATACCTCGGCGTCAACCAGGCCCGAGAGATACAGACACGTGCGGGGTTGGTTAGAATATTTGAGCGACACTCTTAGAGACACATCCATTAAGTGGGTGAAACTCGATTGTGTTGTCCCATTTTTCTCAGTCGAGCTCATAGCGAATTTAATTCTGGGTAGGAGCCAGTCGGGGCAGAAAAATAAAAATCCCACAAATAAATGGCTCTGATGGGGATCGAACCCTCGTCGCAGCACTAAACACTTCGCCACGGCGGCTAGTGGTTTGGTAGTTTTTACCCCGTCTGGGCGGCCAGGGTTAAAAGTAAAATTCCAGCTTGCCAGAGGTAGCTGAAGCCAAAAACCAACAGTAAATGTGAGAACGAGGAACATTCCGAAACGTGACCTGAGATTAAAAACAGTCGGAGTTTATCCGGTTCATATGGTTGTCATTAGCTATTCATTAGCTTCCAGTTTAGCACGGTGCTGCACAACAGGCATGTGTTCAGCTCTTGAAAATGTCTCACCCCATCCCCACTCTCATCCCCTACTCCCCCCCCCCCCCCCCCCCCCAACGTTCCCTGTCCTCTTCCACTCGTCTTCTTCTTTTTCTTCCTTTCCTTCTTCAAGATAATGTATGCACAGTATGTAGCCACATTATGCACAGTATGTAGCCACATTATGCACAGTATGTAGCCACATTATGCACAGTATGGAGCTACATTATGCACAGTATGTAGCCACACTATGCACAGTATGTAGCCACATTATGCACAGTATATTGTTACATTATGCACAGTATATATTTTACATTATGCACAGTATGTAGCCACATTATGCACAGTATGTAGCCACATTATGCACAGTATGTAGCCACATTATGCACAGTATGTAGCCACATTATGCACAGTATGTAGCTTGCGAGCAGTATGTGAAAGCCCTGACAGCCTTGTTTACTTCATGACACGTCTCAAGAAGCGTTAGTTCTGTGGCTGTTGGATGTGTTGTAGTCACCTCACAGCCAGCCCTCATCCCCCACCCCCCCCCCCCCCCCTAACACCCTCCGCCCCCCTTCAAGAAACGTTAGTTCTGTGGCCCCTACCCCTGCCGCCCCCTTCAAGAAACGTTAGTTCTGTGGCCCCTACCCCTGCCGCCCCCTTCAAGAAGCGTTAGTTCTGTGGCCCCTACCCCTGCCGCCCCCTTCAAGAAGCGTTAGTTCTGTGGCCCCTACCCCTGCCGCCCCCTTCAAGAAACGTTAGTTCTGTGGCCCCTACCCCTGCCGCCCCCTTCAAGAAACGTTAGTTCTGTGGCCCCTACCCCTGCCGCCCCCTTCAAGAAACGTTAGTTCTGTGGCCCCTACCCCTGCCGCCCCCTTCAAGAAACGTTAGTTCTGTGGCCCCTACCCCTGCCGCCCCCTTCAAGAAACGTTAGTTCTGTGGCTGTTGGATGTGTTGTAATCACCTCACAGCCAGCCTCATCCCCACCCCCCACCCCCTACCCCTGCCGCCCCCTCCTCCGTCCGCCTTCACAGTCCCTCCCCTCATCCCCTTTTCCTTAGCCCCGCTTTGAATCCTGACATCGCGTCACTTCATTACATTATTGCATTTTGTCGTATAACCATACACACACGCGCGCGCGCTCACACGCACACACACGCGCACACACACGCGCACATGCACACGATCACATACATATATACACTCATATGCACGCATGCGCGCGCCACACACACACACACACACACACAACACACACACGCACACGCACACACACACACACACCTCCTGAAGCAACAGTATAGGGCTGTGCCATTCGAGGACAATGTGAGTCAAAATTTTGATGCCGTATTCGACAAATTCATAAACTTTACAACCGCCAGCTAACGACTAAGTGTTTCTGCCTCTTTATGTCCCAGTATATGTCTGGCATTCCATAGTCAGTTCCAAGAGAGATGGCATAGCAGCGAGCACCAGGGGAGAGGAGGCGGCTGTCCTTTGAAGGACACTGATGTGAGAGGTCTAGCCTGTGTCGCCGTGGGACGGATCCTGGAGATATGGGGCGATCGGCAATGGAGCGCTGCCTGACAACGATGACCGTGGCCTGGGGTACCATGCTTTTGAGGGTCGGACATGGGAGCACTCCTTTCCGTTGGGCTGAAACACTACCCTCTCCCCGTAGTCTGCGTGGACTGTAGACAGGACTCGTGCAGCGCTCCAGTGACTCGTCCTGCTCCTTCACTGAGGCGGCCTCACGCGGCACAGGACCAACTAGAGCTGAGATAGTAAGAGATATCAGCCCCCACCTGGAACCACACACGACATTACTGCCAACGACAATTGTCACATAAAACAAAGCCTTCAATCGGCACACATACCTTGTCCTTAAGGGTCTCCGTCTAACAGGACGTCAATCCCACCCTTTGACTGACTGACTGGCATTCCCAGACCCTCATTTTCCAGCTTCGGGTTTGCAGCCTGACAACCTGCTCCAAGGGCACAACATTAATGGCAAGACCCTCGACTCTTGGATGAGTTCACTTTTCTAGCTTGCACTTACCAACCACACAGTGAGGAATCACAAACGCTTGGGCCGCACTTCCTGCAGCAGGGAACCACAATGGACTTCGTACGAAACTTGATCTCGCAGAACACTGATGGCCTCAACTCTGCTTCACTGACTTTATGAGGATAACCAGCATCTTAACGCTCATGGGTGTACTCGGAATTTGCTTCAGGATACATAGACTGTACAATCAAAATATTGTCAGCCTAGCATTTGCATAACAGTAGCAAATTTACTCGAGAAGAAGAAGAAGAAGAAGAAGAAGAAGAAAACAACAACAACAACAACAACGACGACGACGACAACAACAACAACAACAACAAGAGAAGTTAAGTTATGTATATCCAAGCCAACCACGGAGGCCATATCAGGGCTGATCCAGATCCCAAACAAGTTCCCCATTTTTTTTTTAAGGTAAAGTTCCTACTGCCCATCGGCCGTAGGGGCACTGTGTTCTCAGAGGTTCACCATGTCTAGGACACAGCATGATGAAAGGCAGAGCACACCCCTCTCCTTCTGCCACCTTTAATCTTCCCTGGACTGCTGAGAGGACAGAGAGAGTTTTCAAGAAAAAAAAAATCGATCCCACATTTGGT
>CM065735.1:4513116-4635616 GCA_033310375.1 Conus canariensis
CTGTCTGTCTCTCTCTCTCTCTCTCTCTCTCTCTCTCTCTCTCTCGCTTCATGAGGTCTCTGCACCCCACCCCACCCCTCCCTCCCTCCCTCCCTCTCTCTCTCTCTCTCTCTCTCTCTCTCTCTCTCTCTCTCTCTCTCTCTTCCTCCACCTCCTCCTCCCTCCTTCTGCTTCTTATGTGTAAAATTGACAGCAGTGCTACTTCCCTGTTAGTAGCCTGTCTCCTTTTTCTCTTCAATTTGCGCATTTTAATTTATATAGACTACTGTCACTGGCACCTGACCCGCATGACGTTGCCATCGCCCATTTCATTATGCCTCAGGAGGCATTGCCGTACCCTGCTCCCACTCTGTCACCTTCCCACCCTCCACGCCACCCACGTCCCCCCCCACCCCCACCCCACGCTCTCTCTCCTCTCTGTGTCTCTCTCTTTCTGTCTGTCTGTCTGTCTGTCTCTCCTCTCTCTCTCTCTCTCTCTCTCTCTCTCCTCTCGCTCTCGCTCTCTCTGTCTGTTTCTGTCTCTGTCTGTCTGTCTGTCTCTCCTGTCTCACTGTCTCTCCCCCCCCCCCCCCCCCCCCCCCCCCCCCCCCGTTGTCTTGTACCGGTCAGTTTGCTGGAGGCTATAATTATCCTAGCAGTATTGGAACGGAGGAGTGCAGGTGAGGTTTCTCACATGCTGCAGTTATGCAACAAGCTTAATTAATCGTGAATGATGTTCCCTGGTTCCAGTCACTCGATTCCTTCACACTCCCTCCCTCCCTTTCTCTCGATCTCTCTGTCTCTGTCTCTGTCTCTCTCTCTCTCTCTCTCTCTCTCTCTCTCTCTCTCTCTCTCTCTCTCTACATATATACGTGTGTGTGTGTGTGTGTGTGTGTGTGTGTGTGTGTGCGCGCGTATATACATGTGTGTGAGCGCGCGCGTGTGTGTGTGTGTGTGTGTGTGTGCGCGCGCATGTGTGCATACACACACGTGTACATTCACTACACACACTTAAAAGAAAAAGACAACAAAGACAACCAATGTTAGGTAGGCACCCAGGTCTGACCAACGCATTGGAGGTCAGACATCTGCTAAGTCGTAGCCACGAAACCCTCGTCTTCAATTGTCTCATCTTAGTTGTTAATTCGTTTATACATCAGCTTCAACTCATGCGTAGTGTGGTCTCAATACTTAGCGGATGTGGTGTAGCGTATATGGACTAGTCCGCACGCAGTGACGTCTCCTTGATGAAACTGAAAACTATGTGTGTGTGTGTGTGTGTGTGTGTGTGTGTGTGTGCGTACATATACATGTGTGTGTGTGTGTGTGTGTGTGTGTGTGTGTGGTGTGTGTACACATGTGTGTGTATGTGTGTGTGTGTGTACATGTGTGTGCGTGCGTGCGTGCGTGCGTGTGTGTGTGTGTGTGTGTGTGTGTGTGTGTGTGTGTACATATACATTGTGTGTGTGTCTGTGTCTGTGTGTGTCTGTGTCTGTGTGACTTGCCAAGAGATCGCTGCAGAATCGTTTTCATATTTCATGATATGGGGCTGGCGGCGGAAGGCTTTTTGTCATTCCGCAGAGACCAACCTACCTACCTAGCTAGCTACCTACCTACCCTCGGTGCTGTTGCACAATCCATCAACCATGCCGCTTGTCTGCGTGCATGTATGTATGGAAGGCCGTTTCATGAGCAGGGAGAGAATACTGGGAAGGAACCCAGCAGGACTGCCAGAACAGCGGCACCAGTTCTGGCACAAATCAGGAGAGCGAAAGAGAGGCCCTTTGGGAGGGAGGGGAAGAGGAGGCCCGGGGGGGGGGGGGGGGGAGGGTGGTGGTGGGGGGGGTAAATCAATATTTGGTCATGGAGAGTTGTGTGGAGGGGTATGTGGAGTGCGCTTTTGCTAATGTACATTTGCGTGGTGAGCCACTGGTGGTAGGGCTGCTGTATTCGGTGAGTATCCATTTGATTCAAACAGTGTGTCAGGCGGTCAGGTTGGTCTCGCGGGGAAATGGTCGTTGTCGTGATCTGAAAGGTTTCAGGTCTAATGCCCCTCTACCACCCCCCCTCCCCCCTTACACACACACACCCTTCTCCATACCTTTCCCTACCTACCCGAGTGCCCCCCCCCCTCCCCCTTCCCTGTGGTTTTATACGGCAGGGGTAAAGGAACACAAATTAATGTTTACGCCCGTACGCGCGCGCGCACGCACGCACGCAATCACACGCACACGCGCGCGCGCGCGCGCGCCCCACACACACACACACACACACACACACACACACACACACACACACTGTGATAATTGCATACTGGTGCCGTTCATATTATCCCTGAAGGGCTGCTATAGACGTACATTTCACGCTTCCATCACACACAAACACACGCACACGCACACGCACATGCACACACCACACACACACACACACACACACACACACACACACACACACACACACACACACTCTCTCTCTCTCTCTCTCTCTCTCTCTCTTTCACACACACGCTCGCGCGGGCGCACGCACACACGCACGCAGAGAGAGAGAGACAGAGAGAGAGAGAGAGAGAGAGAGAGAGAGAGAGAGAGAGAGAGAGAGAGAGAGAGAACAACTTCGAAGACATCCTTCAGGCTTTAATCAATCCTTTAAAGTTGTTATACAGCAGGCTTTCGAGTCGACTTTGAACTGCTGCAGTTTGCCTCACCACAGCTAGTTCATAAGCGTGGACCACTCGCCTGCAGATCATTGACGGAGGGGCTTTAGTGTAACATCCGGACTTCAGAGATGCCTTTTATCTCTTTACTCTGCCATACGGAAATAACCCTGCCCGACCCCCCCCCCCCCCCCTCTCCCCCAACACCCGTCTACATCTTCCTTCTGGCTCCCCCCCCCCCCTTCTCGACCCCTCGCTTCCCCCTTCCCCAATCCCCCCTTTCTCGTGCATCTCACGCAAGGCAAACTGAAAATAGAAAGCGCGAGCCAAGCGAGACGGTAGACTTACTGAAAGACCAGTGAAATGACGAAATTCGACATTGGATGGATACATGGCTGAAATGTAAATGACACCATTCCGATGCTAATGATGACTGTAGAATTTCATCCAGGGGGTCAGGCATTTACTTATTTTGACTACAAATCATAAAAGACATTCCCTGGAATTCTAACACTCAGTTAAGACCTTCTCTGTCTAGATGATAAAAATAGATACACAAAACACAGACGTCATACCTTAACATCATGGTCACTGTGGCCAGGCCCGAAGGCCGAGAGGCCCAGCAACATCTTGACTGAACCAGAGGATGCCACGGAGGAGAGAGAGCAGAAGCTGATATCTTTCGTTTATATATCTTTTGCCCGAGAATAACCGTGGCGTGGCACGGCATTGACACTTGGTGCTTCTGCAGTGAGAGAACGCCAGGCACTGGACATTATCAAGGTCTGATTCATTAGTGACCAACTGCTTGGGGAGGGGGGCGGGGGGGGGGGGGGGGGGCGTGGAAATGTGAGGGAAATGTGAGGAGTGGGGTGCTTGGGGAGGGGGGCAGGGGAGGGCTAAGAATGTTCGCCCATCATGCAGTCCATCGTGGGCCGTTGATGGTTTTACAATCCTCATGCCTTCCTGACACTTGGCATCACGCTTTAGAACAAGGTGATCGCTGTACCTTAAGACTGACCGTTGAAATCGCCCGTGTCCCTGTAATTGTGTGTGTGTGTGTGTGTGTGTGTGTGTGTGTGTGTGTGTGTGTGTGTGTGTGTGTGTGTTTGTGTGTGTAGCTCCTATGTATAATTACTCTGTGATACATACACAGTTACAAACAAGTTGCTGGAAGAAAATGTTCTATCATGTGACTAACTCAGTCAAGTGAAGGGTTTAAAACAAGGAAAGAAGGGGCTGGGGAGGAACGCGGAGGAAGAGGGGATCAGATTATCTCATAGCACTAGATTATCTCATAGCACTAGATTATCTCATAGCACTATATTATCTCATAGTACTGTGCTGCTTGGACATGCTCAACGCAGTGCAGCGAGGCGATTTACACTTGAACCCGCGCGTTCCAAACGGTTGGAACCGCCAAAGTATTACAACCGTTTACAACCGTTTCGGTCACTTAACGCTTGCCGCGAGATTGACCCGTGAAAGTACGCGTGGAATGCGGCAGCGAAGTCAGCTCCTGATTAATTCAGAAAGATGGCACGCCAGACGCACGCCAGCCTGTCGCCTTGTTTCATGATATGGCGCCGTTTCAAAGCGAAGAGTTCAGACCAAGTAGTGATGTCCTGCTATGCACATGTAAAGTTTGCAAAGGCGATTAAAGACGTTTTTAGTTTCTTTTGATCAGTTTGGTTCGTGAAAACTTGAATAAGCCGTATGTTTTGTTTCTGGTTAAGGTGGCAGCCACTATGCCTAGTAGCAGCGCGTGGCAACTATGCCAGTTTGCAGGAAACACCAGCCGCTGACCGCGGGAAAGTGAATTCCAGACGTATTCCAGACATCGCAGCACTGCCCGGCTAGAATACCGAACGCTTCAGACCACATGGCGAGGTGGTCTAAAGTCCAAAACGGTTGAGAACGATTCCACTGGAATAGGTTTGTAGTGTAAATGCAAGAATTGACTGAAGAACGTTCAGACCGGTTTAGTTTTGCCACGAGTTAGTCGCCTGGCAACACGATGCCGGGCTGGTGGCGTCTTTGACCATGTCCTGGTGGTGAAGGGACTGCCAGGTATTGGCTCTCTCCCATCGACTGGTCCTTGTTCAACGTCTACACCTACACTTTCATTGGATGTGGATGACTGGTTTATCCGTCGTAGGAGAATGGTGGGAGGTGTGTGTGTGTGTGTGTGTGTGTGTGTGTGTGTGTGTGTGTGCGCGCGCGCGCGCGCGCGCGCGTGCGTGCGTGCGTGTGTGTGTTGTGTGCCTCTGTGTGTGTGTGTGTGTGTGTGTGTGTGTGTGTGTGAGAGGAGAGAGAGAGAGAGAGAGAGAGAGAGAGAGAGAGAGAGAATTTCTCATCTTTCATTTCGTAAGGTCGGTATTTTCAACATGTAAACAGTAGAAGATCTGTCTTTTTAATGTACATGTTGACTTTTAGAAAGTTACCTTCCACTTCAAAACAGAAAGAAGGAAGAAAGGAAAGAAAGAAAAAAAAGAAGTTACCAGTCTGAATCTTGCAGGACGGAAAACGTACGTGCTTATCACTAAACGAGTGCAAATATTTAGATGTAGCGTGCCACTGCAGAGAGCTCTAGAGAGAGAGAGAGACGGGGGTGGGGGGATGGGGAGGGGGTGTGGAATTCAAGAGGGGCTCCTCTGCTTTCCGTCTGCGCACGCATTTCATCAAAACGGTTCATGTACATGTCGTTACCATGGAAACGTGTTTTTACTTTAAGTTATCGGCATAGCCTTCAGTCTTCAGACGCTCAACCATGGCAGTAGAGGGAAGGGGGGGGGGGGGTGGTGGTGGAAAGGGGGAAGGGGGTCTCCTGTCCAAACAATACACATGTCACAACATGGACATCATAGCTGCACACCACCACCATTTCTGTAGCATTACTGTGTCTATATACTGCGGGCTTTCTTTTATTTTTATTTTTTTTTACAATATGTGTGTTGTAGCGTGTGCTTCGGGTAGACTATAGTTCTGCTGCAATATGCATTTATGTATTTACATGATCAGTAAATCCGCTCACTCCATGCACATAGCATTTTTCATTCAAGATTTGCTCCGGAGAGAGTGAGTGACAAGTTCAACCACACAGTCAAGAACGACGGCATCGGGCTTGTGGTTCAGGGTTGACGGCATGGGGCTTGTGGTTCAGGGTTGGGGGCTGAATGTAGCAGCAGTTGCAACATGAACATATGTACGCCATCAATAGCGAGCGACTCGGCAGCATTGCCGCGTCTCCTCTGGTTCGTTGCCTGGTGGCGCTGATCGCTCGCTGGGGCTGCAACTGTACGAGACTCGAGTGTGGCAGCGTGATTTTAATGAGCAGCGTGGGGGATGAACGACACTGAGAGAGGGTGGAAGACTAGACTTTGGGAGGGGGGGGGGTGAATAAGAAGTAGGGGGGGGGGGGGTGTAGAAGTATGATAAACTTATATTCTATGCTTTTAAAGATTTCCTTTGATGCCAGTCGTGGAAACTGCGGGAATAAGGGAAAGAGGTATGCATGCGTGACGATTTGGCCGGGGGGGGGGGGGGGGGGCATTCTTAGGGGACGGGGAAGGGGGGGGGGGGGGTGGCCGAAGCACCGCACGGCTCACTGAGCCTGACCTGCTGACTGCCAGATGGCGTGATGGCGTGTGGTCAGGCAGTGAGGGCAGGTGCGCTCCGCCTTTGGCTGGCTGTCATGTGGGTCACAGGATTAGAAAGAAAAGGGGGTAGTTACTGCCACAGATACAGACAAACAGATTACAGGATTGTCCTGTGATTTGATTGTCCTGTAAACAATCTGTCAGTATCTGTGGTGGTAACTACAAATACAAACAGAGTACAGGATTGTCCTGTGCTTTTTTTTTCTTTCTTTCTGCGTACGCAGGCTGATACTCCTGCGGACACTGCCTGTATAGACAGGCAGTGGAGTTTTGTGTGTATGACCGTTTTTTTTATCCCGCCATTAAGGCAGCCATACTCCATCTTCGGGGAAGGTGCGTGCTATGTGTAACGTGTCATCCATACTAACGGTCAAACTGGCCTTCTCTTCCGAAAGTTGGTGATGGGATTTTACGTGTGTGCAAGATGATGTGCATGCATTCACACACGGAACCTCGGTTGATAGTCTCATTCGAAGGACTGTATGGGGAATGGAGTCACAACCAATGTTAACTCCGAGGGAAAAATCCCCTGTACCGAAATTCGAACCCGCAACCCCAGGATCACGAGTCCGGCTGAGCTATTCCGGCCCCCGTCCTGTAATTTGATTGTCCTGTAATCTGTTTGTATCTGTGGCGGTAACTAACCCCTTTTCTTTCTCAATTTTGTTTCTTTTTCCGCCCACAGTCACTTTTTTTTAAAGGAAGTTTATCCAGGGAGCTTTGTTTCATGGTTCTTTGACATATTATAGGTTTGTTTGAGGTAGACATTTTCCTCTTATTCAGTTCTCTCTCTCTCTCTCTCTCTCTCTCTCTCTCTCTCTCTCTCTCTTCTCTCTCTCTTCTCTCTCTCTCTCTCTCTCTCTCTCTCTCTCTCTCTCCTCTCTCTCTCTCTCTCTCTCTCTCTCTCTCTCTCTCTCTCTCTCTCAGTGCAGTGGTTGACTCTAAACCCACAGACACACAAACATGTTCACAACCAGAGATTAACATCCAAACGGTTGAAGTTTGCCAAATGTTGCTTTGCTCTGAAAACAAGTGTGCTGGCACATTGCCCTTACTGGAGCAGGGGGGGGGGGGGGGGATGAGAATATGTTGTAATGTTAGTTCAGGAAAGAAGTTAATGTAGAGGAGGGGGGGGGGGGGGGAGAGAGAGAGAGAGAGAGAGAGAGAGAGAATATGTGTAGTGTTGTTACTTCAGGGAGAGAAGTTAATTTAGAGAATTAGGTTTTGTCTCTTTCTTTCTGCTCTTCATACCCTAATGCTTCTCACTCTGTCTCTGTCTCTCTTGTTTTGCCTCTCTCATAGCCCCCATACCTCTCTGTCTGTCTCTGTCTTTCTTGTTTTGCCTCTCTCATAGCCCCCATACCTCTCTGTCTGTCTCTGTCTCTCTTGTTTTGCCTCTCTCATAGCCCCATACCTCTCTGTCTGTCTCTGTCTCTCTTGTTTTGCCTCTCACATAGCCCCCATACCTCTCTGTCTGTCTCTGTCTTTCTTGTTTTGCCTCTCTCATAGCCCCCATACCTCTCTGTCTGTCTCTGTCTCTCTTGTTTTGCCTCTCTCATACCTCATACCTCTCTGTCTGTCTCTGTCTTTCTTGTTTTGCCTCTCTCATAGCCCCCATACCTCTCTGTCTGTCTCTGTCTTTCTTGTTTTTGCCTCTCATAGCCCCCATACCTCTCTGTCTGTCTCTGTCTCTCTTGTTTTGCCTCTCATACCGCATACCTCTCTGTCTGTCTCTGTCTTTCTTGTTTTGCCTCTCTCATAGCCCCCATACCTCTCTGTCTGTCTCTTTCTTGTTTTGCCTCTCTCATACCCCCATGCCTCTCTGTCTGTCTCTGTCTTTCATGTTTTGCCTCTCTCATACCTCCATGCCTCTCTCTCTGTCTTTTTTGTTTTGCCTCTCTCATAGCCCCCATACCTCTCTTTCTGTCTCTGTCTTTTTTGTTTTGCCTCTCTCATAGCCCCCATACCTCTCTGTCTGTCTCTGTCTTTTTTGTTTTGCCTCTCTCATAGCCCCCATACCTCTCTGTCTGTCTCTGTCTTTTTTGATTTGCCTCTCTCATAGCCCCCATACCTCTCTGTCTGTCTCTGTCTTTCTTGTTTTGCCTCTCTTATACCTCCATGCCTCTCTCTCTGTCTCTGTCTTTCTTGTTTTGACTCTCTTATACCTCCATGCCTCTCTCTCTGTCTTTCTTGTTTTGACTCTCTTATACCTCCATGCCTCTCTCTCTGTCTTTGTCTTTCTTGTTTTGCCTCTCTTATACCTCCATGCCTCTCTCTCTGTCTCTGTCTTTCTTGTTTTGCCTCTCTTATACCTCCATGCCTCTCTCTCTGTCTCTGTCTTTCTTGTTTTGACTCTCTTATACCTCCATGCCTCTCTCTCTGTCTTTCTTGTTTTGCCTCTCTTATACCTCCATGCCTCTCTCTCTCTCCTCTCTCTCTCTCTCTCTCTCTCTCTCTCTGTGTCCTGGTCTTTCTTGTTTTGCCTCTCTCACACCTACATGCCTCTTTGTCTCTGTCTTATTTTGCCTCTTTCATACCTCATACCTTTCTCTCTGTCTTTCTTGTTTTGCCTCTCTCATACCTCCATGCCTGTCTCTGTCTTTCTTGTTTTGCCTCTCTCATACCTCATACCTTCTCTCTCGGTCTTTCTTGTTTTGCCTCTCTCATACCTCCATGCCTGTCTCTGTCTTTCATGTTTTGCCTCTCTCATACCTCATACCTTTCTCTCGGTCTTTCTTGTTTTGCCTCTCTCATACCTCCATGCCTGTCTCTGTCTTTCATGTTTTGCTTCTCTCATACCTCCATGCCTCTCTCTGTCTTTCTTGTTCTGCCTCTCTCATACCTCATACCTTTCTCTCGGTCTTTCTTGTTCTGCCTCTCTCATACCTCCATGCCTCTCTCTGTCTTTCATGTTTTGCCTCTCTCATACCTCCATGCCTCTCTCTCTCTCTGTCTTGTTTTGCCTCTCTCATACCTCATACCTTTCTCTCTGTCTTTCATGTTTTGCCTCTCTCATACCTCCATGCCTCTCTCTCTGTCTGTCTTGTTTTGCCTCTCTCATACCTCATACCTTTCTTTCTGTTTTTCATGTTTTGCCTCTCATACCTCCATGCCTCTCTCTGTCTTTCTTGTTTTGCCTTTCTCAAACCTTTCTCTAGAGCTGGCTTTCTTTGTTTTGCCTCTCTCATATCTCCATGCCTCTCTCTGTCTTTCTCATGTTACCTGTGTCATACTCTTGTACCTCTCTCTCTGTCTCTCTCTCTCTCTCTGTCTCTCTCTCTCTCTCTCTCTCTCTCTCTCTCTGTCTCTCTCTCTCTCTCTGTGCCTGTCTTGTTTTTCCACTCTCATACCCCCATGCCTTCTGTGTGTGTGTCCCTGTCTTTCTCTGTTTGCTACTGTCAGCGTGTCATATCCTGATGCCCATTTCTCTGTGCCCAACTGTTTTGGTTTGCCTCTGTCATACCCCCATGCCTGTCTCTTTGTCTCTGTCTGGTGGGTTTTTGTTGTTGTTTTTTTATTCATCTGGCTCTCACATACCCCCCCCCCCCCCCCCCCTCCTCACCCCATGCCTCTGTCTCTGTCTTCTTTTGCTACTCTCATAGCTCCCGTCTGTGTCTGTCTGTCTGTCTGCCTGTCTGTCTCTCTCTCTCTCTCTGTCCCAGTCTTTCTTGCTTTGGCTACTTTGCAAGTTCCCTCCACTAAGAAGGTCATGTTGTTTTTTTTACTCCTAGCGTCATCTGTTTGTATGTTTTGTCTGTCAGCAAGACTACACGTAAACCACTGACCCAATTTCTATGAAACAAGGTGATATTACAGATGGAATGGGGACCTGTAATAATAAACTCATTACATTTTTATCCCCTTTGGATGGGGATCAAAAGACTGAATTATTATGATAGTCCACCGAACATGATCTGTGAAGTAAAAAAAAAATTCATGAAACATCAGATATTTCTCATGATGTCATGAAACATCAAATATTTCTCATGATATCATGAAACATCAAATATTTCTCATGATATAAATGTAGAAGATGAGTATTTCCTGTATTCTGTTTTTTGTTGTTGTTGTTTTTTTAAAGAAATGTACAGGGAACTTAAAAGAAAATTTCTCAATCCATCCTTATCTTACCTCCCTTGGCAGGACAATAAGTTAATGATGGCAGAGGTCTGCCCTCTTCTTAGCGCCTGGCTAGTTTTCTGTTTGACTGTGTGTTCTGGCACTGTCTTGTCTGTCTCTCAGGGTTTTCTGTCTGACTGTGTGTTCTGGCACTGTCTTGTCTGACTCTCAGGGTTTTCTGTTTGACTGTGTGCTCTGGCACCGTCTTGTCTGACTCTCAGGGTTTTCTGTTTGACTGTGTGTTCTGGCACCGTCTTGTCTGACTCTCAGGGTTTTCTGTTTGACTGTGTGTTCTGGCACCGTCTTGTCTGACTCTCAGGGTTTTCTGTTTGACTGTGTGTCCTGGCACTGTCTTGTCTGTCTCTCAGGGTTTTCTGTTTCACTCTGTGTTCTGGCACTGTCTTGTCTGTCTCTCAGGGTTTTCTGTTTGACTGTGTGTCCTGGCACTGTCTTGTCTGTCTCTCAGGGTTTTCTGTTTGACTGTGTGTTCTGGCACTGTCTTGTCTGTCTCTCAGGGTTTAACATTTGTTCTTTTTTTTATGGTCACAGGTGAAAAAAATCAAAGAAGCATCCAAAGGAATCGTCTAACTTGAGAACTCGTATCACACATCATCATGGCAAGCACGTCTCATGAGGAATCCATCAAGTTTGGAACGGGAGCCAGGGAAGGTAGGATGTAAAACTTGTCATTCTGTTACATGCTTCAGTAGTGTGAGAAGTTTCATCGGAGACAGCTGTGTGCAGCTTGGAGGTGGTGTGTGTGTGTGTGGGGTGTGTGTGTGTGTGTGTGTGTGTGTGTGTGTGTGTGTGTGTGTGCACCATTGTATGTCTCTATTCTTGTGTGCAAAATGTGCCTGCAGCTGCATTTATCCATATGTGCACTCACACATGATTATATTACAATTTAGAATAGAAAATAAACAATACATGTGCATAATATGGAGATGACCTTGTGTTTTTTAAGAACTGAAAGAATGAAAAGTTAGGAAAAGCTTCAGACGACTGTTGTAGGATGGACGTGGTGCTGTCCTCTGGAGGTAGATGCTCACTCATGCTGGCTCCATGACTCAGCAAGTCATTGTGGTCAGTCTAGTGCTCAACAGGCAGAGTTCTGCAGATAGCATGTTCTGCAGGAACAGGGACCACTCATCTCGGCACCACTCAAGTGGTTAGCGACAGTGCAGTGTGTCCTCTGACGGGTTGCCTCATAACGGCCTGACATTGATTGTGTCTCAAGGACTGTCGGTGGTGCAACATGGTTGACATGGAATGCTTGAACAGAAGTGACAAAGAAAACATGGACATTGTTGACACAGTGAACGTGAACGTTGTTGACACAGCAAACATGAACGTTGTTGACACAGCAAACATGAACATGATTGACACAGCAACCGTGAAAGTTGACACCGCAACCTGTCAATCATGTTCATGGTTACTCTGTCAATTATGTTCATGGTTGCTGTGTCAATCATGTTCATGGTTGCTGTGATAGACACAGCAACCATGAACATGATTGACACAGCAACCATGAACATGATTGACAGAGTAACCATGAACATGATTGACAGAGTAACCATGAACATGATTGACACAGCAACCATGAACATGATTGACTCAGTGAACATGAATATGATTCACACAACAAATGTGAACATGATTGACACAAAAAACGTGAATGTAGATGACATAAAATTGAAACATAGTTGACACACAGAAAGCTAGGACATTTTTTGACACAGAAAACATAAACTTTGCTGACACAATAGAAAGCAGTTAACACAGAAATCTTCAACATGGTTTACACAGAAAGCTTGAACAACATACTTCAACATACACATTGCAATATTAGGGTATCAACCAATTTTTTTCCACAGTAATTTTGACCAACCCGTTGACAAGAATGTTTTCTGGAATCATTTTTTGTTGTTTTGTTTTGAAAAAAAAAATGTACACACATACACGAAAAAGGAAGTGAAGTGAAGCGCTCCATTCCCCTGTCCATGTGTGTTCCACATCAGGACGCAGTGTGGTAATACCGCTGAACAAGGTTCATCTCACACAGAGATTCCCATCAAAAGACAAAGTCTTGAAATGGGAGGGAATCTGAATAGCATGGGAAAAGGACCATGAACGGACAAAGACAAAAACTGTTCCTGAAGAAACAAACTCTTCAAAGGGAGGGAATCTGAATAGCATGGGAAAGGACCATGAACGGACAAAGACAAAAACTGTTCCTGAAGAAACAAACTCTTCAAAGGGAGGGAATCTGAATAGCATGGGAAAAGGACCATGAACGGACAAAGACAAAAACTGTTCCTGAAGAAACAAACTCTTCAAAGGGAGGGAATCTGAATAGCATGGGAAAAGGACCATGAACGGACAAAGACAAAAACTGTTCCTGAAGAAACAAACTCTTCAAAGGGAGGGAATCTGAATAGCATGGGAAAAGGACCATCCAGACAGAGACTAAACAGTTAAAAGAAAACAAAACTTAACAAACTCTTCCATGGTGCCAATCATAGTAGGCTGATGAGGCAGCGTCTACAAAGACAAAACAGTTTTTAAAAAATTTTTAAAAGACAGTTTAACAAACTGTTCAACTTTGACCAATCTCAATAGGCTGGTAAAGTAGTGTCTAAAGAGGCAGACCAGTTTTTAGAAAAAAAAGAGAACAAACTCTTCAAATGTGATCAGTGTAAGAGGCTGGTAAAGTTAGCATATACAAAGTAAAAAACTTTCTGAAAAAACAGTCGTCGGAGGGAGGGTGTCTTTACTTGGGGAAACGGGAAGAGGTTTGGGCGCAGAGGCTCACATCTTTTTTTAAAAAGTAGTTAAACTCAGAATCAAAAACTTACTTGGAGAAATTTCGACAGGGTCGCCCTGTCTTCATCAGCTCACTGTTGCTGTTGGGCAGCGAGGCCTGGTGGGGCGACTGTTGTGTGGGGTAAATGGTTGTCAGGATCTGATTGTAGATGGGGGGGAAGTTCAAAGCCTTGATCTCTGTTCAGGCTGGGGCACTGGACTTGATTTCGATGGCTTCTTTAACTTTTCTTTTTGTGAGGAAGGGCTCTGTAGATAAGCCCCTGTCGAAATATTCTCCTAGTAAGTTTTTGAGTCTGAGTCTAACTACTTTTCTAATGTCGAATCCAGAATCCAGAAACCTATATTCTTATTCAATCTGTTTTGTCCTTGTCACTGACATTAATTATCCATACAAGGTTGTTTCGGTTGCCCCTCACACAGCTGTACCCAGAGTTTCCTGTCACAGCCTCAGCACTGGTTTGTCACAGGGAGCAACCAGTCTTCAATAACAGGTCATCGGTGAACAACCCATCGGAGGTGACACTGCATTGGAGGTGACACTGCATTGCGGCTGTTATCACTTCAGTGGTGTTCCGAGGTGTCTTGACTGATCCAACATATGCAGGACACCACTGACCAAGCACTGCCATCTGTTGGCAGTGAGTGATTGGGTCTGCCCCTGGTGTGAGTGAGGGTCCTACTTTTCTGGGTGTTGGGGATTTCCTTGCTTGCTCAGTGAAAGAACTTGCTAACTTTGTGAAAAATCTCTGGCAAGAAGATGACTGAAAGAACCGAATGACAACAATCTTTTCCAAGTCTGCCCTGACCTTAAACAGTTCCTTCCATCAGTTCTTGGCAACTGCAGTGAAGAGACAGCACTTGTTACACACAGGTCACACAGTCAGCATTCACTTGCAGTCATACCTACCTTTTAGGAGATACTCAAAATATGATGAGTCACTGGGTATTAACCACCTCATTGAGTGTAGGGAGTTACATGACATGAGACACAAGCACCAAACAGTCGACTCCTGAAAGATCCTGCTCAGAGGCGTTTCTCCGATGTGATTTAAAGGCTTTAAAGTTGTCAGTTTATTTCATCTTGCATGATTAGTATGCTGTCAGGAAAAGTTCAGAAATTCAGGCTTTTTTTTTTTAAACTGACGGTTGAATACGAATTTGTCTTTTCTTTTCCCTTTGTACCTGGATTCACTGCCGTATAAAGCATGTGCAGTCAACTAGGCACTATGAGTGGAATGGAGTTCTGTGTTCAGCTTTTGGGGCTGGATCTTCAACTACTCTTACATATTCCAGAATGGAGGTTTTCCTCTTAACCCTCCTCTTCTTCTCTTCTTCCCCTTGCTTAATGGTCATCATGTTGACCATCATTAACACGCAGGATGCTTGCTGTTAGTTATGGATGTATCGTCCATACCATCATCCTCCTCATCAAGCACATGATGGTGGGATTCAGTGTGCACAACAGTTGCATGTGTTTGCACTCAGAACCTCAGTGTGTAGTCTTATTGGACGATTTCTCGGGAATACAGTCAGAGTAGTGCTAAACCTGGGAGAAAAATCCGCCTCTGTCCGACAGCTCTGTGGAAACTTGAACCTGAGACTCCACAGTACCAGGATCCCTGGTCTGATGCTTTACCAACTGAGCTAATCTGGCTCTCTCCCCTAGCTCACTATAGATACTGTTATTAACGTTGATTAATGGTTGTGGCTGTGTATGCTTTCAGCCAAGTAAGCAGTAATGTGTTTGCTCTGCCCAGATTCATGCTCTCAGCTGTAATCAACCCGCCAAGTCCTGTGTGAGAGGCGATAAAGCTGTCATCAGTGCCCGTGGCGCTGACATCAGTGCAGCTGTTCCTTTATGAAGGATGGTGCATAGTTATGGGACAGTTATCTACACTCATTTTCTACCACTGTTATTTTTGTTGAATGTTTCATCTATTGCAAAGTGAGGTGACTGCAGGCGGACATCTAAACAAATTTGAAAAATTATTTATAAGGCTGTGCGGAAAAATGTAAACCAACGAATCACAAGACAAAACACAGTGCGTTTCAACCTCTTAGGTCTTCTTCAGGCAAGATACACAACACTCAGGACAACGAAAGTGAACGAGCCATCACTTATCTTCATCCTGTTCGGTGCAAGATGGGCGTTGTCCTGAGTGTTGTGTATCTTGCCTGAAAATGACCTAAGAGGTTGAAACGTGCTGTGTTTTATAAGAGGTTGAAACGTGCTGTGTTTTCTCTTGTGATTTGTTCGTTTACGTTTTTCGGTGGAGCCTTATAAATAATTTTTCAAATGAATGTTTCATGTTTTCTTCTTTCTTTCCAGACCGGAATCAAGGTGATGGAGACATTGGATGCTGTGGCTACATCCTGACAGCGCTGTCCTACTTCCTGGTCATCATCTTCTTCCCTTTCTCTCTCTGCGTCTGTATCAAGGTCAGTGGAGGAACAGGCTCATTAAAAAAAAAAAATCATTCCAACAAACTTACGAAAGAACTTGTAACAAGATGGAAGCGGCACCAGCTGGCTTATGAGATGACTTGTAATAGACAGTATGATCCGATTCCTTTGACTAGTCCCATTTGTCGCATGAAATGGGAATACAGTGAAGTGCTGATATTTGGCGGAGGCAGTGGTTTAAAAATGGAGGATAGGAAGCTTGGTATTGATCGTGAGAGTGACAGGGAACCTCCCAACAATGTCGATGATTCTTCTCATCAAGAAACTGTTGAACAATGATGAAATTACGGTAAATAAAAGAGGTATTTCATAGTATCATAAAACCAGAAAAACTAGTTTTCAACTTTCTTTTTGTTTTCTTTATTGGTGCCATGAGTTGATTTTTAAGGGATTCATTTTCACAGATTGAACACTTGAAATACCAAGACCTAAACATTGATGATACAGGACCTAGACATTGATGACACAGGACCTAAACATTGATGACACAGGACCTAGACATTGATGACACAAGACCTAGACATTGATGACACAGGACCTAGACATTGATACACAGGACCTAGACATTGATGACACGGGACCTAGACATTGATGACACGGGACCTAGACATTGATGACACAGGACCTAGACATTGATGACACGGGAGGTTTGGCTGTAAAGCAGAGTAGATGGGAGCCAGCCAGGGCTAGACATTGATGACACAGGACCTAGACATTGATGACACAGGACCTAGACATTGATGACATGGGAGGTTTGGCTGTCAAGCAGAGTAGATGGGAGCCAGCCAGGGCTAGACATTGATGACACAGGACCTAGACATTGATGACACAGGACCTAGACATTGATGACACGGGAGGTTTGGCTGTCAAGCAGAGTAGATGGGAGCCAGCCAGGGCTAGACATTGATGACACAGGACTTAGACATTGATGATTCAGGACCTAGACATTGATGACACAGGACCTAGACATTGATGACACAGGACCTAGACATTGATGACACAGGACTTAGACATTGATGACACGGGACCTAGACATTGATGACATGGGAGGTTTGGCTGTCGAGCAGAGTAGATGGGAGCCAGCCAGGGCTAGACATTGATGACACAGGACTTAGACATTGACGATACAGGACCTAGACATTGATGACACAGGACCTAGACATTGATGACACAGGACTTAGACATTGATGACATGGGAGGTTTGGCTGTCAGGCAGAGTTAGACATTGATGACACAGGACCTAGACATTGATGACATGGGACCTAGACATTGATGACACGGGAGGTTTGGCTGTCAAGCAGAGTAGATGGGAGCCAGCCAGGGCTAGAATATCCTACAGATCAATGCCTAGAATGGGACTTGATCCTGCTACCTCCTAGCTCAATGCCCAGAATGGGGACTTGATCCTGCTGCCTCCTAGCTCAATGCCCAGAATGGGGACTTGATCCTGCTACCTCCTAGCTCAATGCCCAGAATGGGACTTGATCCTGCTACCTCCTAGCTCAATGCCCAGAATGGGACTTGATCCTGCTGCCTCCTAGCTCAATGCCCAGAATGGGGACTTGATCCTGCTACCTCCTAGCTCAATGCCCAGAATGGGGACTTGATCCTGCTGCCTCCTAGCTCAATGCCCAGAATGGGACTTGATCCTGCTACCTCTAGCTCAATGCCAGAATGGGGACTTGATCCTGCTGCCTCCTAGCTCAATGCCCAGAATGGGACTTGATCCTGCTGCCTCCTAGCTCAATGCCCAGAATGGGGACTTGATCCTGCTGCCTCCTAGCTCAATGCCCAGAATGGGACTTGATCCTGCTGCCTCCTAGCTCAATGCCCAGAATGGACTTGATCCTGCTGCCTCCTAGCTCAATGCCCAGAATGGGACTTGATCCTGCTGCCTCCTAGCTCAATGCCCAGAATGGGACTTGATCCTGCTGCCTCCTAGCTCAATGCCCAGAATGGGACTTGATCCTGCTGCCTCCTAGCTCAATGCCCAGAATGGGACTTGATCCTGCTGCCTCCTAGCTCCAGTCCACCACATGTACTATCGCCCTTTGGCAGCTGGCCAGCATTCCATATTTTTGTTGTTGTTAACCCTTCCAATAAAACAAACGTTACAATACCAGTACAGTTCAGATCGTAGCGCATCAGTAACATGATTATATCTTAGGTGAGTCATTACACATAATTTCCATACAAAAGTTAAGAAGAAATCCAGTGATTTGTTTGTTAACATCATGACAAAAAGCAAAGGGTGTTGTGTGTTTGATTTAATCCAGACAACAACAAAATCATGTCAAGTTCAAACAAAGCAGGGAAGTAGGCAAGCTAATAATGATGATAACAACAATGACAAAAATAATTACCCCCCCCCCCCCCCCCCCCCCCCTTCACCACTCCTCTCCTCCCCTTCCCCCTCAACTGTCGGTCTCTCGTCCAGCAGCTTTTACTTCCCCCCATACCATTGGGCTAATTAATCTCCGGGATTTGTCGTTCACCATCCTAATTTAGTGCTGTACAGGATATGTCAATTCTCTCTCTGTCTTGGTAAAAATTATTTGTAAAAGCAACAGACTACTGTGTGTGTGTGTGTGTTTTTTTTTCTCCATATTTGATGATGATGTGTTTGATTGTGTGGACAGATCGTACAGGAATATGAGAGGGCTGTCATTTACAGACTGGGTCTACTGGTGTCGGGCGGGGCAAAGGGGCCAGGTGGGTGTGGCTTCACCAACACATTCAAATGTCATGATGACGTTTTCTTATTGCCTTTCATTTTCTTCTTTTTTTTTTTCTTTATGTCTCTCTCTCTCTTAGATGTTTATTCTTCATTTTAATACCTTGACCTTTACAGCAGTGTGCATTTGTGTAAATGTCTGTAAGCACAACTGCATGCATTTTTATATGTTTTCCTGTTTCATCTCTCTCTCTTTATCTCCCTCTCTCTCTCTCTCTCTCTCTCTCTCTCTCTCTCTCTTTGCCAGTCTACTTGTCTGTCAGCCTCCCACCCTCCTCTCTCCCTCCCCCCTGCCCACAGTGTGTGTGTGTGTGTGTGTGTGTGTGTGTGTGTGTGTGTGTGTGTGTGTGTGTGTGCGCATGTGTGTGTGTGTGTCTGAAGAGGAGGGCTGGGAGTCAATGTGTTCATAGTGCTGATGCTTTGAACCATCTTGAGTTTCTGTACTTGATTTTTCTGTTTCATGTTTTTGTTCCCCATGTGATGATTGTCAGTTGTATAAATCTTTATACTGCGTACTTTGTTTGTTTTTCTTTTTGCTTTTGTTTTCTGTTTTGGTTTGGTTTTGAGGGCATAGTGTGAAGAGGCTTTCAGCTCATCTGTTTACCTTCATTTAAACATTCGTATTCATATTCTTTCTCTCTCTCTCTTTTTCTCTCTCTCTCACTTACTCTGTCTCTCTCTCTCACTTTGTCTCTCACTCACACACACACACACACACACACACACACACACACACACACACACACACACACACACACACACAGCATATATACATCACAACCACAGAGATAACGATTGAAATAAAATGCAGGCAGGTAGGGGGCAGAACTCTAATCAGAAGTGAGGAGGGAGGCAAGGAAAGTGGGGGGGGGGGGGGGGGGGGGGAGGAAAAATCTGGCGGTGGAGTGTGTGTGCATTCAGACTGTGGCCCTGCATGTGGTGCTGTCTGTCCTGGCGGTGGAGTGTGTGTGCATTCAGACTGTGGTCCTGCATGTGGTGCTGTCTGTCCGCAGGCATGTTCTTCATCCTGCCCTGCATGGACTCCTACACCAAGGTGGACCTCAGGACGGTGTCCTTCGACGTGCCTCCCCAGGAGGTGAGTTCAGCTGCAGAGGCCAAGCCGTGAATGCAGGTCAGGGAAAGGGGTGTTTTCTGCAGGCCACTCCCCACCAGCCAGCTAACCGCGCTGTACTCGGCGAACTGAATGTCATCTGTGCATAGCTGGTCTGGCAGCAATGTGTTCGGCATTGTTGAGCCGCCATTACGAATGGGGCTGTCGGTTTGATAATTAGTGGTTGTCATGAAAAATGTGATATATCTGTGCTCTTGAGATGACTGAATAGGTGAATTCCTGATAATTCTTTTAATACCAAACTCGACTAGGTTTATTTTCCTGTACATAACGTAGATACTGCATGAAAGCTTGTACGCAAGTGGTCAGGCAATATTAGAACAATGACAACACACACAAAATTGTGCAAAAATGATGTCATCACTTTCTGGGTATTTAATTTTCCCTAGTTAACTAGTACACAAGTTTGATACATGCCTCTGCTTGGACTACAGCAACAAAAATGTTGGATCAGAAATGTGTAAGGCTTGTTTGTTTGCCCTTTCACTAAGTGTCTTGCACAGGATGGAAAAATAAAGCTGTGTTCTGTCCCTGAAAATCAGTCACTTATTCATTCAAGAAAAGGCCGCAGCCCCATTGGAAGGGGATAAGTAATAATCAGCATACCATAGTAAAAAGTGAAGAGACAGTTGTTTGAAAGTGTTATAAAAGATTCACATCAGTTAATGTTCTTGTTATTTTTTTAAGCAAAGGCCTTTGCCCATCAGAGGACACTGGCAAGAAACTTGGATTAGTTTGACAATCACTGATTGTTAATGAAGCCACTTTAATGCCTTTCATGAAAATACATCTTTTATAATAATAAATTTTCAGTGTTTTCAATGTCTTGAATGCATTCAGTATTGTTTCCTAGGCAGTTACTTGTGCTGCAAAAGCTTACACATTTTACACACAATTGTACACACTTTTGACCCAAAATCTACACATAGAATTCCTGAGGGGTAACCAGGTCTGTAAACATGGTATTTTAAGCAACATATTTCATATTTCATCCAATATTTCATCACTAAAACATAAACGTGTGTGTTTTTAATGACAGTTTGTTTGTTTTTTAAACCTGTATTATTACAATTGCAAACTAAATATGAACAGTAATCACAACAAGAGAGGCGGGTCACCTGGCGTGACTGACATGTCACATGGGCGGGTCACCTGGCGTGACTGATATGTCACATGGGCGGGTCACCTGGCGTGACTGACATGTCACATGGGCGGGTCACCTGGCGTGACTGATATGTCACATGTGATGAAAGGGGAGGGAGTGGGGAAAGAGGGAGAGAGGTATGTATGCCGGTGTATGTGTGAGGGATGGGGGGGGGGAGAGAGGTATGTATGCCGGTGTATGTGTGAGGGATGGGGGGGGGAGAGAGGTACGTATGCTGGTGTATGTGTGAGGGATGGGGGGGGGGGGGAAGAGAGGTATGTATGCCGGTGTATGTGTGAGGGATGGGGGGGGGAGAGAGGTATGTATGCTGGTGTATGTGTGAGGGATGGGGGGGGAGAGAGGTATGTATGCCGGTGTATGTGTGAGGGATGGGGGGGGGAGAGAGGTATGTATGCTGGTGTATGTGTGAGGGATGGGGGGGGGAGAGAGGTATGTATGCTGGTGTATGTGTGAGGGATGGGGGGGGGAGAGAGGTATGTATGCTGGTGTATGTGTGAGGGATGGGGGGGGGGGAGAGAGGTATGTATGCTGGTGTATGTGTGAGGGATGGTGGGGGGGGAGAGAGGTATGTATGCCGGTGTATGTGTGAGGGATGGGGGGGGGGGGAGAGAGGTATGTATGCGGTGTATGTGTGAGGGATGGGGGGGGGGGAGGTATGTATGCTGGTGTATGTGTGAGGGATGGGGGGGGGGGGGAGAGGTATGTATGCGGTGTATGTGTGAGGGATGGGGGGGGGAGAGAGGTATGTATGCGGTGTATGTGTGAGGGATGGGGGGGGAGAGGAGAGGGGTATGGTATGGAGAGGTTGTATGTGTGGTATGTGTGAGGGGGGGGGGGGGAGAGAGGTATGTATGCTGGTGTATGTTGTGAGGGATGGGGGGGGAGAGAGGTATGTATGTGGTGTATGTGTGAGGGATGGGGGGGGGGGAGAGAGGTATGTATGCTGGTGTATGTGTGAGGGATGGGGGGGGAGAGAGGTATGTATGCTGGTGTATGTGTGAGGGATGGGGGGGGAGAGAGGTATGTATGCTGGTGTATGTGTGAGGGATGGGGGGGGGGAGAGAGGTATGTATGCTGGTGTATGTGTGAGGGATGGGGGGGGAGAGAGGTATGTATGCTGGTGTATGTGTGAGGGATGGGGGGGGGGGAGAGAGGTATGTATGCTGGTGTATGTGTGAGGGATGGGGGGGGGGGAGAGAGGTATGTATGCTGGTGTATGTGTGAGGGATGGGGGGGGGGAGAGAGGTATGTATGCTGGTGTATGTGTGAGGGATGGGGGGGGGAGAGAGGTATGTATGCTGGTGTATGTGTGAGGGATGGGGGGGGGGAGAGAGGTATGTATGCTGGTGTATGTGTGAGGGATGGGGGGGGGAGAGAGGTATGTATGCGGTGTATGTGTGAGGGATGGGGGGGGGGAGAGAGGTATGTATGCTGGTGTATGTGTGAGGGATGGGGGGGGGGAGAGAGGTATGTATGCTGGTGTATGTGTGAGGGATGGGGGGGGGAGAGAGGTATGTATGCTGGTGTATGTGTGAGGGATGGGGGGGGGGAGAGGGTATGTATGCTGGTGTATGTGTGAGGGATGGGGGGGGGAGAGAGGTATGTATGCTGGTGTATGTGTGAGGGATGGGGGGGGGGAGAGGTATGTATGCTGGTGTATGTGTGAGGGATGGGGGGGGGAGAGAGGTATGTATGCTGGTGTATGTGTGAGAGGAGGGGGGTGGGGATGGAGAAGGTATGTATGCTGGTGTATGTGTGAGGGATGGGGGTGGGGAGAGAGGTATGTATGCTGGTGTATGTGTGAGGGATGGGGGGTGGGGAGAGAGGTATGTATGCTGGTGTATGTGTGAGGGATGGGGGGGGGAGAGGTATGTATGCTGGTGTATGTGTGAGGGATGGGGGGGGAGAGAGGTATGTATGCGTGATGTGTGAGGATGGGGGGGAGAGGTATGTATGCTGGTGTAGTGTGAGGATGGGGGGGGGGAGAGAGGTTGTATGCTGTGTATGTGTGAGGGAGGGGGTGGGGAGAGGTATGTATGCTGGTGTATGTGTGAGGGATGGGGGGGGGAGAGGTAGAGGGTATGTTAATGTGGTATGTTGGTATGTGTGAGGGATGGGGGGGGGGAGAGGGTGGGTATGTATGGGTGGAGATGTATGTGTGGAGGGATGGGGGGGGGAGAGAGGTATGTATGCTGGTGTATGTGTGAGGGATGGGGGGGGGGGAGAGAGGTATGTATGCTGGTGTATGTGTGAGGGATGGGGGGGGGGAGAGAGGTTATGTATGTGGAATGTATGTTGTGAGGATGGGGAGAGGGTGTGGTAGGGGGGTGGGGGGGGGGGGGAGAGGTATGTATGCTGGTGTATGTGTGAGGGATGGGGGGGGGGAGAGAGCAGTGGAGTGGAGGAGGCTTTTGTTGCTTGCTTTCAAAGCAGTAGTTCAAAGAAAGGCCATTGAAATTGTGTGAAGTGGTCTCGTCTAGATAAAATGTAGTGTTTTTATTTGTTGCTATATTTGTGTGAAAGATCACTTACTCAACCTTTTACCAAGTATATAAACCGGTTAATTGTGACTGATCACAACTTGCAAGAAATGTTCATTTCGCGATAATGAAAATATTACTGATAAAGTTAATCACAGATTTATGACTGTTACCATTTAGTGACATCACCATGAAAGGGAGAGTCTGTTGAAAGTAGCTCTATGTTTATTAGCTCTGAGCTAATCACTTATATTGATGTCCTGCCAGGTTGGGTTGCACTAGAGCTTGCAACAGCCTGGAAAAGATTTTGTATGGACACACATGTGCACACACAAACACACACATATACATGGACAACCAAAACAGGGGATGACTTAGACTCACTTAGCCACACGTGTAAGTTGACAAAGACATATCATTAGCGTTACCTTGTCATTCACTCCACCATCATTTTGGAAAAAAACTCAGGTGCTGACACGGGACTCGGTGACGGTGGCCGTGGACGCTGTTGTCTACTTCCGCTGTCAACGATGCCGTCAGTTCCATCAACAACGTGGAGAACTCCGCCCGCTCCACCAGCTGCTGGCTGCCACCACCCTGCGTAACGTGCTGGGCACCAAGAACCTGGCGGAGATCCTGTCCGACCGCGAGGCCATCAGCCACTTCATGCAGGTCAGATCATCCATGGTGTGACATTGTGGTGAAGGTAGGTGTCGGACACTGCCCATCAGTGTCAGACACCGACCTTCACCCTCTTCTTTCAGATCTGCCGTCAGCACCAACTTCTTTCATCAGAACGAAGAGAAAGGGAGAAAAGATGGAATAAAGAAGAAAAACAATCTGTTTGATGGAGGGAGGGGGAGAGAGGATGGGGAGGGGGGGGGAGAGGGCATCTACCATGTCAGAGCTACTAATTGCCAATCATTGCTTATTTTTAATTACTCACTAGTAATAGATCTAAGTAAAAAATTAACTTTTTTTTTTTCTCAGTGTTTTCTCATTTTGAACCGAGAGCAAAAATAAGGGAAAAGCAAAAATGAAAACCGAAACAAACTACCAACACCAACAAACAACCGACAAGTTAAGAAAAGCATTGGTTGGCTCCAGATCTGCATGTCCTATTGTTACAAGTACAGTATTCTCTGTACATGTGTGCAGGGCTGTTTTCCTGTAATGAAACAGTGCTTTGTTCGTTGATGACCTTCACCTTTGCCCTCTCTCCCGCCCTCCCTCCCTTCCCTCATGATGACTAATGTTTTCCAAAAGTGGGGAGCTAGCTACAATGCAAATGATGCTAATCAAATTATGACCTGGAAGGAAGTGGTGGGGGGAGGGGGGGATGAAGCAGCGAGAGGTGTGGAGGGGGACATAATTGACTGTTCCCAATCTAGACACGTTCAAGAATCCATTAATGCATAGTGCAATCTGTGTGGGTCTGTACTGAATTTTTTGCTGTGGTGTGATAAGTGTTGAGCAGACTGTGCCAGTATTGTGTCTTTGTATCTCTATGTCTTTGTATCTCTATGTCTTTGTATCTCTATGTCTTTGTATCTCTATGGGATTTTTGTTCATGCATTGTGAAGTGTAACCATGTCATTTCTGTGCATTGAATGTTTTACTGTGTATTATAACTCAGAGGAATTAAAACAAGTTTGAAAGAGGAAAGCTGATTCTGCTGTCCATGTTTTTTTTTTATATTCAGTATCCATTGTTTGGTCTGACATCTGTGAAAATGTTTGATATATCACACGTGCCTCTGTTCGTGAGGTTGTCGATCATGTTTTCTTCTTGTCTGTTTTTAAGGGTTATTTTTTTTCCTCTGTGGCAGTCTGCTGTTTTTGTTTAGATAAAACTGTTATGCCAGAGCTAGAGGAAATGGCAGTCTGCTGTTTTTGTTTAGATAAAACTGTTATGCCAGAGCTAGAGGAAATGGCAGTCTGCTGTTTTTGTTTAGATAAAACTGTTATGCCAGAGCTAGAGGAAATTCTTAAGCAAAACAGAAACTTCTCAACGACAGCAACAGAAAAGACTGGAAAATAGGTGTGCTTTAATAATGTAATAATGGACTTTATACTTTGTGTTACTCTCAAACCTTCGAGAGAAAGGCTATCCGAATGGAATACTGTATTCTCTCTGGAGTTATTTTTGTTGTGTTGGGAGATAATACATATATTCCTCCATTGTCTGCACAAGCACCCAGTGATATAGAGTTTAGGATCTAACGTTAAACACTTTCAACTTGCTTATTTTTAATGAAGAGCATTTCATTAAATTTTCTGTGATAGCCTAATCCAACTGAATTTAGCCAGATATGATACTTGGTCATTTGAAGTTGATTATTTTGTGACATATTGATTTTTTTGTTGTTGTTGCTGAGAATTTGATAACACTGAAACAAGCATTCAAACAAACACATGTACATTTACTATGATAAGAATTTTGTCATCGGATTCATTGTGAGTTGGCTTTGGAGTTTTTAGTGTCACTTTCATCTGTAAAAATTACCACCATTTACTTCTTCCATCCTCTCATGAGTTGTAAATGATTTTGCGACGTCTTCTGCTGTAAGTGCCTTTCATGAGTTGTAAATGATTTTGTGACGTCTTCTGCTGTAAGTGCCTTTCATGAGTTGTGAATGATTTTGTGACGTCTTCTGCTGTAAGTGCCTTTCATGAGTTGTAAATGATTTTGCGACGTCTTCTGCTGTAAGTGCCTTTCATGAGTTGTAAATGATTTTGTGACGTCTTCTGCTGTAAGTGCCTTTCATGAGTTGTAAATGATTTTGTGACGTCTTCTGCTGTAAGTGCCCTTTTCATTCATGCTATCCTAATGAGGCTTTTCTTTTTCATTTTTCATTTTTGAAGAGGGGTCAAAACTTAAAAAAAAAAAAATGATTTGACTGGCATACAAAACAGTGTCCCCATGCTTTAGGTATCCACCAAGTGGCTCTTCTGAGACCTGTGTCTCGCAAACATGTTTCTCTTTGTTTATCATAATTTCAAGGCTTTGTTTATCATGATTTCAAGGCTTTGTTTATCATAATTTCAAGGCTTTGTTTATCATAATTTCAAGGCTATAAACCATTATGTAAGCCACATTAGCCAACTGTTTTTTTTTTAAAAACTGGAAAGGAAAACAGAACAAACAGAACATACAGAACAACAGAACATACAGAACAAACAGAACATACAGAACAAACAGAACATACAGAACATATAGGCGGCTACTAAATGATTTGCTCCAAAGAAAATAGCTGTAAAAACTGATAACGAAAATGGTGAACACAATGTAAAGAAAGCCTATGTATTCAGAGGTATGACTATTGTGAACTGGCAAACAAAAATTGGCAAAAGGCAATATATACAATGACAAAAAAAAAAAAACAGCTGTCATTTTTTTTTTTTTTGCATCGCTCTTCGCAATGACATCAAAACTATTGAAGGACTCATCTTCAGTGTCAGACACGACCAGTTTCAAGAACTTGATCGACATCTGCCATGTTGTCTGCAGACTTATGGTACTTTGCCTCCATGCTTGTACTTGCTGTGACTTCTCTGTGGCCTGCTTTCAACCAAGCATACTATTTCAACACCATTAGTGATCGTGGACTGCTGAGATTTTTTTACATCGGGAAAGGTCACTGAAAGTTCACAGTGGTGAATACACCACCGTTGCACCATAGACTGAGCAGCTGTGTGGTTTTCCTGTCAGTGAGCCAGGTCGGTAGCCTTCAGTCTGAAATCCATGTCGTAGTCTTTAGTCTGAAATCCACATCGTAGTCTTTAGTCTGAAATCCATGTCATAGTCTTTAGTCTGAAATCCATGTCGTAGTCTTCAGTCTGAAATCCATGTCGTAGTCTTCAGTCTGAAATCCATGTCGTAGTCTTTAGTCTGAAATCCATGTCATAGTCTTTAGTCTGAAATCCATGTCGTAGTCTTTAGTCTGAAATCCATGTCGTAGTCTTTAGTCTTGGCTCCTTGACTTTGGCATCTTTACTTGTTTGTGTGGTGTTGACAAGTGTTTGATCAAACAGAAATGACACTGAGCTATCGTGAACGATGCTCATTTTGCATGTTGCTGATGCATGAATCATTCTTTCTGTAAAAAGTAGTGAAATTGTGATTACTGCACACATTTTGCTTCAAGTTTGTCTGGTTAACTGCAGATCAAGAGAAAATAACTCTAAGGTGAGCTAAGAATAGAATTGGAAAAATCCATAAATAGACTTCTACCGGTGTAGTAGTTGCAGAGGCTAAGAGTTTAAGGGAAAAAGTTGTGGCTGATAGCTTCAAAAGAATGGTATTCAAGATTTACCAGCAAACAAAGACTCAGAGAACGTAATTTATTAGAATTTCTGAATAGCATAATAGAGAATGTGAGCAACATATTGGTCATGGTTTTCTTCATGGGAAAAGCCGGTGTGCTCTCTGTACAAAGTGACTGCCATTACAGTGAGTTCCTGCTGAACTGCTGTAAGTTTCTTTCAGTTTTGAGTCATATCCACACCTCTGCTAGATGTCCTCTTTTAAAATTTTTCACTTTGTTTCCTTGTTTCTTTTTTGTGACATTTCAGCTCATTTTTTTGTTGTTGCAGGCATCTCTCGATGAAGCCACGGACCCTTGGGGAATCAAGGTGGAGAGAGTGGAAGTGTGAGTATAGATGTTTGTGGACAGTGGTTTGTCACCGAATGGCTTAGATCCTGTCTGATTAACTCTAAAAGTGTGCATTTTGAGAATTTGTTGAAACAGAGATAAATGTTAGTTGCAAAGTGAGGCGACTGCAGGCGGAAATCGGAACAAATCTTGAAACGTTTAGGTAATACATCCACCAAACATGAACAAACGAAACACAATACCAAATACGACATGTTTATATCATAGGTCTTCTGCAGGCAAGATAAGCAACACTCAGAACAATGAAAATGAAGAATGAGCAATCACTTATCATCATCATCACTATTTTAACTTGCATTGTCTCCTTCCCGATAGCCTCATTTTCATTCAACGCCCATCTTGCACCGAATATGACGAAGTAAGTTATTGCTCGTTCTTCATTTTCATTGTCCTGAGTGTTGTTTACCTTGCCTGAAGAAGAGCTAAGATTTAAACGTGTTGTATTTTGTATTGTGATTCGTTTGTTCACGTTTGGTGGATGTAGTACTTAAACTTGTTAAGATTTGCAGAGATAAATGCTTCAGTTTAGAAAGAACGAAAGTGATCTACCTAGAGCTAGGTAAGCATAGCAGCTATGACAATGTATTTGCAGTGATCTTGGAATCACGACATTCCCTGAGGCACTCCCTAATTTAAGCTGGTTACAGCAGACTTGTTTTGATCTACCAGTACAAACTGATCTCATGCTTGAAAATAAGATCAGTGACTTGCAAACAGCTAAGTTGATTAAAGTAGGCCGATTTTTATTTTCAGTATCAAGCGTTCTGTTTGCAGGGGGGGAAAAAAAACCAGGGAGAGCCATATTTTAAGTTGATAATGACGCTGGTTTTTTATTTAACAGTACAAACTGTTCTCTTTGCAGGAAAGACGATCAAAATCATGGTTGTTTCAGTTGTGTTGTAACAACATTTCAGTACGTTTGCACCCTTAGTGACCTCAAATATTCAATCATTCATATCACACTGACCCCACAAAGAGTATATGAAAAATTTGAAGGAGATTGGCCCAGTTGTTTTATGAAACATCAGGAGATAGTGATAGGCAACTGTTGATGTTGAAACATCAGGAGATAGTGATAGGCAACTGTTGATGTTGAAACAGAAGAAGATAATGATAGGCAACTGTTGATGTTGAAACATCAGGAGATAGTGATAGGCAACTGTTGATGTTGAAACATCAGGAGATAGTGATAGGCAACTGTTGATGTTGAAACATCAGGAGATAGTGATAGGCAACTGTTGATGTTGAAACATCAGGAGATAATGATAGGCAACTGTTGATGTTGAAACATCAGGAGATAGTGATAGGCAACTGTTGATGTTGAAACATCAGGAGATAGTGATAGGCAACTGTTGATGTTGAAACATCAGGAGATAGTGATAGGCAACTGTTGATGTTGAAACATCAGGAGATAGTGATAGGCAACTGTTGATGTTGAAACATCAGGAGATAGTGATAGGCAACTGTTGATGTTGAAACATCAGGAGATAGTGATAGGCAACTGTTGATGTTGAAACATCAGGAGATAGTGATAGGCAACTGTTGATGTAACGGGAAGAAACAGAGAGAGGGGCAATGGTAGGGAGGGGGACAATGGGAGGTGGAGCGTTAGGGTTCCTACAATAAAGAAAATAAAGAAAAAAAGAAAGAAAAGTCATGGACTTTTCCTAGGGCATTGCTAGTAAAAAAAATTTTTTTTTACGTATGCAGGCTGATACTCCTGCGCGCACTCCCTGTATGGACAGGCAAGGATTAATCTCATCTCGCCATTAAGACAGTCATACTCCAACTTCAGGGAAGGTGCATGCTATGTGTAACGTGTCATCCATACCAACAGCCAAACTGGCCTTCTCTTCCAAAAGTTGGTGATGGGATTTACGTGTGTGCAAGATGTTATGCGTGCGTTCATACATGGAACCTCAGTTTATAGTCTCATTCGAAGGACTGTATGGGAAATGGAGTCAGAACCAATGTTAACTCCGAGGGAAAAATCCCCCAGCACCGAAACAGCCCGGCAGAGATTCAAACCTGCAGCCCCAAGATTACGAGTCCGGCGCTCTACCACTAGGCTATTCCAGCCCCCGCTAGTAAATTTGAAGGACTGCAGTTAGCAGGATGTCAGCATCTCTAACTCTGATACTCCTCAGAATGTTGTATGGCTGATGCTAATGATGCTCTCAGAGTATGGTAGGTCGGGTAATAAACCTTGTGCTTGGCCCCAGGCGATTGCTTTTTCACAGAACTTTCAGTCGTGTTGCAAAGTTAAAATTCTTTTACATACTGTGCAACTTGCTCAGTATTTTGAGCTATCTGTAGAATGACCCAAGCACTGTGTGTAGTCAGCTATCATTGAGAATGCATTTGCTTTTTCCAGTCTTCACGGTCTTCAAAATGTAATTTTTTTTATGTTTCTCAGAAAATGGGTGTGAGCATTTGTGGCAGATGTAAAAGGAAATAATTCAAGTGGTGCAGTGCCTTTGGCTGTCACATTTCCAGAGTGGTCAACAACAAGGACCAGGATTTTATTCTTTTTCTTTTTAAGCTGTTCCCCCATAATTTTGTTTTTAGCTCACACTTGAGGTTTTTTGTTTTTTTTTCTTCTTTTTTTTTTTCTTTTCTTTTTTGATTTGGTTTTTTTTTTTTTTTTGCCGACTTGAAAGCAAGGATCACAGATAACAGATTTTGACAAAGCTGGGACATTTCGTACACCGTTTTTTTTTTTTTTTCACTTCTGACCTGTGATGTTTTTCCACCGCTTTTTAAGCCCTAGAAACGGCTCTTTCGCTTTTCCAGGACTGTACAACAATGTCACAGGGATCTGTACAAAGCCTGGAGAGGGAGAGAGATAAAGAGAATGTACAAAGCCTGGAGAGGGAGAGAGATAAAGAGAATGTACAAAGCCTGGAGAGGGAGAGAGATAAAGAGAATGCGTAAGAGTGCATAATGAGAGATTAAAGAAACCGATAGAGTGATGGAAGTGAACATTGATCGATTTGGTTGGCCGATTGACTGACGGTTGTTGAACACTGTGTCCCCAGGATAGAGGTGAGGTTAGAGTGAGAGGTTGAGTGACAGACTGACAGAACGACAGAGGTAAAAAGGATGAGGTCGATGTCCAGCTGGTATGTTTAACACTGTATGTACTGGATGGTGAGACTAATGGGCGACTTGAGTGGCAGAGGTAAGGTTGATGTAATTAATGTCTGATTGAGGTATTACTGATGTTTAACACTGTATGTACTGGATGGTGAGACTAATGGGCGACTTGAGTGGCAGAGGTAAGGTTGACGTAATTAATGTCTGATTGATGTTTAACGCTGTGTGCGCAGGAAGGACGTGAGACTGCCCCTGCAGCTGCAGAGAGCCATGGCCGCTGAAGCTGAAGCGTCCCGAGAGGCCAGAGCCAAGGTACGTAACTCCCAACTGCTTCATTGCACCCCAGACTTAGAAATTCCAGCCAGTTGGTGGAATGTGAACTCAGGTGGAGGAAAGAATTTGCAAAGTGAGGCGACTACAAGCGGAAATCTAAGCAAATTTTGAAAAGCGTTTACAACGACTCCGCTGAACAACATGGACAAACAAATCGCAGAAAAAACATGACGCATTTCAACCTATTTGGTCTTCTTGGCAAATAAACATGACTCAGGACAACGAAAATGAAGAACAAGCAATCACTTATTTTTGTCAAATTCGGCGCAAGATGGGCGTTCTCCTCCCGTGGAGGAGTTACAGTACCCTCCTCAGCCTTCCTCCTCATCTTCCCCCCACCACCCCACCCTTAGCGCCACTCCTAAAGAAACGGACAAAGGTAAAATCCTGAAAACAGACTTGAGGACAAAAAAAAAAAGGTACAGAAAGCCACTGTAATGTTGGAGGTTAAAGAGATTGAAAAATTGCCCTGCCGACAAGGGAGTTGCCAGTGCAGTTCCACTGCTGTGAGAATTCTGCACGAGGATCAAGAAAAAGGATTTTGCTGTGGGCAGTTTGGTCATGTTTGTTACAGGAAAACGGAGGCATGAGAGGAGTTTATTTTTACATTACCGGCGATCAACCAAACTCCTAAGTATTTTTTCCCTAAATCATTCACTGAAAGGCCAAGACCTTAAAAGCATGGGGTGTGCCAATTTTCATATTTTAAGTGTAGTTTTCGAAATTTAAGTGTAGCACTCATATGTTGCATCACAAGTCAAACTCAGTAGCACTGTCAGACTCACTCAGCCATGCACACGACATGACGGTGAACTAAGAAGATGGAAATCTTACCAGTTACAGCCTGGTTTTGACTTGTACAAAGCATTGAAATGGATAACGGAGAAACCAGTTGACAAGGCAGCAAAATCATGATTGTCTTTAGTGGGTTTTAATCTGCTTTTGCTTCCACCTCTTGGCAAACCTGGTCTTTTTTTTTGATGAATTAAGTTTACAGCCTAAAGATTTACCTCATCTTGGTTCCATATAAGCCATTGTTAAGTCCAAGTAGAGTTTTTTCTCTCCAGTTTTCTTTTTGGTGTAGCATTCCGTCACAAAGGGTAGCAGCATAGCATAGTCAACAAAACTGTAGCATGCTAAGCCCAAAGTCTGTCTTGCGCCAAATATGAGTAAGATCAGCAATTGCTTGTTTTTCGTTTTCATAGTCCTGAACGCAGTTTATCTTGTCTGATGAAGACCTAAGAGGTCAAAACACCCCATGCTTTGTCTGGCAACTTGTTTGTCCTTGTTTTTGGCGGACTCACTAAGAATTATTCTTCAGTGGGTGCCTGAGAGACTGTATGTGTGATCGAGTATGTGTGTGCGTTTGAGTGTGTTTGTGTGTGTGTGTGTGTGTGTGTGCGTGTGTGTGTCTGTTGTGTCAGTGTGTGTGTATAGTCCACAGTATATCCACGTTCTTCTATATAGTTATCCTGATCACTCTTCACCACTTTCCTTTTCAAACCAGGTGATTGCGGCCGAGGGAGAGCAGAAAGCCTCGCGTGCTCTGAAGGACGCGGCCGACATCATCACGGAGTCTCCGGCTGCCCTTCAACTGCGCTACCTGCAGACGCTCAGCTCCATCTCCGCGGAGAAGAACTCCACCATCATCTTCCCACTGCCTCTGGAAATGATGAAAGCCTTCACAAAATAGATGGGCGTAGGTTGTGTGTCTTGGAGCATGATGCCATGCTGATCTTACTGTTATGTGTCACAAGTGGCATTGTGACACAGTTTTAAGACACGTTCCCCTCTGATAGTCATTTTGAGCATGACAGCTCACAATAAAATCAGGCATTCAATTGGGTTTTTTTTTAAAATTGCATTGAGAACATGTTTAAATGCCACAGATTTGAATTTGAAAACAACAACAACAACAAAAAGACGAAATTAGTTTTTGAAAAAAAAAGAATTTACTGTTCAGAATCTTTTCACACTAAACTTTCAAAGCTCAATTTCTTCTTCAGTGCATGTTTGCTAGGAAGAGGATCTCTCCACCCAAAGGTACCGTGCTTTTTCTGCCATTGTATGCGTTTCCAATCAAAAGTCTCCTTGCAAAGCACACAAATAATTCCCTGATGATGTGGACATGGAAACTTTTGACCTAATATTGTACAAGGTGTAGTATTTTCTCATTACAAAGATTTGACTTGAAGTGTTTAGCGTTGTTGAGCAAGAAGAAACTTCTGAATGTGTATTTCAATTTGAATATAAACAAAAATGGCTTCTTCTGTTCTTTTTTTTTTTTTATTGTTGTTGTTTTGTGTTATTGGGGTTTATTCATCTTTCAGGTCAAAGTGTTCAAAAACTTTTAACTTTGTAAACACTCAGGGCAACTTTCTTGACTTTGGGGTTGTAAACAGTTTGACACCCCCCCCCCCCCCTCACCTCTCCCCACTCCCATTTTGATGGCCTTGTGTGGGAATATTTTCTGTTGATGGTGTGATCTTGTTCTTTAGAGAGTTTTCATCATTGCACCCTGCTGGCCCCTTTTCCCTTGTCCCCTCTCACCAACCCTATCAAAAGAGAGTTTCTCTAGCCTGGAAATCAAATCCTGGTGGTGTCATAGTCAGACGCTTAGTTTCAAATGTGCCGCCGATTTTATTCAAGTATTTGGCTATTGCACATCCAGTTCCATATGTGAATAGGTCTTCCTTTTGCCATCGTCAAGAATTTTGATTGGCAGAAAGTGTGTTGCTTTTGTTTCTGTAAGAAAATATGTGTAAACGCAGCTATGTCATGCACTGTCCTGTGTGCACTGGCCATTACAGTTTTGTGGGAAAAGGGTGCCTGTGTACATTCTTAACACAAAAAATCTTTTCCTGTGCAGGTGAATGTCTGTGTATTTTATCTTGATGATGCTGTCAAAATGCCTTTGTTTTTCGCAAAATACTTTTGCTTGATGTCAGTTCTTTTTGTTCAATGTTTTTGCAGTTGTACATGGAACAGTCTTTGCTTTAACTTGTTTTATATCTTTTCTACAATTTTAGAATGCAATGTTTTTTCCTATAGCTTATTTTTTTTTTAGGGATTTATAAGGATTTTGTGTGTGGGGAGGGGGAGGGGGTATTTGATTTTCATCATTTTTTTTTCCTGCCCACTATTCTCTTTATATAATTTTTGAGTGTTTTCTTCATAAAGTTTTATAAGAATGTGCCCCCGTGGTGAGGAAATGGTTGCTAAGATACATATTGTTACATATATTATGTAATGATATTTTACATGTTACTTTTCATACTCATTTGACGGTTGACTCAGAAGGTGCATGTCTTGTCTTTGATCACCAGTTCACAAACATTTTTTCATCTACAAAAGTCTTAATTTTTTGTTTGTTTGTGTGTTTTGTTTTGAAGATTTTATTTAACTCTGTGCTATACTGGGCTTCTGAGTCATAAGGCTGACATCAGCAACATACATACTGCTCAATTTTTATTTATTTATTTATTTTTTATCAAGTACAGTTCTTGTATTTGCTCATGCATCACACAATGTATCGGTGCAAACACTATGCCTCAGATGAAGCAGCTAAAGAGGCCAGTCAACTACACAATCTATCGGTGCAAACACTATGCCTCAGATGAAGCAGCTAAAGAGGCCAGTCAACTACACAATGTATCGGTGCAAACACTATGCCTCAGATGAAGCAGCTGAAGAGGCCAGTCAACTACACAATGTATCGGTGCAAACACTATGCCTCAGATGAAGCAGCTAAAGAGGCCAGTCCACTATCTTGGGACTGTCACTGGAGCATATCATAACGCACGCTCAATACCCCCAGCTGTCACGGATCAAATTGAGAACTCCATACTCAGGCCATGCAATGCAGTATTGGACAGAAACCAAGGTCATAGGTCAGAGGTGCATGTTCTCCCTCAGTTACTAGTCTGCAAACAAACTGGGCTGCTTTAAAAAAAATATTAAGTGCTGTATCTGCCAAACATGAACAAACAAATTACAAGACGAAACAAAACGTCGACCACTTAGGTCTTCTTCAGGCAAGGTAAACAACACTCAGGACAATGAAAATGAAGACCGAGCTATCACTAAAATGAAGACCGAGCTATCACTTATCTTACTGAATTTGGCACAAGATGGGGACTGAATGAGATTATTGCTCATTCTTCATTTTCGTTGTCCCGAGTGTTGTTTATCTTGCCTGAAGAAGACCTAAGAGGTCGAAAGATATCGTGTTTTGTCTTGTAATTTGTTTATTCATGCTTGGCGGATACAGCACTTAATTTCTTTAAAGATTTGTTAAGATTTCTGCCTGCAGTCGCCTTACTTTGCTACTAAAAATGGACTTTGCTGAATTATCAGCAACAGTGAAGAAGATGCAGGTGATAACTTTGAAAATTGAATGAGGGTTAGCGATTTACACATGACATACAGTTTAGCTAATGTAGGCAAGTGTCATAGAATCAGCTAAGGGTTAACGATTTACACATGAGTAGGCCTCATGCCATACAGTTTGACTGGCTAATGTAGGCAAGTGTCACACAGAATCAGGCTAGCTGAATGGGGTTTCTATTCCAGTAGCTGACAGAAGATAACAAAAATATGATAAAACCCAACAAGCTGGATAAAGCTACCACCTGCCTGTATCCGACAGGACATTGTGGACTCAAGTTAGATGGACTATCAAATGATTAGGTCGGAGAGGAAGTATTAATTAATTCAAGCAAGTGGGAGTGGGTAAAACAAGCTGAACTGGCTTTCATCAGAAAGGCTGGCTTGGTCATCGTATGCACATCAGAAAATATCATTTAACAAACTGGTTCCATATTACATTCTGCTAGATTGGTAGGGAGGGATGGGGGGATAGCGTTTGTTGTTGGATGCTCTGGGAATAAAGCTTTCTGCAATGGCCATGGTATGAAAGTACTCCTTTGTCCATCAGCCACTTGAACAAAAAAGACATATCTCTATTCATTTATTTGGGTCATCACTTCACAATTTGCTTCTTCACAAAGTCTTTCGATGCAGTGTTTTCCAGAACACTAGCATACTGTATTTGAGATGGTTGAAAGAATTTTAAGTTAAAAAAAAAAAAAAAGACAAGCAAGAAGGCTTTTTTTTCATTGAGAATAAGGGTAATTTTTGAATCTGACAGATAATTCAGATACCTGAAAGAATCCTGTAATGAATTTGTCATGACTGAAATTTTAAACCCAGTGTACAAAAATAAACAAACGAGACAAAGAAGCAAAATCCAGCAGAAGTAGATGCACAAAAAGAAAGGGAATCGTCTCAACTGCATTGATGTCAAAGTTCATTATTGGTGGCTTGCATTCCTCACAGGGTCAGGTTTTGATGACTTCAAACCCCTCTCTGTCCACCCAGCGTAAAACGCTCCCCGACCAGGGTCAGGGAAAGTGCAGACGATTGAGGACGAGCTCAGTTTTTCATAACGATGTGTCCAAAACACTGTGAGCCTTTAACAGTTCAATAGTCGTAAGGTTATGGAACGGGAGTATTTTAGTTTCATAGCTTGTGTGGTTCAGCATGCGGTTATTGCCTGGTTTTTCGGTTTGTTTTTATTATAGCCTAGTTGGTGAGTGATTAGATCATTTGTAAACTCATGAAAAAGAAAGTAGGTCTGACCACTGAAAACAGAAGGGTTATGAAATGCTTAAAGTCTACATAAGCCTCTACGGTGATCTCAAGAAACAAGATAGATCTGCTTTTTCAGAAGAATTATGTGTATTCTGCTAGTCCTTACACATGTAACTTTTTGCGTCTTTCTCATTTGCGTGAGAAATCGGCTCTTAATGCTGGACTGAACAATATGCACAATTCTATCAGCATCAATCTATATTGCCTGCTTGTCATGCAGTATCAACGAATGACAGTCCATGAAACAAATGACCAGCATGCCTTGATAGTAAAACCTTCCATGTGTTCAGTGTATATGTTTTGTATTGTTTTTACTACATTTCTACGCATTTTTATACATAATATACCCCAATAGTATGAACACAACCGTCAAATGACGGACAGTGAAAGAAATAACCAGCATGTCTAGGTACAATTTAAATAGGCATTTGGTGTTTACATTTTGCATTTTTTAAATACAATTCTACGCATCTTTCTGCCTGATATACCACAACAGTATGACAATCTTTTTTTAAATTCTAAACAAACTTAGTTCAGTATACAAAACAAATGATGTTTTGTGGAAAAATATTTTAAGCATTAGTGCTGCTATTTTGATCTTTATAGGCTGCCATTCTTACCTTAGAGGTTGCAGATTGCAGTTCTGACCTTCAGAGATTGCAGTTCCGACCTTTAGAGACTGCAGTTCCAACCTTCAGAGATTGCAGTTCAGACTTTCAGAGACTGCAGTTCCGACCTTCAGAGATTGCAGTTCCGACCTTCAGAGATTGCAGTTCTGACCTTCAGAGACTGCAGTTCTGCCCATCAGAAACTACAGTTCCGACCTTCAGAAATTGCAGTTCTGACCTTCAGAGACTGCAGTTCTGACCTTGACAGGCTTCAGACCTTCAGAGATTGCAGTTCTGACCTTCAGATATTGCAGGTCTGACCTTTACAGATTTCTGACCTTCAGATATTGCAGTTCTGATCTTCAGAGATGGCAGTTTGATCTGTAGAAGATTGTAGTTCTGACCTTCAGAGACTGCAGTTCTGACCATGACAGACTTCAGACAGACCTTCAGAGATTGCAGTTCTGACCTTTAGAAATCATCATTAATTATTTGTCCTTTAGAGGCTGCTGACTGACCTTTAGGAACTGTTTAATCTTCAGACATAGCTGTGCTGACTGTAAAAACTGCTGTTCTACTGTTTAGATACTTCTTTTCTGATTTGTTGACAACCTTCACAAAGTGCCCAAACAGAAACAAAATAAGTTGCTCATTTTTAAACCCTTCAAGTACTTTTTTAAAAAACCTATTATTGTGTCTACCTTTGTGGTGTTGTTTCTCTTTTATGAAGTACTTCAACAAACATTGATGACTTGATGTGTACGTTTATTATGACAAGCATTGAAGACTCAATGTGTATGGTTATTGTGTATTACTATTTTATAGGTATTATGTCTAATTTTTGTCATCAATAAATGATGTAATGTCATTATTTGGTTTACAGAGTTGTGTTGGAACATCTTTGTCTGTGCTTATATGCTTCGTGTGTGCGTAGTTTTGTGTGTGTGTGAGTGTGTGTGTGTGAGAGAGAGAGAGAGAGAGAGAGAGAGAGAGACAACATTACTCATACCATTTTTGGTCAAATGGAGGTGACAGATTACGCAAAAGTTGCACCGTCCGAACAGTCTTAAGTGCCATCAGTCTGAGGGATCTCAGTAGTTGAACTCCCATGTCATCAATTGGATGTAAATGCTGTCTTTCTCTTTTCTTCCTTGCTCAGAATAGAATTTTTTTGGCACCAACTTGTAAAGGTTTTGTGTGGTCAGCTAGGCATTAATAACGGCACTGAAACCAGCCACTAGCAAAGACTTAACTAGTAATTCACAGAACTGAAAAAAACAAAACAAAAAAAAACATCCAAAACCTGACAGGGGAGTGGTAGTGGTGAGGTGGTAATGGGGTTTTCATAAGAAAAACAATCAAAACAAATCTGAATCATTCATACAGACCAGAATTTTTCAGCAGATACATGTCTCTGCATCACCAAATCAGAGGTTTCAGCTCACTTGACAGAAATCATCAAGCTTTCTGGACAAGACAGTTTTATACATTTTTCACTGTTCATGACATCAGATCTAGCTCTACTGTTGTGAGGAAAAAAATAATTTCAGATGTTTGTTAATACTATCCAGCCGAGAGCAGCACGGACGGCACGATTCCCTGCTGCCGCACGCTCGCGCACAGCGCTCATTCCCTGCCGACGCACATATATGGCCACTTTTTAATTTATTTTTACGGTAGCTAGACAACAACTGACGGTCTTGTGTTAGGTGTCACAGGAAAGAACAAACACTCAACTAATCGAACATAGTAATTTCAAATCATTTACTTTCAATATACACACAACTGTGCATTGAAAAACATGTCTGACAAGTAGAAAAAATGCTCTGTTTGCATTCTATTCCGTTCTTTTACAACACCAAATCGGAAAATGAAGGGATGGCTGCATCTTCAAACAATTCACTTTCCTATTCTCTTTCAAAGTTTTCTCTCTCTCTATCACTCCCCTCATCACCAGATCCACTTTGTAATATGATTTCAAGCGCTTCACTGAGTGAGAAATCGCTACCACCCCTTCGCCTGACCGACATTTTTTCTGGCACAGGAAATACGCGCCGCGTGCCAGTGCCGCCAGTTTCTTTGTTTCAAAGCTCCTGGGGTCTGCCAAGTTCACAATAGGCCACTGAAAGTATGGTCTACAACTCGCTCCAACATCCCCAAGACTAGTTACAGAGCTTATTTCCCTTGGATCATTTCATGGAAAGTGTAGGAATTTTTTATGTTCCCGTCATCTGATAGTGGACGACACGGCAGAATGTACTGCTGTCTGTCCGTCATCCGGACTTGGATGACTCGGCTCAAGGGAGAGAAATCCTGTCCTCCACTACTGGATGACTTGGCTGGTAAAGGTTAAAAGTCTGGGTGATGACTGTCAGTGGATGGATCGTTAACACACATGTATACAAAAATAAAGTAAGGATGTCATAGCAACTGTCCAAAACTTTCCAGTAAGCACACAACAGCAGTATTTAACACCAGGCAGCATTTATTTTTCCTCTCATCATACCAACCGCTGTTCCAAATGCAATACACATGTGCCACAAACAGCAAACAACACCAAATCTGCATTTATATTTCCATTTTCTTTTTGCTGCCAGTCAGGTTTCCTCCATTCGCACATGGATGAAAAAAGTTAACATTAAGAAGCATGGCATAACGGACGCAAATAAAAATAACTTAAATTCCAGCAGTGTGCTTGATTGCTTATGAAATGTAAAAGTGCTTGAACAAAAAAAAAAGGAGAAAATAACAAAATCAGCATGTGTGCAGTCACTGAAAGAATTATTGCTAACAGAACAAAATACTAAAGTCCTTGACACATGCCACAGGATCTTTGCTAAATGAACTGTGTTGCTAAACCAAAGAAAATCAATGCGACTGTAAGTAGCCTAATGATTGTATCTACAAACAACAAAAATGATGCAGCGCTTTCCCACCAAATGACACTACGTTGACATGAGCCTAGTCCTTGGACACCGACAGATTATTCACTTGCAAGCAGCCTGCATACAATACACAAATACAAGCACACACACACACACACACACACACACTCACCCAGCATGCGGATACGCACACTCACTCACAAATGAAATGACCGAGCAAGATGAAATGAAATGACCTGCTGCCACACCTCGCTCTCTCCGCTCTCACATACCCGCAGGTTTTCTGTGAGCGCTTCATACAGAGGCGCGGAAGGAATGCTTTTCACCTGGTCTGGATGCAGATCAATTCAGTGAATCAGGATCATCATTCTTAAAATAAACAATCATCTGTTGTCAAATTCAGTTTTCCTTCTTTCTTTCTTTCATTTGGTATTTTGTAGGTGTTTTTTTTCCTTCTAACATTGAGCACTCACCTTCCAATTCCACACCATTTCCTGATGTATCGTCTTTTGAAGAAAATAATTACATTTCCTATACAAAACTATTCCTGAGCATACTAAGCCAACCTTTCTGCTGACTCTGAAAATTGTTTAAGAAAAAGTTTCAAAGATGTTTTTGCCAAAGTAACTTTACATTGGTGAATCACTGGGAAAAAAAAAAAAAAAATTTCAGACTTTCAAACTGAATTAAAAAAAAATACATAACTCTTGAACCCAGGTTTTTTTGGTTTTTTTTCCACTGGTAACATTACAACACATAGCAAAGAAAGTTTTACTCTGTCCTTCATTTTTCATGTTCACTGAATATCCTTGCTTTCAAGACCAGAGGATGGTCTAACATCCATTAGAAGCAAAAAAGTTTCATGACATCTTGTTTAGGAACGGCACTAACAACAGTGCCTATGAGCGCAGGCGAGAGCGGAGAAAAGCTTCAATGGTATCGGTATCCCACTTGTCGATGCCAAACGTCTGCTGGGCGATGCGGTCGTCGTCCAACAGTTTGATGACCGGGTCAGCACCACGCACATATTTGATGCTGAGGCCAGGAAACTGGTTGGGTTTTTCGCCCTTCACAAACGCTGCGCAGTGAAAAAGAAGGCAAAGATGAAGTACTCTGAGATCTGTCGGTATGGACTCCCAAATTCCATACACCTTAAACAAAGGCAGATTTTGGCTGGGATGTAACTCTAAAGAAATACTGCCGGAAAAAGTCTGTACACAGTTTCTTTACTGGCAACATTTTACTGGCAGGTGTTACTCAGTACATAAAGTTGACATATGAAAAGCACCAAAAAGAAGCTATGGACTGCACTGATTTTTTGCAACAGGAAAGTTCGCCACGCTAAATACATTAGCATGTTTGCTTCACTGCATGCAACTGACAAGTGTTTCACTTAAATGTTATTCAGCGATCAAAACGACACTCATTTTGCCTGTCCCTCATGTGTGAATCATTCTTAACATAAAAAGTGGTCAAATTTGATTTCTGCAAATATTAGTTCTCAAAAATTTGATTAACTGCAGATGAGGAAAAGATAACCCTATGGCATATCAAGAATAGAATTATCAGAAAAATCCATGAATAGGTCGCTGCCAGGGTAGGAGCCACAGAGGATGGTTTCAACAAAAAAAACAAACAAACAAAAGAGAATAAAGTAGGGGCATACTATATGTGAGCACAAATCGGTATTTTCAATCACACAGAAATGGGGGTATGGTACCTTTTGAAGCAAAAGATCATATTGACAAACACCGTTAAAAAGAATATTCTATTTCTCAGAGGTCTCCCCACATATTATTAACTGGCTGTGTGATAGATTTGGATAGGGTTCCATACAAAACAAAGAACAAAAACACAATAAAACAGCACCATACTACCTAAAATCATTTAAATCTACCTCTTCTCTCTTAATCAAGATCAATCTAGACGGTGCTGAATGGTCCAGGCAGACACATACTGAAAAAAGGAACACAAAACCAGTACATCAAGGGATGGGGCATGAGACCATTTGGCTTCCAGACATACCAGATTTGCCTCCCACATTTATCCAGCTCTCAACTGATCTCTCTCTACATATGCATGCAAATATCACACACACACACACACACACACACACACACACACACACACACACACACACACAATGCAGTCCTTGTTTCTAGTGCTCTCACATTTGCAAACAAATCACAAACAATTACGACAACAACAAAGGATTAAACTTGCTTCTTGTTGAGCAGAATGTGTGTAAAATGATTAAGAGGCTATCAGCCATTGTTGTCAGCGGTGACTACTGTTTTCCTATCATACTTCTTAATATTTCTTTCTTTTTTTTATTAAAGTTAATAATTAGTCTGTTGAAGACGTACCTTGGACCTGGGGATACCTTCCCAATTTTCATCCGCACACTGCCAGTTCAGCAAATGGAAACACCTGCACATGAGATTTCTTTTCTCAACATTTTTTCCCCCAACAATTCCACAGCAAACCCTGGGCAATAATAATGATGAGAATTTTTCATGGGTAGGCTGATCCAATCTGACTTAAGGATACTTGAGGATAAACTTCTAGTTAAAAACCTTGAGGATACTTCAATCTACACAGAGATGTTCAAGTTAAATGTTAGATTTATTTCATCAATAATCCAAGGAAATAATATCTGAAGATACATTTCAGTAAACTGAAATGATTCAACGCAAGTGTATTACTCCTTTAAGGGAAGATGGAAATGAATCACCTTCACAGGATCACAACTGTTTTTACAGAAAATCATGCAGCTGAACTCCAAAATCTTAGGATCTCAATGCTTAAAAAAAGAAACAATAATGAAAACAAACAAGAGCATAAACTTCAGAACAACCAAACAAATACAAAACAAAGACAGGTAGTTTCCGTAAATACCACTGTTTCTAACAAAATAAACAGATACAATATTCTATAGGTTCAAAATAAACAGATACAATATTCTATAAGTTAAAATCATGAGTGAAATCCTAGAAACTCAGCTTTGTTTGGTGTGATAAAAAAAAGGGGAAAAAAAAGAGCCCAAATGTGTCAGATAATGATCTAAAAACAAGCCATTCAACTCAAACGTCTCTTGAGTAGGATAGATAAGCTGTTGCCCATGTGGAGTCAAATTTAGGAACCAGGGGTGCAGTGGTAAGGTCAGCTTTTTTCTTCTTTAAGGCAGAGGAAGGGGATGCGGAGTCTTATTTTAGCTGTGTCTCTCTCGACAGTATCACTCCCATGTCACTCGTTCTGGCCATCCCACACACGGCCAAACCAATGTTTTCTGTGTTGCAGCCCCTGCAGCAACAGCTCTCAGGGAGTATCAGTATCTGGTCTTCAGAATGCAAACCCTCAGAGAAGACACTGAACTGCTGCTGAGTCACTTTGGTAGTATTCAGAGGCCAGGCTTGGTGCTATCAAACATGCCAGTACAGAGGACACCCATTTACTAAGTTCCCAACAGACAACAAGAATTTTGTTGCAGAGCCAGCATGAATGAACATCCCTCCCACCCCCCACCCAGAGGGCTCCACCAAGCCCATCTAACAGTGGTCTGCATGAACTATCTGATAACAACCACCTAGGCATGATCTTACCAAAGGGATGGAGAGAGAGAGAGAGAAGACTGGAGTATTTGGAAACAAGGGCATGAAGCCCACAGGACTACACATTTTTCTTGCATGATGATCAATGAAGATGAAGATACAAACATTACAATGGAGTTCCATGCTGGTTGGAGACTTTATGACAGGCTGTAATCTACAGTTCAATTCACAGCATATCCTGGAGTCAAACAGGCCCAAGACATACAGACACCTGCGATGATGGTCAGGAAATTTGTCTCAGAGACACATTCAACCGATAAAACTCATCTGTGCGTTTCAGTCTTCCCATCTGAACCCATAACAATTTGGCCCTGGGTATCAGCTAAAGAGACCCCAAAAAATCCCACGAATCAAAGTCTCTGAAGTGATTAAGCCAATGATCTCCCAGAAACACTGACTACCTAGACATGTAGTTGGCAACACTGACTTTTCACTAAACACGTTTACATGCTTTGTGGCAATTTGAATTGACCCTTGGAGCATACTAAAACTCCTTCTCTTCCAGTAAATGTCTTTGGATGCAGTTTTGAAATTCCAGATTTTTTTTCATAATGCATTCAGCATTCAAAGATATATTTCTGGAATGTGAAACATTTCTGGAATGTGAAACTTCCTGCAATAATGAGGTTGGCTGGTAGGTATCTTCTTTTACTTCTCCTTCATTTTTCCTTGGCCTGAACTCTACAAATTCATCTCTGGTGAGATTTAAGCTTATGTGACTATTATTTCAACCCATCCTTAACATTAACTGTCTTCTGTCTTTGGGGATGGTGCAGAAACAACCCTCTAGAGTGACTTCTGCTTACTTGCTTGTTTATTTTGAGTGTGTGTGTGTGTGTGTGTGTGTGTGTGTGTGTGTGTGTGTGTGTGTGTGTGTGTGTGTGTGTTTGAGTGTGCATGTTATCAACCATACCACTAGCCCCCAATGGCCTGATTTTCTATTGAGGATGAAGTGGGATCTAATGCATGTGCAGCATGGTCTCTGACTTTTTTTTTTCTGTTTTGCTGTCTCATCTTCCCTTTCCTATGGTAGAATTCTAATCCCACACACCTCATTCTAGCTCCTCCACACCAACCACACCCACTATAAGTATAACTGTGTAAATAACCCTAGTACCAGCAGTTCACTGGGAGTAATCAGCATCCAGTCATTCTGAGGCAGCTCACCAGAGGAGGCTCTCACCACTGCGGAGAAACCTCCGTGGTGATGTGTCAGTGGTGGCCCTTCTGATTCAACCTTGCATGACACCATCTCTCTTCTGACCACAATAAACTTTGGTTTGTTTCCATGTATGTGTCTACATGTGGGATCACAGCTTAAGGACTCATTCAGAAAACTTGGATGGGACTATTTTCATCTGCAGAGATGACGATTTGTGAAGAAAATATCTCCTTTGACCTGTCTGCCTCGTAACCCAGAACCCTTTTATTAAGAGAACAATGCTTTCTGTTTAATCAGCTTGGACAGCACCTGCACCTCTCCTCACCTCTGTCTCTGGTTCAGAGGTGTCCTTGTGGCAGCAGCCCATGCAGCCATCTTTCAGCTTTCCCAGGTTGAAGTGGTCCAACTCATGGCAGGAACTGCACATCAAGTTGCTGGTGAAGCCCATGCCCGTGCACTGCTCCAGGAACTGTTCGCTGCATTCCCCATAATACACCTGAGGACAAGAGGCCAAAATCATGAGTCAAGTCCTGGAGACGAACACTCTGGGTTCTGTTCCAGACAAGACTGCACAAACAATGAAGCAAAGAGGATCCCTGGAAACACTGTGAGCACACTGGCACTATCACAAGAACCTGGTAAACACTAACACTTCTTCAGTGCAACTCTCCAGTCACTCTTTGTGGAGGTAAAGGAGAAGAAGAACACCTGCAGTAAACAGAACATTATGTTCCAATTTGTACACTGTGTCGATCACTAGTCATACACTAATGTACACATGTGTATGTGTGCAACATACAGGTTCATGTAGCATAATACCAATACAAGGTGCAACAACAGAAAAGTATGCTGTCCGATCATAATCATTATAACACTGTGCCAACACCTGGGAGGTCACACACCATTCTTGCAACAACAAATGCAACAACAAAAAAGTATATTATATGTATATAACATATGCTATTTGATCACACCATTCTTAACATGTTTACATTCCCGGACTTCCCCATTTCTTCCCCATTTCGCCATTTGTAAGATACACAATGCATGCGGCAAATAGCATCTCAGTTTATTCTTCTGTGTTGGAGATGTGCATCAAGATCAACATTCAAGGACCTAAGGAAGGAAGTCAGAAAAACCTGACCTGAGTCATACATTTCTGATTGTGGACCTGTGATCTCCTCACTTCTTCAACAACCCAACCATAAATTAGACCCAAGCAAAGCAAATCTGGCACAAATGTAGAAGGTGGGGGAGGGGTGCAGGGTGGGAGGAAGCTGATCACATTACAAGAAATTGTAATAGATAGCTATACAAAATCACAATCACTTGGCAATAATCATGAGCCATTTTTGTTTGTTCTTTTCCCCTCATGACAAACTAGTTTTTAATATAACAAAGTTAAAGATAAGTAATAAGTATCCCTTCCGCCCATGCAGATTGGTCCCAACTGGCCAGGCTGGAGAAGGTGACCTGGCTGTAAACTTGGAAAAGTTGAAAGGGTTATGGCTGCCCATGAGAATCATTGCAAAGAAAGCAAAAATTGCACTGACTTCCAGCTTCATAGTTCAATTACACAAGCTGCTGTGCCGCTGGAATTATTTGGGGTGTTTCACTTTTATGTTAAAGAATTTTGGCTGATATCCACATAGTTGAAGGGTAGATAATCAAATAACGGAAAGAGGTTATTAAGAGTTACTCTCTTTCCATTAACTGATCATCTTCTCTTACGGGGTAAATGTGGAGAAAGCCGTATTTTACCTGATCTCTTTCATCATGATCACCAACTGCTATTTCATATTACGATCATGAAGCTACATCGCAAATAACGCCAGTCATGTGCATTCAGCGACGTCAAGACAGTGGGAAAATGAACAGCACTTTGATAAAAACTAAAAACGTGACGTGTCATCTGCTGTTTGGCTGGTAGACAAGAACAACTTTAATGACATTTAAGTAGAAAACAAAAGGACTCACGCTTACTTAAATGAGAAATGAAAAAAATAATTTAGTCTTATTATCGTGTAGTTCTATACACTATGACAGATAACGATGAAATAACTATACGTTACCAAAATGAAGGAGAACAACGACAGCAGACGTTGTAGGTCCGCCATCTTGTTTCTTCCAAACGTGCCAAGTGGGAATAATAGACTAGGCTTATGAGAAAAATACAAGGTGCTCATCATTAATAAATCATTTCAGACCTAGTGTACACAGTTAACACATGATTTGTTCTCAGTTTTTGTGAAGAGACCTCAACGATGAATTCCGTTTTTATTTTTCATTTGAAAACTCATTTCAACCATCTTCTACCAATTCAGAATTACAACATATAAGAACGGAAGCACCACCGTTCTATGAGCGACTGCCACATCAACATGGAAGCACTATACAGCATCCCGTTCGCCGTCTTCGAGCTACCAAACCTGAAATTAAAGAAGCCATCATGGTTAAAACAGCCTTCGGCAATGGTGGTCTTCGCTTTCATTTTGCTGTCATACTTCTTAGTTACGGGAGGTACGTATATATATTTAGAAACACTACAGTACATCGGCGTCGGTCACAGTTACTGAATCCGTCTCTCCCAAAAAGTTTCAGAGAGCCATCGAGGGATAAGTTTCATCACTATGATACTGATCTGATATTCACCAGGATACAATTTCATCTCAGTGCAAACATTGATTTTAACAAGCGCTTTGAATCATTGGTTTGCAATCTAGAACTCCGCAACTTGTGACATGGCGCACACACGCCTCACAGTACACTTACAGTACACATACGCACGCACATTCACACTCGCACATGTGTGTGTGCATGCTTGCACGCACGCTCACACACGCTCTGCACAGCATACATGTGCAACGCACACACACACACACACACACACACACACACACACACACACACACTCGGTGCACACGGACGTTCCTGCACTCAAGCACACATGCCTGTACACACAGCGACACACATTGACAGTAATGACACATTCCCCGCTCCCCCCCCCCCCCCCGCACCCATTCACCCCCCCCCCTCCCACATCCATTTCCAACATTCCTTCATCTTGCCCTGTTCAGGACTTGCACATAATTTTTAGTTTCCATTATTTTGTCGTTATATGGTACATTCTAGGGCTGAGAAGAAGACCCTTGGCCTTTTATGGGTCTGTCTGAAGATCAGTGCAAGTCATTTAAAGGAGGTCACCTATTAAAACTTTGCCACATTCTTGAGTACAGGTTTGATACGGGATACCCAACCCCAGTTTTACATCGACTGGATTGAGGCTATCCGGAGGAAAGCAGTAAGATCTTTGATCAGTCACTACCCTAACACTGCTAGTGCCTTAGCTATTGCTCAGGAACTACAGTGATCGTCCATCCAACATCGAAGGAAGGTGGCAAGGTTTGACATGCATTAAAGTCATGAACAACTCGGCAGCAGTGAGCAAGTCCACATCACCATTGCTCCACCTCATATGCAAAGATGCCACCCCCAGCAGCTGCAATGAATCCATTGTCAAAGAAAGCACCGCAAAGATGAAAGTTTTTCCAACCACCGTCAGAGACTGGAATGACCTGCCAAAAGTAGCAGCATCTCTAGATCTCCCCATCATCACCTTAACATTTTTTTTCCTTTCCATTTTGGATGGGTTTTTTTTGTTAAGGCATGCCAGGATTGGCCAATCCTTTCTGGCGAAAAGCAAACAGTTGCAGCCTGCTGATAAATCCACAATTTGACATACGATAGGGAAATATCTGAATCCTTATTGACAGGGTCTTTGTAGTAGATTCATTCAACATTCAACTCTACAAAAGCCGTTGCTCGCATGCAGTCATGTTTATTTTCCTGCAGTGACTTCCCATGTTCCAACAAGTCAATACGAATTACTTCCCGTTTCAGGTACCACATTCCTTCCCTCCCAAGTTGAAAGCTTTCCCTTGAATAAAACAATTAATGCATGCATTTTTCTGAAACATAAAAGAAAAATATTAATAGAAACTGTAGAATTAACCTAATACTGTCCTTTCTTTATCAAACTGGTTTTTTTTTTCTTTCACCAGTTCATGATATAGTCTTTGAATCTGACTGGAGTTGCTCTGCATGGTCACTTTTCTTCTGCCGCTTCAGCCTGAGGCTGTGATGTGACTTCTTCTGCTGAATTTCTGTCAGGATTAGCATCAGCTTCTGTAGTTGCACTGGGTGAGCTGATGGTCTTCTGTTCTGGCTCCATTACTGAGACACTGTTTGGTAATGACACTTCCAGATCTTCTGTATCCTGCCCTTCGTCTCCTTCCTGTAGCGTGCCAACATGTGATCAACATGCCGCTTTTGTACACGTCCATCTGACAGTTTCACCACATAGGATAGTGGACCCGTGACTTCTGCGACAATTCCAGGCAACCATTTTGATCCAGTTCCGAAGTTCTTGATATAGACCAAACTGCCCACTACAAACTTGCGACCAGCTGCTCGGTCATGATTGAGTTTTTGCTGAATTTGTTTCTGATCCACTCGTCGTTCCACACTGGGCAGTACCAGATCAAGACGGGTTCTCACCTTTCTGTTGAAGAGCATTTCTGAAGGAGACAGACCTGTGGTTGTATGAGGGGTGGTCCTATATGTGAGCAAGAATCGATATAGCTTAGTTTCCACAGAACCCATTTTCTGTTTTTTCAGTCAATCTTTCACCGTGCCCACAGCTCTTTCAGCCAGTCCATTTGTTGATGGATGATAAGGAGCTGACTTGATGTGTTTGATGCCACTGGCTTTCAAAAACACTTTGAACTCTTCACTGATGAAACACGAACCATTGTCTGAAACCACAGTCTCTGGTAACCCGTGAACTGCAAATGACTGCCTCAGTTTTTCAGTGGTAGCATTTGATGTTGAAGTGTTCATCACTTCATGGGATAAGCATCAATCCATTTTGAGTGAGCGTCACTAACAATCAAAAACATCCGCCCCATAAATGGACCAGCATAGCCGATGTGAAGTCTGCTCCACGGACGATCCGGCCACTCCCATGGGTGTAAGGGCGCATCAGCTGGCATAGACCTGTTTGTCTGACATCTCTCACATTTTCACGTGCTGTTCAGTTTCGTTGTCCATTTTTGGCCACCAGATATAACTTCGAGCCAAGCCTTTCGTCTTGCATGTGCCTGGATGTCCCTCATGAAGATGCTGCAACAGCTGTGGACGCCCCTTTGGTGGAACCACCACACGCGAGCCCCACAGGATACAGCCATCATAAACACTAAGCTCCGTTTTTCTTGAAAAGTAAGGACGAAGTTTATCATCACCAGTTTCCTCTGGCCATCCTTTCAGTATATAATTTTGAACTCTTGACAGCACTGGATCAACAGCAGTCCACTGTTTGATTTGTTTGGCTGTGACAGGCATGCAATCTATCTGATCCCACAACATCATTATCTCCCCTGGAACAGTTTCTTCATCATTTTCTTTTGATGGCAACGAAAGCCTACTCAACCCATCAGCATTGCCATTTTGTTTGCCTTCTCAGTATCTGAAAACATATTCATATGCAGCTAATGTCAACGCCCATCTTTGAATTCTTGCTGTAGCCATAGGAGGAATTTGTCTGTCTTTGAAAAGCCCGAGAAGGGGTTTGTGGTCTGTATATATTTCAAACTGATGACCAAACAGATACTGGTGAAACTTTTTCACTGCAAATACCACTGCTAGGCCTTCTTTCTCTATTTGACTGTAATTTCTTTCAGCTTTTGTGAGAGTTCTTGATGTAAATGCAACAGGCTTTTCGGTTCCATCTTTCAACCGGTGAGAGAGAACTGCTCCTAATCCATTTGAGGAGGCATCACATGACACTATAATCTCATTTTCAGGATTGAAGTGAACCAAAACTTTGGTTGAAAGAAGAGCTTCTTTGGATCGCTTCCATGCTGATTCTTGACGATTTCCCCAGTGCCACTTGATGTCTTTGCGTAATAGCTCATACAGAGAAGCCAACACTGTGGCCATATTCAGAAGGAATCTGGAGTAATAATTGATCATACCCAAGTAAGCTTGCACTTCTTTGACATCTTTTGGCTTGGGCATTTCTTGAATTGCTTGGACCTTCTCAGCCACTGGGTGAATGCCTTCAGCATCAATGTGATGTCCTAGGTACACTACCTCTGATGCCATGAATTCACACTTCTTTTTCTTCAAACGAACTCCAGCATCTTTCAGTCTTTTTAGTACTTCCCTCAGGCGTTGTAGGTGATCTTCTTCATTACAGCCAGTAACCAGGATGTCATCAATGCGTACCCGTACTTGCTGCATGCCTTGGAGTATGTTTTCCATAGTACGTTGGAAAATACCAGGTGCTGACGATATACCATACGGTAGATTGTACCTGTACAGACCCTTGTGAGTATTAATGGTCGTGTAGTCTTTTGAAGCCTCATCCAACTCTAGCTGTAAGTATGCTTGTGTTAAGTCCAGCTTTGTGAAGTATTTCCCTCCACTCAGATCAGCCAAAAGATCATCAGGTTTTGGTATGGGGTAATTATCAAGTTTTGAAACCTGATTAACTGTTACTTTGTAATCACCACAAATTCTGACAGAATTGTCTGGCTTCATCACAGGAACTATTGGTGCTGCCCAATCAGAAAACTGTACTTTCTCTATTGTTCCTTCTGCTTCCATTTTGTCTAATTCGTCACTGATCTTCTGTCTCAAAGCATGTGGTACTGGTCTTGGTTTGAAATATCTGGGTTTGGCTGCAGGGTCTATGTAGATTTTGGCTTTCGCTCCTTTAACTGTGCCTCGTGTGTCCTCAAATACTTCACAGTAATCACACAGTAACTCTTTCAGTCTGGAGTTTTCCTTTTTCACATGCAGAATTTCTCCCCAGTCCAATTTAAATTCTTGCAGCCAATCTCGACCCAACAAATCTGGTCCATTGCCCTTGACCACTGTAACCTGACATTCTTTTGGCTGACTGTTCTTGTAGGAAACAGATACTGAACAGATTCCTAACACTGGAATTTCTTCACCTGTATAAGTTCTCAGTTTCTGTTTTGATTTGTCAGTGGAAAACGTGAAAGGGAAAGCTTGTTTTCCACTGTGGCTTCACATAATACAGTTAATGATGCTCCAGTATCAATCTCCATGCTAATTTTCTTGCCATCAATGTTCACGTCTACCAGATATGGTTTCTGCTTACTTTTTCCTTGCTGTAATTGTGCACAAAACATAGAATACATTTCACTGTCTTCAGGATCTGAGTCTGTGTCAGCAGTCTCTGTATACTTCATGCTTCTGTAGTTGGCTGAACCCCGAGCTGATTGTTTGGAATTTTTCTGACTTCTATTTGCCAATTTCATTCTACATTTCCGAGCAGTATGGCCCCGTTTGTGACAGAAATGGCACTCAGGGTCTTTGAATGGGCATTCATGGGGTTCATGACGACCCCCACATCTGTAGCAGTCACTCAGATTATTAAATGTTTTGGACAATTTCTGTGATATATTCTGCTTCTCTACTATGTTTACTGAAGCCTGGGCCAAACTGCTACTTGCTGTGTAAGTAGCAGTGCCTTTCTGTAAATCTGCTGCCCCTTGTTTTGCCATTTCCATGGCAGTAGCCGTTTCTAGAGCGTTCTGAAAACTGAGATCTTTCACTGCAAGCAAACGTCGCTGGATACGATCGCCATTAATTCCACAAACCAGGCGATCTCTTAACATCAAGTCAAGAGTGTCCCCAAAATTATAGTGTTGTGCTATGTTGCGTAACTGAGCAACATAGGATGCCACACTCCCCCCCTCCTGTCTGGAACGAGTATTAAACTTAAAACGTTGGACAATCTCCGAGGGTTTAGGTTGCACATGATCCTTTACTTTATCTGTAATTTCTTTGAAAGTTTTTGCACCTGGTTTCACTGGTGCAAACAGATCGCATATCAGTCTGTACGTTGTACTGCCACAGAAGGTCAGCAAGATCGCTCGCTTTTATTCATCACTTGCGACGTCGTTCGCTTCAAAATAAAACGTCAGACGTTCGACATATTGTTCCCAGTCTTGAGAAGAATCATATTCTTCAACTTCTCCAAATGTTGTAGCCATCCTCGTCGCCAAAATGTAGTAGATTCATTCAACATTCAACTCTACAAAAGCCGTTGCTCGCATACAGTCATGTTTATTTTCCTGCAGTGACTTCCCTTGTTCCAACAAGTCAATACGAATTACTTCCCGTTTCAGATACCACAGTCTTTTTCTTTTGTGTCAGCACTTCTCTTTATATGCATATGCAACTCATGAATTGGCAAAGTAATCAGACTGCCGATCAGGATGATGAGAAAGGTAAAGTCGATACATGTACATGAGTGTAATTTATTACGATTATCAATCAGCAAATATTGAATACATAAATATCCAGTATGATGGAATTTATGATTGAATCAGTGCAGCAGAATATCTGCGCCATTTTCCATTTAAGTCAGAGTGAAGAGAAGTAAGCAACACAAAATATGGGTTGTCTAATTCTAATCCTGTCCAGGATCAGGAGTTTGTAGCCAAAATAGATCATAATTCTTATCGGTCAGTGCTCTGCTGTCAATATTGCAGGCAGGTATGGGCAATATTCTACAGCCAATATTGCAGACATGCTTGAGCAGTACTCTGCTGTCAATACTGCAGACGGGTTTGAGCACTACTCTGCTGTCAATATTGCAGACAGGTTTGAGCACTACTCTGCTGTCAATATTGCAGACAGGTTTGAGCAACATATATTTGAAGGCTTGACAGGGCATCACACTTCTTAATCTGGTACATGCGCTGGTGCACTGAAATTGTTAAGTCAGAAACTGGCAATAGTCATCAATAGGGTTTGCCGGATAAGGGCTAGTAGAAATCGCTGATCAGAATGATCAGTTCCCTTTGTTTGTAATGATCTTATTAGTCACATCATGACCTTATGCTGATCTCTTTCAGGTATCATTTATGATGTCATCAATGAGCCTCCCAGCATAGGATCCACAACAGATGAGAAAGGAAATAGCAAGCCGGTGAGGACCAGAATGATAGTGTGACATCATATACTGTACCATGTCAAACTGTTGCAAGCTATGTACAAACTTGTCATGCATCAGATTTTTCAGGACACTATTGTCATGTTATAAATCAAAACAGTGAGAGGGTCAGTGACCAGAATTGTGACTGATACATGTTTCTTCAGTGCATGTTTGTGTGTTACTGCCACTAACATCTGTGTCAGCATATGTGCTTTGAAAATGCATGTGTGTATCGGTGGACATGCTCATATTAGTTCATTTTTAGTTGTTGTTTTGTGTGTGCTTGAGAGAGAGGATGGTAGTAAATAGCATTGCAGTTGCACATGTAAACACTTGAGATCTCTGGATGTTTGTGAACAATCTTATACACATACACCAAAAGGAAAAGACAAAAAAAAAAGATGTTTCACTGTCCAAAAAGATTGAAGTCATGATTTGTGCAGGTTGTAATAGCCATCATTCTCTGTCAGAGTCACCATACTCGAGAAGTTGCACCTGTTAATTGAGGGTATATGAATAATATCACAGACTACAGAATGATATTGAAAATGATATCATATTTTAACATCATCGTTGAAGCACAAAACAGGAACTTCATACTTTTTTTCTCTTTCTTTTTTCTTGTGGCCAACTTTAATTGTAAATTGTACTTATTCGCTGAAAGCTTTTGAAGAAAGTAGGATGCTTTCAAGTTTAATTTTTTGGCTGAAATCTTGGATGTGGTCATAAATTTTGATTTGATCTGTACAAACGCAAAGTTGAGAAATAGGAGGAGGAGGAGGAACGACTGAAAAGATGAGTACATTTTGCTTCAGTTCTTCAAGCATCATCATCAGTTTTCCTCCCCCTCCAGCTAATCCTCCTCCAACCTTACTCAGTATCTTCCCCAGTGAGACCTTTCTATGGTTGTAGTACTGACAAATGATTGTTGTTTGTGGGGAACAGGTAGCATTCATGCCGTACCGAGTGAACGGCCAGTACATCATGGAAGGCCTGGCCTCCAGCTTCATGTTCACGCTGGGCGGTCTGGGGTTCATTGTGCTGGACCAGGTCAACAAGCCGCTGATGCCTCGGCTGAACCGCATCCTGCTGATGTGCGTGGGCTTCGCCTGTGTCGTCATCGCCTTCTTCATGTGCAGGGTCTTCATGCGGATCAAGCTGCCGTAAGTAGCCACTATACATGATGATTCTGTGGTGTTATTGATATGGGTACCTTGTCTCCCATGTCTTCCTATTTGTTTTTGTTAGTTGTATTGTGAGTGTGTCTACCATACTGCACGCAAAAACTCGATGAACACATTGTTCGTAAAGGAAAGACACTTGAGTTTGTTTCTGTCATGTTTGTTCAATTTTAACTCTAAAATGGATAGTTACCATACCAAGTCATTCTTTTGATGACTGCGGTCGGCACAGTATTGTTTTGTGCTTTTTTTTCTTCTTTTTTTCTGTCTGTTGTTTGTAAGGTTTGAAGGAGATGTATTCTTAAGAGAAGTCATGATTCTGATTTTTTGTATGTATAAATCTGCCTTGTTTTCAGCAATGCTGTCTGTTTCATTTTTCATTTCTTTATAGGGTTCTGGGGTTCCAAAACAAACGATTTTACTAGACTCAGTTCTGTCACAGCTGTAGTTGTGTTCTGTCTGTTTTGTTTTTTTTTCAGAAATACAGTAATCAGTTCCCCTTTTCAGTTTCATGAAAATGCATTTTCAGCACAAAATGGGGTTAATGTTGGCAATATAGGAGCAAAGTAGAATAAAGATACCTGTGACTGAATGCATGGGCTTTTATTCAGCTTGGTGACAGTCAAGAGTTGTTTGGTGGCAGTCATAGTTTGAGTTGTTTGGTGGCAGTCATAGCTTGAGTTGTCTGGTGGCAGTCATAGTTTGAGTTGTTGATGGCAGTCATAGTTTGAGTGTTTGGTGACAGTCATAGTTTGAGTTGTTTGGTGGCAGTCATAATTTGAGTTGTTTGGTGGCAGTCATAGTTTGAGTTGTTGGGGACAGTCATAGTTTGAGTTGTTTGGTGGCAGTCATAGTTTGAGTTGTTTGGTGACAGTCATAGTTTGAGTTGTTTGGTGGCGGTCATAGTTTGAGTTGGTTTGTGCTGGTCAAGATTTGAGTTGTTTGGTGCTACAAAGTTTGAGTTGTTTGGTGGCAGTCAAAGTTGAAGTCGTTTGGTGCTACTCATAGTTTGAGTTGTCTGGTGGCAGTCATTGTTTGAGTTGTTGGGTGGCAGTCATAGTTTGAGTTGTTGGGTGGCAGTCATAGTTTGAGTTGTTGGGTGGCAGTCATAGTTGGAGTTGTTGGGTGGCAGTCATAGTTTGAGATGTCTGGTGACAGTCATAGTTTGAGTTGTTGGGTGGCAGTCAATAGTTTGAGTTTTTTCGTGGCAGTCATAGTTTGAGTTGTTGGGTGACAATCATAGTTTGAGTTGTTGGGTAGCAGTCATAGTTTGAGTTGTTTGGTGGCAGTCATAGTTTGAGTTGTTGGGTGACAGTCATAGTTTGAGTTGTTGGGTGGCAATCATAGTTTGAGTTGTTGGGTGGCAGTCATAGTTTGAGTTGTTGGGTGGCAGTCATAGTTTGAGTTGTTGGGTGGCAGTCATAGTTGGAGTTGTTGGTGGCAGTCATAGTTGTTGGGTGGCAGTCATAGTTTGAGTTGTTGGTGGCAGACATAGTTTGAGTTGTTGGGTGGCAGTCATAGTTGGAGATGTTTGGTGGCAATCATAGTTTGAGTTGTTGGGTGGCAGTCATAGTTGGAGTTGTTGGTGGCAGACATAGTTTGAGTTGTTGGGTGGCAGTCATAGTTTGAGTTGTCTGGTGGCAATCATAGTTTGAGTTGTTGGGTGGCAGTCATAGTTTGAGTTGTTGGGTGGCAGTCGAGTTGTTGGGTGGCAATCATAGTTGGAGTTGTTGGGTGGCAGTCATAGTTTGAGTTGTTGGGTGGCAGTCATAGTTGGAGTTGTTGGGTGGCAGTCGAGTTGTTGGGTGGCAATCATAGTTGGAGTTGTTGGGTGGCAGTCATAGTTTGAGTTGTCTGGTGGCAGTCATAGTTTGAGTTGTTGGGTGGCAGTCATAGTTGTTGGGTGGCAGTCATAGTTGTTGGGTGGCAGTCGTAGTTGGAGTTGTTGGGTGGCAGTCATAGTTGGAGTTGTTGGATGGCAGTCATAGTTGTTGGATGGCAGTCATAGTTGTTGGGTGGCAGTCATAGTTGGATGGCAGTCATAGTTGGAGTTGTTGGGTGGCAGTCATAGTTGTTTGGTGGCAGTCATAGTTGTTTGGTGACAGTCATAGTTGTTTGATGGCAGTCATAGTTGTTGGGTGGCAGTCATAGTTGGAGTTGTTGTGTGGCAGTCAAAGTTGGAGTTGTTTTGTGCCAAAGTTTGATTTGTTTGTTGCCAGTCAAAGTTTGGTCCAAGTGAATCTTTTCCTAGTTTAGATGATGCAAGCATGCTGTAAAATGAGGATGCTTACATTTCTTTCACTGACTGAGGTAACGTGTAACACATTATACACATGGGCAGATTCATCATTTCACATAGACTAGAGTGCATACATATTTGTTGATGAATGGTCAGAAATCACATGGATCGTTTGCAGTATTTATCAAAGTAGTCTAAATGTACATTTCATTTTCATCAAGAAAGAAAACTTATTAGTAATGTTTTTTTGTTTGTTTGTTTGTTTCATTTGTTGCAGGGGGTATTTGTTGGACTACTAGACAACTTTTACTGCTGGAGTGAATCACTGAATGCAAGATGCGTGCAGTTTGGTCAGTGTGAAGGAAGGATTTTTTTTCTTTGTTTTTTTTTGTTTTTTTTTTTTTCTGTAAGCGTGTCACAAATGTGCTGTTTATATCCATGGCTTACATTGTGAATAAAAACTATTGTAAAGATTTGTGACGTATGTTTTTTTTTTTTCTGTTCCTGTGGAGAGCGACTATGTTATTTAATGTCCTTTTTTATTTTTTTTTTTAATTTTGCAGCAGTGCTGCCATAGCACAGTGGTCAGCATCATGGAACTAGGGACTGGGAGATCATGGATTCGATTCCCTCAGTGTCATTTATTTGTGGGATTTTTGTTTTGCCATGACTTGCATTCTACCTCTATCCAGAGCTCCAATGGGAAGACTGGGACCACACAGGCATACTCAAGCTCCATCCACTTAATGGATGTATCTCTGATAGTGTTGCACAAATTTTCTGACCAACACTGCAGGTGTCTGTGTCTCTTGGGCCTGGTTGATGCCAGGATATCATTGTCACTGATCTTTACTTTTAAAAGAAAGTTCCAAATTCTTTGGCCCTTCATGCCCTGTTCTTGTAAAGACCTTGAGTTTCAATTCCATCTCCATGTTCAAACCCATGGTAAGTTTGTCAAAGTCACCGGTACTGGCAAGTTCATGGGGAGCGTCATTGGATGGACAAGGATTTGCTGTCTAGAGGGGTATGCTGACATATGCTGACATAGGCTGGCTCTATAATTAAGCAGCTACTATAATCAGTAAAGGGTTCAGTAGGTGGTATCCTGTGTTTACTGAAGAGAATTGGGGCTTTCGAAAACCACTGAAATGACTTGGCAACAACGTGTCGTCTCCTACGGTGGGTTCTCTCTTGATACTAATTGCTCCCTGTGAACTGTCGGTGCAGCCACTCTAATGGGGCAAATCTGGGTGCGGTTGTGAATGGGGAGCCCAGAGTGAGGGAGTGGAGTAATATCATTAGGGGGAAGGGAAGTGAGGGATGAAGGTGAGGATAATCATTTCACTGTTACCAGAGCTGGACACATTCAGTCGTCCAGCCACCCAAGGTAGCAGTGAATGAAGAGTGGGCGAGTGGATTTCAGAACTAACTAGCCTGTAGGGCGAGTCAAAACTGGTTGTCTTCACTGAGAATTTGACAGAACAGTTCCCTATTTTTGTGTGCACACCTGATAAATAGAATAGTCTGACACTGTGCAGTTATTTTTAGATGCATAGTAGCCTACAGTCTGTGTTGTCTGGTTATGGCATGAAGGGTCAAAGTCTGTATCGGTTGCCCACATTCATCTGAACTTGGTCACTACGTTGTCACATTTCAGTGCTGAAAAAGTCCCAGTTCAGTTTGCTAAACAATTTCTGTTCAGGGGGCCAAAAATTAACCACTTCACGGCCCCAACCCCAAAATTTTCTGGGCCAAAACTAGCATTCCATAGACAAAAGGGAGAGTATTTCTTGCCAGTTGTTCATAACTCCAGAAATTTTCTAGGTTGTATTGTAGGTGGATAAAATGCATGTTTCTGCCTGGAAAATTTCCAGGCTTGGGCAGTGAAAGGGTTAAACTGGGTCAGTCTCAAGTTCAGTCAGTTTGTGGACAAACGAGTCACAAGACAAAACACAACGCGTTTCGACCTCTTAGGTCTTCATCGGGTGAGACATAAACGAATAAAACAACGAAAATTCACTTAGCTTTGATCGCTTCAGATGAAGACCTAAGAGGTCGAAATGCGTTGTGTTTCGTCTTGTGACTCGTTTGTCCATGTTCTCTGGGTGGTTCACTAACATTTATTTAAGATTTGTTTAGATTTCCGCCTGCAGTTGTCTCGCTTTGCAACTAGATCAGTCAGTTTGATTTGAAAATAAGTTTTAGCTTAAAAACAAGCAGTTAAAACTCCGTGAGCTGCAGGAAGAGTGAGAAAAAAATGGGGGGTTGAGGTGGGATAGGAGAGGATAGTAAGGCCCAAAGATGAGGTGTGACACATTCCACAGTGCTTGCATGGACACAATGGGTCACCAAGAAAACGGTAAAAGAAGAGACTGAAGAACATTGCCATGCGAAGGCCAACAATGACAAGGAAGAAGAGGAAGAAAAGATGATATGGAATAAACAATTGTGAAGCAGAGGAAAAACTAACATTGCATGCAAGATCAGAGGAAAAGGTGGTGAAAACAATTTGAAGAGAAGACGGCAAGAATCAAGGAAAGAAAAGAGATACAGGAAAAAATACAACTCAACAACAACAACCATAGAATATAAAATAAAAATGTAACCGCACATCAGTAGGACAAGTAAATAATCACTGTGATCCAGTTCATGTCGGGTAAAATGCTTTCAGTTCAAAAACGAAAGAAAGAAAGGAAGAAGAATTTTTAAAAAAAAAGACGACTTGCAATGATAGTGACATACAATAATTTGGTTAACTGTCCTACCCACTATGTAATGCCAGGGGCACTGCTCTTATATCTACAACACATCTTGAATCTTTCCACTACACATCCCAGGCTTATGTATCGCACTGTCCCAAGCATCTGCAGTCAAAAAGATGTCATGTGATGCCACTTACACTGTTACTAAATCAGAACGGCTGTATGGAAGCTTCAGTCACTCCATGGAATATGCACTTTGTACTGCATATTTGTACTGAAACACAGGCAAGATAGGATAACTGGCAACACAATTTTGACGGAATGGAGAGCCAGATAATAGGCTTCGCACAAATAGGCATCGCACACAACTCCCGCCTTGCTTTGTTGGAGACAAAACGTCATGCATCTTCAAACACTGTAGTCAATCTTGCCACATGTGTCAGTGTTGCAGACCATACTCGTTTGAGGGTACAGAGGTAGGAGGAGAGAGAGAGTGTGAAAGAGAAATCACGTACAGAAATGCCTTTGAATAGTTGTAATCAAATAAAGAAATGAGCCAAGGTCCAAGTTTATGAAAATGAAAAGAACTTTCAGCATCTGACACAGTTCATGACAAAAATATGAACTCTGCCAAAGATATAGCTTTCCTTGTGGAGACAGGGAGTTAAAAACCTGAATTGTTCAGTTGGCTTGTTGGTTCAAATACCCATGGCTCCGAAAGAATCTGCAGCTCTTGACATAACTCTAAATCACCCTCCCTCTCTCTCTCTCTCACTCTCACTCACTCTCTCTCTCTCTCTCTCTCTCTCTCTCTCTCTCTCTGGCCTGATTTTGTTGATTTAGAGGCAATACATTCATCTGTATGTCGATACAATTGGGACTGTGATGACCAAATGAACGGCAACACTGTAAACACCAAAGTCTGATCTGGACAGAGCCATTGTCACAAGGTATTACCAGTTCTACAGCTGGATTACAATGCAAAGTAAATGGGGAATCAGCGGCGGTACCGTGGGTATACTGGACCGAAGAGAAACTCCGACCACATCTGCCATCTCGGCTGAGATAGTAACTGAGCGTGGTCCCCAGATCTCATGACAATGACTTCATATCTCTGTCAGTTAGAAGCCAAATACTGATGCATCCACACACCTTTTGTGTATTTTTCATGCTGTTCTTTGCGAAGTACTCTTGATACTCGCAATCAGACATGCATCGAACAAAGTTGTTGTGTAAAGGTCATTTGAAAGGCATTTCCCCCCCTGTCTTTTTCTGGTTTTAGGTTTAAAATACTAGCGTTGCGTTTTTACCTTTTCTCAGTACTGAGAGATGAGATCAACAAGAGCAGGTATATTTGCCATTTTGTCAGGGACCTCAACAGAACCAAACATGTCTATACCCGGAAGGCAAGCAAAATCAGTATCTTCATTCAAGTTCACTAAAACATCTTGAGAGTGTCAACAAACTATCCTGATAAAGTCAAGGACTGGTCAGCCCTACTGAAAAATAGGCCTCTCCTCTTCTCTGGGCGCCCTATCAACAGTCAAGTTCTACCAGCCTGGATATCAAGTCCAGCGACTGACATTCTGCAAGGAGCAAAATACGGATTCCAATCCACAATCCACTACGGCTTCGATCTGGATTTTTCTTGTCTTCAGACTGGATGCGGACCCATTTCAGCTCAGGTGTACCATTGTCAAGGCTACATAAAATAAACGGAGGGCCTGGTGGAACCTGGACCATCCAACAAGCAACCCCACCTCGACCTCTCTTTCCTGCCCCAGTGGTGATGATCGTCATCCAATGGTTGCTGTGAGAAGCCTCCATTATCAGCAGGTCACCAGGTAAATAATTAGCACGTGTTTACGGTTGCCAACCATACAGAAGAAGAGCGCTCTGCCAGTTTGTTGCAGAGCAAGTAAAAGCAGACGCTGTCATTGTGCAGAAGGCCACCGCAACTAAACCTAAAAACGCTTTAGCCTGTCTTGAAGTGAATGTCATCCAGTTCACGTGCCACTTGGTTACCAGCTCAACAATTGTTCCATTTCTGTTTTTACAGGATGGAAATGTTGTTTTTGAAGGATAAAACACGGCTTACTGGTTAAAAACAAGGTAAGAGTTTGAGGGGGGGGGGGTAGAGGAACCAGCTGCCATTTGAATAGATGGGAATCGCCCTGCTTCTGTGAAAAAGATTTTTTTCTGTAAAAAAAAGACGATTCCTTGAGAGAATTTTGGGTCAATACATTATTTCATATAAACGTTTTGAAGCAGAGCACGAAACTAAGATATTAAAAATCAAACTAAATATAGCTTGAATAAACAACCCCCGACCAATCATTTCACTCGATTTTAAGGATTTTCCGCGATGACACGAGGAAGTACAAACAGCAATAGTATTCCATCGTGAAGATCTTTTCTTCTTCTTTTTTTTTTTTTATAAGACAGGAGGGAAATCAGATGAATAAAAACAACAACAAAAATGAGAAATAACTTGATTTACCCAAACGAGCTCCACAAAAGAAATTAACAGGATCATGTTTCTTCCAAACAAAACTCAAAGTGAATATAGACAGCTATAAATGAACTTACAAATAAAACATCCCAATCTAAGGATATCACATAAATGAACTTAATAAATAAACATTTTACAAGTGTGGCAGAACGTACTTTAAAGCAAAATCATACTCAAAACTGAATTACTTTGAAAGAAGTAACTAATGTTCTGCAAATCCAAGAATACATTCCCAACTGTCGGTACCCTTAATGTCTGTAACTGATGTTTGATATTCTTTATGTCATTTCAAAGAGACAGGAATCCGGGACTTGACCGAACTGATGGTAAAATATTTAAAGATTCAGCTCTAGTCTTATCTGAAACACTTACTTGCATCTACAACTTGTGCATTGAAGAATGTCGCTTTCCAACACACTTCGAAGTTGCGAAAGTCATACCCATCTACAAATCTGTGACGATTCTGAACCAACCATATTAGAAGGCCTATTACCCAAACCCTTAGAAGTAAACATAGATAAACATATTTACGATCATCTTGAGACATTTAATCTGGTTTCATGAAAAATAACAACTGTCATATTGCACCCCACAAACTTAGTAGATCACTAGTTTATGAATATTAATGAAAATACATTTTGTGGAGAATCGTTTGATGATTTTTTCAACTAGTTTTGATGTCACAGACCACAAGTTATCCGTAAAAACGTATTCTTGTATAGCGTAACAGGAAATGCGCTAAAACTGATTTCATCGTTCCTAGACAGTCATCAACAATTTGTCTGTCTTAATTCTTCAACATCCAATACATTACCTGTCAGATCTGGAGTCTCCCAGGGCTCAGTTCTGGGTCCTCTCCTATTTTCTATACATGTAAACGATCTCCATCATCATATTGAAGAACTTTGTGAATTTTTTTTAATGATGACACCACGATTAATTCAAACAGCTTTAATCTTGATTCTGTGTTTTCATCATTCCAAAAGTCTTTTGATATCTTACATGAATGACGCAGTGTGAATAATAGGCTATACATATTATTAAAATCAAACAACACTTAAGTCATGCCCATAACAACCCGTCTAAGACGGCAAAATATAAAATAGTAGACAATCATTGTGTTCTAGAAGTAATAATTGACATCAACTTCATAGACGGCTCAATTCAAAACTTACGCGAAACAGTTTCCAGACAAATATACTAAATATGCAGGATTAAGCCCTTTTTGAACTTGTATACCAGAAAAAAAAATGTTCCTGAATACGCATAATTATACTCTCGTCAGTCAATTACTGTTCAACAATATTTGACGGCCTGCACAAATTCATTGAAACCTTTTTTTTTTCTTTCTTTTTTTTTTTTTTTTAAACCACAAACATGCCCTAAAAGCAGTTCTTCTGAGGTCCTCCAGCCTTACGAACATCCGTATTCAAGTTGGAGTTCTCCCACTGAGGGATATGTTTGCTATCAATCAAGGAATGTTAATGAAAAAAAGGAAAAACTGTATTCAAATTAACCCTGCAAACTATTCAATCCAACTTTGGCATGAATTCAAGACATTCTACGAAACTGCAGGTTCTCTTAACTAAAGTAGACCTTAGAGATCTAAAGTAGACCTGTCTAGAACAAGTCTTTGTTCTGCTGATTCTCTTCTCTGGAAATCGCTTCTGCTTGAGTTGAAATGCCACCGAAGGTCAGAAACTTACAGAAGAAAATTTGTTTACGTAGTGTGCACACTCATACTAGTTATGTATATAGGCAGTGTAATTATTATTACTAGTGGCTATTCACACGTATATATATATATATATATATATATATATATATATATATATGTTATTACTGTATCATCGACATAAAACATCTTTATTTACCCTTCCAAAGTGATTGTTGATGTTTACAAGTAGGCTACGACTGTTTCAGAATAAACAGCGACTATTAATGATTGGACACACTGTGCCACTGCATGCAAATGTCAACATATGAAAGATTTGTAATGTAGGCTACTCATGTTCTCTGTGTGTGTGTGTGTGTGTGTGTGTGTGTGCGTGCGTGCGTGCGTGTGTGTGTGTTTGAGCCAGCGTACTGTCATATAATCACACGTACGGTTTTTTTTTTGTTTGTTTGTTTGTTTGTTGTTTTTTTTGAGTGGTGGATAGGAACGATAATGCTGATTTTTTTAAAACCCTTTTTTTCACATTCTTATGGTAGGCTTCATATCTTTTTACTTCTTTTTCCTTGGGTCCCCCTCCCGCTTATATTATTGAATGATTGAATCTCTGTCTCTCTCTCTCTCTGCCTCTTTCTCTCCCTTTACACCCTCGACAACAACATTACCTAGTCCTCACTGACATGAAAATCAATCTTGCAAGAACGTTGCATATGCATATGCATATAGGCTTGTGTACTAGAACATGACTACCTCGTGAACCACAGTTCATTCTTCCTCTGGATGTGCTGATGACATGGTGATTGATGCTTCTTATATAGGCCATCCTCTTTCCGCCAAGGACGAAGTAGAGTGTGTGTGTGTGTGTGTGTGTGTGTGTGTGTGTGTGTGCATGCGAGTGAGTGAGTGTGTGTGTGTGTGTGTGTGTGTGTGTGTCAATTGTCATTCTTGTGCTATTATCACCTATCTATTGTGTGTTAATGTTTTAGTATTCTTAGTCCTTGAAGGGATAAGAACTAGATGAAAAAAAAAAGCGTCTTCGCGCTTTTTCTGTTATCTTTGGGAATGAAGATTATCACTCACTCACTCAATCTTCTTATAAGTATTTTGTTTGCTTAGAACACCCCTCTAAATATTCCTTGCGTTAAATACAGGACATCAATGTTTTATATATTTGTAAACTATGTATTTGACATAAAAGTCGATCCGCTGACTGAAGCGCTGAGTTTTGTGATTTATTCCTTCACCTAACAAACTCATGACTAAGTTGTCTTGATTTGCTCTGTTAATTGAATTAGCTGACACATTCGCAGCCAAGAGCAATGAAAAGATTTCAAGTTCAAACACCCGTCTCCAAACATAAACTAACAGAAAACGTGTTAAATGATCTATAAACTTCACTGTCAAGTCACGTTACTGAAAGACGAGGTATTCATTCTTTTTCGGGCTGCAGGTGTTGTGTTACTAAAGCTAGTATGGCAATTCGACAGTTTGTGACCGCGAGCCTACTGTGTCAGACGAACGTTTGTTGCAGTCTTCTTGCTCTTGATCTTGATGTATAGTCGATAGGGCCACAATGTGGCATAACATCGACGGAAGAACTTTCAGGGGACCACGCAGGCGGAAGGGAGGGGACCACGCAGGCGGAAGGGACGGGCAGGGCAGGGGGGAGTGGGGATGGGGAATCAGCGGCGGTAGCGTGGGTATACTGGACCGAAGAGAAACTCCGACCACATCTGCCATTTCGGCTGAGATAGACAGATCACAGCTAACCTGAAGCCAGTCACTTCCCCCGCGCCCCTCCCCAAATACCCCTTCCTTCATCGCACATGAATGGAATAGCCTAGTCTGGACAGAAATCTCACTTGACCTACGCGCCCACACACAGTGATAATGATCACACTCGTCGAGCAAGCGGTCATTCGGCTACCGATTCACAACTTGGATTAGGCCTAACTAACATTTTCGAAATACTCGCTTACGAAGCGCCAAATTTACTTTTGTGGGGGCAGCCACTTCTACTATACCTAGTAAAAGATTCAAATAGCCCATACCGTGGTAGGACCATGTATGCAACGGAAACCCGGTGAGAAGGGGCTATGCATCTTTGGACACTGAAAAAGCTTGTGGATTACACATTTATCTCCCTGTGTACTAAAAATACTGCCGCTGCTGGGCTTCCACGGGCCATGCGGCCTATCAGAGACCTTAGAAAACTGATACCTTTCCTATCTTCCTTAAAATGAGTCTCTACACATAATTGCAAAAAAACACCCCACACAACAACAACAACAACACTGGATTCTCTCTGATACAGATGTCGATTCTTTTAAATTCATTAGCCTACATTCGTATCGTGCATTGCTGGCGTTCATTACGTTGGACGTAAAACGAATTCTGCTTCGCGGAAACACGCAGTCGTAGTTTGGGCTGTACTGGGAGATCGAAAATCGGTCAGACGCCATATTTAATTCTCCATCAGTCCGTTTTCAACGTAAGTGTATTGCTATGTGTACATGCTTGGGTCTTGATATTTAGTCTTGTTCGTTCGTCTGTTGATTTGCTGGTGGTGGGTCGGGGAGCGGTGTGAAGGACGGTTGGCAGTCACAAGGTCATGGCCGGGGGTGCAGCTCCAAATTCCAAAACCCTGGACACCAGTTGGCCGCCCATTTTTTATTTAACGCAGTGATAACGCAGAACTGGTTCGCTTTTGTGCCAGCTGTTCTTCCTAACCAGCAGTAAGTATCCCGGCCAAACGGTTTTGACTCACGAACAGTATCAAATTGGTTGTAATCGAAAGCTAGATTTGTTTTTCGCTCGCGAACATGTGCGATTGTGGCCTTCACCGCAAACCAAAAATGTTAAACTTCATTTCCTTTGCTTCCTCGTTTCACTTCGGATCTGTTAACAAGAATCACGCAGATACTTTTTAAGTGCAAGCCACACCAGGAAGACAGCCTGTAAAATAAACCAAAACGGCCACAAAACACTGTCGAATAACAATTGATTCCGCAGTACTTTCTGTTTTATCCTGGTATCAGACGATCACTGCTGTTTACGTTTGCAAAGATTTCGACCTTGGGACCTTGACACTGGTCAGGGCAGTTTGCACGAGTGTTTGCTCTTTTGACCCAGTACGCTTGTCATGCTGACTTCCATTTTCGTTTTGAAGCCATCGGAGCATGACCACTGTATCAGTTAGTAGTATAGTTTATCATGTGTACACCGGATATATTCAACTTTTATAAACAAACTTAAATAAAATGAAATTATAAAATGTTGACATAATGTTTGATTCCCTTTTTGAGCTAGAAAAGAACATTCACACACACACACACACACACACACACACACACACACACACACGCACACATGCAAAAACACCCCAACACTGCCTTCCCCATCCACCCCACTTCCCCCCACCCTCTCAAGAAAGTCCAGTCTGAGACTGAGAGAGAGTGGGAGAGCTGGACTGGTGGATGGGTTATACAAGATCAGTTTGTAGTAAATTCCCTGAGCTGATGAAATGTAACAAAAAAAAAAAAATCACCCAAAGTTAAGAATATTTCATGAATGAAATGTTAAGTCAGCAATTACGCCTTCAATGATCAAATAGCCAGTTTTGATAAATTTACCATTGACCTTGCATTGATTTTACCAAGCATGAGTTGATTTGCCAGTGATGGTGATATGAAAGAACACTACTATTACTAGCGCTACTGGTAGTACTATTATTGTCATGTCTCAAGTTCAGGTTCTGCTAAACATTATAATATATGTACCAAATTACTAAGTTGCTAATACAAAAGTTAATGGATTAATAATTCCTTTAATATGTGTGTGTGTGTGTGTGTGTGTGTGTGTGTGTGTGTGTGTGTGTGTGATTTACAACTGTTTTGCTTCTTGTGAACAACAGTGAAACGTTAGACATACACATTTTATCATGAAAAGAAAGGTCCATTCATTTGTAAAGCAACATGTGAAATAATCTTCTGAATTTAGATAGATATACATCGGCTTAATCTATCTAATGTTTATCAGACTTTATCATTACATAAAAAAAAAGTCTCGTGTTTCTGATAGCAACAAAGATTCAGTGATAGACTCTAGGTGATAGAATATTGGCCATTTGATACATGACCTTGATGATGAGAATTAGTATTGTTATATCATAATTATTATTATTGTTGGTGTTGCTATTGTTCTTAATTTTGTTAACATTATTCATATTGTTATATGTATAGTTTCTTTTCATTTATTTTTTGTTTTACATGAATGCATATTCATACCATTATGAGCATGTTTTATTATAATATTTTTTTTATCATGGACGACTTATTTGCATTTTGCGTAATTTGTTACGTGTCACATTAATGATCTTTTTTCCAGGCTGTGTCATGTTTTGAGCCACTCCAGCTGCATTACCCTTACACCACTCATTCCAGCTCCAGATCCACAGTCACATCCTTGCTTCTCCACCCTATCCAGAGGGAGAGTCAGTACAAAGTCGTGAGGCAACCCACCAGAGGAGACACTGCGCTGCTGTCGATTCACTTTGATGGTGTTCAGTGACCAGTGCTTGTTCAGTTCCAGCTTATGTAGACCACCACCTTCATGAACCCTCTTGAGATGACAGTAGCTGCATAGTGGCGAAGTCAGTGGAGTGAGAATCCCCTGTGGAGGGCACCACCATGTCCTTCCAGTGACCATCCCCATGACCTGGCCAATTCCAGCAACTTTGATACAAGCACACCAAGGACATGGATGTGGAGAGGAAATCAAAACTGAAATTACCAGAAGAGGAGGGCAAGAAGGGGCATAGAATTTGAGGCATTTTTTTTAATGCTGATTGATGAGGATGAGGATGATGAAGATGATGCCTTGGCTGAAGCTGCATAAAAGGGCTGTTCTCTATGCTTACTATCATAATGATCTCAGTATCAACCAGGCCTGAGAGATACAGGTACCATTAGTGCTGGTCAGGAAATTAGAACACCACTGTCTCAGACATACCCATGAAGTGGATGAAACGGGAATGTGTCGTTCCAGATTTAACCAGATGAGCCCGTAGCAAGCTTAAGTCATGGTAGGACTTGCTGTCAGCCATGGGGTAAAAAATCCTACTAATACGAATGGCTTTGATTGAAATCGCACCTACAATCTCCCAGTTTGGTCATGCTAATCATGTGCCATGGCAGCTGGTATGTGTGATTATATTTGTTTGGGTTTATTTTGTGCTCAAATGTGAGCCATATTTTGTACTCCATTGTGAAGACTTGTATACACCCATACCTCATTTTGTAGTTGTATGTGTTATGTCCATAGCAGATCTTTCACAGAAGGAATTGTGTGAATATAGGTATGTGTGCAGGTGTATGTGTAAATGAGTGTGTGTGCATGTATGTGTGTGTGTTTTTAAATGTTATCAGAATTTTAATATCATCACCAGCCGCCGTGGTGAAGTGGTTAGCGTCGCGGACTCCCAGCTGGGAGGTCGTGGGTTCGAATCCCATCAGAGTCATGTGGGTTTTTCTGCCCCGACCGGCTCCTACCCAGAGTTGAGTTTGCTGCGGACTCAGTTGGGAAGACTGGGACCACACAGTCGAGTTTCATCCACTTAATGGATGCATTTCTGAGAGTGTTGCTCAAATTTCCTGACCAACACTGCAGGTGCCTGTATCTCTCGGGTCTGGTTGACGCCGGGATATATTATGAAAGGAAGCGTAGAGTACAGCCCTGTCATGTAGTCTCAGACCGAAATGGAAATCCGTAGCATCATCTTAATCATCCTCATTCTCATCGATCAGCATTAAAAAAAAATGTCTCAAATTCTGTGGCCCTTCATGCCCTGCTCTCATGGTGACCTCAGTTTCGATGTCCTCTCCACGTCTGTGGCCTTGGTTTGGTTCCGTCGGGGTCACCGGTATTGGCAAGTCCATGGGGGCTGTCATTGGACGGACGTGGTGGCGCCCTCCGGAGGGAGAGCTCACTCACGCCGACTCCACGACTAAGCAATTATTGTCGTCAGCAGGGGGCTTAGTAGGTGGTGTCCTGCATATGTTAAATCAGAACAGGCGCCACTGAACACCACCGAAGTGACTCCGCAGCAGTGCAGTGTCTTCTCCGGTGGGTTGCCTCTTGATGACTTGACATTGACTGCTCCCTGTGGATTGTCGGTGCCGGGGCTGCGGCGGGGTTGACCGGGCTGTGGCTGTGGATGGAGTGTCGGAATGAGCGGTGTTTGTGCACTGCCTCTGAGGTTGCGCAGAGGTTGGGACAGCAAAAAAAAAGAAAAAAAAAAAGAAAAAAATTTTTTTTTATTATCATCAGTAAATGATAAGAAAGAAGCCAAGGTAAGCTGTTGTTTCCAGACTCTGTCAGTTGCCACGGAAAGCATAGAAACCTCATTCTTCTGCAGGCAGAATCCCGTGTCCTGAACTGGAATCTCTGTGCAAAGACCTCCAAAAATTCTCAAAGCCATAGTGAGGGTACAATGAAACGAGAGCCAGTAGCAGTGTCAGATTTTTTTTTTCTGACTACCTATTGGGTGCTTCATTCCTTTTTTTGTGGTGGGATTGCTTGTTCATCTTTTGACCCCACCCCAATCCCTTGGATAGGGCTAGAAATTCCTTGGTAATTTTCAGTTGTCCTGGGGATAAGTTGACCAAAAAAAACAAAAAAAACTTGTCCCCCGTATATTGCTACTTGCCCTCCCTAAGTAAAATGAAGATTAATGAAAATGGAGAGCAGTGACCTGTCATCAGATATAATCCAATAATGGCATATTTTGCTCACATATGATTAAGGCCTAAGAGAGAGAAATAATTGTAAATCAGTTTATTTGTTTAGGAGGGTATCTTCCCATCGTCTTTAAAAGAGTGTTTAAGAAAAGAAAACAGACCTACCAGCTGCCGTGGCGAAGTGGTTAGCGTCGCGGACTCCCAGCTGGGAGGTCGTGGGTTCGAATCCCATCAGAGTCATGTGGGTTTTTCTGCCCCGACCGGCTCCTACCCAGAGTTGAGTTCGCTGCAGACTCAGTTGGGAAGACTGGGACCACACAGTCGAGTTTTATCCACTTAATGGATGCATTTCTGAGAGTGTTGCTCAAATTTCCTGACCAACACTGCAGGTGCCTGTATCTCTCGGGCCTGGTTGACGCCGGGATATATTATGAAAGGAAGCATAGAGTACAGCCCTGTCATGTAGTCTCAAATCGAAATGGAAATCCGTAGCATCATCATAATCATCCTCATTCTCAACGATCAGCATAAAAAAAAAAAAAATGTCTCAAATTCTGTGGCCCTTCATGCCCTGCTCTCATGGTGACCTCAATTTCGATGTCCTCCCCACGTCTGTGGCCTTGGTTTGGTTCCGTAGGGTCACCGGTATTGGCGAGTCCATGGGGGCTGTCGTTGGACGGACGTGGTGGCGCTGTCCGGAGGGAGAGCTCACTCACACCGACTCTGCGACTAAGCAATTATTGTCGTCAGCAGGGGGCTTAGTAGGTGGTGTCCTGCATATGTTAGATCAGAACAGGCACCACTGAACACCACCGAAGTGACCGCAGCAGTGCAGTGTCTCCTCCGGTGGGTTCCCTCTTGACGACTTGACATTGACTACTCCCTGTGGATTGCCAGTTCCGGGGCTGCGGCGGGGCCGACCAGGCTGTGGCTGTGGACGGGGTGTTGGAATGAGCGGCGTGGGTGCACTGCCTCTGGGGTGGCGCAGAGGTTGGGACAGCAAAAAAAAAAAAAAAAAAGAAAAAAAAAAAAAAAAAAAAAAAAAAGAAGAAAACAGACCTGTTGTGTTTCCAGCACTCACACATTCCTCAAAAGAGCTAAAATAATATCTTCTCTCTTGCTCACTGTCTCTCATCTCTGTCTCTCCCTCTTCACCGCACACATATTCCAAAATACATGCACGTCCTATCATGTATGTTTAAAAAAAAAAAAGAAGGCATAGAACTGTCATATCCTTGCTGACCAGGCACAAGTCCTGCATGCTCCTGACAGGTTTCATGTAAAGACCACACTTTGCTGGAGTGAGACAGCATTCTGATAGGATTCCATCATGAAAAACACAACAACAAAAAAAACAAACAAACTAACAAACAAACAAAAAATGCCCCCAAAACAGAGGGTGGTGGAGGAGGGGGAAGAGGTGGAGGAATGGTGATAGTGAAGAGTGAAAATTGAATGGTGAAGAGGGGAGTGTGATCGTTTTGCACTGAAGCTTAGTTCTCACCACACTTTCAGGGACACAATAAAAACACTGGTGGCCCGACACACAAGTGGAGAGATCATTACAGCTTGTCCCTCAGAAGATTAAGTAGTCGCGGACAATGGGACTGGAGGGTGTTTCGAGCCTGAGTGGATCAGATATGGCTGTAAGATAGAAGTTTGAAATAGGAGGGGGGAGGGGACTTAATACGCTAGATGCAGATGAGTGAATTTTGGAAAACAAAAAGTACCAGAAAAGCAAGCCTTCGCAGGGAGGGGGTATCCTTAACAGAGACAGTCGTATCAGTTTATGGGGAGGTCTCAGTGCACATCTTATTATCATTATTATTTTTCTGCCCTGTCATATCTTGTGGTCCCTCAGAGGGGTTACTGCTGTGCCATTGCCACTCAGTCTGATGCCCCTATACACATCTGATTTCAGATCCTCTTGTTAAGTTCCAGCTCGTCAGTCTGGAAGAAACAGTTGGTCATAGGATTGTCATGAGGCAACCCACCAGAGGAGACACTGTACTGCTGCTCACTGGTGTTCATTGGTGCCTGTTCTGAACAGAAAACCATCTGTAGTGTAAAGCCCTGCACTGACAATAATTATTAACTTAAGTGGGGTAATGGGACTAGCGGGAGTGACACACACACACACACACACACACACACACACACACACACACACACACACACACACACACACACATTCCTCTGAAGACCCTCCCCCAATTCAAGCATAGTATTTAAAAAAAAATTGTCCGAAATTGTTGTCATGTGTCTAGGGCAAATTCCTCTTTAACTTAGCTACTGTGTGAAAAGTGCAGCGTTAGATCTGTCTTCATAACACACTCGAGTAACGTGCTGTGCCTTTGAGAAACAAAGCTTTTGAGTACAGTCAGCATGGCCGAGAACTATGTTGACCCAGCACACAGGATTCATGGGAGTTAGCATTCATCTGAGTTTGCATTGTGTTGTCTTCTTCTTGTACTCCCAGTTCTTATAGAACAGGGACTACTACTTTACAATGGGAACAAAGAAATGTTGTCTGTGTGTCTGTTCGTGGTCAAAATGTGTTCCACTCGCTCCAGACAAAACTTCTGGGCCGATCTCTCTGAAAATTTGCACATATGTTCATTATGGGTCACAGATGATGCCCGATGTTTTATTTTACCAGAATAGCCGTTACTAACAGCTCAAAATGTTTTTTCTTCTTTATGGAATATCTCAGAAAGTACTTGGTATTCAAGATAAACTGGGAGTATGTTTATATGCTCTGCATCTTGTTTGTTTATAAGCAGTCTCACAAGTGTGTCATTGCCAGTCGCTTTCCATCAGCCAGTAGGAATGGCATGCCAAGGTTGTAGGTGGTTGCACTTGTCCTGAACCAGCAGCATGGAAGCACTGCCTCAGTCGTACCATGGCATGTGGTAGGCATGAAGTGGGTGTGCCACTTGCCGCACCTTCACCCCCTTCAAGCTGACACACAGTTGCTTTTGTGTGGTGAAAATCACTGAAAAATAGTTTGATTCTGAAGGGTATGTTGAAAAGGTTGTTTTTTATTTTAGGCTGGTGCAGATTCTCAAAGTCATGAGCACAATTCAATACCAGGGATTACTTGCACCTATGAATCCTGTATTTTGGGTCTAGATTTTTTTGTTGTTGTTTATTCATACTGAAGTTGCCTGTACTTTAAAAAAAAAAAGATATTTTCTTTGGTTAACACAGCTTTATTTCTTATACATGCATGTTCCTTGTGTCTGGTAATGACAGACCTGATGCTAATCTGTTTAACGTGAGGAAGGAACAAAGTTGTAGGGACATATATGATTGAAGAACTTACTTTTCATTGATTTTTGAAATGTCACACTTTTTATACTGAGTGCCCGTCTGGTTGTCACATGAAAGAAATTTTATGCACAACTATGTTTTGTGTGTTTTACAGACATGAGTGTTGCTTCCTCTGGTGAGTTTGGCATCTCACCGTTCCTTCTACAGGCCATATCATCCCTGACATCCCCTGAAAGCCAGCCCAGGGACAAGCTAGCACCACACACGATGGAGAAGCCTCAGCAAGTCAAAAGTGTCTCTCATCTTCTCCAGGGCATGAACGAACCGGTCTGCTCGCTGCTCCAAACCTCATCGCCGGGCAACTCCAACGGGGACCTGTCTGAAAGAGACAGAGTCATCCTCGGGAAACCCGAGGAAGTGATGTTGAACACGGACGTACAAGAGAGGCTGGCCACCCAGCTGGCCATCAAGCAGGGACGGCTTGTTGCAGTGTCGCCGCAGGGAAGCTCATCGTCGGCGCCAGCTGTTTCGGACATCAGCATGGTGAATGTGTTGACAGCACTGGCTTCGCAGCATATGAAATCTGGCATCAAGCAGGAGTCGGAGGCATACAGTTACGTCACAGAAGCATCCACCTCGTATGCTAGTACCACTGTCAGTACTGCAGCTGAGGTGACAGTCCATCCGAGCTCCGATGGCTCAAGAGATCGCACCCAGCCCCAGATCATTATCTACTACAACAATGAACCAGGGACTATTTCTTCTCCAAACAGCAGTGTGGTGGTGGGGGAGATGGAGGGAGGCAAAGGTCAGGAAACAGTGCAGAACTATCGTGTGATATTGCATCCTGGGAACACGTCGAGTTCCACCATCACACCCCTTCAGGAACAGCCCATGCAGAGTGGGATATCAGACGTGACGGTGACCGCAGGTTCCTCATTGTTCAGTGACAGTCCAGGCTCTTTGGTGGCAGCGGAAGTCAATGGAGGAGAACCTGCAGACGCCATTTGTCCTGTTTGTGGTGATAAGATTTCAGGTAATAGAAACCTTCACATTTGATTTATCTAAAGTTAAAAAGAAATATCACAGATGAAAAATTCCACTTAAGTGGCATGGAAAATGAGATAGCTTTAAAGAAAAAACAAGATGCAAAGCATATAAACGTACTCCCAGTTTATCCTGAATACGCGTGAGATATTCCATAAAAAGGAAAAAACCGTCTTGGGCAGGTGTAACCATTAGTAATGGCTATTCTGGTAAACATCGGCTATCGTCTGTGACCTAAAATGAACATACTTACAAATTTTCAGAAAGATCGGCCAAGAACTTTCTGAGATAAAGAAGAAAACCATTATGGGCCATTAGTAACGGCGCTAACGGTAAACTTAAACATTGGGCATCATCCGTGACCCATAATGAACATATCTACAAATTTTCAGAAATATCGGCCACCTACTTTCTGAGATATTCCATAAAGAAGAAAAGTGTTACAGGCCGTTACAGCCGTTAGTAACGGCTATAACGGTAAACTAAAACATCGGGCATCATCCGTAACCCATAATGAACATACCTGCTAATTTTCACAAAGATCGGCCAAGTACTTTCTGAGATATTCCATAAAGAAAAAAAAAAGTTACAGGCCGTTACAGCCGATTGTAATGCTATAACGGTAAACTAAAACATCAGGCATCATCCTTGATCCATAATGAACATACCTGCTAATTTTCACAAAGATCGGCCAAGTACTTTCTGAGATATTCCATGAAGAAGAAAAGGCGTTACAGGCTGTTACAGCCGTTAGTAACAGTATAACGGTAAACTAAAACATCGGATATTATTTGTGACCCATAATGAACATACCTACAAATTTTCAGAAAGATCGGCCAAGTGCTTTCTGAGATATTGTATAAAGAAGAAAAACCGTTACAGGCCGTTACAGCCGTTCGTAACGGCTATAACGGGGTAAACTAAAACATCAGGCATCATTCATGACCCATAATGAACATACTGCTAATTTTCACAAAGATCAGCCAAGTACTTTTTGAGATATTCCATAAAGAAGAAAAAGCGTTACAGGCCGTTACAGCCGTTAGTAATGGCTGTAACGGTAAACTAAAACATCGGGCATCATCCGTGACCTATGATGAACATACCTACAAATTTTCAGAAAGATCGGCGAAGTGCTTTCTGAGATATTCTATAAAGAAGATAAAGCGTTACAGGCCGTTACAGCCGTTAGTAACGGCTATAACGGTAAACTAAAACATCAGGCATTGTTTGTGACCCATAATGACATACCTACAAATTTTCTGAAAGATCGGCCTAGTACTTTTTGAGATATTCTATAAAGAAGAAAAATGGTTACAGGCTGTTACAGCTGTTAGTAACGGCTATAACAGAGTAAACTAAAACATCGGGCATCATCCAAGACCCATAATGAACATACCTGGTAACTTTCACTAAGATCGGCCAAGTACTTTCTGAGATATTCCATAAAGAAGAAAAAGCATTACAGGCCATTACAGCCGTTAGTAACAGCTGTAACGGTAAACTAAAACATTGGGCATCATCTGTGACCCATAATGAACATTTCTACAAATTTTCAGGAAGATCGGCCAAGTACTTTTTAATATATTCTAAAAAGAAGAAAAACTGTTACAGGCTGTTACAGCTGTTAGTAGCGGCTGTAACGGGGATACCTAAAACATCGGGCATCATCTGTGACCCATAATGAACATACCTGCTAATTTTCACAAAGATCGGCCAAGTACTTTCGGAGATATTCCATAAAGAAGAAAAAGCGTTACAGGCTGTTACAGCCGTTAGTAACGGCTGTAACGGTAAACTAAAACGTTGGGCATCATCCTTGACCCATAATGAACATACCTACAAATTTTCAGAAAGATCGACCCAGTAGTTTTGTCTGGAGCGAGTGGAACACATTTTGACCACGGACACACAGACAGACAGACAGACACACACACAGACAGCATTTCTTCGTTCCCATTCTAAAGTACTCCCTGTTCTTTAAGAACTGGGAGTACAAAAAGAATACCCCAAACAAACATCCCACCTCTATTTCTTAGATCCACTGTGAAAAGAAGAAATTGTCTGATAACTTAAACCTCTTCTTGAAGGTCAAATTTTAAAAACAGAGAAATAGAGAGAGAGATTTGAGCATCTTGAAGGTTTGTGTGTGTGTGTGTGTGTGTGTAGAACAGAATTTGGGTACTAGTTTCCATGTAGCTGGTAACCCAAGTGGCTCGTAGGGTTGTTTTTGATCCGCCTTGCTCACATCTATTTGCAAAGGTTTGAGAGTAGACATCTATGTTCTTTAATCTTTTTTGATGGTTGCCATACAAAATATTTTGTGTCACAGTGCATGCCATTGATACTGGCAGCATGGAAGCATCATTATGTAAGTTTAGTGAAGTAAACAAGACGAGGGCATTAATATATCCAGTTTACAGGTATTTCTGCTCAGTGATGCTGGGCGGTTATCTACCTCCCACTCAGCCCCACTTGGTCATTCATGGCAAGACACTTTGTCATCAGTCTGAACATCCTGACAGGCTTCCTAAGCAGGTCCTCAGGAAGAAGATCAGGAAGATGTGAAGCAAAAGACCCCGCATTGGTGAAGAAGCTCTGTGGTGCATTCCATGTCATGTAGATGATGTACCACACACAGTGAAACATATGCTGTTAGAGTGACTTGCATGATGTGAAACGTAAACATCTTTCAGCAGACTCCATGAAAGCCTTGTTCAGAGACGTCCCACCTGATGTGATCTTAGAATTTTGAGGGAGATTAACATTTTTCATTTGATGTAAGATTTTACAGAGGAAAGAGTTTTAACAGCATTTCTGGTGTGTTTTTAGAATGTATGTACTGTTTTAAAGGGGTGTGTGAATGAGGTTGTTTTTTTTTTCATGACTTGTTAGTTGACTTGAATGTGGTGACAGCCCTGATATGGCCCTTTGTGGTTGGCTGGGCTATAACTATAAACAACATTTTATTACCTTACCTTAACTGCATTGCTGGCCATGGTCTGGTTCTCCACCCTAATGTTGATGTTTCACGTTCCACCCTAGCCTGCACCACCAGGTCAGGACCTCTGAGGCTGCCTGTCTTACAAATCGTCCACGCCAATCCACCCTCATCACCTGCACCTTCAAGTGTAACTCCTGTGCAGACCTTGTTCATTATGACCAGTTACCTATGACCTCTATGAAGTCCACCTGGATTCAGCCTGTCAGGGTGCTGTTAACCAACGGGATGGCCCTGGCAGATCTTCTTTTCCTAGGGATGCTTGTCATTTGGGAACTGAGTCCTTGTATGACAAGTGGGTGGGATGGTGCTTGGGCAACTAGTTTCTCCCGTCTAGACCCTCCAGTGTTCAAGTGGGGAATTTATTTAACCATTTTGTGCTGCAGAAGCTGTCGGCCAGCCCCAGTAGAGAATACTACCCGTTTTCCAAGATGGTTTCCTCTTGCAGGAAAACGTTTGGTAAGTTACACTCAGAGAGACCCACAGTCCTGGCCAGGTCCACATTTTGGGATCTCTTCGTGATCCTGTGCTTTCTCCAGAGACCTCTGCTTCAAGCCATTATCTAACATTCCCTTGTCCACCTCTCAAGATCACATTCCTCCTCACTGCTGCTTCTGCATAGCACTGTACAGAGGTACACAGGCTCAGTGGCGACCTCAAGGATGTTGCCTTCCACCAGTACTAGGTCGGGCATTCTGCGCTTCTTGCTTGACCCTTGTTGGGCTAATGTGCAGGTCAGACATCCGCTAAGTCGTAGCCTTGAGACCCTCTTCTCAGATTCTCTCATTTCAGTCATTAATTCATTCATCCATCAGCTTTAAATCATGCGCAGTGTGGTCTCAGAACTAGCAGATGTGGTGTAGTGGATATGGACTAGTCCTCTCGCAGTGACACCTTGATGACACTGAAACAGAAACTGCTTGATTTCCAACCAAGAACCGGGAACTGGTCACTGACTCGCCTTCCCTCCAGATTAGGGCGCCTTTGATGTCCTAGGTCAGAAAGGAAAAAAGGGGGTAGAGAAGGGATGGCTGGCATAGGGGGCATGTATTATTGTCCATCTGGGTGTCTGTGCTACTCTTGGGAGAGGTCATCCCATTCTTGGAGAAGAAAATGGTGGAAGAGTGCACTCACCAGGGTTTGAGTATGGTGATCAGGGGAACAAGAAGGAAAGCAAGCAAGCTTTCTGCTGATAGAGCTGTCATCAGGCTTAGAGTTAGTGGGTGACAGAGACGGATCTTATATGAGGACTGACAATAAAAAGAAGGAATGAACAGAGCTCAGAGACAAAAGGAAGTTCATTGGGGTTAAGCAGTGAGTAGGAATCATGAGCAAATTGAAGTAGAAAGCAAGAAGGCCTGTTCAAAAAAAAAAAAAAAAAGGGGGGGGGGGGGAGGGATTAGTACAGAAGGGGAAGGGGGTGCCTGAAGCTCAGCTGCTGTCACTCTCTGGTGTTCAGGCCGGCGGGGGTGAGGGTCCCCAGTCATGCAATGATGGATGACTCCATAAAGAGGCAATAGAGTCCACTGGACCGGTTCTGCCAGACAGCAGCCACTCTCGCATGGGTGAAGTTGTGGTAGCCTACGGGATCTTCATACCCCAGCCGCATTGAGCGAAGGTGCTCAGAGAAACACTCATTCAGGCTGCGGTACGTCTCCCCAGTGTATTTCTTTGAACACAAGGTGCAGGTAATGACTTACACCAGGTCTGCAGATTGACAGTTGAAGCTTGCTAAGACCCTGAACTGGCCAGAAGGACCAGCAACTGTGGTGCAGTTGTCAATGAAGGGACATGTCTTGCACTCTTTGCGAGTGCATGGGTGTGTGCCCAGGGTTTGTGCTCTCGCCTTGCAGACAGAGGCATGCACTAGATGGTCCCTCAAATTTGTGTCTCTATTGAAGGCTATCAAGGGTGGTTTTGGGAAGGTTTCTTTCAGTTTGGGGTCAAGTTGGAGGAGGTGGAAGTTGTTGAGAAGGATGTTACGGACAGAGAGGTTGTGAGGGTGAAAGGTGAGCACAGCCACTGTACGGTCTGCTTTATCATCTGAACGATTAGCAGAAGTCAACGTCTGACTGCGAGGAATGGCAATGGCACGCTCAAAGGCAGTCTGGACCAATGGCTGAGGGTACTGGCGTGTCAGGAAGAAGGACTTCATTCGTTCAGCCTGGTGCTGGAAGTCAGCGTCACTGCTGCACAGCCTGCGAAGTCAAAGAAACTGGGAGAAGGGAATGCTATCCTTACATTTCCGAGGGTGGCTGGAGGTATACAAAAGGTATGAGTGAGAGTCGGTGTCCTTGTAGTAAATACTGGTAGAAAGGCTGTTGGAGTCAGAAAGGATAGTGATCTGAATGTTGAGAAAAGAGACTGAAGAATCTGAAATGCAGTGGGTGTATTTCAGAGCCGGATGGAAGCTGGACATAAAGTCCATGAACTGATTGAGGGAATCTATGGAACAGGAGGCCAGTCCGAGACAGTCGTCAATGAACCGCCTGTAAAAAAAGGGTTGCTCACCTGTATACTGGCTCAAGGCTTGTTCTTCCACATAGCCCACAAACAGACATGCAAAACTAGGACCCATTTTGGTCCCCATGGCCACTCCGCTCTGCTGCAGAAAGTGGTCCCCATCAAAAGCGAATGAGTTCAGGGTGAGGACCAGTTCAGTGAGGCGCAGAATGGTGGGGATGTGGAGGTTCAGGGCACTCCTTTAGAGGAAATGGTGTACTGCCTGTAGGCCGTCATTGTGGGGGATGTTAGTATACAGAGAGACAATGTCCATGGTGAACACATGCCTCTCTGTACAGCCGTTTGGAAAGGAGAAGTCCTCTAGGAGATTGAGGGCGTGCGTGGTGTCCTTCACATAAGTGGGCAGTGCTGACACGAGCGGCTGAAACACACTGTCCAGAAAGTCAGAGATGAGTGCTGTGGGGCAGCTGCAGGCAGACACAATAGGGCGTCCTGGTGTGTTAGCCTTGTGGATTTTGGGCAGGAGGTAAAACAGGGGCTCTCTGGGTTCTTGGACCACAGCAAATTGAGCCTCCCATGGAAGATGACCTTCGTTGATAGAGGCCTTGATTGTTTTTCAAACCAAGGTGTTGTCTGGCTTGGTTGTACATCTGGGGACTGGGCTGTAGAAGGCAGTGTTGGACAGCTGTGACCTGGCTTCCTGGATGTACAAGTCTCTCCACCACACCACAACTGCTCCACCTTTATCCGCAGGCTTGATCACAATGTCTGTCCGGTCCTTCAGTTCCTGTAGGGCTATCTGTTCTGCAGGGCTGAGGTTGGAATGGCGAAGGGGCTTAGGTTTTAACTGGTGGATCTGGTTGGTGCAGACGTCGATATAGTAGTCTAGAGAGGGAAAGGCACCAGGTTTGGGAGTCCAGTGGCTGGGAGGTTTGTGAAAAAGGGAAGCAATGTCACTAACATCCTGGGGTGGAGAGTCAAAGACAGAGGCATTTTCAAAATGGGCTGCCAGAGGCAGTCGCTGAAAAAACCGCTTGCAGAGGAACAGTGTGCTGGCCCGGTTGGTTGTTGGCTGCAGGGGCACAAATTTGAGTCCTCTTGATAACAACTGGTGTTGGCCCTCTGTCAACTCCAAGTCAGGGGGGATGGTGACAACCAGATGGGGGTTCACTGCAGGGGCACTGGAAGGAGGAGGACACTTTCTGTTTGAGAGGGCCAGTAGTTTCTTCTTCTTTGTTTCAGTCATAGAGGCATATAACTTTTGGTTGGCAGACTGAATAGTAGAGATAATAAGGCTTGAGGTGTGACGATCCAGTATATGATGAAGTTGGTACTTCAAATGGATGAGGGTGTGGTTAATGGATTTCACACGACAAAGATACGCATTCACTGTTTCTCGCATGAGTTTAAAACTGGCTGAGCGTAGGATACGTTCCATGGTATACTTGCGGGTAGAAGGGTTGAATTTCAACTGAAAACCCATAGGAAGAAGTCTTTTTCTCAGACAATACTGTGTGAAGTTGATGTGGCTGGCCAGTCTGGTCTTTTCCAGAGTGGAGCGCAGATAACTAACACCAACACACTGAGGCATAGTTGGCAGAGTTCTCAACTGAGCCAGGGCGGAACCAAAAACTTGGGAAGTGACGGGCATGACGAAGACAAAAGCTTAGCAATCAAGAGTAGATGAGGAACAGGAGAAGGAAGGCAGGTCGCAGTCGGTGTTGGGGAAGTGCGTTGTTGGCAAAACAATAGATGATTGCAGATTCACATTCCTGGAGAAGAAAATGGTGGAAGAGTGCACTCACCAGGGTTTGAGTATGGTGATCAGGGGAACAAGAAGGAAAGCAAGCAAGCTTTCTGCTGATAGAGCTGTCATCAGGCTTAGAGTTAGTGGGTGACAGAGACAGATCTTATATGAGGACTGACAATAAAAAGAAGAAGGAATGAACAGAGCTCAGAGACAAAAGGAAGTTAACTGGGGTTAAGCAGTGACTGAGTGAGTAGGAATCATGAGCAAATTGAAGTAGAAAGCAAGGCCTGTTCAAAAAAAAAAAGGGGGGGGGGGGTGGGGGGAAGGGATTAGTACAGAAGGGGAAGGGGGTGCCTGAAGCTCAGCTGCTGTCACTCTCTGGTGTTCAGGCCGGCGGGGGGTGAGGGTCCCCAGTCGTGCAATGATGGATGACTCCATAAAGAGGCAATAGAGTCCACTGGACCGGTTCTGCCAGACAGCAGCCACTCTCGCATGGGTGAAGTTGTGGTAGGGGCTGTTGAAGTGAGAGCCTATTGAAGTGAGGGGCTGTTGAAGTGAGAGCCTATTGAAGTGAGGGGCTGTTGAAGTGAGAGCCTGTTGAAGTGAGGGGCTGTTGAAGGGAGAGCCTATTGAAGTGAGGGGCTGTTGAAGTGAGAGCATGTTGAAGTGAGGGGCTGTTGAAGGGAGAGCCTATTGAAGTGAGGGGCTGTTGAAGTGAGAGCCTATTGAAGTGAGGGGCTGTTGAAGGGAGAGCCTATTGAAGTGAGGGGCTGTTGAAGTGAGAGCCTATTGAAGTGAGGGGCTGTTGAAGTGAGAGCCTGTTGAAGTGAGGGGCTGTTGAAGTGAGAGCCTGTTGAAGTGAGGGGCTGTTGAAGTGAGAGCCTGTTGAAGTGAGGGGCTGTTGAAGGGAGAGCCTATTGAAGTGAGGGGCTGTTGAAATGAGAGCCTATTGAAGTGAGGGGCTGTTGAAGTGAGAGCCTATTGAAGTGAGGGGCTGTTGAAGTGAGAGCCTATTGAAGTGAGGGGCTGTTGAAGTGAGGGGCTGTTGAAGGGAGAGCATCCCATTCGTGCCTTCTCATCCCCCTTGACTTCAGCCAGGAGGACGTAATGACAGGCACCATCTCGAGGTAACTGACCAGCACTGTGGACATGGCCGACTCCCAGACGCAGGTGATACTGTGGCCTCAACCCAAGAGCTCATGAGGCTAGAGCTGTTGCCACCTTGACAGCATTCTGACACAGGGCATCCGTACGCCACCTGCAGGAGACAGGTTTCTTATGCTCGGAGAATCCGTTCATTAAGTTCTATCCCAGGGATATCTGCATGACCAGAACTGACGGTTCCCAGTGGATCTCCATCACCATGGCTGCCTCTGCCATATCCTGTCCTACTGCTCACCCCGTTAGGGCACTTCATCCTGTTACTTTTAGATCTGCAAGTGTTTGACATGGTACAGTGTGTGTTGCCACAATAGGGAGTTTTTAACATACTGCATGTTTGGCTAAATGTACCCATCTTGTCAAACTCAATAGTCTTGCCTGTCCTGCCCTCCAGTGGTGCAATGGTCCACAGGCCTCCTTTGCTTTGGTTATGGAATGAGGAGAAAGGAGAAGTGTCCTTGCATGGTCTGCCAGAGGCGGCAGACGGTGAGCAAGCATTGTATTGAAGCGTTAGCCATGAAAATTTGGCCAAGCAGAACTTCCCAACAGCTGTAGCTTGCAAGAGTTTGACATGGTGAGTATGTTTAGCCAAATCAGGGAGAGGGACAAAAGCTACCCATTTTGATCGATAATGTCAGGACTGTCATACTTGGGGATTAAACTGCAAAACTGTAAATGATAAGCTTGCTTGTTTCAGTGTTAGAGTATGTACCTGTTACTGGTATGTGTGGAAGGTGAATTGGCACCATGGACAGCATTGATTAAGAATCACATAGACTCTTTAGGGTTCACTGTGGGAGAAGAAAAGTGAATTTTCTTGTTTGTAATTTTCTATGCTTGGCATATATGTAGATATATATAAGCATTTCTTTGTTGATCAGTGATGTGTACATAAACAAACTACTGAACTGAAATGGCACCAAGCAAAAGCTTATGGTGTGCTCAGTGTCAGAAAATTTTACAACAATAAACACATCGGCGGAATTGCATTGTCAACATTGATACGAAAAAGAGAGAGAAAAATGCTAAGTGTTATAAGGGAAAATTGTAGAAAATATGAAACTAAAAAGAAAGGATGGAAGATAGAATGGAACAGGAGAATCTAACAATGCAATTAGACAATCTACACAAGTATCATGATGCCCCCACGCACTTAGACGAATGCTCGGCATATTGTTCGTTATACCATCAAACAGATTATCCCATGGCATGGTATTTGTTTTCCAGGCTACCATTATGGGGTGTACACCTGTGAAAGCTGCAAGGGCTTCTTCAAGCGCACAGTGCAAAACAAAAAGGCGTTCACCTGCCACAAACAGGGCGACTGTGAGGTGAACATCAGCAACAGGAAGAAATGCCCCGCCTGCCGCTACGCCAAGTGCCTCTCCATCGGTATGAAGCTTGAAGGTGAGTTCTGTGGGGTTTCCTTGGAAACACAGTGGTGTTCATGCAAGGAAGTTCTGGAGACTGAAGAGGATGTGGGACAATACCGGTTGTTACATGTCACTTTTGTATGTACACTGTACCATAGCTGTAGCCTCAGGATGCTGTTTCCACATGTACCTCATAAAAATGTGAAGAAAAAAAAAACTGTAGAAATTTCACTATTCTTATAGGCTTTTTGAAACAAATGAAAACAAGAACAGTTGTTGGAATGTGATGGACATACAAGCAGCAGAAGAGGAGCAAATGCACTCTTCATGAGTGTAGAAGATCCAAAAATGCTTCATACAGAACTTGCAACAAAACTTTAATCAAAAGAGCCTGTTCATATTATAAACTCAGAATATGACTGATGTGCAAAAAAATCAAATTAATTTGTTTAAATTTATAAATGGTTATCTGTTTAGAAGATATGTACTTGCTGTGTACTGGGTCTACATTTCAGTCAGTAGTAGTAATAAGGAAAGAAGCACATGTTTTCTTCCCACAGCAGTGTGTCAGAATGGTTCAACACAGGGCCATTAGCTTCTTTCAGAGTGCCTCACCAGTCTAGGAAGGTACCTTTTTCCTCCTTTTCTTTTGTTTGTTTATGCCAGGAGAAGACTGTTTGTTTCTTTCCCTACACAGCGATCCGACAAGACCGAACACGGGGCGGCCGCAGCTCTTACAACGGCTCCATGCCCGTGGTGAAGCCTAGACCTGTGTCAACGCCACGCAAGACCAAGCGAGCGAGCACAGATTCAGGCGATGGAGACCTCAAAGTTGGAGTGATGGCGGCCGTGGCTGACCAGGGAGTGATGGTTCCTGTGGAGGAGGAGAAGAGCCAGGGGCAGCTGGCCGCTATTCTCAACCACTCCACTGCTCATGGACAGCAGGTGACGGAGCATGTCATGGTCAGTGGGATTCATACATGTTATGTTAATTCATTCACACACACACACACACACACACACACACACACCAACACACATACAGACACACACACACATACACACACACACACATACACACACACACACACTTGCACACCAACACACGCACACACACACACACACACACACACACACATATGCGTACACACATGCACACGCACACAAACACACAGACACATACACACACACTCACTCACTCACTCACTCACTCATCCACTCACTCTCACACTCACACTCACACACACACACACACGCACATGCGTCTCTCACTTTCACACATACACACATCTCTGTCCTTCCCCCTCACTTCTCTTCTGTTCTCATCTTTGTTTCTCTCTTCCTCTCTCTTTCTCACCCTCCCACCGCCCACCCTCCCTTGTTCATCTTCAGTTCTCTGTCCTCTGCCTCAGTGTTTCTCCCCCTCCTTCCCACCTTCTGCCTTTGTCTCTCTCTCTCTCTCTCTTGTTCTGTGTCTCTCTCTCTTTTTCTCTCTTTCTCAGTCTTACTGTCCCGGTCTCTGTCCTGATCTCTCGCTCTCTCACCCCCTCTTCCCTTCTTTCCCTCTCTGTTTTCTCTGCATCCCTTTCGCTCTGTCTCACTCTCTCTCCCCCACCTCCCCTCTCTTCACTGTTTCTGTCCCTTTCTTTCTCTCTTCAACCCCCTCCCCCCCACCCCTTCCTTGTTCACCCTCCCTCCCTTACTCTCTGTTTCCATCTCTTCTTCCCTTCCTTTCCTTCTCTTTTTCCCTGTCTCTGTCTCTTTCTGCATGTGTCCCCGTCAGTCTGTCTGTCTGTCCGTGTCTCGTCTGTACACTGCTGGTGGGAGTGACCCGCTGTCTCCAACCTTCTCCCTCACAGGGCCCACCAGTGCCGGAGTTGCTGACCGACATCATGAACCTGGAACCTCTGCTGGCTGATGACAACGTGGAGGCGGAGGCGGAGGTGGAGGGGCTGACGGAGGAACAGGTGTTCTACAACTACCTCATGCAGCTGACGGAACGCCGCCTCTACAAGCTGGTCCGCTGGGCCCGAAACCTGCCCCAGTTTGGAGCCATATCAGTAAGCTTGAGGAAGGTGGAGGAGGGGGTGGTGGTGGTGGTGGTGGGGGGGGGGGGGGGGGGTAGGGGGAAGGATGGTGGTGGGGGAGGTTAGGGGAGGGGAGCTGTAGGGAAATATCTGTCCTGCTGAAAGCATTCCTGGGCCTGGTTGGCCATACAGGATTTTTTGCAGTGTTGTCCTGCACCCAGGGTCCTGAGTTCACTCTTTGGTGAGATGGCCAGATTAGAGGTGAGAATGCCAGATTAGAGGTGAGACGGCCAATTAGATGTGAGACGGCCAGATTAGATGTGAGACGGCCAGATTAGAGGTGAGACGGCCAGATTAGAGATGAGACGACCAGATTAGAGGTGAGACGGCCAGATTAGAGATGAGACGGCCAGAGTAGAGGTGAGACGGCCAGATTAGAGGTGAGACGGCCAGATTAGAGATGAGACGGCCAGATTAGAGGTGAGACGGCCAGATTAGAGATGAGACGGCCAGATTAGAGGTGAGACGGCCAGATTAGAGATGAGACGGCCAGAGTAGAGGTGAGACGGCCAGATTAGAGGTGAGACGGCCAGATTAGAGATGACATGGCCAGATTAGAGGTGAGACGGCCAGATTAGAGGAGGATTTCCTCCTCACAGTCAACAGCTTTTCTTACCACTACAAGTTATTTGGATAAGATTTTAAGCCGATAGCTTGAATGGGACTGTGTGCGCTGCGGAAGAAAAAAGCCATGAAAGGTGTACAGGCCATCGTGAGCTGGCGAGACCGATGACACACAGAGGAAAGAACACAACCTTGAAGCATACGCACAGGTGTCGTGTTTTAATATGATCTGTGGACTTCCAGGACTGAATGTTGCTTACCCAGATTCTTGAATTAAAGATGTTCATTGAGTTCTGAGTGTTGCTACCCAGTTTGTTGGATTGAAAGTGGTCCCATAAGGAAGCTCTCCTGAATGTTTAACGTGGTAGTCCTAGTCAGGGAACTAACAGGATTTTTTTTTTCTTAACCTGTGGAAGATTTAGGATGAGACCTCAGTTATTCTGCTATGGTTTTGAAAAAAAATTACATATGTTCTGATTGTTTTCCTCCATTTCTTTCCATTTCAGGCGGAAGTTCTATTGGAATGCATGTTCTTTTGCTATTGCTCTTTGTGTAATGTCTGTGTGTGGTGGAATCTGTGGCAGTGATATTTTCTTTTTCGCTTTTGCTGCTCTTGTATAATGTCAGTGGGTGGTTGACACTGTGGAAATGTTTTTTTTTTCTCTTTTGTTGCTCTTGTGTGTAGTCCATGTGTGGTGGACTCTGGAAGTAATATCTTCTTTTTCTTTTGTTGCTCTTGTATAATGTCAAAGTAGTGGACTTTGTGGAAGTGAAATTTTCTGTTCTCTTTTGTTGCTCTTATATGATGTCTTTAGGTGGTGGATAATGTTGCACTTGCAGTGATATTTTCTTTTTGTCTTTTGTTGCTCTTGTGTAATGTCCATGTGTGGTGGACATTATGGCAGAGATGTTTTCTTTTTCTCTTTTGTCGTTCCTGTGGCTAGAGCCACCTGGCCTCTGTTAACTTGTGTGTGTGTATGGAGGAAAAATATACAAACAAGCAAGATGACATAAAAAGTTTCTGATTTTTTTCGTAAATAAATGAACCGAGATTCAAAACTATATCATATTGCTGGATTGACAAAAGTATGAGTGGGACATCATGTTGTATTTAATTTTAAATACTGATCATTGTTCCAAAATACTGAAAACTTTTGCTCTGAATACTGAACAGCCGTGGAAAGGGTGAACAGGTCAGCATGAAATATGCTTGCAGCATAGATCAACATCCCTATGGAATTTGACATGGGGGCTGGAACAGTTCAGTTGGTAGCGCGTCCGACCCTTAATCGTGGTGATCCTGGCTTTGTGGGTTTTAGTCTCCACTGGGCCGTTTTGATACAGGGAGATTTTTACCTCAGGGTTGATATGACTCCTTCTAATGAGACTATAAACTGAGGTTTGGTGTGTGAACATACACATCTTGCGCACACTTAAAATCTCATTACCACTTTTCAGACAAGAAGGCCAGTTTGGCCATCGGTATGGATGACATACAATTCATAGCATGCACCCTGCATAAAAAATCAAAAGAATAAAACAAAAAAGGCAGAGTGACTGGAATTGACTGAATGACACAGGGAAATAACTGAATGTAGCGACAGCAGGCAGGCAGCTCTTTGGTCAGCTCTACTCAGGTAGGCAGCACGTTGGGTAAATGATGGCATGGACTGTAAAGTGCTGGGAGCTTGATTTCTAACCGAGGACAGATGCAATATAAGTACTCACGATAATAATAATAATGTTAATACCTGTGCTATCTTCGCAGACAGACGACCAGATCCTGCTGCTCCAGAACTGCTGGTCCGACCTGCTGGCCCTGAACGTGTGCTGGAGGTCGCTGAAGTCGGGGCCGGTCCTCAACATCTCGGCCACCCACTCCATCTCCCTGGAGCAGGCGGAGGCCCTGGGGTTCGGCGACGTCACAGCCCGCCTGCTGAGCATCGCCGACAGTCTGGAGCAGCTGGGGATGGACAGCTACGAGTATGTGGCCCTGAAGGTGCTTCTGCTGATATCACCTGGTAGGTGTTTGGAGCGCACGTCTTTGCCCTCATGGGTAGTAGTGTTTTGTATTGGGGGATTGTTCTGCAGATATGGTAGGTGTTTAGGGTGCACGTCTTTGCCCTCATGGATAGTAGTGTTTTGTATTGGGGGATTGTTGTGCTGATATGGTAGGTGTTTAGGGTGCACGTCTTTGCCCTCATGGATAGTAGTGTTTTGTATTGGGGGATTGTTGTGCTGATATGGTAGGTGTTTAGGGTGCACGTCTTTGCCCTCATGGGTAGTGGTGTTTTGTATTGGGGGATTGTTGTGCTGATACACCTGGTAGGTGGTTAGGGTGCACGTCTTTGCCCTCATGGATAGTAGTGTTTTATATTGGGGATTGTTGTGCTGATACACCTGATAGGTGTTTGGAGCGCACGTCTTTGCCCTCAAGGGTAGTAGTGTTTTATATTGGGGGATTGTTGTGCTGATACACCTGGTAGGTGTTTGGAGCGCACATCTTTGCCCTCATGGGTAGTGGTGTTTTGTATTGGGGGATTGTTGTGCTGATACACCTGGTAGGTGTTTGGAGCGCACGTCTTTGCCCTCATGGGTAGTAGTGTTTTGTATTGGGGGATTGTTGTGCTGATATGGTAGGTGTTTGGAGCGCACGTCTTTGCCCTCATGGATAGTAGTGTTTTGTATTGGGGGATTGTTGTGCTGATATGGTAGGTGGTTAGAGTGCACGTCTTTGCCCTCATGGATAGTAGTGTTTTGTATTGGGGGATTGTTGTGCTGATATGGTAGGTGGTTAGAGTGCACGTCTTTGCCCTCATGGATAGTAGTGTTTTGTATTGGGGGATTGTTGTGCTGATACACCTGGTAGGTGGTTAGAGTGCACGTCTTTGCCCTCATGGATAGTAGTGTTTTGTATTGGGGGATTGTTGTGCTGATATGGTAGGTGGTTAGAGTGCACGTCTTTGCCCTCATGGATAGTAGTGTTTTGTATTGGGGGATTGTTGTGCTGATATGGTAGGTGGTTAGAGTGCACGTCTTTGCCCTCATGGATAGTGGTGTTTTGTATTGGGGGATTGTTGTGCTGATATGGTAGGTGGTTAGGGTGCACGTCTTTGCCCTCATGGATAGTAGTGTTTTGTATTGGGGGATCGTTGTGCTGATATGGTAGATGGTTAGAGTGCACGTCTTTGCCCTCATGGATAGTGGTGTTTTGTATTGGGGGATTGTTGTGCTGATATCACCTGGTAGGTGGTTAGGGTGCACGTCTTTGCCCTCATGGGTAGTGGTGTTTTGTATTGGGGGATTGTTGTGCTGATATGGTAGGTGGTTAGGGTGCACGTCTTTGCCCTCATGGATAGTGGTGTTTTGTATTGGGGGATTGTTGTGCTGATATGGTAGGTGGTTAGGGTGCACGTCTTTGCCCTCATGGATAGTAGTGTTTTGTATTGGGGGATTGTTGTGCTGATATGGTAGGTGGTTAGAGTGCACGTCTTTGCCCTCATGGATAGTAGTGTTTTGTATTGGGGGATTGTTGTGCTGATATGGTAGGTGGTTAGAGTGCACGTCTTTGCCCTCATGGATAGTGGTGTTTTGTATTGGGGGATTGTTGTGCTGATATGGTAGGTGGTTAGGGTGCACGTCTTTGCCCTCATGGGTAGTGGTGTTTTGTATTGGGGGATTGTTGTGCTGATGCACCTGATAGGTGTTTGGAGCGCACGTCTTTGCCCTCATGGGTAGTGGTGTTTTGTATTGGGGGATTGTTGTGCTGATATGGTAGGTGGTTAGAGTGCACGTCTTTGCCCTCATGGATAGTAGTGTTTTGTATTGGGGATTGTTGTGCTGATATGGTAGGTGGTTAGGGTGCACGTCTTTGCCCTCATGGGTAGTAGTGTTTTGTATTAGGGGATTGTTGTGCTGATATCACCTGGTAGGTGTTTGGGGTACATGTCTTTGCCATTATGGGTAGTAGTGTTTTATATTGGGGCATTGTTGAGCTGATGTGGTAGGTGTTTAGGGTGTACGTCTTTGCTGTTGTGGGTAGTAGCGTTTTATATTGGGGTATTGTTCTGCTGATATTACCTGGTGGGTGTTTGGGGTACATGTCTTTGTCATTATGGGTAGTAGTGTTTTATATTGGGGCATTGCTGTGCTGATATGGTAGGTGTTTAGGGTGTACGTCTTTGCCCTTATGGGTAGTAGTGTTTTATATTGGGGCATTGCTGTGCTGATATGGTAGGTGTTTAGGGCGCATGTCTTTGTCATTATGGGTAGTAGTGTTTTATATTGGGGCATTGCTGTGCTGATATGGTAGGTGTTTAGGGCGCATGTCTTTGTCATTATGGGTAGTAGTGTTTTATATTGGGGCATTGCTGTGCTGATATGGTAGGTGTTTAGGGCGCATGTCTTTGTCATTATGGGTAGTAGTGTTTTATATTGGGGCATTGCTGTGCTGATATGGTAGGTGTTTAGGGTGTACGTCTTTGCCCTTATGGGTAGTAGTGTTTTATATTGGGGCATTGTTGTGGTGATATGGTAGGTGTTTGGGGTGCATGCCTTTGCTGTTATGGGTAGTAATGTTTTATATTAGGGGATTGTTGTACTGATATCACCTGGTAGGTGTTTGGGGTACATGTCTTTGCCGTTATGGGTAGTAGTGTTTTATATTGGGGCATTGTAGTGCGGATATGGTAGATGTTTGGGGCGCATGTCTTTGCCCTTATGGGTAGTAGTGTTTTGTATTGGGGGATTGTTGTACTGATATCACCTGGTAGGTATTTGGAGTACATGTCTTTGCCGTTATGGGTAGTAGTGTTTTATATTGGGGCATTGTTGTGCTGATATGGTAGGTGTTTGGGGCGCATGTCTTTGCCCTTATGGGTAGTAGTGTTTTGTATTGGGGGATTGTGCTGATATCACCTGGCAGGTGTTCGTGGTACTGATCTTCACCCATATGGGTAGTACTGTTTCATATTGGGGATTTTTATGCTGACATCATGTCAAAACAGATGGGTGCACAGGCCTGCAGTGAACTACATGTGAATCTTTGGTTCTCAGGTAGAGCATGAATTACTGCCAAAGTGCTCCATGACCTGTATGCAGCATAGGGGAAAGAAAGGAAAGTAACTTTTGAAGAAATTTCGGTAGGGGGGAGGGGAGGTTGTCAGTGCCCTATATTCCTCTCAACTGTGAATTGCTCCTCGCAGTTCTTGGAAGTAAGATACTCTTGTCAGATTTTTTGTTGGGCCACATAATCTGCCTAACAGGGAGGTAATTTACTAGAAAAACACTGGGGGTGGGGGGTGGGGGGGGGGGGGGGGAAGATAATTTTGAATGGGAGGGAATGCTGATTGGGAGAAATATTCGGTGTAGACATCGAAAGAGTCTTCCAGAAAATCAGCCTTCGAAAGAAAGGAGCGTCTGAATAGGGAGAGGCTTCAGCAGCAGCGTTTTTTTTTGTTTGTTTTTTGCCCCCCTGCTATCTTGTCTTACGTGCCACTGCCTCCACACCACTTACCATGGCTGCTCTTGCACAGCTACACACTTTCTCCTCCAGTTGCAGTGCAGTGGCAGTCCATGTTCGAGTCTTCATGAGGCAGCTACCAGAAGAGACAGCGCACTGCACGCAGTCACTTCAGCAGTGTTCATTGGTGGCTGGCCTGATCCTACATAGGCAGGCACCATTTGATAAGCCCCCGGCTGTTGACAGGGGTAACTCAGTGGCCCGGGCTGATGACAGGGGTAACTCAGTGGCCCCGGCTGATGACGGGGGTAACTCAGTGGCCCTGGCTAATGACGGGGGTAACTCAGTGGCCCCAGCTGATGACGGGGGTAACTCAGTGGCCCCGGCTGATGACAGGGGTAACTCAGTGGCCCCGGCTGATGACAGGGGTAACTCAGTGGCCCTGGCTAATGACGGGGGTAACTCAGTGGCCCCGGCTGATGACGGGGGTAACTCAGTGGCCCCGGCTGATGACGGGGGTAACTCAGTGGCCCCGGCTGATGACGGGGGTAACTCAGTGGCCCCGGCTGATGACGGGGGTAATTCAGTGGCCCCGGCTGATGACGGGGGTAATTCAGTGGCCCCGGCTGATGACGGGGGTAACTCAGTGGCCCGGCTGATTACAGGGGTAACTCAGTGGCCCCGGCTGATGACAGGGGTAACTCAGTGGCCCCGGCTGATGACGGGGGTAACTCAGTGGCCCCGGCTGATGACGGGGGTAACTCAGTGGCCCCGGCTGATGACAGGGGTAACTCAGTGGCCTCGGCTGATGACAGGGGTAACTCAGTGGCCCCGACTGATGACAGGGGTAACTCAGTGGCCCTGGCTGATTACAGGGGTAACTCAGGGGTAACTCAGTGGCCCGGCTGATTACAGGGGTAACTCAGTGGCCCCGGCAGATGACAGGGGTAACTCAGTGGCCCCGGCTGATGACAGGGGTAACTCAGTGGTGGAGACAGCCTGAGTGAGCCTCCCACCCTGGAGGAGGACGACACGTCTGTCCAGCAGCTGTCCCCTTAAACTTGCTGATGCCATTGGCCTTGACCTGAACCTTACAGTGGGTGTGAACGTGAAGCGGAAGTCAACGCTAAGGTCAGAAAGAGAGCTGTGCCTGAAGGGCATCTGAATTGGAGTTTTATTGATGACGATCGTTGAAGGTGATGAAGATGAGGCAGTGGAGTTCCATAGAAATCAGAACTGTTAGACAGGGTGTTACTGGCCCTGTTCAGACCTGTCAGCGAGACAAATACTCCACGGTGTTACTCAGTAACTGTGTTCACTATATATCCCGCCGTCAACCAGGCCAGAGAGAGAGAGTCACCTGCAGTGCTTGTCAGGAAATTAGATCAGCACTCTCAGAGCCACATATATCGAGGAAAGCCTCCACTGCTCCAGGAATCTGCAGATTTCAGCAGAGTATAAAAATGGGAATCTGTCAAAAAACTGAAAAATGTCACCGCAAGAAAAAGGAGAAAAACATTGGGGGGGGTGGGGGGGGGGGGGGGGGGGGGGGAGACAGTGGAATTCCCAGTGCTGTGGTCCTGTTTTGTTGGTATGTGAGCAGGTGACACCGTCATATTAGAAACTGGTGTAAACTTCTTCGTGTGAGTTGGCACTTTACCATATTGGGTTATCGGGTTGCAGATGAACAGTGTCATGCTCGAACATCGTAGATCAGTGTGATGCTGACAAAGTGAAGTAGACTGATGAAAGCTGTGCCAACAAATGGTCCTGGTTGAAGAAGATGGACAACCACGTTGCTGATTCTCTATTCTACTCTCAGATTTCTATCTTATCTGAAAGTTTAGAAAAAGTATTTATAAGGCTCCACCGAAAAATCTAGACAAACGAATCACAAGGCAAAACGTTTTGATCTTTTAGGTCTTCTTCAGGCAAGATACACAACACTGAGGACAACGAAAATGAATGAGCAATCACTTAATCTTCGTCCAATTCAGCGCAAGATGGGCATTAAAGGGGGCAAGGGGATACATACCTGTCAGACCAACCGTAGAATTGTAGCTGTTTTTTAACTTTCCTTTAGTGGGAGCCCCAACGGAGTGAGTGACTGGAAGTTGACTGCCCATGTGTGCGCCTCTCTGTCCTCCATGCCAGACATGAAGGGCCTGAGGGAGCCGGGCAAGGTACAGGAGTGAGTGAGTGGAAGTTGACTGGCCATGTGTGTAACTGTCTGTCCTCCATGCCAGACGTGAAGGGCCTGAGGGAGCCAGGCAAGGTACAGGAGTGAGTGAGTGGAAGTTGACTGGCCATGTGTGTAACTCTCTGTCCTCCATGCCAGACGTGAAAGGCCTGAGGGAGCCGGGCAAGGTGCAGGAGTACCAGGAGAAGCTGTCGGAGGCCCTGATGACCTACACCGCCGCCCACCACACCCACGCCCCCGCCAAGTTCGGGGAGATGCTGCTGCGTCTGCCGGAGCTGGCCCGCATCTCGTTCCTGGCCAAGGAGATCCTGCTGGGCGCCCTGCCCCCCTCCTCAACCGCCACCAGCCTTCTGGTAGAGCTCCTCAAGGAGAGAACGCTGCCAAGGATTAGCAGGGGAGTGGGAGGGGAAAGGTGGGGTGAGGGATGCTTGTGGTACGGGAGTTGTGAGCCATGTAGGTTTTTTTTGTTTTGTTTTTGTGAAGTGGAACAGAATGCTGTTTTTAAAGAGGAACGGACAGATGGGTTGGAGGAGGTGTGTGGGAGCGGCTGGGAGTTGTGAGGCGTTGCAGAGTCTTTTGGACTTGAGCACGGAGAGCAGTGAGGTTGTAGGTTTTAGAGCTGCCATGATACAGCCCCCAGTGTTCAGAATTGGCCCAAAACAGCATGATGTGGATGAGACTGGAGACCAAGGGCATTGTAATAGATGTTATTGAGACATTGAGCTTGGACAGCATTGGGGTGGTCGAGGGCATCACAGAGTTATCTAAATTGGACACAGTATTGGGTGGTAGAGGGCGCTACTGTGTTATCTAAATTGGACACAGTATGGGGTGGTGGAGGGCATCACAGAGTTGTCCAGCTTGGACAACATTGGGTGGTAGAGGGCATTACTGAGTTATCCAGCTTGGACAACATTGGGTGGTAGAGGGTGTCACTGAGTTATCCACCTTTGAAAGTCCTGTGAGTGCAGGTTTTAGGGAATCTTTGAACTTGGAGGGCATGGAGAATAGTGGAGGGTGTCATGGATCTCTGAACTTTGAGAACATGGGGGTTATGAGGCTTGTTACTGGGTCTGATTATGGAAAATAAGGGTGCTGTAGAGGGTGACAGGTCTGAGATTCTTCGTCATCTGTTAGACTTGCAGCTTCCTTTAGAAGAGTTAGGGACTGTGTGCTTGTCGACTGATTGCTTTGAACTTTGAGAATTGTGTGACCTGCACCTTCATAAGTTAATATTACTAGTTCTTTTTCTTAAACATGATATTGACCAGTGTGCTTTTAAAAGTGACGTTGATGTTCCACTGCTTTGATCTGTTCTGGGTCCTCGTTCCACAGCCTGATAGCCCATGGGAGTGAAGAAAACCAGTCAGCATTTGTTCTTGATCTTGTATCTCTTAACAGTCTGCTTACTAGGCATTTGTTGTATTCATTTTGGTATCTTCCAAAGATCAAGTCTTGTTCCATACAATTGTATCTCCAGAGAGCTAAGCCAGATTTGTGAGCTTTGAGAACAGAGACAAGGGACTGGTGTTGGAGGTAGGGGAAGGGTGAAAATAGGAGTGGAAGAAGGTTGTTGGGGGTGTCAGTGGGTATCCTAGCCTGTAGAGCAGGAGATTCGTTATGAGTGCTACTGAGGTTTTGATGGGAGTTAGAGAGCAAGGGTGTCACTTTTCATCCCTGACCGAGTTGAGAGAGAGAGCAGAGGAGCTTTGTTGGGGATGTCGTTGTGAGTGTGTTGGACGGGGGACCATGTGGACCGCCTGGCTGGGGCTGAGAAGACTAGGCTTGTCTCGCTGGCCTGAGGGACTCTGCAGATGTGTTTGATGTGAAGAGCACTGCTAGGCCAGCTAGGAGTAAGAAATGGGCGTCATTTCTAAATAGTCTGTACCTCTAGCTGGTGTGAGTCACACTGGAAATGGATCTGGTATCGAAGAATGCATCCAGTTTAGCTATGAACAAAAACCGGGCGTCCTATGGATATGACTGCACATCTGGCAGAGAGAATGCGGTCGAAGACGTCAGTGTACCTGTTTTCAGCAAACCTGTAGTTCAGGGAGCCTCTACTTTTTGTCTTGCTCTTCTTTGAATTTTTCTCTCCTTCGTTTCATTTTTTTCCCAATAGCATAGTGAATTCAATGAGGAAATAGCCTAAATGTTCTACATATATGAAATTAACATACCAGTTGGCATATTACACTGGTTTGGCCTCAAGAGAGCTGTCTTCTGAAGGACGTTTTTCAGTGGGGTCTTGAATAGGGGAGAATTGGGGAGTGAAATACTCCAGGACCGTCAGTGTTTGCTGCTGCTGTTAATTCATTGTTATGGACTTCCATCTGCTGTATGTTTGGCTTGGGGCAAACTACTGATCAATCTCTACGTGAACGGCTGGTTGGGACTGTGGAAGATTTGAAGGTGAGATAGCAGGCGAGAATTTGCAGAGGGACATGTCAGTGGTGGATGGGTATGGGGTGCTAGATATGAATGAATATGGATGAATGAATTTAGAGTTATGCGCTAGTTTATCAGTGCATTTATAGTTTGATCCCGATTGAGTGATATACTGATTAACTGCCTGACTGACTTTCTGATCGGTGGATTAGTTGAATGCCATCTCGCCTTACTGAATGGGAAGTGGCAAGGCTGTATGAGTCGCGGATTGATCGTCCAAATGCGCATTCTTGACAGACTGTTGATCGACTGATTGTTTGATCATTTGACTGACAAATGGATTGATAATGACTGTTATTATTATCATTTTTCTATATGAAGAGATTTGTGATTGATTCGACAGGCTGAGTAATAGAGGGATGAGATGATTGCTGGCTGATTGATTCACTGACAGTACAAAGCATTGAAATCCGTACTGGTGCTAGACTCTAGGCGTGGGTTGGTCTGTGTGGAACAATTGCTGGATTGCAATGGTAGAAATTGGTGTTTGATTTGGGTGACATGAACTGGCACTGATGATTCTAGATTCCACAGTTTTAAGAGTGGTTGATGCAAAGAGTTTCTGAGTGGCCAACCCACGGAGTTTGTTTGCTCATTGTGATGCCAGTGCCTAAGTTGCGACATGGATGTTTCTGACATGTTTCACTGTGCATTTTGCTCTCAAAATCTATTTGCGCACGCGTGTGTTTATGCATGTGGTTTTTTGTGTGTGTGCATGTGTGATTTTATGTGTGTATGTGGGTGTTTTTTTGTATGTGAATCTGTATATCAGTTTATTTGTAAATGTTTGTGTATGTGTATATGTGTGTGTTAGCTACCTCTTGGTTAAAGCATTACTGTGGTGTCAAAGTGTGAATGTATAATGTGCCTCTGTGTTGATGGAAACTAGATTGGTAACCATAGACCAGATACAGTTGGATTTCTGTTCTGTTAGAAAGCAGACCGGTAACCATAGACAGTTGGATTTCTGTTCTGTTAGAAAGCAGACCGGTAACCATAGACAGTTGGATTTCTGTTCTGTTAGAGAGCAGACGGTAACCATAGACAGTTGGATTTCTGTTCTGTTAGAAAGCAGACCAGTAACCATAGACAGTTGGATTTTTGTTCTGTTAGAAAGCAGACCGGTAACCATAGACAGTTGGATTTCTGTTCTGTTAGAAAGCAGACCGGTAACCATAGACAGTTGGATTTCTGTTCTGTTGGAAAGCAGAGTGGTAACCATAGACCATAGACAGTTGGATGTCTGTTCTGTTGGAAAGCAGAGTGGTAACCATAGACCAGATACAGTTGGATTTCTGTTCTGTTGGAAAGCAGAGTGGCAATCATAGACCATAGACAGTTGGATTTCTGTTCTGTTGGAAAGCAGAGTGGCAATCATAGACCATAGACAGTTGGATTTCTGTTCTGTTGGAAGGCAGACCGGTAACCATAGACTATAGACAGTTGGATGTCTGTTCTGTTGGAAAGCAGAGTGGCAGCCATAGACCATAGACAGTTGGAGTCTGTTCTGTTGGAAAGCAGAGTGGCAGCCATAGACCATAGACAGTTGGATGTCTGTTCTGTTGGAAAGCAGAGTGGCAGCCATAGACCATAGACAGTTGGATGTCTGTTCTGTTGGAAAGCAGAGTGGCAGCCATAGACCATAGACAGTTGGACGTCTGTTCTGTTGGAAAGCAGAGTGGCAGCCATAGACCATAGACAGTTGGACGTCTGTTCTGTTGGAAAGCAGAGTGGCAGCCATAGACCATAGACAGTTGGATGTCTGTTCTGTTGGAAAGCAGAGTGGCAGCCATAGACCATGGACAGTTGGACGTCTGTTCTGTTGGAAAGCAGAGTGGCAGCCATAGACCATAGACAGTTGGACGTCTGTTCTGTTGGAAAGCAGAGTGGCAGCCATAGACCATAGACAGTTGGACGTCTGTTCTGTTGGAAAGCAGAGTGGCAGCCATAGACCATAGACAGTTGGACGTCTGTTCTGTTGGAAAGCAGAGTGGCAGCCATAGACCATAGACAATTGGACGTCTGTTCTGTTGGAAAGCAGAGTGGCAGCCATAGACCATAGACAGTTGGACGTCTGTTCTGTTGGAAAGCAGAGTGGCAGCCATAGACCATAGACAGTTGGACGTCTGTTCTGTTGGAAAGCAGAGTGGCAGCCATAGACCATAGACAGTTGGACGTCTGTTCTGTTGGAAAGCAGAGTGGCAGCCATAGACCATGGACAGTTGGACGTCTGTTCTGTTGGAAAGCAGAGTGGCAGCCATAGACCATGGACAGTTGGACGTCTGTTCTGTTGGAAAGCAGAGTGGCAGCCATAGACCATAGACAGTTGGACGTCTGTTCTGTTGGAAAGCAGAGTGGCAGCCATAGACCATGGACAGTTGGACGTCTGTTCTGTTGGAAAGCAGAGTGGCAGCCATAGACCATGGACAGTTGGACGTCTGTTCTGTTGGAAAGCAGAGTGGCAGCCATAGACCATGGACAGTTGGACGTCTGTTCTGTTGGAAAGCAGAGTGGCAGCCATAGACCATAGACAGTTGGACGTCTGTTCTGTTGGAAAGCAGAGTGGCAGCCATAGACCATAGACAGTTGGATGTCTGTTCTGTTTCATTTTTCCCTGGGTGCTGCCATTCTTGTCTCAGTTCAACAGACTGCAGGACCGATTCTGTGGAGTGGGAAATAAGGGACAGAAGGGCGAGTCAAAACTCCTGTACACCTACAAAAACGGCGGCAGGTTGGGCCATATATTCACGTAAGAAGTGAGAGAGTCTCAGGTTTGTGATTCAAGTTTCAAACAGGGCAGGTTTTTTTTTTTTTTTTTTTTTTATGTATTCTTGTATTTATTTATTTATTTTGTTTGTTTTTCTTGGTTTTTCTTTTGCTCCTCCTTTCTACCACATCTACAGGGGTCAGTCTGAGCGCTGACCTTTTGGCAGAGGTGATAAAAGCCAGTCCCTGGGTATGCCATGCATTCAGTGTGTGTTAAAATGTACCCATGGCAAGAAGAGAGTGGCCTGTGGTAGAAGTCTGAAGAAAAAGATCCACTGAAGAAAAGATCCCTGAAGAATAGATTCACTGAAGAAAAGATCCCCTGAAGAATAGATTCACTGAAGAAAAGATCCCCTGAAGAATAGATTCACTGAAGAAAGATCTGCTGAAGAAAAGATCCACTGAAGAAAAGATTCACTGAAGAAAAGATTCACTGAAGAATAGATTCACTGAAGAATAGATTCAGTGAAGAAAAGATCCCCTGAAGAATAGATTCAGTGAAGAAAAGATCCCCTGAAGAAAAGATTCACTGAAGAAAGATCTGCTGAAGAAAAGATTCACTGAAGAAAAGATACACTGAAGAAAAGATCCACTGAAGAGAAGATCCACTTCGCCTGGTAAACAAGAACATGCTCGGGCCGCAGATCAAAGAAAAGAAAAAGAAATATGTGTGGCACTGGACTGTGGCAACGTGCACTTATCAAAGAAAAGAAAAAGAAATATGTGTGGCACTGGACTGTGGCAACGTGCACTTATCAAAGAAAAGAAAAAGAAATATGTGTGGCACTGGACTGTGGCAACGTGCACTTCAAGGGGAGCAGCTTCAACGGCATACAGAGAAATCTTGTTGCTGGTGTTCTACAGTACAAAACAAAACACTGGCATCGGTGCGTACATGGACACATCACAGGTGTGGAGGCACATGTAGATTCATGCATGCGTGCACACACACACGCACACACGCGCGCACACACACACACACACACACACTCTCACACTAAGGCTTTGCAACACCACTTACCGTAACAACCAGCAGACTGTAAAAGCAGTAAATCCATTTACCACAATATGCCTTTTGAAAAAAATGATGTAATTTGATTTTTGCAACATTTCAGTGACACTCCTAGGAGAGCCAAAAGCAGAACAGTTCAGTCTATACCTATGGTCTTTGGCTGCACTGAAATCGAACAGAGTGAAATCTGATTTTTCTGGCAGGCAAGAGGGATGTCTGGACCGGTATTCAGTAGTGCCAACAGTCAACAAGGAAACAAAATGGCAATTTATCCACGAATGAGTGTGCTAAGAGTTGGCTCCCCTGTCTCAATTCTTGCCACCAACATTCATTCGTAAATTTCTGTTGTTCAGCTCCAGGGTTTTAAAAAGCCTTCATAATAGGAGTTGAGGAAAATCATAGCTTATTGTATGACATTCTTTAGGGACAATAAATGAAGAAAGTGCAAATCTCATTGCTGTTTATCCATTAATTTTGATCTTAGTTCGAGAGTTGAGTACAGTATGAGCTGAATGAAAATAAAGGGGATGAAGGGAGAAAGAGGAGGGAATGAAAAACATAAAATTATCTGCCTAAAATGGATTCAGAATTAAACAAAAATGTTTTTTCTGCGTAAATGTGATTTCCCCCCCATCCCATGTGTTTCCACCTGACGCCTTCTAGTTATAAAGTTTGCAGACCGTTCACAGCTCCCTGAGATCAGATGGATACTACATTGTTTTTGCTTGGGTTCCCAGCCATGTGGGCATTCAAGGCAACAGGCTGGTTGATCAGCTTGCCAGGAGGGCCCCATGGAAAGAGTTGAGCAGATTGTCTGTCCCTCACACTGATCTGAAACTCAAAACCTAGGCATATGTCAAAGACCTCTGGCAAGAGGAATGGAACTTGCAGATGGATAACGAACGATTTAAAATCCAGCCAGACCTGACAGAGTTTTTACGATGTTCCCAAGGTGGCCATAAAGAAGAAACAGTTTTGTGCTGTTTGCATACAAGCCATTCCTTTTACACCCATTCTTATCTTTTAAAAGGTGAAGAAGCTCTGTGGTGCATTCCATGTCGCGTACCGCTCACAGTGAAACATACTCTTTTAGAGTGTTGATACTTGTGTGATGTGAGGCACAAACATTTTACTGCAGACTCCATAAAAAGGCTGTTCAGAGATGTCCCACCTGGTATGATTTTTGAATTTCTGAAAGAAATAACATTTTTCATCTCATCTAAGATTTTAGAGAGGGAAGATGTTTAACAAAATTTTCGGTGTGTTTTTTTAAATTGTGTTTTAAAACTTGTGTGAATGAGGGTCTTTTTTATGAGTTGTGAGTTGACTTCAAAGCGGTGACAGCCCTGATATGGTCCTTTGCGGTCGGCTGGGCTATAAGCGACATTACTTACTTGTTTAGACAATTCACAGATCACTGGAAATTCTCAAAAAGGCCAATCAAGGCTGCTGTCTGTGGAAGGTTCATGGTAACTTGGTGTGTGTATGGGACACAAGATGGATCGGTAATGTTGTTCATGTCATAACTTTACCTCGTCTGTTCTATGGTCGCTATGCCTGTTTTGTTTTGTGTTTTTAATTGGTTGAAGAAAAAACATAAGACATTGTTTGGTCAGACCACACCTCTCAGTGGCATCATGCTGCTTGCCCTTGCCTGAAAGTTTGGTGTAAATGTGGCTTCATCAGCATTTCTCCTTCCTCCCTCTTGCTGCTACTATCTCCCCATTTTTGGGTGTTTCTTCGGCAGCTTGTTTCTGCATTTCACGCTGATTGCAGAATAATTTTGCCATCAAAAAAAAAAAAAAGGTCTGCCTGCTTGGTTTCGAGAAGTGCATAGGTTCAGTGTGTTGACAATGAGTTAAGTTTATAGTTTAGTGTGTTGACTCTGAGCTAAGTGTGTAGCTTTAGTGTGTTGACACTGACCTAAGTGTGTAGGTTTAGTGTTTTGACGCTTAGCTAAGTGTGTAGGTTTAGTGTGTTGACACTGAGCTAAGTGTTTAGGTTTAGTGTGTTGACCTGAGCTAAGTGTATTGGTTCAGTGTGTTGACACTGAGCTAAGTGTGTAGGTTTAGTGTGTTGACACTGAGCTAAGTGTGTAGGTTTAGTGTGTTGACCTGAGCTAAGTGTGTTGGTTTAGTGTGTTAACACTGAGCTAAGTGTGTAGGTTTAGTGTGTTGACCTGAGCTAAGTGTGTTGGTTTAGTGTGTTGACACTGAGCCAAGTGTGCGGCTTTAGTGTGTTGACACTGAGCCAAGTGTGTAGGTTTAGTGTGTTCACACTGAGCTAAGTGTGTAGGTTTATTGTGTTGACCTGAGCTTAGTGTGTAGGTTTAGTGTGTTGACACTGAGCTAAGTGTGTAGGTTTAGTGTGTTGACACTGAGCTAAGTGTGTAGGTTTAGTGTGTTGACCTGAGCTAAGTGTGTTGGTTCAGTGTGTTGACACTGAGCTAAGTGTGTAGGTTTAGTGTGTTGACACTGAGCTAAGTGTGTTGTGTGTTGACACTGAGCTAAGTGTGTAGGTTTAGTGTGTTGACACTGAGCTAAGTGTGTAGTGTGTTGACACTGAGCCAAGTGTGTAGGTTTAGTGTGTAGACACTGAGCTACAGTGTGTATGTTTAGTTTGTTGACTCTGAGCTAAGTGCGTAGCTTTAGTGTGTTGACACTGACCTAAGTGTGTAGGATTAGTTTATTGACTCTAAGCTAAGTGTGTAGGTTTAGTGTGTTGACACTGAGCTAAGTGTGTAGGTTTAGTTTATTGACTCTAAGCTAAGTGTGTAGGTTTAGTGTGTTGACACTGAACTAAGTGTGTAGTGTGTTGACACTGAGCCAAGTGTGTAGGTTTAGTGTGTAGACACTGAGCTACAGTTTGTAAGTTTAGTTTGTTGACTCTGAGCTAAGTGTGTAGATGTAGTATGTTGACACTGAGCTAAGTGTGTAGGTTTAGTGTGTTGACACTGAGCTAAGTATGTAAGTTTAGTGTGTTGACACTGAGCTAACTGTGTAAGTTTAGTGTGTTGACACTTAGCTACATACAGTGTGAGGTGTGGAACTTCAGGTTTTGATTGAGGAAGCATAGAACCTGACCTTTTTTTATATAACATATGGTTGTTCGTTCATGATGCTCATGAAGACCCATAAGTGTTTTACTGTTGATGCAGTATTGGATATGTGAAGATGGGTTAGGTCCACACACAGACCTGCAGCACTGTGGAAAAACACACTTGGAGCTTCGGATACAGTCAAAGAAAGAACAGCTCACCTGTTTGTGGTGAATTTTGTAGTGATGCATCTTTGCCCTGTTTGGTGACTGCAAGCTTCCAGTGTTTCGCGTTTGGATGCTTGTTGTCTTTGATGACACCTGATAATATGGCAAACAACCCCCCCCCCCAAAAAAAAAAAAAAAAAAAAAAAAATCGAATAAAAAAAATAAGGGCTGTATAAAGCTTTTACTGAGGGAAAGAAGTAGAAGTTGTTTTGTTGTTGCTGTTGTTGATATTTTTGTTTTTAAATGTTTTTTTGAGTGTGTGTGTGTGTGTGTGTGTGATTACACAGGAGAGAAAGAGAGTATGTGAACTACTCTGTCTATCCTAAGGATTTTCTTTTTTTTTGGCTATTGTTGTTTGTTAGTTTTTACAGCCAATGATGTTTACATATAATATTTGCAATGGTGAATTTGTAGCCTGTGACGAACGGTTTTTAACAGAGATTTTCAGTTCTCTTCATTGTGTCTTGTGTTCAAAGAAGACATCGGGTATACATGTTTGACAATCATAATACTTTACATGTTGTTTACTCCTGGATCTTTCTCATCCACTAGGATCATCATAGAAAAGTAGAGAAACAGTTTTGACTGGGAACATGCGTCCAAAAGAGAAAGAGGGAAATCACATATTTTGGGTGTTGTGTAATGCAGGATGCCCAATTTGCTAGTTCTGTTCAACCAGTTTTCTTTGTTTTTTAGGTAACCTAGCATTAAAATGTATCATAGACTGACTCTATTCTTTCAACCTAGTACACACTCATCGAATAGTAACTGGTCACTAATTCGTTCATTGATATGAATGACTAACTTTCCCTCAATATGCCGCGTGTATGTGACAGCAAGGCAGTTGTTCCTATTGGCTGTTTTCGTGTTTAGGTGAAAGCAATCTAAACATAATTGTCACATTTTGTTCTTCTAGTGATCAGTGGATGCAATCATGTTTCATACTTTGTTTCAGTTGTCAGCTAATGGAAGATGCTATTTATTCTTTTTTTTTTTTTTTTTTTTTAAACGGAGATGGTATTTTGATGCAAAAAGCTTGGAACATGCAGTGTCAGACATTTTGTTATCAGGCAGTTAATATTTCTTGTTCTTCGCATCTCAAAAACCATTTTGTATTAGCTGTACGGTGTCTGAAAGCATATCCTTTCCACTGATACATAGTAGTTGGCTTTTATGTGTGTATTAGATGTACAAGAAAACTTGAGAAAAATGTGTTGTCCTTTGCCAAGGGAGGTAATTCGTTACGTGGCATCCATTGCAAAAGAATTAAGAAAAAACTTAAGGAACAAGTGTTTCACATTCTGAAAATGTGTGGAGGTATTGTATTTTCTGTTTTCAAATGTAAAGTATGTTTATACTTCCAGAGGTGGGGTGAGGAGAGGGGTTGGGGGGGGGTCCCCAAAACATGGGGTATGGAGGCACAATAAAATGTGGTCTGTAACCGAGTTAAGTGGAAACCATTGTGATAAGAAAGATAGGTTCCTATTATATGAAAAATAGCATCCCTTGTGACTTCAAGCAGATGCCGAACACAAATCTGCATCTTGATCCTCTCATGGGTTGTGGGTGTAATGAGGAGGCGCTCCACAAATTAGTGGGCGAAGAAAACTTATTTTCGTAACTCCTTGAGTGTCAACTCGGTTGATGTTCATACCTCAGGAATGAAGAAGGGTGCAGTTGTATCCCGTGTGTGAAATGTAGTTGGTGGTTTTCACCCGTTACAGACTTTGACTGTACCTCCAGTTTTAGGTGATGTAGGAAATTTAGCAGCAGAACTTTAGTGACAGTAGGTTTAGTGTGTGGTAGGTGTGTAGAAGTTGTGATCAGAGGTCAGGAGGATTTCTGTACAAGAGCACAGTCCTATGTGCTGAATAGTCTCTTCATTTGTGTTCTCATTTCCATGGATTTTTTTTGTGCAACTGCAATGATGTGCAATCAAATAAAAACAACCATAGCCAAAATGTGATAAAAACAACCATAGCCAAAATTTGAAAGATTGGAAGGGAAAAAAAAGAAGAAAAGCAGACCAGAAAATGATAACTTCGTCTGTCAGGACAGGATATTCCAGAACAGTTGCATTCTCAGTCTGCATGAAATCTCAATCTGCATGAAATGAAAGGAAGTGGAAGTATCGGTTTGGTTTTGAGCATTTCATTTGTTCATTTGTTTTTTGTTGTTGTTTTTTTAAATTAAATGAATTTTAAAAGTGAACATGGTAAATGAAATTGACGGAAAATTAATTACTGGCTTGCCCAAAGCTCTTAACCCTCTGATTTCCTCCTTCGTGTCCATTCGCTCCTAGCCTGCCCTTTCCTCTTCCCTGCTACTCCGTCTCCTCCAAGCAGCCTTTCCTTCTGGCTGCATTGCTTCGGACATGATATTCTCTGCCCTTCATCATATCTGAAGCCTTCGACATGCACAGTCTCCATTTCAGAAGAGAAGACTTGCTTGGTCTTGTCCAGTGCTGATGCAGTGACGATGTTGTTTAAAGGCTTAACAGCTCATGATGCTCAGCGTGCGTTGAATCATAACGAGACATCCTGCCACTACCTCCAACGCACCTTAACAGCAGTGCTGGGCTGCTCTCCTTCAGTGGGTTGCCTCACGGCAGCTAGCTCTCTGTGGACAGCTGAGTGTGGTAATGTGTGGAGGGGAGGAGGATGGAAAAGGGGAGAAGTAAGTCGGTGGTGGTGGTGAGTGAGGACGAATGGGGGTGGGGGGGGAGAAGGACAGGCACTATGATAGAGTTACACACACAAAAAGAGGATTACACTCTGAAAAGGAAGGCATCGCCTAGATTCATGTTATCCGACCGGGCTGTGGCTGTGGACGGGATGTCGGAATGAGCGGCGTGGGTACACTGCCTCTGAGCTGACGCAGAGGTTGGGACAGCAAAAAAAAAAGAAAAAAGAAAGATTCATGTTATCCGTAGTAGCTCAGAACTTTAGCAGTGACAAATTCTGACGACTGCAAGAGTGCAGGAACAATTTTTTTTTAAGGGTTCGGAAGGTTGCTGGGGTAGGGAAGAAAGGGTTTCGTTTTCTCAGGATTTGTCCACACTTTGCTGTCAAAAGTTCGTGACCTCACTTTCAATCTTTTGAACTGGAGATAAATCTGAGCTCTGTACGCTGCTGAGCTGGAATTAGGTGCGGCATGTTTGTGACGTGAAGCAAACATTATCATGTCAACTTTTGTACTCCAAGGGGCATTACATCGGCTGTGCAGACATCTTCATTATTGTTGCTTTTTATTCAACTTGAAAAAAAAAAGAAAGAAAAAAGAGAAGAGAGAGAGAGGGAGAGAAACCGCAGACAGCTGAAAAGGTCATGTGCATACAGATCAGTTGATACAGGGTTGGCCTTTACCGGTAGTTGCCAGCCTTTTACTGGTTTGGATGAACTACCAACAAAAATGAAATACTGAAAAAAAAAAAAGTTGACACTGGTACTCTATACCGCTGCTTTGCCTGATTATGGCTGTGGGAAAGGGGATCACTGCATTCATGGCACCTGACTTTGACAGATGATCAGGCTTCCTGTCTGGTTGACCCATTGACCTCCATTGAACTTGCTTGCCGTGATGGTTTGACAAATTACAAGGGCAGTCTGGGTCATAACGGACACCATCATCAATAGCTGGGATGTGTTCTGCGCGCCTGCCTGTGTCAGCCCTGTGCACAGAGACACTTTCAGAGTTTTGCGCACTGTTGTACCATGCCAGTGTCTTGTTGGTCTTGCTGTATGGAAAGGAAATCGGGGGGTGGGGGGGGGGGGGGGGGGCATTTTGTTTCCGATGTGACATCTCTGATTACCCCCACTTTAGACAGAAGCCAGTTGACATAGATCCGCACTCCCCACCCCCACCTCCTTCCCCATCTCTGTCTTAACTTTTCCCCCTCCCCATCTCTGTCTTACTTTTCCCCCTCCCCATCTCTGTCTTACTTTTCCCCTCCCCCCTCTTCCATTGTTATAAAGTCCATTTGTGTTCATAGTCTTTGATCTATGATTATATTTGGGGGGGCTGTGTTCATACAGTTTCATTTTTTTTTCTAAACTCTGCATAATGTCTGATTGCAGGATGTGATATGATGTAAACGGTTTGTGTGTCACGTGAAATTTTATTGGTCGCAGGTTGTTGTTGTTGCTGTTGTTGTTTTTGATAACAGATCTTCCGTTTTGGTGACTCAGAGGGAACCAGAAACTTTGGTGTGTGTGTCATGATGCATGCTGGTTTGGTTTACAAGTCTGTAAATGGGAAGACCTTTTCTTTTGTTCATCGTCCCGATCCCCACACACCCAACAGAACTCCTCTGACCCTCAGTTTCTGCAAAGGATGCCAGATTTGTTCGTTTGTTTCCAGTGATATTTAGTATTCTGGAAACCCAGTCCGCTTTACACTTTCCCCTGTTCGTGCATTCTTGATGTTCTTGCCTTTTCCTGTTGACTTCCAGTAGCGTTCATTCTCTCCGCCTTTGGGGTCCATACATATTCCATGTGGGGATTCTGAAGGCTGTTTCTGGTCAAACAGCTCCCTTGCCTTCCAGAAGTTCTGTGCTAATAACTTCTGTTTTCTGTCTCTCTCATTGACTGTGCTTTTTGTAGACTTTGTGTCTGGCTTTTCTGTCCTCTCCTGTTTCCTGCCTTTGTTCTTGTGTCGTTGTTCTGGAAACTCTTTCGCCGTTTTCTTTTTCGGTGCTCTGTATTTTATTTATGACATACCAGCTCTGTTTTAATCTGGTGTCTAGGTGGTGAACATTGTACGTTCTGTCTCAGTTTTAATCTAGTGTCTAGGTGGTGAACATCGTACGTTCAGTCTGTGTGTTAATCTGGTGTCTAGGTGGTGAACATCGTACGTTCAGTCTGTGTGTTAATCTGGTGTGTAGGTGGTGAACATCGTACTTCTGTCTGTGTGTTAATCTGGTGTCTAGGTGGTGAACATCGTACGTTCTGTCTGTGTTAATCTGGTGTGTAGGTGGTGAACATCGTACGTTCTGTCTGTGTCAATCTGGTGTCTAGGTGGTGAACATCGTACGTTCTGTCTGTGTGTTAATCTGATGTCTAGGTGGTGAACATTGTACGTTCTGTCTGTGTTAATCTGGTGTGTAGGTGGGAACATCGTACGTTCTGTCTGTGTCAGTCTGGTGTCTAGGTGGTGAACATCGAACGTTCTGTCTGTGTGTTAATCTGATGTCTAGGTGGTGAACATTGTACGTTCTGTCTATGTGTTTAATCTGGTGTCTAGGTGGTGAACATCGTACGTTCTGTCTGTGTGTTAATCTGGTGTCTAGGTGGTGAACATCGTACGTTCTGTCTGTGTGTTAATCTGATGTCTAGGTGGTGAACATTGTACGTTCTGTCTATGTGTTAATCTGGTGTCTAGGTGGTGAACATCGTACGTTCTGTCTGTGTGTTAATCTGGTGTCTAGGTGGTGAACATCGTACGTTCTGTCTGTGTCAGTCTGGGTTGTCTAGGTGGTGAACATTGTACGTTCTGTCTGTGTGTTAATCTGGTGTCTAGGTGGTGAACATTATACGTTCTGTCTGTGTCAATCGGGTATCTAGGTGGTGAACATCGTACATTCTGTCTGTGTGTTAATCTGGTGTCTAGGTGGTGAACATTGTTCTGTCTCTGTGTCAATCTGGTGTCTAGGTGGTGAACATCGTACATTCTGTCTGTGTCAATCTGGTGTCTAGGTGGTGAACATCGTACGTTCTGTCTGTGTCAATCTGGTGTTTAGGTGGTGAACATCATACGTTCTGTCTGTGTTAATCGGATGTCTAGGTGGTGAACATCGTACGTTCTGTCTGTGTGTTAATCTGGTGTCTAGGTGGTGAACATCGTACGTTCTGTCTGTGTGTTAATCTGGTGTCTAGGGGGTGAACATCGTACGTTCTGTCTGTGTGTTAATCTGGTGTCTAGGTGGTGAACATCGTACGTTCTGTCTGTGTGTTAATCTGGTGTCTAGGTGGTGAACATCGTACGTTCTGTCTGTGTGTTAATCTGGTGTCTAGGTGGTGAACATTGTTCTGTCTCTGTGTCAATCTGGTGTCTAGGTGGTGAACATCGTACATTCTGTCTGTGTCAATCTGGTGTCTAGGTGGTGAACATCGTACGTTCTGTCTGTGTCAATCTGGTGTTTAGGTGGTGAACATCATACGTTCTGTCTGTGTTAATTGGATGTCTAGGTGGTGAACATCGTACGTTCTGTCTGTGTGTTAATCTGGTGTCTATGTGGTGAACATCGTACGTTCTGTCTGTGTGTTAATCTGGTGTCTAGGGGGTGAACATCGTACGTTCTGTCTGTGTGTTAATCTGGTGTCTAGGTGGTGAACATCGTACGTTCTGTCTGTGTTTAATCTGGTGTCTAGGTGGTGAACATCGTACGTTCTGTCTGTGTGTTAATCTGGTGTCTAGGTGGTGAACATTGTTCTGTCTCTGTGTCAATCTGGTGTCTAGGTGGTGAACATCGTACATTCTGTCTGTGTCAATCTGGTGTCTAGGTGGTGAACATCGTACGTTCTGTCTGTGTCAATCTGGTGTTTAGGTGGTGAACATCATACGTTCTGTCTGTGTTAATTGGATGTCTAGGTGGTGAACATCGTACGTTCTGTCTGTGTGTTAATCTGGTGTCTATGTGGTGAACATCGTACGTTCTGTCTGTGTGTTAATCTGGTGTTAGGGGTGAACATCGTACGTTCTGTCTGTGTGTTAATCTGGTGTCTAGGTGGTGAACATCGTACATTCTGTCTGTGTCAATCGGGTGTCTAGGTGGTGAACATTGTACGTTCTGTCTGTGTGTTAATCTGGTGTCTAGGTGGTGAACATCGTTTGTTCTGTCTCTGTGTCAATCTGGTGTCTAGGTGGTGAACATCGTACGTTCTGTCTGTGTCAATCTGGTGTCTAGGTGGTGAACATTGTACGTTCTGTCTGTTTGTCAATCTGGTGTCTAGGTGGTGAACATCGTACGTTCTGTCTGTGTTAATCTGGTGTCTAGGTGGTGAACATCGTACGTTCTGTCTGTGTGTTAATCTGGTGTCTAGGGGGTGAACATTGTACGTTCTGTCTGTGTGTTAATTGGGTGTCTAGGTGGTGAACATCGTACGTTCTGTCTGTGTCAATCTGGTGTGTAGGTGGTGAACATCGTACGTTCTGTCTGTGTCAATCTGGTGTCTAGGTGGTGAACATTGTATGGTCTGTCTGTATTAATCTGGTGTCTAGGTGGTGAACATTGTACGTTCTGTCTGTGTGTTAATCTGGTGTCTAGGTGGTGAACATCGTACGTTCTGTCTGTATGTTAGTCTGGTGTCTAAGTGGTGAACATGATACATTCTGTCTGTGTTAATTTGGTGTCTAGGTGGTGAACATTGTATGTTTTGTCTGTATGTTAGTCTGGTGTCTAGGTGGTGAACATCGTACGGTCTGTCCAGAGTTGACACTAGCTGTCCCTTCTGCAGTATCTGTCTGTCTGACTTTTTTCTTTTTTTCACTATTTTGTTGTTGTTGTTTTTTTTAATGTGAACTTTGCGTTCATTATTTTTTAAACTTTGGTTTAAACTCTTGGTGTGACAAGACAAGGGGATGCCTGATGCTGTCTGCACAGCCCAGTCTTATGCATCTTGGAGCCGAGCTGTGGTGTACAGGCACGCCACCAGCTGCAATAGCTCATTGCATGGGGGGAGGTGGGTGTGTGTGTGTGTCGCTCCTTCCTTTGTGGGTGTAATCACATGTTCTGATCATGTATCATGATCTCTTGGATGGGGTGTTGTGGCGTTAAGGACATCAGTAGTTCAGCTGCCACACTTCTGTTTTTTGTCGTTGGTGGACAACATTAGCGCTGTTGTTTATTACTATTTGAGGATGTAAGCTTTCTTCTTTTCTGCCTTGTGAGTTGATTTTAATGTGGTGACAGCCCTGATATGGCCATTTGCAGTCGGCTGGGCTATAAGCAACATTACCTTACCTTTCTTCTTTTCAAGAGGACAGCTCTGAGGAAGCCCAATCTAGTTGGCTGCGGTATGCTGATAAAAAAAAGGGCAAAAAGGTCTATTCTTATGTAATTTTTGTTCACTAAGAATGACAGTTCAACCCTTAAGATTCTTTCAGGACTGTAATGTGACTTAGAGCTGTCATGGCACCAGCTGTCGATTCTGTCATGTTATGAACGAAGAAGAAGCTAAAAGAGAAAAAGACAAGATATTAATTTTTTTTTCTCTAAATATATGCTCTTGATTCATTTCAAAACTTTTTTTTTTATCTGGAGAAGAACTGAAAAGCATGGCTTGCCCCAGTGTCTCTCCTTAGACTGATCTGTTTTTAGAACATTTGTTGTTTAGTTAATATATCTGCTTTTGTTTGTTCAGTCTTGATTTCTTTTTCTTGGCTTGGCAGATTTTAAAAAATTTATTTATGTATTTATTATTTTTTGTGGGGGATGGGAGTGTGTGTGCATTGACACAATGGTGTTTTACGTTTTCTTTTTTTTCTATGAAGATTTCATCTCCTGTAAGAACCCTCATGGTCTGCGCTACTGTAAATGATGACCGCAAAACATGAAAAAAAAAAATCCGTATTCCTATGCACGAGTTATAAACCATTCTTTTTGTCCCGATTGGACATACCACTGGTTGATGGCATACAGTGGACAGATGGGATGGAGTGGCAGCGTACTGTTCACCAACAACAAACGCAACAGTCACTGCATCAATCTGCCTGCTGACTACCGTCTAGGCACCGTGGCAGGGTACAGACCCGTCCAAGGATAACCCTATGCAGATAAACTGGCAAAGTCCCAAACCTGTGAGCTGAAGGACTGCTAAGATTTGTACAGCTAGTTATTTTCTGTGATTTTTTTTTTCTAGAAATGTGAGATATTTTGAAACAAAAGCAACAATGCTTTTTTTTTTCTTTCTTTCTTTTCTTCTCTTCTCTCTCTCTCTTTTTTGTTTTGAAAGAGTACATATGTTAAACCTGAACCCCCACAGATAATCTGTGAAAAGTTTCTGATTTCTCCGTTAAAAGCTGGATTCCAAAGTTGATGTATTCTGCCGTGGGATTTGCATTCATTGGTTATTCATTCCGAATGATTATTGCTATGGAGGATTTAACATGCCATGTTGGAAAAAAGAAATTGTCCAAATGATTTTCAGTTCTGACACTTACTACTGACTTAGTTTTCTTGCCTCATGCTTCTTATGCCCCTCCTGTTGGTGGCATCAGAGAAGATTGTCTTGTGTTTGAGTGATCTAGAATGGATTCAGTTGGTCGCAGTGTAGTTGATTATGTAGAGGGTTTTTTTTTTTCTCCGTTTTAAAAGAATTTTTTTTTATTATTAGAAAATTTTTTTTTTAGCTGTTCCGTCATCCGTGTTTGCTCAGTTGTGTTACTGTCACGCTGCTCATTCTGACTCTGCTCATGATAGCCACACCCTGGAGCACCCTATCACAGTCCCAGTGCCTGCAGCTTACGAGGAGCTGTCAATAAGAGCTTGTCATGAAGTCCTGCATTAGAAGAGACATTGCAATCCAGTTTTTTGTTGAGGAATGTGTCGGTCAGAGAGAGAGAGAGAGAGTGTGTGTGTGTGTGTGTGTGTGTGTGTGTCACGCTGTGTGTGTGTGTGCACGCTGTGTGTGTATGTGTGTGTGTGCATGTTGTGTGTGTGTGTGTGTGTGTGCACACGTTTGTGTGTGTGTGTGTGACCTGTGCCTGCATGCGTGTGTGCATGTGTGTGTTTGCATGGATGCATGTGTGTGTGTGTATGTGCATGTGTGTGCGCATCTGTATGTATATGCGCATGTGTGTGTGTGCATATATATGAGGGTGTTTTTGTATCGACTGGTCAGAATGAGGAGCTTGGGAGGAATGCCACTGAGGTGGGGGTGGGGTGGGGGGAATAGACTACGAGATGGCAAAAATACGTCATGGAAAATCGTGGGGAAAAAAAAAGAAGAGAAGAGCTTGGTGATCATCTCTGTAGGATATTTATTCATTGTTCCACCCCCAAGGGCAGCTACTAGCAGTGCAGTGACGCCAACGTTAGATTGGAATTATCATGCAGATCTGACACATATCCATTGTTACCTTGTTACCTGCTGGGAATGAAATGGTGTACATTGATTGTACAAAGTTGTCTTTATCCTGGCGGTGTGTGTTGTTTGTGCGCGCATGTGTGTATGTGGGCAATGATTTAAAAGGAAAATGCTGTGTGTAGGTTTGTTGCTATGGTGTCTGATACTAGATAGCTGACTGTTTTTTTTGTTTGTTGTTTTTATCACTTTGTACCATGTCTGATGCTTTTGTGCCTTGAAATATTATGAAAGAATGAATTATGTTGTGTGTTTAGAAGGTGAGCCTTATGGAGGTAAATGGTTGAAAAATGTAGCAAGATCAACTTTTAAATTCATTTTTGTGTGTGTGTGTGTGTGTGTGTTGTGTGTGTGTGTGTGTGTGTGTGCCCATTAGTGTTTATGTACGCATGAAACCATGCATGTGTGCGTGTGTATGTGTTGTGCCCCGTATATGTGTATTTGCATGCTTTTGCATTCATGCTTACTGGCAACTTCATCACTTCTTGTGCGGAAGACCGTGTTCAGAGAAGCAGTGGATCAATGTGATAGATGATGATCAGTTGACTTGACATTTGACCTGAATAGGTGATGATCAGTCGACTTGACATTTGACCTGAATAGGTGATGATCAGTCGACTTGACATTTGACCTGAATAGGTCTGATGAGACAGGATGTTGTTTAGCTTCATTTTTGTTCTTTTGTTCAGATGGCATTATGTATGTGGACATGTTTTTAGTTTTTGTTCTTTTTTTTTTCCTCTTGAAATCAGACTGTCCAAACTATGTCACTTTTTGTCTTTCTTACCCTTTCATTTTTCGTTTAATGTTTTAACCTTTTAATTAAGGTGACATAAACTTGGCATCAATACTTTTCTTTCTTTCTTTCGGTTTTTTTTTTTTTTTTTGAGAGGAAAATTACACAATTCATTTATTTGAAAAAAATATCATTAAGTGGATTTTTTAATCCAGGAAGTTGAGTCTGAGTTGTTGTCCACTAGATAACCTAGGCTAGCAGTACTTTTTGAAATAATTCCTCGATGGCCAATGCCGGATATGCTTGTCAGTGAGCTACCATAACATCAGTCAGAAGTGAAGGGTCAGGCGAATCAGTTTCTTTGACATTACTTCATTTCACAAAAGACAGTTGAATTTCATTGAGGGGGGATAAGCCAACTTTTCAGGTTTTACAGTAATGATGTCTACAGTGGATGAAATCCAGGCAGACTGACCTGCTGAGGGCTACATTCAGCAGCTAAGGGGTTAAAAGTGGTTTTGAAGATAAACAGAATGGTCAGGAACGTTGAAGGTGAAAATCCTGTTCGAAAAAAGGGTAAGATCCCACAGTGAAATGGCCACAGTGGCAGTGAATGGTCAGAGGATCTGCAGTGGCCAAGGCATGGCATGATGAAAGGCGAGGCCCACCCCAGTCCTTCTGCCGCCTTTAACTTTCCCTGATCTAAATCATGCACACATTTATTGCTGGGTGGTCAGAGAGGGTTTTCACCCATAAAAAGTCCTGTCCTGCATGTGGTTGTAAATCACGACCTTTAGGTGGCAGGCCAAGGCATGAACCACTGGACAGTGGGGTGGGGGGGGGGGGGGGGGGGGGCTGTCAGTACAGTGCAGACTCTGTACTGATAATTCAAGCATGTGCATTTTCTACAGTGTGAACATGGACATTCAGGTTTGGCGGGAGACAAACACCCGCTCTGTTTGTTAGGGAAAACAAGAGATTTACAATTTGTGGATAGAAATGGATTTTTGCAACAACAGTGACAGATATGACCCTTCTGTGAAAATGAGTGGTTTAAAGATCTTCAACATGGATGCTTTGCTAGCTTTCCAGGCAATGTCACATCTTGGGTAAAGGTACTTGTGGTATAAATCTTTCTTTCCTTCTTTCTGCCTTTCTTTCCTTGTGTTCTTATTGCTCAGGCAGAGGCAGATATGCAGTTGTGTGAATGTTTCAAGTGACTGTTTTTTTTTTTGTTTGTTTCTGTTTTTGTAATGAACTGCTCCCAATTTTTTTTACATATCATCTAAGTTTTACATGATTTGTGGTTTCTTACGTGGCACAATTTTTTTCTGCTCGAGAGAAAAAAAAAAGCGTTTCTTACATAATGTGTGCATGAAATCAGCTGGAATTTTGGTCAGCATAATTCCTGTAATTTGCCCCTGACAGATCAATCATTCTAAAGAATAAAAAAAGCCTTTGTGTGGAGGTGGGAGTGTTGTTATTGCTGTTTTTTCCCCGTTGGTGGGCGCTGCATGTTTTATGATTATGTTGTGGATATGTATTGAATGATATATATTGTGAATGATTCAGAAGTTGATATGATATGTTTGTGAATTGGCCAAATGCTACACTGAAGGAATATGGACAACTGTAAGATGTTATTGCTATTGTTATTTGCTCACAGATTATTTTGTGTTCAGGTGGAAGGCATTAAATTGATGAAGAACAGAAAAAAAATTGGGAAAGGATTAAAAAGGAAGCTTTTGTGTTTCTGTTTGTTTGATCTTTTGTCTCTCTTTGTCTCCCTCTCTCTGCATGCTTCTGATGTATGCACACACACACACACACACACACACACACACACACACACACACACACACACACACACACGCACACACTTCTTACAGCACAATGTGTCTAGCAGTCATTGGCATTCTTGCCACATCATGAAAACTGATTGAAGACAAATGAACTGTTGCTTTCTTGTTCATATGTTTAGCCAGGAATATATGTAACCGCAAAAAAAGAAAAAAGACCCCCCCCCCCCCCCTCAAAGAAACAGCCTTCCCCATCCCCCTTTCCCTGTCCTTCCCCACTTTCTAGTGTCCGTCAATCGGCAGTCAAATTCGAAGTGCGGGTAGGAGTATTGTGGCTGGCCATCACCATCAACTTGGTCTGCTCGGCGCTGATTACTGTGCCGTATATTGTTCATGTGTCATCCGACGTTTTCTGATAAGCTTTGGGGAGTTCTTGTTCACTGCCTGACAGGCCATTGATGCCATCGGCAAAGTGAAGCTTCTTGATGCTTCTTTCTCCGATGTTAGCTGTGCTGACAGGATCTTCAAGTGCACTGGTCATGATACGTTGAACAGACAGTGAGATTGAACTAGAAGACAACCCTAGCAAACTATAACTGAAGAATGGAGCCACTGTCCAATAGCACCCTTTGTGATTACCACATTGGTTACTCAGGAGAATTGGTGCTGGATAGCATTAATTTGCTTTCACTGGATGTTAAATTGTGGCCTATGGCACCTCCTGGTAGACTCTGGAAGTCTTATGAAGACGTGGTAAAACTCCCTTTGGTGTCGGAGGTATTCTGCAATGGACACGTAGGCTAAAGATATGTTTGATTCTTCTGCCTTTGCTGAATCCAACCTGTTCTTCAACAACAATCGTATCTGCTTGTAGCTGCCATCAGTTTGGAGTGAAACGTGTAAGGAAGGACAAAAATACCTTGTTTTCATCAACAGACTTACTTCTTTACTTCCTTTCTTGGATTCTTGCAATTCGGAGTCCTACAAGGATCTGTTCTGGATCCTATTCTCTTCGTCCTTTACACTCAATCTATCTCTCATATTGTCGTCTTCTCTCTCATCATAGTTTCCCTAATGATAACAAACTGTACAAGTCTTGTGAATTGTCTCAGCAAGCATTTATCACATGGAATATACAGTCATTCATTTTGGTTATTAAACTCTGGATGACGTACAATAAACTCGGGTTGGATAATGACAAAACACAGGAACAATTTTCATTGCAAACAGTTTCTTTGAGTTTGTTCCATTGTCCATTCGTCCTTCCTATGTCGTCTCTTGGGACTGAGACATTTTACTGACCCATAGCTTGATTGCTACTTGTATTATAATTGTGTGTGTGTGTGTGTGTGCGCGTGCGTGCATGCAGCTCTCTCTCGCTTCATTCCTTGTTTCATTTTAGTATAGTGTGTGTGTGTGCGCATCTTTCTCCACGTGCGCCTCCCTCTTTCTGCATGTGCCTCTTCTCTCTCTCTCTCTGCTTGTGTGTGTGTGTGTGTGTAACAGTGATTTGAATGTCATGTCCCATCCCAAGAGAAGTGAAAACACCGCTAACGTTCAACATGGAAAGTAATATAGTTCGAACAGGACACATTACCATACAGGGTTTTCTCCTATTTCTGTGGCTTGCAAGTCGTGTCTTACCAGTCAGTTAAATGAAACAACAGTTTTAGTTCCATCAAGGAAGTGTCACTGCGTGGGTACGGGTCCATGTACGCTTCACCACATCAGCTAAGTTTTGAGACCACACATTACCATACGGGGTTTTCTCCTATTTCTGTGGCTTGCAAGTCATGTCTTATCATTCAGTTAAATGAAACACAACAGTTTTAGTTCCATCAAGGAAGTGTCACTGCGTGGGTACGGGTCCATATACGCTACACCACATCAGCTAAGTTTTGAGACCGCACTGCTTAGGAATAACTAAGATGAAAGGATTGAAGTCAAGGATCTAATAGTTAATGACTTAACAGATGTCTGACATCTGCATTAGCTCAACGTGCTGGTGAGACATAGGGCCAACAACAACTACAAAAGTAACGAACCCTACAACATACATGAACACAGTTACACACAGCAGTTTGTAGCATAATAGGCCATTTACAAACATCTTCATGGTAGAAACTGTGCTGAAGGCGACGGTTACTCCACTTGAGTTTTGCTCCAAGGTATAGTGAAGTATCACAGACGTACGGGCGCCACAAGAGATTCATGAAAACTTAAATCATTTTACTGACGAACAGATGCTGCAAAATGGGATAGCTAGTGTCTATTCTTGACCATGTGGTTGCACACCAAAAATTAATGCGCCAAGGCCTTGCGTAAGGACTCGAGTATTTCTAGACATACACAATTAGATTGTTTTGAGAATTTTCAGTGTGTCTGAAAACTGATTCACTTTCTTTTCTTTCACATACCCTTCAAGGTACACGCCAGGTGGTTCCAAGTAGACAGGTTAAAATGAAAGGAATGGGACTATTTGGGGGAAACCACCTGGCGCAAAGATAGGGTCACTTGTGAGTGGGAAGACCTGATATGTGACGTCAGGTAAGGGGCAGCTCATGTATTTTTAGATAGTGAATGATTTCATCGGCAGAAATGCCTGAAAACAAGTGAAATGATCAATGGGGATTGTTCTTTTGATCTCCTATCAGTCTGATATCAACTTTTGGCTCATATTTATGCTGCACCTCAAAATGCTTACATGGATTTGCCTGATTTTTTGCTTTTTTTTTTTTTTTTTTTTTAAGATCTAGTTGCAAAGTGAGACGACTGCAGACGGAAATCTAAACAAATTTGAAAAATTGTTGATAAGGCTCCGCCAAAAAAAACGTAGACAATGGAATCAAAAGACAACACACGACACGTTTCGACCTCTTAGATCTTCTTTAGGCAAGATATACCACACAAGGGACAACGAAAATGAACGAGCCATCACTTATCCTCATCCAGTTCGGCGCAAGATTGGCGTTCAAATATCAATATCAATAACTGTTCACAGCTGGGTTTTTTTGTTTTTTTTTTTTTTGCGTCACTTCTCAATATCGCCAGATCGTAAAAGAACTGGCGCGCTATAAACTGGAACAAGAGAAGCAACAAGTGTGAAGACCTTCTAAGGCAACAGACCAGTGAATTCCCACCGAGAATGGGCTGGTAGATATTCCACCCTCCACGCTCTACCGTCCTTTCACCCCAGGGCCCGCGGCAGGAATAGTGCTCGCATCTTCCAGGAGCACTCAAAACACCCAGCTCTACACAACTCCTTCGTCCCCGAACAGTGAGGGAGTGGAATAAACTTTCTAGTGAGACCACTACAGCTCCAACAGTAGCGGCATTCTTCAGCCGCCTGCACTGCAGCTCCAGTGACCTGCAGCCCCAAGGCTGGCCACTAGTGGAAATCCACACTAGATTTGTACATGTATATAGTTTAAATCCTGTTTTACCCAGTAAGCCATCCAGCCAGCTGGCACTCAGCTAAACAGCAGAGCCTTCAACGCCAGTTTGGCCCGGCTCTAAATAAGGAAGAAGAAGAAGAAGAAGAATAGGCCGGCAGTGAAAAAGAGTGACAGGAAAAGGGAAATAACTAGCACAGAATTCTCAGAAAGTGGAGGACTGCCTTTTATTTTTTCGTCAAAGAATCTAATCATTCGTTCACACTGATACAGGTTACACAAATACACGACCTAAATCAATGAAAATTGGATTCAAGCACGAAGCAATGTAGCATCGCCTGAAACATGAATAAAAGCATTTGCATGATATCATAATCGACGGTTCAGTGCCTCATAGAAGATAGAAAATAATAGAAAAGAACAGAAACGGAATGTTTCCAGCCTAAATTTTCAAACTATTGCACATAATGGAACAGGTCCAGTTAGAACCGAAAAAGGACAGGTCATACAATTGACTTAAGTTCTTTCTAAAAGACATTTTCAAGTGTCCTTAATTGCTTTTGAAAGGCCTATTTTTGGGGGGTGGGGGAGGGTGGGGGTGGTGGGGGTGGTAGTGGTTTACACACGATACAAGTTTGCATTTGTGAATATACTTTCTGCAAATTTAAGGACATTATAAAAAAAACAAACAACGCTGTATTTCTTCAATATACCCCCCCCCCCCCCCCCCCCCCCCCCCTTTGCTTCCTTCATCCGTCCCGATTCCCCTCCACAATAACAACAGATTAATGTGGGGGGGGGGGGGGGGGGAGAGAGAGAGAGAGAGAGAGAGAGAGAGAGAGAGAGAGAGAGAGAGAGAACTATCCTTTATCCCTTAAAGGAATGTTACGTGACAAAACGTTAAACGTTTTTTTTCCTTCCGTTTTTGTTTTTGTTTATTTTTCTTTTGTTGTGTGTAAATATTTCAGCAGACTTTCTTTCCTTTGTCAATGGAGACCAAGAAAAGACAACTCCACCGCCCCGCACTGCGGAACACATTATCAATGCGTATTACCGGGTTTCAAAAAGTTTGGATCGGATTAGTTTCAGTGGGTTGGGCTTAGGTAAGGTTCAGGATCAGGATTAAGGTATAGTTAGTAGTAGTTAGGTATAGCTGGGCATAGTTATGGCTAGACTCGAGCTTTCCAGAGACAGAAAGTCTTCCGGTTCTCCTATCTTATCTTCCATCTCTAAGGAACGAACACACTGCTGACAACAGTGTTCACCAGAGGGGGATCGGGAGGAGAGGGTGGACGACGGATCGGGATGGGGAAGGAGG
>CM065735.1:4640616-4655616 GCA_033310375.1 Conus canariensis
AAGTCAAGTGTAATATGGCTGGGAAGTAGAAAAAACTGTAAAATCCAATATTTAGAGCATTTAGGCTTTGATTGGAATCCATCTAAATTTCGAATACTTGGTGTATGGTTTACGAATGATTTGAAAGATTGTTTAAATATTAATTATTCAGAAAGACTAGCCGATGTTAAGTACTTACTTAACATATGGGTAAAACGCCAGATAACGCTTCTTGGCAGAGTTGCAATCTTAAAATCCCTAATTCTGTCAAAACTGACTCATCTGTGGTTACTTCTGCCAAATCCTCCTGATGCCTTTTTTTCAAACTTGTCAATAAGTATGTTATCAATTTGTCTGGAATAAAAAATCGGACAAAATCGGTCGGAAAATAGCTCACAAAAGTGTTAAAAATGGTGATATTGGCCTTCCTGACTTAAGAACATTCGTCACATCTCTTAAATTATCCTGGATTCGCAGGGCTGAAAAACGGCCCATAAATGGAAAGACATTTTACTTACTAATTTCCTTGTTTCCAATTTTGAACAAATATGGTCCATAATTAGTCTCAAAATTGTACTTCATATAAGCTTTTTTGGAAAGACGTCTTTGATGCTTATAGAACTTTTTTTTTTTTTTTTTTTTTACAAATGTATACCAAAAACCTCTGCTGAATTTCTTGCTGAACCATTTTGCTACAACAACCGAATTCAAATTGGAAAAAAAATATATTGTGTCTAAAATACGGGATAAAAAAGACGTTTTTCATCTTGCTCAGTTTTTTTGTTGTTGTTGATGAAATGGACATATTCTGTCTCATAGACGTTTTAGGGAAAAGTATAATCTAAACATCAATTTTCTTACTTTTGCTGGCTATAGGTCAGCTATAACTGACTACATAAGAAAATCTAATATTGTTGTTGAGAACAATAAATGTATTAACTTAACCCTCTCATTTAAGAAATTGTTCGCCATTCATAAAGGCTCTAGATTATACTATGATATTATGATTGATAATAATTTACGAGCAAAATGTTGTGACAAATGGGATCAGAAAATGTCGGTTCGTCATAACTGGAAATTATGCTTCTTGAATGTACATAAAGTTAAAGACATAAAGTTGAAATTGTTTCAGCTGAGAATATTGCATAGGTATCTAGGTACTAACGTTATTTTAAAAGAAATGGGAGTGGCTGATAATGATAAATGTAGTTTTTGTGGTTTATGTAAAGATATGCTTTGGAAATGTGCTTATGTTCAACAGTTTTGGAATTCTCTTGTTGGTTTAATTAAAGAAAAATGTGTCAACGCAGAGACAATGAAATAAACGGCATCCTCAATATTACTGGGCTTCGATGTGACTATCATTATTGATGATATTTTATATTTCATTATATTGCTAGCAAAATATTACGTACACATGTGCAAATTAGAAGGAAGCCTTCTACAAACACATCTTTTTTGAAAAAAAATGAACTATAGATATAAAATCGAGCAACATAATCCATATTTAAACTTATGCTATACAACTTTTTTTTAATGGCTTACATACAAACCATTATTTTCCCATGTCTAAATGTTCGTGTATTTTGTGTAATAATTATGGCTAGTTATGCTTCTATCATACAATGCTATTATGTTATAAGTTAACCTTTTCCTTTTGAAGTCTTTGTGGTTCACTTTCCCTTTTAGACTTAACACTCCCAAATGTTTGTACAGATGCGTACAGATTTGCATGTGTGTGTGTGTGTGTGTGTGTGTGTGTGTGTGTGTGTGTGTGTGTGTGTGTGTGTGTGTGTGTGTGTGTGTTCGTGTGAAAAATTCATTAAAAGTTTAAATATGTTCATAAATGTATTAACACCCGTCTTATATTATGTGATTGGACTCATATGTTGTACTACCTTAAGTTCTCATCTGGTGATCTGTATATGTATGTGTATGTATGTATGGTGGTTGTTTTTCTTTCTAGTTTATGTATATATATATATATATATATATATATATATATATATTATATATATTATGTGTGTGTGTGTTGTGCGTGCGTGCGTGCGTGCGTGCGTGCGCGCGCGCGCGGTGTGTGTGTGTGTGTGTGTGTGTGTGTTAACAATAACAATAACAATGGTTTATTCAGTTTTTGCAGGCCCTCTGGCCCATATGAACAGGAGAACTGAATTGCACAATAATTAGCATGGTATAGGTGAGTTTGAAAGAGTATAATGACAAAGAAACAAGAAATACACGGCAAATCTTATAGCAACACAAGTAAACGTTTACCTTTCGAATCAGCTATAGACTGAGATTTTAATTCCTTAATTTTAGGGATTCAGTAATGTATACTGCAACTTTGAATAATAATTCATTTGACATATTTCTACCTAATAACTGTATCTTAAATTCCGATGGAAAACGATAATAATACAAGGGTATGAATTTCCTGCGAAGTGTGGAATATTTAGGACAAATTAACATGAAATGACATAAATCTTCAATACAATGACCATCACACTGTTTACAAAATGGGTCGGTGATTTGTTGAGTCGAGTGACATACACTGTTCAGAGGTAGCCGATTGCATCTAAACAGACACAAAACACGACGATGTTCGCGAGCAGACAACTGACTCACATAACCGGCCATTATTAACTCTGGGTGATACATACAATAGTCAGGGTATGATGAAAGCGAAGAATGCCAGTCTTGAAAATACGAATCCTTCAAACGTTGTTTGAGCAGATCTATAAAACAATGAGCATTTCCTACATTCTGCATCTGCCATACATATCCAAACCCATAAGTGCACAATAGCAGTCTTACACGTGTAACCCAGTTTTTTCTACCAGAGTGATCGTGCATTTGCAACATTTTATAGCATTGTTTTGGATATCTATTGTCGGACATAGACACAAGCCTGCACCAATATTTCACAAGTCGAAGATATGTATCAATATAGATAGGATATCTACCACACTCCCCAAGGGCAATGTTGTTTTTGACATGCCTTCCAACCCCTAAAATCATCTTGCAAAATTTAATCTGAACTTTTTCAATAGCATCATATTTTTGAAACCCCCATATTTCAGAACCATACAACAGAATTGGCTTTACTTTCGTGTAAAAAATTTTGAATAACGTAGCAACTGGAATTCCTTGAAGTTTAACATGCAGTCTTTTAATTCCTGCCACTGCTCTGAGAGCCTTACCTGACAGATTTTCTGCACACCTGGACCAGTTTAATGTGGCTGAGAATAAAACGCCAAGATAGTTGTATCTAGGTTCAACCTGAATCTGCTTACCATCATACTACCATCTCTCACTTGATTTAATAAAACCACCATTTTTGAACACAACCACTCTGGTTTTATCCATATTCACAGTCAGACCCCATTTACGGCAGTATTTTTCCAGACACACTATCTTCTTCTGCAAGTCTGCCACAGAATCGGAAACTAAAGCAATATCATCTGCATACACCAACAGAAAAATACCCAGTGGGTCAGCAAAAATGTCAATACCTCTTGCACCACAGTCTAATAAGTCAGCTTGCAACTCAGACAAAAATATAGAGAACAACAATGGACTTAAAACACATCCTTGTCTTACACCTGACAAGAGTCAAAATTCTCAGTTATACTGGTCCCCACTTTGACAGCGGCTTTCACATTTCTATACATTGCCTTTAATGTTTTGTACATTTTCCCGTGAATACCTGTTTTCTGTAATATGAAGTATAGCAGTTTTTGTCTGTTATACTATCGAATGCTTTAGAGAAATCCACAAAAAGCGTGTAAAACTGACCACCATGTTTTGTCAGGTATTTTTGAACCAGTGATTGAAGAGAAAAAATGTTATCTGTGGTACTGTAACCTTTGCGAAAACCAGCTTGAGCTTCAGGAATAGTATCATTTGCATCACAAAAGTCCTTTAGTCTGTTATTAACTACTGTACTGTATAGTTTGCTGATTATGTTCAACAATGAAATCCCCTATAATTGTCTGTTTTCATCGAACTACCTTTTTTGTGTAACGGGAATATGACAGCTTTCGTCCAGCTTTGAGGGTACTCCCCACTTTCAAAAATTCTGTTGAACAATGGATACAGAAATTTAACAAGAACATCTTCAGCATGAATGAAAAAATCAGAGGACAGACCATCTGGACCAGCTGCTTTTCCATGTTTTAATGCACGAATAGCACTACGAATTTCAACCTCTGAAATATTCCCATCTCCTTGGGCATTTAAACAATCACTGCAATTTCCAGATACATGATCATTTAGAACATCATCAACCTCCCGGTCAAAATCAGAGTCATCCGCTGATTGCTCTACATTGAACAGATTTTTAAAGTAATCATACCACGCACGAGGTGAGATCAAATTCGAACAGTTCAGTTTGGTTGATGTCAATGACTTAACTTTTTGCCAAAACGCTCTGGAATTAATATCAGAACATGCAATATTTAGTTCGTTTAAAACGCGCTCATTTTGTACTGCTTTTTTACTTTCTGTGTGTGTGTGTGTGTGTGTGTGTGTGTGTGTGTGTGTGTGTGTGTGTATGTGTGTGTGTGTGTGTGTGTGTGTGTGTGCGCGCGCGCGCGCGCGTTGTGTGTGTGTGTGTGTGTGTGTGTGTGTGTGTGTGTGTGTGTGTGTGTGTGTGTGTGTGTGTGAATGTCATGTATCTGCATGCAACATTTAAAACAAAATTTGAAAAAAATCATCTGGGACCATTTGACATTAAACATTAAGAGTGACAGCTATGAAACCTGAGTACCGTTCTGATCATTTTGCTTTTAGAAATTTGTGACACTGTGCATAAATGCATGCCTGCACTCAGCCCAGCATTCACTCCGTGCACACGCAATCTCTCCAAACAACCAGAAGGCGCACTACAATAACTCTTCTTCTCCCCCTCCTCTCCGGGGAATAATTTACTAAACGATAATCAGTTTTTCAAATAATGACAAATTTGTTTTCCAATTTATAACTTCTGTTTCTCCACTCCAGTGGAGGCACAAGCATTCCACAGATCCACTAGTTGGGACCAAATTTCATTTCATTTTATATACTATTTCCCAGATACTTCTTTCAACAGTTTCTCCTCCTCACTGGAGAAACAATATTTATACTTTCAAAGAAGAATCAAAAAGATGGCTTAAAATATAGGTATATCAAGTGAGTTCCAGTCTAAGGGGGGACATTTAACATTCATTGTGGGACAACATGACAGATTCTTTAAATCTTCTCACGACTCCGGCAGTTGTCGACCTCTTCGCAATTAGGTGCTGCCACAGCACTGTTGTCACACAACTGCCACAGTTGCCTCTATCATTACTGGTGCTGCCACAGCACCGGGAAGGGCTGAAACACGAATGAAGACCGTGTAAGTAATCTATTTCAAAATCTGAATAATGATAAATTCTTTTCCCTTTTCCCTTTTTCTTAACTCTCTCTTTTTTTTCTCCCCATCTGTCTATACCTCACCTGGTAATGGTGAATTGCAGGTGGAACTCGTTCTTCAAACAACCTGTCCGGTCAGTGTCCCCAAGCCATCTCCTTCCTATTCCTTATTTTTCCCTCCTGCGCTCTTTTTGAGTACACGTTCAGTGAGTACTCGTCTAACTCTACGCATTACCAGCCCTTGTTTGCTGACCAATGGACAACGTCCGTCCATTCAACCAATAACCGCCCTACGTCTATAGCCACAGCGACACCGATCACACTGGTCAGGCCACGTGAATTATTGTTTCTTTTACCTTTTCTTTTCCCTACCTAGGGAATGCTTTATAACAAATAAGGGCGTACGCGATGGAACGTCACATGTCGCCATGTGAGGCTACATCACATGACAAAATTATATAGCTCTTTTTCAAAGAGATAAAGTATAGTAGACAAAATTAAGAAGCAGATCGAATTTAAAGTCAGACCTGCGAAGATCCCTTTCTTCCATTAAGAAAGGGTGAACACCGTAGTCGCACCTTCTCGCCACGTTAATGTGGGTGTTTCCTCAGGGTGACATGGGGCAGGTTGTTTTCACTAACGCGGCATGGGAGCGGAATACTGGCGCTATATTAAAACTAGATCCCGGCCTCTCCAATCAAGGAAAGCCGCAGGCTAGACCAGTCCAGATGGAGGAGTAAGGCCCCCACCAAAATGGAAGGAACTGAGTGAAGGCCCACCGGCGTGTGGATACGCCCTGACACTGCTCCAAGCCTTACCCCAGCCATGGGTTAAATGGCAAAAGCATCCAGCCTGCCGAAGACGGAGTGTGTCAGCTACGGCGCAGGTCCTGGGGATAAATTAGGACACACACGCATCAACGATTATGGTCATGCGTCAGACTACCTTGTTGTCATGGCGTCGTCCCTATCAGCGACAACCGGGGAGGGACGGAGCCGGGCCCTTAGCCTCAAAGGGGCCCACCCAAGCGACCGGTGCCTCTGTTAACCTGACGGTCGGGGGAAGGCAGAGTAGAGCGACTGACCAGACTACCCAGCCTCCTACCACCCTTACAGTGGCTCAGTGGAATGCAGAAGGACTAGGGAACAAGAAGCCAGAACTGCAAAAGTTTCTCAGCAAAAACAACATCGATGTCATCTGCATCCAAGAAACACACTTGAAAGATCATCGACGTTTCTTCGTAAGAGGCTACGAGACATTTCGCCAAGACCGCGAAGACAGACACAAGGGAGGAATCATTACCCTTGTCAGAAACTCCATCCCTGCAGTAGAGACAAACAGATCAAGAAGACAAGAACTAGAACACCTGACTGTCAAGCTCTTGCTGCCCAGTGGAGACCTACGGATCACCAACTGCTACAGCCCATCAACCTCATCTCTTACGCTACACAACGTGAAGCTAGAAGCTTGCAGACATCTGGTGGTTGGAGACTTCAACAGCCACTCGCAAAGCTGGGGATATGAGGAAATGGATGCCCGTGGTGAGGAAGTGGAAGATTGGATGATGGAAAATAATCTAGTACTCATCAACCAGGCGGACGACAAACCAATGTACTTCTCCAGAGCCTGGAAAACCACCTCCACACCAGACCTGGCAGTAGCTACTGAGGACATTCACAAGCTCACGTCCAGAGAAGTCAGCACCCAGCTTGGAGGGAGCGACCACCTGCCAGTCATTCTCAACATCTCCAGCTTAGGATGTACTGAGCGCAACATGCAACCAAGTTGGAACTTCAAACGAGCCAACTGGACCCTCTTTGCAGAAAAGGCTGACCACCACACCAAAAACATTTGCTGTGCAAATGACCTGAACAAGAACGTCCAGAATTTCACTGATGCAATTCTTCAGGCAGCAAAGCAGGCAATCCCAAGGGGCAAAAGAAGACATTACCTGCCATACTGGAGTGACACACTGGAACAGCTTCACACTGAAATGGACAATGCCAGAGAAGCTATGGAGCAAACCCCCACTCCAGAGAACCTAGTGAGGCACAACAACGCCAAAGAAGCTTTCAACCAACAGAAGAAAGCTGAACTCCAAAAGAGCTGGAACGAGAAGACCAGCAGCCTCAACATGGAGAAGGACACCAGCAAGCTGTGGAATCTGACAAAAGCCCTGAATGAAGACACCAGAGCGGGACACAGCAAAACCGTCATCGAGGAAAATGGTACACACCACACGGGAAGGAAAGCAGCAAACATCCTGGCAGAATTTTACAAAGAGGAAAGCAAAGCAACAATACCCATTGCCCGAGTGCAGGAAGTCAGCAAGGAAACCAGGGAGAAGCTGAAACACCAGAACCCTACACCGTCCATGATGTCAGCCTTCTCCATGACTGAACTCAATGCAGCCATTAAAAAACTAAAGCCAAAGAAAGCCCAGGGAAAGATGGTGTTACCAATGACATGATCAGGAGACTTGGAACCACAGCAAAACAGAAGCTCCTTCTGATCATCAACCAGTCATGGAGCTCAGGGAAATTCCCAGACCGATGGAGAGAAGCAGTCATCATCCCCATCAGAAAGAAACAAAAAGACAAAACCAAGAAATCCAGCTACCGACCAATCAGCCTCCTCAGTTGTCTGGGCAAGGTGATGGAAAGAATGGTGAACACAAGACTGCTGAAACACCTGGAAGAAAATCACCTGCTCAGCAACACACAGTCAGCATACAGGAAAAACCACAGTACGGAAGACCAGCTTGTGTACCTCGCCCAACAGATCGAAAACGCCTTTCAGGAGAAGAAAAAGGTACTCGCTGTCTTTGTGGACCTGACCAAAGCCTTCGACAAGGTATGGAAGGAAGGACTTCTCCTGAAGCTGCTAAACAAGAAAGTGGAAGGGAATATGTACCGCTGGATACGCAACTTCCTCCAGTACCGCACAGCAAGAGTTCAGCTTGATGGGAAAATTAGCCACCGAATCACTCTACAACAAGGTGTACCACAAGGAGGAGTCATCTCTCCTACACTCTTTCTCATCTTCATTGATGACATCGCTGAGAAGCTCACCAAGCACATCTCCAGAGCTCTCCACGCCGACGATTTTGCTGCCTGGAGTGCTGCAGAACATTTAACCACAGCCAGCTACAGGATGCAGGAAGCACTGGAACACGTCGGAAGATGGGCCTCTGACTGGGGCGTAGAAATCAATGCCACCAAGACAGTGGCCACAGTCTTCTCGCTGTCGCCACTGCGAGAAACCATCAGCCTGAAAATAAATGGAAGAGAGCTAAAACAAGAAGACAACCCAATGTACCTAGGCATCAAGCTGGACAAGCGGCTTACTTGGAATCCGCACCTCAAGAACATTGAAAACGAAGCAGTCAGGAAGCTCGCCATCATGAAGAAGCTGGCCGGTACATCCTGGGGCGCAAACAGCAGCATCCTGCAGAAGGTGTATGTGGGTACCGTCAGACCAACCCTGGAGTATGGCAGTTCTGCATGGGCCACTGCATCCAAGACCAACACCAGTCGCCTGAACAAAGTGCAGAATGCAGGATTGCGACTGATCACTGGTGGGATGAAGACTACCCCAATCCAAGCCATGGAGAAGCTTACTAGTCTACATTCCCTCGAAGACAGACGCGAGGAGAAGGTTTTCATCCACAGTGAAAGGTTACTGCGTATGCCTACCCACCCCATGCACACCGAGATGCAGAACCCCACCAAAAACAGGCTAAAGAGAACAAGTTTCAACCACCTGTCTAAGAGCCTGCATCGCAGCAATGAAGACCTGCTGCCTGTTTCACCAGCCGAAATGGAGATGCTTCCAAATTTTGAGGAACCAGACAATCACCTGGAAGATGTCGCAATCATCACCGAAGTTCCTGGCATTAAAAGAATGGACCGTCAAGCCCCTCAAGTAATGAAAGCTCTAGCACAGGAGATGATCGCCAACCAATACAACCCCAGTGAGTGGACCCACGTCTTCACAGATGGATCCTCAGAAGGAGCAGTCAAGAATGGAGGAGCAGGGTTCTTCATCAGACACACCAATGGAAGATTGACACACAAGGCCTTCCCTACTGGAAAGATCTCCTCCAACTACAGAGCAGAGGCAATAGCACTGCTCCACGCAGTGAGGATCTTTCTGGAACCGGCCAGCCCATCACAGAAGGTTGTCTTCTTCACAGACTGCCGATCTCTGCTGCAGGGACTTCAGAACACAAGAAATGAACAACATACGCAAGACATCAAGGCTGCCCTCCATGAACTCTCAAAACAGTCTGTCATTACGCTTCAGTGGATTCCGTCTCATTGTGGGATCATGGGCAACGAAAAAGCTGATGCTCTCTCCAAAGCAGGCAGCAAAATGGAGCAGTTCAGCCACCCCGTGACCTACAGGGAGGCCAAGACCATCATCCACAACCAGTTTCAGTCCCAGTGGAAGAGAAGGCTGGGTGCAGAGAGTGGTGCTGACCCGATCCACCAGCTCCAAAGGCACCAGCAGACAATCCTCTTCAGACTGAGGACCGGCCACTGCAGACTGCTGAGCCACCTTAACCGCCTGAAGATCACCTACACTGACCAGTGTCCATGCGGCACTGGACCCCAGACCCCTGAACATGTCCTCCTGCGCTGTCCTACTCACGCAGCTCTACGACACAAAACCTGGCCGGGGGGAGCGGAGTTACAGGCGCAGCTTTGGGGAGCCCGTTCTGACCTGGAGAAGACCGCGGGCTTCATCATGGCGGCCGGGTTACAAGTCTGACGCATCCAGCTTCAATCGAACGCAGAAGAAGAAGAAGAAGAATTTAAAGTCAAATATTTTAGGTGGTCTACGATAAAGATAATAAAGATACTGTTACGGATGGGTCTTGGTGCGTGTGGTCTGTATGTCCGACGCTCTCTGAAAAAAATGGATGCGTGTTTGAGCTTTCCTAATACACACACACCCACTCACCCGAACACAGACAGCCAGGCAACACAATCTTAATTCTTTTTTCTTTTTCTTATGCCGCCTGGGCCATCCAACACATACAAAACACAACAATCAAAGCATGGAGCACACCCCAGCTGTGGGCGTACAACACTAAATATACATGTGGTGCTCACAACAACAAGTTATCACGGGCGCTGTCTGGCCTGACTTTACAGTCCTGCGACTGTCACTAGTCTCAACACAAAGGCTGCAGCGAGGAACGCCAGCTCCACACTAGTCACTAGTCTCAACACAAAGGCTGCAGTGAGGAACGGCAGCTCCGCACTAGTCACTAGTCTCAACACAAAGGCTGCAGCGAGGAACGGCAGCTCCGCACTAGTCACTAGTCTTGCACGACAGTGCTTCAAAAGAACGCAGTTCTGCAGGAAGAATAGGACGCAAGTAGGGGTAGAGTCTTGCGTAGAGACGACGCGGCGACACGGCGACGGTCAGTAGGGGAAGTAACTTACCAGAGACGACGCGACGACACAGCGACGACTCTGTCCAGCAAGGGAGCGACAACTTCCCACACACGAGCTGCGGCTCAACACACTCACAACTAAAGCAGTGCTCTACTGCACTGAGGCACCAGCCTCCACTCACAAGAGCTGTGGCTCTGTCACCACGAATCGGAGCTTCTCACGACGCGCAAGGACGACTCTGGCACTGCAGGTCGTTGACAATCGAAGGCGGTGGTTCTGGCTGGGCAGGATTAGCGCTAGCACAGCTGGCAAAACAGGGCTTGGGTCCCACGACCCCAAGCGGCGGCTTCGACCACTGAAGTGGCGCCGGCTCAGCTGCCTCTTCGGGGTCGCTGTTTGCACTCACCAACTTCTCCACCCCAGGCACGGTGGGGAATGGGGTCAAATCAGATAGGCCCCAGACCTGTAGTAGTGACAGTCAGTTCCCGGGGACACCAAGGCTAAACTCTCAACCTGGGGGAATTGAAGAAAACTACCATGACTATCTAGCCTACTATCCATAGTTTTTAATCACATTCGTAGTTAACAATGGCTTCATATTTTCTTTTTATCAGAACCGGGGAAAATTACCCGCAGCCAAATCGACAAAGTCTCAACATAATGAAACATTTACTTCCTTCAAAATTATAATATCATAAGTTCAACACACTGAGACATTGTCTTTCTTCAAAATCATAATCTTCGCACCAGCGAGGAAAGATTTCCACACAGACCTTTTTCACAATGAGCAATAGTGTAACTACAGATTTCCACATAGACCTTTTCCATAATGAACAAAGGTATGATTAGAGATTTCCACATAGACCTTTTCCATAATGAACAAAGGTATGATTAGATATTTCCATATAGACCTTTTCCATAATGAACAAAGGTATGATTAGAGATTTCCATATAGACCTTTTCCATAATGAACAAAGGTATGATTAGAGATTTCCATATAGACCTTTTCCATGATGAACAAAAGTATGATTAGAGATTTCCATATAGACCTTTTCCACACTGAAGGAGAATGTAATCAATGTATTAATGCTTTCTTTTCATCTCGCTCATAAAGACACAAGATTGTGATAATTTCACAAAATCACGACATCTCAAAAGCATTTTCCGTTCATTTTGTTCAGCCATTTTTATCAAAGCAACTATTCATTATTATCAAAACAAAATTACATACCTAACACGATCTCTGCGCATTCTTGTTTAGCACTCGGTAGATATTCACTATACATAACATAACATGACATAACATAGCATAGCATATGCTAGTTTTGAATAGCTATCAGCATGCTTTCAATACATTCACATTTATCATAAGAGGGCATATATCAAAGACAGTTTAAATAGTATCAGAATGGTCTCCATACATTCCTATTCACCACTAGTAAATACATATTGGAAAGGTTATTCACCACTAGTAAATACATGTTGGAAAGGTTATTCACCACCAGTAAATACATATTGGAAAGGTTATTCATCACTAGTAAATGCATATTGGAAAGGTTATTCATCACTAGTAAATACATATTGGAAAAGTTATTCATCACTAGTAAATACATATTGGAAAGGTTATTCATCACTAATAAATACATATTGGAAAGGTTATTCATTTAGCTCTCCACATCGAAATCTAGAACGCATCACAAGATTTCCGTTAGGCATGCCACAGTATAAATCAACAAGATTTCCGTTCGGCATGCCATAGCATAAATCAGAATAAATCGGGAACACCACGAATACATAATAGTTTCTGTCGCTCACTTCCGGAGCTCACAACAACTTTTTTTCCCCATGAAACAATAACATAGCATGAATCATGTCCTATTTCGATCACTTTTAAACAGTATGTTTCTTCTTTCTATCCGAAGAAGATTAAACAATAATTTCCTCTTAACATCCTAGCAAGTTAAAAGACATGGCAAAGACATAAATGTTTTTTTTTAAACAAAAGAAAAACACCTTCACTTAGGCGCTGAAGAAATTACAGACGCCTTACCGTGGGGATAAACGATTTCGATTAAGGGTCTCAATTTGCAACTAACACGACATACCTGACTGTCACTAAACTGCACTGGAGTCCCTCTTCGGCTGAACTGGAAAGATGTATCAAGACCGGAATTCAGTGCAGAGACTGATCGCCTGCTTACGCTCTCCTGGCTTATACGGTGCTCGTTTATGTGTGCATGGATTTCAGTGATGTAGACCGAGTAAAGGTTGTATACGGGAGGAATAGGACACACGCAAGTTTTGTACATAACAGAAACATTCTCTCTCTCTCTCTCTCTCTCTCTCTCTCTCTCTCTCTCTCTCTCTCTCTCTCTCTCTCTCTCTCTCTCTCCGATTTTACACTGCCAGGTGTGTGTTTATCATAGTGAATCCAATTTTAACATTGAAAAAAATTGTCATTGTTCCTTTGTTTCACCATCTTATCAACTTTTGTGTATAACGTACACTGCAACATTTATCTGGCACAACCCCATCCTAGTCATGGGCTGTTGAGTGAATGGTGTAAACAGTCCAAATGGTTTTACAGATCTATTTATCTCATGTCGACCAGCTGTGAAGTGATACGCCCTGTCTGTATGATCCATGTCAGCCCAGTGTTGAGTGCTGAACAATGACAACAGCGAGCTGGTCACGGGCCCACAGCTCTCTTCTGATGACGACATGTCTCAATTTCCGACTGTTGGTCACGGGCCCAGGAAGAATAAAACGTGCCTAAAGATGCAACCTCCATAATCACAAAACAGGACAGAAACAATAATGTCAAAATATCTAACTACCTGTCTATCTATCTATCTATCTATCTGTCTATCCAGAGAAAGAGGGGTACACATGCGTGCATGTGTGTGTGTGTGTGTGTGTGTGTGTGTGTGTGTGTGTGTGTGTGTGTGTGGTTAGTTAGTTCTTTGGTTTAACGTCTATTCACTATAAGTGTTATTAGACGAACAACAAGAACAACAACAACAACAACAAAAACCGGAAAAACAACGTATGATTTGTGCGTGCGTGTACATGTGTGTGTGCGTGTGTTTGCGTGGACGTGCGTGCGTGTGTGTGTGTGTGTGTGTGTGTGTGTGTGTGTGTGTGTGTGTGTGTGTGTGTGTGTGTGTGTGTGTATGTATGTAGGTTCGTCTTTTCTAAATTTCAATCAAAATACAGTGTTAGAGGAAGGTTTGGAAAATTGTTATTTTGAATTAAGAAAACTTATACTTAAGGCTGCAGATTCTGCAATCCCAAAAGTCAAATTAAAGAATCATCCAAAGAAAGCGTCAAACCCTTGGTGGAATATTGCGTCTGAAGTCGCCGTGGGTGCGAAAACTAAGGCCTTCAAAAGCTGGATGATAAGCCGTCATACGCAGCCCAAAAGTAGAGTGGAACAGTTACACGCTGAATACAAAAAAGCTAACACCAATAGTAACAAAGTTGTTGCTTTTGCAAAGCAGCAATATTACAAAAACTTAGTCATCAACTGTTCCAAACACCCAAACGATAGCGCTTTACTTTGGAAAGAAATTAGAAAATCTAAAGGTTCTTTTCATCTCCCAGATCCTGTTTTGATTGAAAACGATAAAATCTATAAAACAAACGAGGAGAAAGTTGAATTATTTGCTGACACTTTCGCAGCAATGAGTCAGACTGAACATCTGCCTAAAGAAGAGCAAGAACGAAGAAGAACTATTGAAAACGAAGGGAGAAACATTGAACCACATGACAATGACAACACGTTATATATTAATAAAAATCTAACAATGGAGGAGCTTCTGTACTCACTTCGCCGTCTAAAATCTGGTAAAATTGCGACAGGATTTGATCCCATTTCTTACAACATGATAAAGCATTTTCCACAATGCTTTTTGAAAAAATTATTAGAGTTCTTCCAATTATGCTGGAATTCTGGAAAGCTGCCAATGGCTTGGAAGAAAGCAACAGTTGTACCTATCCATAAACAAGGAAAATCAAAAAGAAAATCGTCTAATTTTCGACCCATTTCTTTGACTCCTCACATTGGAAAACTTTTTGAGAGGATAATGAAATTCAGATTAGAACATTTCCTTGAAAAGAATGGGATTTTGCCAATATTTCAAGCTGGTTTCAGAAAAGGGAGGGGTGTCACTGATCATGTTAGTCTTTTAGCTTCACACGTCAAAAAAGCCTTGGCTAAGCG
>CM065735.1:4660616-4668116 GCA_033310375.1 Conus canariensis
TTATAAGCTTTGGAATCTATGCTCTGCAGTTTCTTTAACAAGTGCGCAGGAGCGCTGAAAAAAACCTCCTGGCCATACGTCAGCCGTGAACGTACAAGGGAGGTAGCGAGATATGTTAGTGCCTTTGTGTCCTGTCCCCAGTGCTGTCTGCTTATTACCTTCAAAAAGTTAAGACTTTTTCTAGCTTTGTTTGTTATGTTGTCGATGTGGTAATTCCACGAAAGTTTTGAAGTGAGGTAGACGCTAAGAAATGTGACAATTTGTGTTATATTTCATGATTGCACCATTAATCGTGAATTCGGGTAATTTATTAGGGTCATAGCCTGAATTAAACAGCATGACATTCGTTTTTCCCAATGATAATGTTAGTCCATTTTCTATCATAAATTGTTGATTTTATCAAGTTCACGTTGATACACTTTCTTTATATAGTTCAAGGCCCTGACTGGAGTTTTACATTTCATTGTTGTCTTCATCCACAAACAAATATCATCAGCAAATTGAGCTAAAGTGGTATCTTTGGACAGGTCTTTCGGGAGATCAGCTAAGAAGATGCTAAACAAAACTGGAGAAATAGTCGATCCCTGAAGCAGACCCATACTTAGCTGTCTGGGGTTTGAATATGAATTTCCAAGCTTTACCTGTATAAACCTATTAGATAGAAAGCTGGCAATTTAATTGTACGTTACCTGTTATGCCTATGTGATTGAGTTTATATAAAAGGCGAGTGTGCCAAACTTGATCGTATGCTTTTTGGACATCAAAAAATGTCGCTAGTATATTTTTTCGCCTTGCGAACTGCTGCTTTACTTTAATTTAACAAGATGTTCAGTTGTGTAGATCTGCCTTTTCGAAAGCCAGCTTGATTGACAGGTATTACTTTATATTTTTCGCTGTAATGAACTAGTCTATTTAAAACAATCTTTTCCATTAGTTTGCATGTGTAGGATGTTAAAGAGATTGGACGATAGCTGGTTTTATCTGCTCTGGGCTTTCCTTGTTTATGTATTGGAATAATGATTGAGTGCTTCCAGACGAAAAGGAAATTATCATCAGACCAGCATTTCTGTAGAAGAAAATGAAGAAAATCTATAACATTATCTGGCAAGTGTCCCAACATTTCATTTGAAATTCCGTCTAAACCAACGGATGTTTTCTTCTTAAGACTTGAAATGCATTCTTTTACTTTGCAGAATGTTTTATCAGCATTTATATACGATTCATTTATATTATTTGTTTCTTTATCATGCGTTCTATTTTTTCTTGATTTTCTCTATATCTCCTGCCTTTCTCTGAGAGTGATTATGTGATTGAGTTTATATAAATATTAACTACTATAATTTGCAAAAATTTCAGCAAATTCTTCAGCTTTTTCTAGATTTGTAGGTATTCTGAGTTGTCCAATTTGATAGGACACTGTGGCAAGTTAATTCCATTCTTCATAGTTTATAGTTTTTCCCAGACTTTTTGCATGTCCTTGTGATTTGGTACTTCTTTTTTATGCAAAAAATAGACCAGTATTGCCTTTTTGCTTGTGCATTAACTACATTGGCTTTGTTTTTCGCTTTGTTCATCTCTAAAAGATTTAGGACAGACGTGTCTCTTAGATACATTTTGAATTTTGATATCTTTTCCTCCTTTGCTTCTTCACAAGCTTGATTCCACCAAATATTACCCGAATGCTTGTGAGATCTTACTGACTTGCACCGCGGGATAGATTCATTTGCAGCATCTAGGACTGCATTTGTAAATAAAGTATATAAGCTATTGACACCTTTGTTGTTTGCGTCATTAACTTCAAATGTAGAAAGTAAATTTGAAAATATATCCCAATTTGCAAGTCTATAGTTATACTTGAGTACTTTGTCCTTGGTTAGATCTGTTGATTGAGATTTCTTAGTTTCAAAACAAGTGACAATAGGTAAATGATCACTATGTAGGTTGTCATCAAGTGTATTCCAACTGCAGACCGGTGCTACATCTGGGGACACTAAAGTTAGATCGATGGCACTCGCTCAATGACTAGGATTATCAGGAATACGAGTTATTCGACCATCATTAAGGAGATAAAAGGAAGCACCAACAATATTTTCAACGAAACGATTACTTGCAATTGATTGACAGTCCTTCTCCCAAAATGGTGAATGTGCATTGAAATCTCCTGCGATGAGGAATTTTTTACCTCGGTCCGTCTGAAGTATTCGAATCTACTCTGTGTTAAAATCATTTGGATCCTGTGGTAGGTAAACAGATATGATATTTAGAGTTCAACTTAACGGCACAAGAATTTAGATTGAGAATACTTGGTGGAATAGGGTTAGGTGTGTGTGTGTGTGTGTGTGTGTGTGTGTGTGTGTGTGTGTGTGTGTGTGTGTGTGTGTGTGTGTGTGTGGTGTGTGTGTGTGTGTGTGTGTGTGGCGTGTGTGCGTGGTGTGTGTGTGTTGTGTGTGTGTGTGTGTGTGTGTGTGTGTGTGTGTGTGTGTGTGTGTGTGTGTGTGTCGTGTGTGTGTGTGTGTGTGTGTGTGTGTGTGTGTGTGTGTGCGCGCGCACACACACACACAAAAGGGGGAGGGGACCCCAGGAAATCCTAATTTTAGATTAGAAAAAAACAAAAATAAGGGGAAAAAAGAAATGACTAAAGGAAAGGATACGCAGAAAAGGACGCACAAAGCAAAAGGAAGCTAAGATGAAAAAATTGAGTTAAGAACTCACACTTCCTTACAAACAGATAACACGAATGTCAATGTCACACACCTGTACATCTCCAACTGAGTTCAGTTCCTGTGTTAGTGCAGCCCAGCCCACCACGTAGGGCCTTTTCAGAGCTGTCATCCACGTTCAGACACAGACATTGTACCCTGATATACCTTACCTACAAACAATTTAGGAAGCTTTTTTTGGGAGGGGAGGGAGACGGGGTGAAATCCCGAGAATGTGCGGATCTTCCCCTGTTGGTACGAGTCATGTATAAAACACAGACACCAGACTTTAATACTAAAATCAATTTTCTGACGTCATCGGTTTTGTAAAGATCGATCGTTATTTGAAAACAAACTAATCCAAGAAAGCCAATGCAAGTAAAGACCTTAAAATTGGAAAGCACAACAAAGCAACGAATGATAGACGCATACCTCGTTGTGACACTGTCCCATGTGAAATAAAACAAGACAGACAGCAGTACGCGTCAGTTCCATCTGTCTGCTTCATCCCATCACAAAATATACTAGCCTACACAGGTAACAATAGTAGCAGCCACAGCATCAGCAGCGAGAGCAGTAGTAACAGCAGTAGCAGTCGTGTAGAGGCCGCAACAGCAGCATAATCAATAGTAGCAACAGCAGCATAATCAATAGTAGCAACAGTAGCTGCAACAGCAGAAGCTGGAGCAGCAGTATAAGCATCAACAGCAACAGCAGCAACCTTAGCACCAGCACCAGCACCAGCACTACCAACACCAGCACAGCAATAGCAACAGCGGCAGCACAAGTGCCAGCACTGGCAGCATCAGCAGTACCAGCAGCAGCGGCATCAGTACTGGTTGTAGAAGACAGCTGAGGAGGAATATTTACTGTTGGTGATATGGCATCCTGGGAGAGAGGAGAGAGAGAGAGAGAGAGAGAGAGAGAGAGAGAGAGAGAGAGAGAGGAGAGAGAGAGAGAGATTTCAACATCAAGGCTTGACCATAAACGCACATCCGTGCCGATTTGAAAATGTCATATGCTAACCAACCTTTAACCCGAGATCTATGCATTAAGCTTTGGAGAGAGAGAGAGAGAGAGAGAGAGAGAGAGAGAGAGAGAGAGAGAGAGAGAGAGAGAGAGAGAGAGAGAGAGAGAGAACGAACGAACGAACGAAATGTTGTTTCATGAGGGAAAAGAATAAGCACCAGTCAGTGGCTTTTTTTCATCCAGCCCTCAAACAATAAATACATGGAAGAAATCATTGCATGGAACTGCATATAAACTCATAAACAACAATGAATACATGGCAATGTAGAATAAGAGAATGCACAATATAACTAGAGGAAGAGAGTGTGGGAGAGAGGGAGGGACGGAGAGCGACACAAAGAGAGAGAGAGAGAGAGAGGCGGGGACTTGGAGACACAGAATAAAGAGACGGAGTCTCTGACACAAGGAGAGACAGAAGAAGAAGAAGAAGAAGAAGAAGAAGAAGAAGAAGAAAAAGAAGAAGAAGAAGAAGAAAAGAAGACGAAAGAGAAGAGGAGGAGGAGGAGGAGGAGAAGAAGCATATCAAAAATCGGCACATCAAAAATGACAAACTACAATGAAGAAGAGTCGTAAAACATCAAGTCATGCCATGAAGGAAAAAAAAAGGCTGAAAGACACCAGACATGCCCAACTCAGCAGCAAACAATTCCATACACGTCCCCCCCCCCTCCCCCCCTCCCTCCAACTTCAAGAATGACAAGAGAAGGAAGAAGGAGATCAACATAGGATGACAAAATGAGAGAGAGAGAGAGAGAGAGAGAGAGAGAGAGAGAGAGAGGAGGGAGACAGAGACAGCAGACGAGGAGGAGAGGAGAAAAGACGAGACGAGAGAGAGAGAGAGAGAGAGAGAGAGAGAGAGAGGAGAGAGAGAGAGAGAGGGCAATCACGGTTGTTCAACCAAGGTGGATAGCACGTATTTCCAAACATTTGGTTGTGAAGACTAGTCACATGGCAGCGCGCATGAGAACCGTTTAAGTGAAAAACAATCAGTCTTCGTGCATCGGATGAGAGAGAGAGAGAGAGAGAGAGAGAGAGAGAGAGAGAGAGAGAGAAGAGAGAGAGAGAGAGAGAGAGAGAGAGAGAGAAGAGAATACGAATGCGAACGCGGATGCGAATGCGAATGCGAATCTTTATTAAGATCAATGACAAAACGTCATGGTGAATTGTAATATATGCCATGAATAATACATATCAAAATCAAATGATGAAATTGTGTACCTATATGAAAATAAAGAGTCTGGGGACATTACGATCCGAATTCTCTTGTTTACCTCATAAACATACGTAGCTAAATCCAGTAGTGTGTCCTCATTACTTGTCGACAAAAAGAGAATGGGCCTGAACTTAACATGGTGCTGTGAAATACTCGGATTGGATAGGTTTCGTTCTTAAATCACTTAGACCAGGACAACCAAACAACTTTACATTCTCTTACTTTAATACGTAGTCGAGTTGTCAGATCATTGTCAACCTTACTGCAATGTCTAAAGCGATGGCAATCAATATCAGACACTCCAAATCCGAATTTAGTCAGGGCACATTTAGTGTGTCTATTCATTCTTATCTTAGAACATGGTTCTGCTATATACGTCGATATAAAGATTTCGTATTTAGCAAATCTATCACTATTTTACATATAGTCATACCAGTCCTGCTACCTGCTATCGATATTCGTCTGTTTAAAACAATTCAGAAATCCCAATATATTTTCATCATCTTGGTTACCTCAAACAAGTCCAAACCCATATAAGTTTAAACGATGTCGAACATTCGAAACCCAAGCCCTCTTACCATCGTTGTCTAACTTTAACAACATCCTGTAACCTTTATAGGGCGTCCTGCATTCATCCATGCTTGTTAGCATGAGCCAGTATTTCATACACTTCAAATGAATATTTACAGTAATAGTATATCTTCCACATTCACCATAAACCAGGTCATAGGGTGTTCTACTATCTACATTCAAGCAGCGCTTCAGCATATACAAGTGATCTTCTTTAATTACTGCAATTTCTCAAAACCCCATATTTCTGCTCCATGTCGTAACATTTGCTGTACCTGTGAATCCAATAACTTAGTAAAACACAGAATTAATTGCAGTCCAACTCGTACAAAATATGAATAATAACCATGACTGTCTTTGCCGCTTTTTTTTATTTTATTTTTTTAAATTTTTTTTTACTATATATTGACAAGAAAACAGAAAACTAAGTTTGGTTGTGAAGTAAGTGCCAAGATATAACCAGCACTGCCATAACCTTACCATTTGTAAGCATTAACCATAGCTGTTCTCTCACTTCCACAAGTCCATCTTTCAGTAAACCCCAGATACTCCTCTTTACAAAACTCGACAACATGTGTCCTATTCATATTAACCTGAAATTCTAGTTTGCTTGTTGCAGAGTACAACTTATCTAGTTTTCTCTGGACGTCGATCACTGATACCGCCAGCAAAATACTATCAGTAAAAAAAAACAAAAACAAAACAAAACAAAAAAAACCACCAAAAAACCCCCGCATAAATGTTTCGTAAAGATTAAAAGTTATTCTATGCTGATATTTTTCAAATATTTCCAAGTCTAACTCATGAGACCAGCCACCGTGGCGAAGTGGTTAGCGTCGCGGACTCCCGGCTGGGAGGTCGTGGGTTCGAATCCCATCAGAAGTCATGTGGGTTTTTCTGCCCAGACCGGCTCCTACCCAGAGTTGAGTTGCTGCGGACTCAGTTGGGAAGACTGGGACCACACAGTCGATTTTCATCCACTTAATGGATGCGTTTCTGAGAGTGTTGCTCAAATTTCATGACCAACACTGCAGGTGCCTGTATCTCTCGGGCCTGGTTGACGCCGGGATATATTATGAAAGGAAGCGTAGAGTACAGCCCTGTCATGTAGTCTCAGACCGAAATGGAAATCCGTAGCACCATCTTAATCATCCTCATTCTCATCGATCAGCATAAAAAAAAATGTCTCAAACTCTGTGGCCCTTCATGCCCTGCTCTCATGGTGACCTCAATTTTGATGTCCTCTCCACGTCGGTGGCCTTGGTTTGGTTCCGTCGGGGTCACCGGTATCGGCGAGTCCATGGGGGCTGTCGTTGGACGGACGTGGTGGCGCCCTCCGGAGGGAGAGCTCACTCACGCCGGCTCCGCGACTAAGCAATTATTGTCGTCAGTAGGGGGCTTAGTAGGTGGTGTCCTGCATATGTTAGATCAGAACAGGCGCCACTGAACACCACCGAAGTGACTCGGCAGCAGTGCAGTGTCTCCTCCGGTGGGTTGCCTCTTGACGACTTGACATTGACTGCTCCCTGTGGATTGCCGGTGCCGGGGCTGCGGCGGGACTGACCGGGCTGTGGCTGTGGACAGGGTGTCGGAATGAGCCACGTGGGTGCACTGCCTCTGAGGTAGCGCAGAGGTTGGGACAGCAAAAAAAAAAAGTCTAACTCATGAATGAATAGAAAAAATAATTATGGGCTACAGATGTGTCCTTGTTTGATCCACTTGACATACATTTAATGTACATGATCTTATTTTTTGCTTTTACCACACAGTATATACACTATAGAATTCAGCTTTTATTCCATTTGTTAACAAAATAGACCATATTTTTTTTTGAGAAATTGAATAAAAAACCAAGTCAACAAATGTAACATCTCATTTTTGCTTATTTACAAGTTGTTTCTGAACAGAAGAAAGTATAATAATTACATGATCGACTGGAACATCCTCTTTTAAACCACACCTGATGTTCTCCACTTATATTGTTCTGAC
>CM065735.1:4675616-4680616 GCA_033310375.1 Conus canariensis
GAAGACGCTGGTTGCAAATTATGCGCCTCAACCGTCTCCAAGACTCCGGGATAGGTGACAGATGACTGGTGATAGGTATTGTCCTTTTGAAGACCTAGCCAATAGAAAGCCACCTAAGCTTTGTTTCAGTTTTCTGCGTGCCCATTAGACCTGCTATAATAAAGTTGTGTGCTAGCTCCATGATAAAACGATGTAGCATAGACGACACCAGCACCTGCCACAGAAGTTATCTTTGTTGACATGTATGTTCTTGAAGATACTGAAATGAACACCTCTATGTTTCTCTCGGATGGCTTATTTATCAAGAATGTGGTTGGCTTTCTGCAGTTTGATCTCTCTCTTAACCACCAGTGGCCGCCTTGGGGTTGTCATTCACATTTAGTGGCACAGTCTCCTTAGTCCCCAAGTCGCACTTCTTCTTAAAGAATTCTACTGAGGTGGTCTGCAGGTATGACTCTGACATTGAAAGAATACTTTTGAAGCCTCAGAGCCCATCTCATCAGTCGACCACTGGCTGTCTTTGCCCGATCCAAGTGCTGTAGTGGCTGGTGATCGGTTTCCAGAGTGAAAGTCGCCCCATACAAGTAGGGATCAAACTTTTCGACACCCCAGATGATGCCCAGGCACTCTTTCGCAATCACTGAGTAGTTCAGCTCAGCTCCCTTCGGTTCTCTGCTTGCGTAAGCCACCAGCTGGAGCCCATACCACTGGTCCTGCAAGAGGACTGCTCCCAATCCCTTCTCAGAAGCATCAGTCCTCAGTACATACGACAAATCCATCCTCGGCAGGCAGACAATGGGACTGGCGCAAAGCTGGGCCTTCAGGGTTTGGAAAGCCGCTTCACATGATTTGGCCCAGTCAGTCTTGTTCGTCTTCTGGCCTTTGGTCAGTTCAGTCAGTGGCAAGGCAATCAGCGAGAAATTCGGCACATAGAGCCGATAAAAACCCAGCCAGCCCAAGAAATGCACAAAGTGGTAGGATAAGGGGCTGAGGTGGTAGGCTGAGGGGCATCTCGGATCTTTTGGACTTTCTCTAGGACGGGCCACAAATTGCCATTCCCAACTCGATGGCCTAAGAACTCCAACTCCTTGAAACCCAGGAAACACTTGGAAGACTTTGCTGCCAACTGGACCTCCCTGAGCCTTTCACACAGACTTCGAAGAGCTTCGAAGTGTGCCGTGCGGTCCTTTGATGCAATAATCACATCGTCCATGAAGGTTTGTATTTCTGGTCTTCCCAGGGGCTGCAGAAGCTCCCTCATAAGACGGCTGAATATGGCTCCCGATATTTTCAATCCAAAAGGTATGACCCGCCATTGCCATTGAAATTATCCTTCAGGGGTCGTGAAGGCTGTTTTGGGACGATCTTCTGCTTTCAAGCCGACCTGCCAGTACCCTTTGGCAAGATCAAGTTTACTGAGGTATTTGGCGTTTCCAATCATAGCAAACAAGAATCCAATATCAGGCATCGGCTCTGCATCAAAGACACACTCCTGTTTATCTTACGGAAATCAACGCAGAATCGAATTTTGTTGTCCCTTTTCCTCACAAGGACGATCGGTGACGAGTATGGCGAAGCAGCTCTTTCAATGACACCCATTTTCAACATACTGTCAACTTCTTTCTTGATGATTTCCCTTGTAGCATATCGCCGTGGGAACTGCTGAGTGCGTATGGGTTTGTCAGTCGTCATGACCACTTCACATTCACCCAAGGTTGTCCTCAAAGGGACATATGTCAAAACATCTTCGAACTCTTTGCAAAGTTCACGGATCTCATCATGTAGTTCTGGACACTCGGGATCTAGGTTCACCTGCTCATGACCCTCGTCAACTTCCAGTGGTATCAATGGAATCTCTGTAGATGTGGTACCCACTTCCTCCAACCCATCATCAACAATGACAGTGCTCACCCCAACAAAATCCGTAACAGGTCACTCTGAGTATTTCTTGAGGAGGTTGCTGTGGTAGGGTTTCTGCTTCTCCCCAACTTTGACCACATAGTCGTTGAGTCCCTTCTTTCCCACGACTGAGTAGGATCCCCTCCATGACAACTGGAGCTTGTTGTTTTTCTCTGGAAGAAACACAAGGACGCATTCCCAAACTTTCAGTTTCCTCTGGGTGGCTTTCCAGTCAAAGACTTTCTTGTGCCTGGTTGATGCTTCCTCCAGACTCCTTTGAACGATCTCACACGTTTCTTGGATCTCCTGCTCTGTAGATCAACCACATACTCAGAAGTTGGCATAATCTCCTCATCTTCCAAGTCTTTTGTCCACAGCTGCTTCAGGACTTGGAGAGGCCCCCTGACCGTTAGCCCAAAGAGAAGCTAGAATGGGGAAAACCCTGTTGACTCTTGGGGAACTTCTCTGTAGGCAAAGAGGATGGCTGGAATGTACCTATCCCAGATCTTTGGCTTTTCCAGGCAGGGCTTCTTGAGCATTGCCTTCAGTGTGGAATTGAACTTTTCTACCAGTCCATTACACTGGGGGTGGTAGGGCGTCGTAGTCAAGCCACGAACAGACAGAAGATGCTGGATCTCTTCCATGACACTACTCACAAACTAGGTCCCTCGGTCTGACAACACTTCAACAGAAATCCCTAGCCTCAACCACAGCTCAAACAAAGCCTCTGCAGCAGTCTCCATCTCAGTGTTCTTCATGGGAGTGGCCTCGGGATACCATGTCGCATAATCGACCATGTCAAGTATAAAACGGTAGCCCCTGTCAGACGGTAGAAAGATGGGGCCAACGAGATCAACAGCAACACGCTGAAATGGTTCATCTATAAGGGGCATCCTTTCCAGTGGAACGCTGCATGCAGTCCCCTTAGGTGTGGCTCTTTGACAAACATCACAGGAGGCACAACATCTTCTAATGTCAGAACACATGCTCGGCCAAAAGAATGACCTCCAAATCCTCTCCCTAGTTTTCTTAGCACCCAAGTGCCCAGACATAGCAGTTTCATGAGAAATGCGGAGAACTTCACTGCGGAGAGGTTTGGGTACAACCAGCTGACTGTATGACCCTGTGGGTCCAGAGTAAACTCGGTACATCAGCCCCTTCTTCTTCTCAAAGTGCGTTGTACCATCCTTGACCTTGAACCTTTCACCTGATGTGATGTTCTCAGAGACCTTCTTCATGGTTGAATCCGACTGCTGCTTGTGACCTGCTTCAGCTGGGCCCACATCCCCAATCAACGGCCTTGGTGCTGGCAGCGGGTTCTCCCTTGTTCCCTTCATCCGGGCTTGAGCACGGGTTTCAACTACTGCAATGTCTAAATTAGGCAAAAATTACCACTGGTCAGGGACACTGACCACTGGTCAGCAACGTCATAAATTGTTCACCTAAAGTTCTACACTAACTAGCTGTCAAACAGTGAATTTGGGCCAAAATGACCACTGGTCAATGATATTGAACACTGGTCAGAAACGTCATAACTTGTTCACATAAACTCGTTCTACACTAATAGGCCAAATGACCATCGATCAGTGACCCTGGATAGTAATAATACTAAGAAAGAGGACATAATTTCACACAGGGATCATTTCACTAAATACTCGCAACGCGAAGCTACTAACTTCTGAAACGTTACTAGTACTACTATCTTCTGAAAACACTACTATAACTTTCATAAGTTAGTAGTACTAGTAACGTTTCAGAAGTTAGTCGCTTGACACACTCACACACGCGCGCGCGCGCGCGCACGCACTCACACACTAACACACACACACACACACACACACACACCACACACACACATATGCTCGCATGCACGCACGCACGCGCGCACATACACACACTAACACACACACACACACATACACACACACGCACACGCACACACACATACACACACACACACACACACACACACACACACACACACGCACGCACGCACGCGCGTGCGAGCATGCACGTACGCACACATACCCACGCACACAGAGGTACGCATGCGCGCGCGCTCACACACACACACATACACACACACACACACACACACACACACACACACACACACACACACACACACACACAATAACATTGAAAGAGAGACAGACAGACAGACAGACAGACAGACAGACAGCAGACAGACAGACAGACAGAAATAGATCACACTGACTCAACATGATCGAGCTACTTTCAGGTTGCCATGCTGTTGGGGGGCAGTGTAATGGTCAACGCAGGTCATCTCAAAAGAGATCTTTGTTGTGATCTTTCACACCGTTTCAAAAGAGATCTTTGTTGTGATCTTTCAGACCGTTTCAAAAGGGATGTTTGGTTTGATCAATATGAACCATTCAGAAAGGCTGTTGATCTGATCTGGAAAATTGGCGAACCTACAGCATGTTTGTTTGGACTATTTGGAAATTGTATGGTAATCCTGATCATGCTTCGTCTTCCTGCGTCGACTTCTAGTGTTTTCTTCCAAGTTCTTGCCTGGTCTGACCAGCTGCTGTTGATGGTAAATCCTCTAAATGGATTTCTCCACGATATATTTGGTGTGCCCTATTTCCGAACACTCGGATCCTGGCAGTGTAAACTGAGGGAAATGATGATGTACACGGCAGCAGTTTTATCTCCATGGATGCTTGTGGCACTCACAATGCTAAGAGCAGCTTCTGTTCTGTGGCCACTCCGTGTCAATGCTATGTGGACGAAGGGAAAATCGCGCGCTACTGCCGGTATAATGGCCGTTGTTATCATTCTGATTAACTGTCATGTTCTCTATGGCTTTGATATACAATCTGGCAGTCGGAAGTGCAGTGAGAATGCTGTATCAGAAGTGTACGGTTGGTTTTACAGTGTGGTCTGGTTTTGGATAGACATGGTTCTATCTTGTTTTGTGCCTTTCATGCTGTTGTTAGTCAGCAACAGTGCTCTTCTCTGGACACTGGTCAGATCTCGTCTTCCTGTGCAACAAGCCGCCCAGGATTCCAGACAGCAGAAAGTGACTTCACTGTCTGTCACCTTGATTGCTACAGGTGTTGTCTTTTTCCTGCTGA
>CM065735.1:4683116-4700616 GCA_033310375.1 Conus canariensis
CAAGTTTCAATATGTTTTCCACACCAGATGTCAATTTGCAAAAATGATATACATTTTTTTCCATTTATAATTAACGTAGCATGCATTCATCAAATATTGTATTTGAGGCACTCAATCATAAAATCATATTCATTACCAGTGATAAGCACATTACCATCTTCACATAACCGTTTGTATCTTTCAGTACTGGTGTTTTTTTTGTTTTTTTAAAAATCTTTTTCTCCGTAGGGAGTTCTGGAGCACAGCCTCTATATTTGAAAAGTTCGACGACATACATATCAGAAAGAGCATCTATTTAGGTTTCTCTTTGAAACTGATGTTCATTGTGTCTATAGCAATAACACATTCTGCTATTTGTATGGCTTCCCACCATCACCGTTTGTAATTATCTTGTAATGATTCTCGAATATTCCTACACAATTCACGTTACCGCAGACATTGCAATGAAAAATCAATGACGATGCATGCGCTCGCACACACACACACACACACACACACACACACACACACACAACACACACACACACACACACACTCCATACTGCTTGTTCCAGCAAGTGATAACCCTCCTGAATGGATAAAAGAACATGAATTTCAGTGGATTCTGTGCCTTGCCTTGCGCCCGTTTTTGCTACTTTGTCAGCCCACTCATTTGAAGAAAATCCAAGATGTGAAGGAACCCAGCAGAAGGAAACGTTGGTCCCTTTTAAAGTTAAGATATGAATTAACTGACTAATTTCTAAGATAATTTTGGTCTTTTTATTGTAATCTTATGATCTTAAAGCATAGAGTACCGATTGAGAATCTACACAAAATAAGATCTGAAAAAACTGTAATGGAAAATCAACTATGTAACTGAGAGCCATAAGAATAGCAATAAGTTCAGCAGTAAAGATGGATCGATTTTTGCCAATGTAGCATGACTTTTCCTTTTTTAACGCTGGTATTACAAAAGCTGAACCTGCTCGGTGATCTTCTAGGAGTGAACCATCTGTATATATTTTTAAATGATTTGGATACGTGTTCTGTATATGTAATTGGACTTCAGTTTTCATAATGTTTGGATTCTCATTTTTCTTCATGTCAGCAGAAAGAAACTCGTGGAGAGCGTGGCAGCAGAGAGTCCTCAGAAGAGAAGCCCCTTCAAGCAAGTGTTTCGGCCCTTATCTCCTGACACTCTAGGGGGGTTGGGCCACACCCGGTTCATGACTCTGGATGTCCCTCTGCTGCCCCTTTTTTCCCATCTTGGGACGAGCCATGGCTGGGATTCGAACCCATAACCCTCTGGACATGCTCATTTTCCACTTAATGACTCGCACTCTAACCACTGAGCCACTGGGACACCTGATATTTGTAGGAAAGTTAAGCCTTATGAAGTTCACTCTTGTTCCTCCTAGACCAGATCCAGCTTGAACACCTCTCTACCGCTTCTGCCATTGCTTTCAGGGCTCTGTTTTTTTCCTTCCCTGCAACTGAGAGCTGTTTCATGAGGCTGTATGCAGACGTTCCTACAAACCCCCTAGCTCCAATTTCTGCAGTGAGGACTTTGACCTGATAGCCTTCTCTCCTCAGGCTGTTTGCCAGATCAGCATACTTTTCAGTCTTGTAGATTTGAGCTGCCTCCATTCTGTTCTCATATGGCACCGTGAGCTCGATCATGATCAGCTGCTAAGTTGATTGAGAGTGGACTACTATGTCTGGTCTCATGCCACTCTTGCTGATGATCTCTGGGTGACTCTTCCATTCTGGGAGGTCTGCAGTGCACTCCCAGTCATCTGCCCCGTCCAGCAGACTCTGCCTGCATGTTCCGAGTGGCACTGTTGTTCTTGGCCATGATTTGCTGCCTCCTGCCGTGAAGAATGTTGCGGGTGCTTTTGGAGTCCTGATTTTTCCTTTTGTGGTGTTGGTACTAGCCCAGACTACTTGTACAATCTTTTTGAGAACTTGGTTGTGCCCCCATGTGTACCTTCCTTGAGCCAGGGCTACTTTACATGAGCTTAGGACATGCTCCACTGTTTGTTTTTCATGGCAGAGGGGGCATGCAGGATCGTCTGTTTTCCCCCACTTCACCAGGTTTGCATTTGAGGGTAGAAGGTCATATGCAGATCTGAGAATGAAGCTGACCCTGAGAGGGGCCATGTGCCAAATGTTATTCCAAGTGAGACTTCTTTGGAGTGCATTCTCCCACGTTGTCCATTGCCCTTGCTGGCTCTGTTGGACTGCTTTTTGGAGTCTTTTTTGGTCTTCTTCTTTTCTCATCTCCTGACTCATCATGTCTCTTTGGCTTTTCCTTTGGCCTTTGACCACCATTCAGTTTTGGTCACCCCTAGTCCTTGTCTGTTGGTCTGTGTGTGTCCTGTTATTTCTCTGATCTTGAGACTTTCTTTTGCAGAATCCATCGCCTCTTGAACTTTCCATTTTCTGCCTGTCTTCAGCTGGGGCTTGATTGCTTCTACCACCTTGTCTCCTGAGTCCTCCAGCATGCTTTGAAGTCTGATCTTCCCTGCTTTGTATTCCTCCAGGATGGATTTCAGTGGTAGTTTCAGCTTTGCTTGGCGACAGTACAGCGCTATGTAAGTCAGACAGCGTGGGACACCAAGCCATTTCCTTGTGAACTTGTTGATTATGGAAATGAAATGAGGCAGGGAACAGTAAACGATAAACAGTAAACAAGTGGGGTATTTTTTGCTCCCATAAGAAAACCTAACACAGAGTAACTTTTATTCAAGACTGGCACAGCCTTTTAAACTTGAATAAAGTCAGACAAATACATAGACGAACAATCTAACAGCTTGTTCTTTTCCCCCACTATTAGATTGTTCGTCTATGTATTTGTCTGACTTTATTCAAGTTTAAAAGGCTGTGCCAGTCTTGAATAAAAGTTACTCTGTGTTAGGTTTTCTTATGGGAGCAAAAAATACCCCACTTGTTTACTGTTTTTTGTTGATTTTGGCTTCCATTGCCTCCACTATGCTGGTGCAGATGTATATCATCAGAGGCCATGGGAGCTTTGGTATCAGCATGAACTGCAGACACCAGACCTTGTATTTGCCAGGGAGCCTACACTGGTCAATGGTCTCCAAGCCTTCTTCCGACATCTGTTTGGTTTCTTTTGCTCTTTGTGTGTCTTTCAGCGTATCATCATACCATCTTCCAAGGCTCTTGACTGGCTCTTCTGTGACTGTTGGAATGGCCTGGTTGGCAACACTGAAGACCACAGATTCGGACACTTTTCCTTTCCTCAGTGAGAGACTCCGTGATTTCTTTGGCTTGAACTTCATTCTGGATGAGGCAACTATGTCGTCCAGCCTCTCCAGCACATGACGTGTCTCGTCTTCTCTGGATGAAATCACTGTAGTGTCATCCATGAACGCCTTGAGAGGGGGCATCTTGTATCCATCGCCAAGGTCTGTTTGTCTTGCGTTGCTTGTTGCTGCTTTCAAGATGACTTCCATTGCCAACACGAACAGTATTGGGGAAATTGCACAGCCCATTGCAATGCCCACTTCCAAGTTGATCCAATCTGTTGTGTACTCCTTGGTAGAGAACCGCATTGAGAAGCCATTGAAGTACTTCTTGAGCATGTCGCGGATGTTCTTTGGCACATGGTACATCTCAAGAGCCAACTGTATCATCTCATGGGGTACAGATCCATATGCGTTTGCCGGATCAAGCCACACTACATCCAGGTCTCTCTTTTCTGTTTTTGCTCTTTGGATTGCGTCCCAGATCATTGTGGCGTGTTCTACACAGCCAGCCACGCCTGGGATGCCACCTTTCTGGACTGACACATCCATGGACTTGTTTTCCATGAGGTACTTGGTCAGCCTTGCTGCCATGACAGAGAAGAAGATTTTCCCTTCGACGTTCAGTAGTGATATTGGCCTGAACTAGCTGATGTCACTTGAGTTTTGCTCTTTGGGGATGTACACACCATCTGCCATCATCCACTGGCCGCTGATCTTCTGGTTTCTCCAAGCTGATTGCAGCAGCCTGTGGAGCCACTCCAGCACCTTGGGACATTTCTTGTACAGCTGGTAAAGTATTCCGTTTGGCCGTGGTGATGATTTGGCTCTGGCTTTGTCGATCACCTTCTTGATTTCCGCCAACATTGGAGGCTTGTCATTGAACTGTTCCTCAGGGTTGGTTGGCCGCACCAGACCTTGAATGTCGAGTGGTGCTTTGCTCTGTGAGTCAGAGTATGTTTTCCTCAGATGCTGCTCAAGAACTCCTTTGTCCACACTTAGGGTCCCCGATTTTGGCTGCTCAAACAGTGTTCTGGCAAACTGGAAGGGATCTCTGAAGAAGCGCTCTTGTGTCTTCTTCTTTTTGCTCTTCCTCTTGGAGCTAAAGAAGACCACAGCAAAACAGAACTCAAGTCCCGGACTCTTGAGGCCCTAGCCAGGAACTACCCAAGCACTACTTGGGCCCGAGTCTACACAAATGGCTCTGCAGAGAAAGCTGTGAGAAATGGGGAGGCGGTGTTTTCATCAAGTTCCCAGATGGCAGTTCGATCAGCAAGTCTGTAGCCACCGGTAGCTTCTCAACTAACTACAGAGCAGAAGCATGTGCCCTTCTCACTGCTGTACAGATACTAAATGAAAGGGACATCTTACCAAACCACACGGTGTTCCTTACAGATTGTAGAGCCGTCCTTCAAAGCCTACAGAGGAGAGAAAGAGAGCAGATCCTACAGGAAATCACACAGGAACTGCACACCTTGAGCAGGAAAACAACACCAGTCTTGCAGTGGATTCCCTCCCACTGTGGTATTGCAGGAAACGAAGAGGCGGACAGACTCTCCAAGGCGGGCAGCCAACAAGACCAAATAGCCCATGCTGTATCCTACAGAGAAGCGAAGACCATCATCCGCAGCCATTTCAGGACAGCACGGAGAGAAAGACTACAGGTGGAGGTAGAGAAGGATGACATTCACCATCTTGAGCGTGCCCAACAAGTCGCCATCTTCAGACTAAGAACTGGACATTGTCAGTTGCTCTCCCACCTCTATCGCCTGAACATATTGCACACAGATGAGTGCCCATGTGGCACTGGCCCACAAAACCCAGCCCACATACTTCAGTCCTGTCCCACGTTCGACAGCCTGCGGCGTGAGTTTTGGCCCGGTACAGTGGAACTCCAGGAAAAGCTGTGGGGAACGGCAGACTCACTCCGACGGACCGCTGACTTTGCCCAAGCTACCGGACTTTCTATCTGACCAGCATGACTAGGGAACGCAGAAGAAGAAGAAGAAGAAGAAGAAGAAGAAGAAGAAGAAGAAGAAGAAGAAGAAGAAGCTCTTCCTCTTCCTCGCAGATTCCGCTTTGCTGAGGGCGCTGTGTTTTGCTTTCAGGTCTTTCCAGAGTTTTTCCAAGCCTTGTTTTTCAGCTGGCAGTGCGGTCTTTATTTGCTTCTTGAGGTTTTTCTTTTGGACCCTGATCTTGTCCATCTCTTCTTGGCGTCTGGATTTCTTTGGAGGTGTTTTCTCTTTTGGTAGTTTTGCTCCATAGGCGTCTCTACATGTGGCATGCACAATGTCACCATATGTGGCTAGTTTGTGTTCCAGGGTGCTTTTTCCTATCAGTGCATCGAGTCTTTGGACGATTTTTGCATCCAGTTTCTCCCAATCTTCAGTTTCGTTCGCTCGTGGCAGGTTGAGTTTCAGGCGCTTGGCATCGAGGGCCTGAGCAAATTCCTCATCGGAACCAACAGCGTGGATGTCCTTGGCACTGTGGTTTAAATCCTGGCCTTGGTCTTCCGACGTCTTATCTGCTGATGCAGTGCGCTGCTGCTCATTCAGATGAGTCTTCACACATCCCATCTTTGTTCTGTGGATCTTCATGCCACGGGTGGTAGCGAAACGCTTTCCACAGACACATGGATATTTCATTTGGTCCATGTTCATAGTCCGTTTGGGATTTGCAGTCGTGATTGGTTGAGCACCGATGGATTCATCATTCTCTCCCGCTTTCGGTGGATCCTGGGAGCATCTTTTCCTTTTGTACTTAGTAGCCACATGTTGAAGGCAAAGTGGGGAGCCAGCCCACAGAACCCTTGGTTCTGGTCTTTCCCAGTGTCCTCCGGTCTTTCCCGGACGTCCTCCGGCCTATTCCCGGAAGTCAATGGTTTACCCATGCATCAGTAGAAAGAAACTCGTGGAGAGCGTGGCAGCAGAGAGTCCTCAGAAGAGAAGCCCCCTTCAAGCAAGTGTTTCGGCCCTTATCTCCTGACACTCTAGGGGGGTTGGGCCACACCCGGTTCATGACTCCGGATGTCCCTCTGCTGCCCCTTTTTTTCCCATCTTGGGACGAGCCATGGCTGGGATTCGAACCCATAACCCTCTGGACATGCTCATTTTCCACTTAATGACTCGCACTCTAACCACTGAGCCACTGGGACACCATAATTAATATCATACTGTGCTTTATTCATCTCCCAAGCAGGACAAGGGGAGGCCGCTTGACCTGTGTCAATATTACTTGGATTTATATCAGACCTTTTGAGTAGATCTGATACGTAAGTGGCAATTGGTTTCAATGATGATATCTGCTTAGCTCGTTTAGGAAAAGAATTTTTAAAGGCTATACCCAGAGAAAAGATAGACTCTCCAAGAATATGTATATTGATTCTCGTGGTTTGGATAACAAATTATATTTGAATCATACTGGTGTAATCAAATTTAGACAGATTAATACGCTATCTTACAGGATAGAACTTAATGCGTTCATCACAAAATACAGCAAAAATGTTAAATGTTTATGTGGTGAACAAATTTCTAGCAAACACATCATTTTTGAATGTCAGAGGTTAAGACCCATCTTACCAGTGATTTCTGAAAATTGTATTGAAGGCGTTTTAAAAAATGCTACTAGTTTGTTTAATATTGCGAAATGTTTACTTCATAGTCCTGTAGGACATTTGTTATAGAGTAGTTGATTGTAATTTTTGTTAATGCTCATTTTTCGGACTCTTTTTTTTAATTCCTTAGCCAAGAGACATAAATACATACACACACAATACGGTCCCCCTCCCCTCCTCCTCTCCTCCCGATCCCCTCCCTCCCCCTTCCCCCCCCCTCCCCCCCGTCTAATATCACTATGTGGATAGACGTTAAATTGAAGACAACAACAACAACAACAACAACAACAACAACAACACACACACATTATATCAATTGGTACTACATTATATCACTTAGTGGTAACTTAACGGTCCCTTCTGCGACAGATGGGAGCTGAAACTGTCACAACATTATAACTGGCAGTCGTGATTCCTGCATGCTCATTCGACAATGGACATCAAGCTTGAACGGTTTCGATTCAGAATAACATAAATATACTTAGGAACAAATATCACTGTAAAAGAAATTGGAGTTGTTAATAATTATAAATGAAGCTTTTGTGAGCAACACATAGACAGTATTGACTATGTGCATTGGATGTGTGTTTATGCTCAGCGTTTCTGATACATGTTCACAGAATGATTAACAGTGAGATGTACCATTGCCCTGAGCATAAAACAGGGACAATCATATGCTCTTCTACGATTTGATACAACATTCACCATTGATTCTATTTTCTATTCCATTATCCTTTGGTGAAACAATGTCCTCGACGTCTTAATATAATGTACTGCAGTGTATATCAATCAAGTTCTTTTGTACTGTTAACTTGAAAACCCGTACTTTTTCACACACACAAAAATTGAATATTACCAACTTATCTAATTTTAGACTGAATATTGCCCTCTTTTCTCTCTTCTGGCTTCTTCTCTCTCTCTCTCTCTCTCTCTTTCCCATTTGTTCGTTTTTTACTGCCATGTTTGTATGTATCTCACCAATCACATCATAACTCAATGATTTACTTTCAGTGAAAAATCTATGCCATACAATCATGTTATGCTGTTTGTGCTGTCAAGGAGGAGACTAAATCAACTGAAAATATATAAAGCTTTTAATGAAACTGTGTTTATTGTTTACATACGAATTGAATTTACTCAGTGGTCATTTAAATTGTATTACTAACACCTCTCTCTCTCTCTCTCTCTCTCTCTCTCACATAAAACACACTCACTCACACACACACACACACACACACACACACACACCACACACACACGCACGCACGCACGCACGCACGCACGCATGCGCACACGTTTCACGACCATGCTTTTGTGTAATTGACCAGTCACATCATAAGCCAATGATTTAGTTTCAGTAAAAAATCAATGCGGAATGTTGTTTGTCCTGTGGAAGAGGAATCGAAAACAACTGTGTGTGTGTGTGTGTGTGTGTGTGTGTGTGTGTGTGTGTGTGTGTGTGTGTGTGTGTGTGTACGTGCGTGCGTGCGTGCGTGTGTGTGTGTGTTTACTTGCGTGCGTGCGTGCGCGCGTGCGTGCGTGTGTATGTGTGTGTGTGTGTGTGTTTGTGTGTGTGTGTGTTTACTTGCGTGCGTGCGTGCGTGCGTGCGTGCGTGCGTGCGTGCGTGCGTGCGTGTGTGTGTGTGTGTGTTCGTTCGTTCTTTAATTTAACGTCTATCCACATAACAGTGATCTTAGACAGTATGTAAGTGTTATGTGTGTGTGCATGTGGTGTTTTTGGGTGTATGCATGCGAACAGTTTGTGTTGATTTGGGGCGTACGTAGGTATGTATAATGCAATTAGGCTTAGATAAAAAAAATAACAATAATAAAAATCACATAACTGAATCCAAAACTTTAAAAGAAACACCAAATAAGCAACTAACACCAAGATGGGGAAAATAACATAGACGTTAAAGTAAATGTCCAATAGGGCTCTTAATCAGTCCTTGAACAACTTAAAAAATGTTTGATTCGTTAGAGATGACGTCTTCAAAGACTGACATCGACGGTTCAGCGTTCAACAACCAAGCAGGTAAATAGGGTTTCATTCTATTGCACAAAAAAAGTAGATGGAACGGAGTGATTTCCTGGCCACAAATACAAGTCACATGTTTACAGAATTTGGTTTTAAAGGCATTAAGCCTAAATCTAAAAATCAAACTTTTTAAAATCCACTCTTGGTAGAGATTCTTGATACCTGTTTTGTTGTCTGATATCTTGTTAAATAATATCCCATTTTTGTTTTTGGTGCCTTTTCCCTTATTTAAGATAGAGTTCCAGGATACGACTTTTAAAAGACTATAACTCTCATGTAAGGATAAAGGAATGCATATCTTTGTTAAATTAGTTTCAGTGATAGCAGCCTTTTTAGCTAATTGGTCTACCCTTTCATTCGCAGATAATCCACAGTGAGATGGAACCCAACAAAAATCGACGTAAGAACCACGTAAATGTAAAAAATGAATTAAGTGGTAGACTTCTGATATGCGTTCTGCTCTCACACTTGTATTCGAAAATTTTAGAGCTTGTAGGACTGATTTTGAATCAACACAAAGTAGTATTTGAAATGCAGGAAATCGAAAATGAAGAAGAAAGTTTAATGCCATAATAATAGCTACAAGTTCCGCAGTAAATATGGAAATATTCTTACCAAGGTGGTAACCTTTCTCTATTTTTAAGGATGGAATTATGAATGCTGAACCAGACAAATGAGTGTCTAGTACAGAACCATCTGTATAGATTTTAAAGTGATTTATATAAGTTTCATACGTTGGCAGCAAGGGTTCATCACTTTTTGTTAAACTTGCATAGTCTATGTCATAATTTGCTCTGCTAAGTTCCCAGTCCTGGATAGTGCTGAAAGACACCCGAGGAGCTACGTTTTGAGGTGCAGTGCCTGCTTTTGTAAATAAGTCAGCTGTGTATGAGGCTATCGATTTTAGAGAATCAATTTTTTGTGCCCGTTTAGGAAAATTTATTTCTGATTTTAATTCAGTTCACTGGTATTAAGATTTTGTAGTGTATGACTTCTTAAAATATATTTTTCAGATGCAAGTTTCATATTTTCTTCAAAAGGCAATATTCCGATTTCCATATAAGTTCTTAAAGTTGATGTATGAACCGGGACACCAAGAGCTATCTTGTAAGCTTTACTATCGATATTCTGCAACTTTTTAATTAAATATTTTGGGGCTGAAAAAAATGTCTCCTGGGCATAGGATAGTTTTGATCGTACAAGCGCAGTAGTTAAATGTATTAATACTTTACTGTCTTTACCCCATGATTGTTGACTCACCATTTTCAAGAAATTTAAAGTTTTTTTGTTTTTTTTTAGCTTTTGTTAGAATAGTTTGTATGTGATAATTCCAGCTCAATTTAGAAGTTAAATTTACTCCTAAAAATTTTACAACTTTTTTTATATTTAAGGCACAATCCATCTATTTGAAATGAAGGCAGAGGATTAGGATCATAACCAGTATTGAACAGAACCATATGCAATTTTTCAGCTGAAAGGGCCAATCCATTTTCGGTCATGTACTTACTAATTTTATCCAGTTCATTTTGATATATCTTTTTAATATAGTTGATTGATCTAACTGGTGTGTGACGTTTTAAAGTAACTTTCATCCATATACAGATATCATCCGCATATTGTGCTAGTTCAATATTTTTTGATAATAATTTAGAAAGATCATGGATCAAAATATTAAACAGGATAGGAGCTATCACAGCTCCTTGCGGGATTCCCATCTGGATATGTCTTTCATTAGAATATACATTTCCTACTTTCGTCTGTATTGTTCTATTACTTAAAAAGGTTTTTAAGTAATTGTACATTCACACCGAGAGACCTATTAACTTCAATTTGTTCAGAAGTTTTGAATGCCAGACTTGGTCATATGCCTTTCTAATGTCAAAAAACGTGGCAAGTACATTTTTTCCACGTCCAAACTGATGTTTAACCTGTGTTGTAATTTTTACAAGATGGTCAACTGTAGATCTACCCTTTCTAAAGCTAGCCTGTTGTATTGGTATTATACCATTTTTTTCACAAACATGTTCTAGTCTTTTTAGAATATTTTTTTTCCATAAGTTTTCCCACATGTGAAGTGAGAGCAATTGGCCTGTAGTTATTTTTGTCTGATTTTGACTTGCCCTCTTTAGGGATAGGGGTTCATCATCATCATCATCATTCTCTCCCTTGACTGGATGGTCGTGGGGGAGACATGATGGACGTCTTGCGGGCCAGAGAGCGCCAGCCAGGTCTGTCTTCTGCCGCTCTGATCAGGGAGGGGCTGTCCATTCGGGTCCACTCTTTGATGTTATCCATCCAGTTCTTTGCTGGTCGTCCGCGTCTGCGGCCACCTTCCAATGTTCCTTGCAGCACTGTCTTGGGTAGGCTGTTGTGGCGAGTGACGTGACCAAACCATGTCAACTTCCTCCTTTTCACAAGCGCTAGGAGGGGTTCCTGCGGGCCTGCCCGTGATGTTATTTGGGCACGAACGAAGTCGTTGGTCTTGTGGTCTTTCCAGGAGATCCCTAGCATGCGTGTGTAGTACTTGGTCTCAAACGTTTGGACTCTTCTGGTCGTCTCAGCTGTCATGGTCCAGCTCTCGCAGCCATAGAGAAGGATGGGCAGAACCAGGGCTTTGTATGGTGTGATCTTTGTTGGGAAGCTGATGTCTTTGCTGCTCCAGATCTTATCAAATTTTGCCATGGTGGATGTTGCGATGGCGAGCCTGGTCTTGATTTCGGTGGTGGAGCGTCCGTCCCTGGTGAGTGTGGCGCCGAGGTATTTAAAAGCGTCCACCTCTTCGAGCTGTTGGACGTTCATGGTGATCCGTGCAGCGGTGTTGTTAGCGCTGTTGACCATGACTTTGCTCTTTTCGCAGCTGACCTCCATGTCATATGCCTTTGATGTGTCTGTCAGTCTGTTGGTGAGACCTTGCAGTTCGTTGTTGCTGCCCCCCATCAGGTCGATGTCATCGGCGAAACGTAGGTTGTTGATCGTTCGCCCACCGATGGAGATCGTGGACTCAAAATCATGTAGAGTCTCTTTCATGATGTTTTCCAGATAGAGATTGAACAGCACCGGAGAGAGTAGGCATCCTTGACGGACACTGACCGTTGTCTTGAAGTACTTTCCGATGTTGTTGTTGAGGAGGACCGCACTACTGGCAGAGTTGTACAGGGACTGGATGGATTGAATTAGTCCCTCCTCGATGCCAAAGCCTCTCAAAACATGCCATAGTCCTTCGTGCCACACTCTGTCGAAGGCTTTTTTGAAGTCTATGAAGTTGTGGTATAGTTCTTTTTGGGGTTGGAGGTGTTTTTCCATCATAATGCGGCAGTTGAAAATCTGTAACCCCTATCCAGCAGGCGGAGTCCCCAGTGACAGGGGACTCCGCCTGCTGGATAGGGGTTACAATTGATTTTTTCCACAAAGATGGTTGAAGCACTTCAGACCAACATTTCTGAAAAAATAAGTTCAGAAACATTGTGAAATTAACTGGCAAATGCTTTATCATTTCATTGGAAATCGCATCTGGTCCCACTGATTTTCTTTTCGAACCAGTAGAGAAAATGTCATCCTTTACTTCTTGAAATGTAAGGGGAGCGTTTATATAGTGACTGTTATTGGGACTTTTTTCATGCCTTTCCTTATCCTCCATTTTCTCTCTGTATATCTTTTGCTTTTCTGTCAGGCCCTCCCTGTTGCTATGTTTTGCAAAAATATTTGCAAATGCTTCAGCCTTTTCAAATTTTGAAGGAAACTCATTATTTTCTAATGTTATGGGATATTCAGGAAGACTGATTCCATTTTTTATGTCTTTTAATTTTTTCCATGTTTTCCGAAGATCTTTGTGGTTATGTACTTCATTTTTCACAGAAATTTGACCAATATTGCTCCTTGACTTTTTCGATTACTCTGTTACTATGATTTTTTGCTCTGTTCTTTTCAGCAATTTTGTCAGGATCTTTCTTATCTTTTAAATATATTTTATAGGTTTGCATCTTTTTTTCTCTTGTTTCTTCACACGTAGCATTTCACCATACATTGCCTGCATATTTGTTTGATGCGTCAGAATTGCACCTTGGTATTGAGAAATCAGCTGCATGTAAAACAATATCAACAAAATTCGCGTAGCTTGTGACAATGTTATCAGACATTATTTCTTCACAATTATAAGTTGAGAGTATGTTTTCAAATTTATCCCAAACAGCTTTATTATAATTATATTTTGGGATCTTATCTTTAGCGCAGTTTTGAACGGATTGTTTACCCTTAATGGTAATGATTATCGGCAAATGATCAATACCAAGAGGATCTTTGAAGGTAGACCACTCACAGCTTGGAGCTATGGCAGGAGATCAATTAAATCAATTGCTGTTGCTCGATGGTGTGAAATATCAGGTATTCTTGTTACACTGCCATCATTTAACAGACTCAATGAAGAGTCTACTATATTTCCAACAAAACGATTGTGTGTTACTATTTCGCATTCATTATCCCCAAACGGGGCATGTGAGTTAAAATCACCTGCTATTAACCATTTTTCTGCTGGTCCGGTATAGCGCGAAGCCATTCTGTGTTTTCATTGTCAGGACCTTTTGGGAAATAAATGGAAACAACGTTTAATGTATGTAATTCGTTGAGTTTCAGTTTTGCTGCACATGCATTAATGGTTTTAACATTCTTTGAAAAGGGTGGCTCTATTTCAAAATATTCAACCTTTTCTTGAATATATAGTGCAGTAGTAACCCTCCTTGTTTCGTTGTTAGTTTGGAATATTGGAGGGTAATAGAAGTTTTGTAATTTTGGAATTTTTTGTTCAGTTGCATTTAAAGACTGTAATATTAACACCTGATACGAATGATCTGAGAGATGTTGAATCAGTTCGTGAATATTTGTTGATATTGATCTGCAGTTCCATTGCAATATTTTCAAATTCGAATGTTTCGTCATGCTCTCTGAAGAATGAAAAATGTATTGTCCTAAATAGAACAAATAAAAAAATAAATAAAATAAACAGCAACTTTTTATAATATTAAAAATAGAAAATAACAAAGATAACAAACTGTGGCAATCAGCCAACCAATATAATGGTATTCGCAGTAATAAAGAATTAATTTATGGGATTGATGTTCTTATGATAATGAGGTTAATTACAAAATAATGAGATCACAAGATGGCACCTTGTTCAAAACAAAACTAACAGTCAAAAAGGTGCTGGAATTTTGCAAAAATCATTCCACCCTCTCTCAAAAAGAAATCCCAAGAAAATGGATCAGCAATCACCCAGCACATCAAATCTGTTCATCCATAAATTGGGAGCGAACAACAGGTCGTCGTAGTACATGGGGAAGGGTCTGGGTGGGTGGTACTGGAACCTGGTTGCTTTCTTGGGCTTCCTCCAGAACAGGTCTCTCACGTGGCGCCCGATGTTAGCTGCCATCTTACTGGTTCCGAGGAAGGTGGGATGAAGACCATCCTGAAGATGTCGCGGGCTGGTTGGTAGATTAGAATGCCCCACGAAACTGATGTTGTTGAAATCAGCTAGCTGTTGCATGACGAAAGCATTGAACAGTTTTGCTTTGATGTTCAGATCTTTGTTTCTGGTAGGGCACACTTTGCTGACCACTACTTAGAGATCCGGATGACTCTTAACAATTGCTTTAATGTTCGCAACAGTCTCTACAGCGGTCTTCAGGGGACTTCTTTTTCAGGTCATTTATTGCTGTGTGGATGACCAGAGCGTCATATTTCATGGGTTTTGTAGAATCACTTCCAGCCTTGAACATTATTGGAAGCTCCTCTGTTACATACACCTTTTTGGATGTTGCTCTGAAGCAGTACGAATTTCCCAACCTCTTGCTATCGATTTTGTTGGCTATGGAATCGTGTGGAAACAACACCCGTGGCAGATCTGATTTTACGCTCTTCTTGGAAGGTTTTTGTTCTTTGACATTTTCCCCATGACGTAAGTGGTCGGTCTTTGCTTTTGCGTCATCAGTTCTTTTTTCTTCAGTCTTCTTTCTACCTTCGTCGCATTTCTTTCCTTCTTTCAGTGGATTCTCTTTTGCTGCCGTTTTGTGTAGGATGTTAGAAGGTGAGGGCTGTTTAGAGGACGATAACGATGTCCCAGCCTTGGTAGCTTTGGCATAAGACGCGTGTAGTTGTCTTTCGGTTTCAGTCTGCGTTTCCGCGTTCTGAAACGATACTTTTTTACTCTCTTGGTTAAAGTATCTTTTTATCAGTTCAGTTTGCGACTGAATCGTGTATTCTAATTTAGACACTTTTTCATTCAGTGTTGATAAGGTTTGTTCCAGGAACATGATTTTACTTACGGCTTCTTCGTTTTCTTCTTTTTTGCCATCTTGATTGACTCTGCAGTTTTTTCGGGCCCGTCCAAACGGTCGTTGCCGACTGGAAGAGAACTGTTCCTTGTAGAGGAAGACCTCGTCCTTCTGGGGCTGGTTGTTGGGTTTTTCTCATAAGAATGTTCTTTAGCCGTCTTACTCATTAGGTTATTGTTTCTGGCTCTAGTCATCTTCTCAGAGATTTTTGCTAAATACTCAGCAGCTTTTAACCTAGTGGTTGACTGTCGCCGCCATCTTGTGTGCAATTGTGTGTGTGTGTGTGTGTTGTGTGTGCGTGCGTGTATGTGTGTGCGTTTGTGTTTTCGTGTGAGTGTGAAGACATTTACCGTGTCACCATACACATAATTGCGTTAAAAAAGTTTTCTGAAGAGACCATGTTGCGTTTACATATTTTTGAAGAGCCATAGATCATGCAGACTGTTTCTTTCTCCGTGAGTCATAAATCACGAAGACCTCTCTCTCTCTCTCTCTCTCTCTCTCTCTCTCTCTCTCTCTCTCTCTCTGTCTGTCTGTCTGTCATTCCCTCTCTCTCTCTTTCCCTCCCTCTCTCTCTCTCTCTCTCTCTCTCTCTCTCTCTCTCTCTCTCTCCCTCTCTGTCTGTCTGTCTGTGTGAATATATGTATGTGTGTGTGTGTGTGTGTGTGTGTGTGTGTGTGTGTGTGTGTGTGCGCGCGCGCGCACGCACGTGCTTGTCAATGAGAGAGACATACAGACAGACAGACGGAGAGGTGTTATTTCTGATGATCACCATGATGGTGGTGATAATAATGATGACTCATTGCTGCTATAAAATTCTCCAAGTTGGTTACCTCTTATCTTTATAAAGTGCAAAGTTGTAAGCAAGGTACGGGCTGATTTTATATGTGATAGGGTTCCTTTGATATCATGTTTTCTACAACGGGTGCCTAACTCTGTCTGGAGTGCATTAAAATGCGACGTTTGGATATAACAGTGCTAAGAGTAGGGGTTTTTTTTTGTTTTTTTTTTTTAATCATAAAGTGTAATATCACCGCATCTGCCTTCCTCTGTTTCGTGTGGATAAAGGAACTTAGTTCCAGCGTCTAATCTGCACTCACAACACCGTCCAACCTGACCTCTTGTTTCTAGATTGACTGGGCCAGGTTCATACAGACTCCCTTCACTGGCTGTAAAAGATACAGACAGGTTATACAATGTTACCAGACTCCCTCACTGGCTGTAAAAGATACAGACAGGTTATACAATGTTACCAGACTCCCTCACTGGCTGTAAAAGATACAGACAGGTTATACAATGTTACCAGACTCCCTCACTGGCTGTAAAAGATACAGACAGGTTATACAATGTTACCAGACTCCCTCACTGGCTGTAAAAGATACAGACAGGTTATACAATGTTACCAGACTCCCTCACTGGCTGTAAAAGATACAGACAGGTTATACAATGTTACCAGACTCCCTCACTGGCTGTAAAAGATATAGACAGGTTATACAATGTTACCAGACTCCCTCACTGGCTGTAAAAGATACAGACAGGTTATACAATGTTATCAGACTCTGGACAAGGATCGATCAGACATGTTTAACATGCCGATAGATGTGGTCATTTTAAAATTGTGGATTTTGAATGTGGTCTGACACGATGGTGTAGCAGTTCGAAAACACTAGATAGAACAAGAAGCCGAACCTCTGGCCGCATTTATCGAATGCTCAGAAACCCATATGGATCAAAGGCTTGTTTAAGACACACACACACACACACGCACGCACGCACGCACGCACGCACGCACATACGCACGCACACACACACACACACACACACACACACACACACACACACACACACACACACACACACACACACACCTGCACTCAGAAAATATGTAGTGACTGAGCAGTTGCAATTAGTACTAGCCGTACTAAATATGAATTATAATATATAGATAGACCGACGGACAGACAGAAAAACAGACAGATAAATGAAATACAAACAAACAGACAGACAGACGGACGGACTAAATGAGAGAGAGAGAGAGAGAGAGAGAGAGAGAGAGAGAGAGAGAGAGAGAGAGAGAGAGAGAGAGAAAGAGAAGATAGGACTAGACAGGAAAGGAGCTAGCCCCTCCCAACAAAATGCTTTTTGTTACTCACCCAAACTGCTCAAGCTAGATTGCATTGATCAATTCATTTGTCCTTAGTTGGTATTATTTAATTCAGTGTAAAATACATATACTGATCTTTTTAAAATGGTGTACCGCCACTCTTCATTGTGTGAAAAA
>CM065735.1:4705616-4725616 GCA_033310375.1 Conus canariensis
TGCTCATACACTGTGGACTTGTGACAAAATGTTGTTGTTGCTGTTGTTATTGTTGCTGCTGTTGTCCTATTCTAAGTACCTGAATAGTTTCTGCCCCTAAATAATGTGGAACGCACTCACATTTTCAAATACTTTTAACCCTTCATTGAAAACTTATTAACAGAGACAAAGATTATTGTCTGTTATTATTTAGCCCTAGAGTACCTACGGATTTCTTCTATTTTGCAGATCGTATGTGCGCGAGCGCGCGCGCATTCACACACTCACCCACCCACACAAAACACCAACAAAAACACACACGCGCCCGCGCACGCACGCACACACAAACACACACACACACACGCACGCACACACACGCAAACACACACACACACACACATGCACGCACGCACGCACGCACGCACGCACGCACACACACACACACACACACACACACACACACACACACACACACACACACACTGTTACGGATGCGTCGGTGCGTGTGTCTGTTTGTCTGACTCTCACTCTCAGAAATTTGATTGCGTGTACGGGTTCACTTCACACACACACACACACACACACACACACACACACACACACACACACACACACACACACACATCAACCGAAACATAGACAGCCAGGCAACAAGTCTCAATTCAACGGTTTTTTTTGCTTTATGCTGCCAGAGCCATCAACACACAAATACACAGAACACAATAATATCATCAAGAAAGTAGAATTTTAACGTACGCCGTAGCTCTAGGCGTACACTCTACACAGGCATATATAAATAATACTATCTCTACTATAGGTCCGTCCGGCCCAATACGACAGTTCCTCGGACGTCACAAGTCACTTGCAAGGAGCGATGAAGAAAAGTCTTCTCCTGGGTCTCGCACCGTCAGGAGGAGCAGCTCGCAGAGTCCAACACCGTACCGGAGCGACGGCTCTGTCCAACACAGGAGCGACGGCTCCAGCACACGAGAGCTACGGCTCTAACACAAATAGGAGCAGCGGCTCCAACACAACAAATCGTTGGTTCTAACGCCACACAAGAGCTGCGGCTCTGGCGCAACAGATCGTTGGTTCTAACACCACAGAAGCGACGGCCCTGGTACAGCAAGAAAGAGCGACGGCTCTGGTACAGCAAGAAAGAGCGACGGCCCTGGTACAGCAAGAAAGAGCGACGGCTCTGGCACAGCAAGAAAGAGCGACGGCCCTGGTACAGCAAGAAAGAGCGACGGCTCTGGTACAGCAAGAAAGAGCGACGGCTCTGGTACAGCAAGAAAGAGCGACGGCTCTGGTACAGCAAGAAAGAGCGACGGCCCTGGTACAGCAAGAAAGAGCGACGGCTCTGGTACAACTGGCACAGCATGTCGCTGGTTCTAATACCCCAAGAGCGGCGGCTCTGGCGCGGCAGAAGCAGCGGCTCTGGCACTGCTGGCACAACAGGTCGCTGGTTCTAACACCACAGGAGCGGCGGCTCTGGCACTGCTGGCACAACAGGTCGCTGGTTCTAACACCACAGGAGTGGCGGCTCTGGCCCAGCAGATGCGGGGGCTCTGGCACAGCTGGCACGACTGGTCACTGTCGATCTCCAAATCGATCTCTCCAGCAGGATGGAGACGGGAGGGGGGTGGGGGGGGGGGGGGGGGGGGTGGGGGGTGGGTTTAGATCCCCGCTACGCCCCAGACCCCGGTAGCAGTGGCAGCCAGTTCCTGGTCACACCAGGGCTACGACTTCACCCGGGGGAACTGATAACTACCTACTTGATTATCTAGCCTACAACATGACTATTATTCATCATGGTTATTATTCTTATTCATAACTTACAGTTACTTTATATTTCACCGGAACTTTGGAAGATTACCCATAGGGAAATCTACAAAGTTTCAATACAATATTACAATAGAACATTCTATGATATTCGCAATCACGTTTCTGTACATTGGTGGAAAGGATTTCCATATAGCCCTTTTTTTTTACAATGTACCAAGAATACATCATTGCCTGTAAGAAATGATTTTCGTTCATCTCTTTCATCAAGACAAGAATGTTTTTATCATTTCACATAATCACTGTATTTCAAAGACCAATTTCCGCTCATCCTTTTTATCAAGACAAAAATATTCATTATTAACAGAATCAACCCTTAAATGCATATCAAAACGATTTCCGTACATATTTCTTTATCAACAGATGGATGTTCATTATACATATACAAAGGATGGTTTGAATACATGTCAAAACGATTTCCGTACATTCCTATTTATCAACAGATGAATATTCGTTATACATACATATCAAAACGATTTACGTACATTCCTGTTTATCAACAGATGAATATTCATTATACATATCAAAGGATGGTTTAGATACATATCGAAACGATTTCCGTTTATCTTCCCACATCAAAATTCAGAAGACATCGGAAGGATTTCCGTCGGGCTTACCCACAACAGAATTCAGAATAGATCTTCCAACCATTAATACACGATAGTTTTCCATCGCTCACTTCCGAGCTTACTATTATTTACATCATTATAATGCATTAGCCAAAAGGATAAACAATCACTTTTTTGCATCATTATAAACTTTAGCGAAAAGGATAAACAACACTTTTTTCATAAAGCAATGAACTAGCTAAGCCACCTCTTTTTACGATCACTTATCAACAACATTTTTTTTCTTCTTTCTATTCAGAGACAGATAAACACGCTTTCTAAAAACGATTTCCTCCTATCACCCTATCAAGTCAAAAGATGTATCAAAGAGCAACAAATAATATTTTTAAAGACCTTGACTAGGCGCTGAGAAAGTTACAGTCGCCTATAGGAGGGGAGAACGATTTCGGTTTGAGATTTCAATTACTAATAATGGAATACCAGACTGCCACATAAACTTGTCCGGAGTCCCTCTTCGGCCACTGGAATGTTGCACTGCCGGAACTGCTGTAGAGACTGTCTGACTGTTTCAGCTCACCTGGCTTATGCAGAGCGCAGGTGAGCAGCAGTCAGGTAAACTAACCAACCGGTTTTCCGGTGAACATGTTCCGGCAACCGCTGTTGTAAAAATTTGTGACCGGACAAGAAACGGTCAGTCACAATTCTCCCCCTCCTCAAAATGAAAAAAAAAAAAAAAAAAAAAAAACAATGTCCGAGAGGAAGTAAACAGCCATAGCAAGCAAAATTCCAGAAAGCATACATGAAAAAAACATCAACAAGCTGGAACACATAGAAACAAAGTCATTTTTAAGGATCCAAATGGTTTTCACAAGAGCGTGAGAGCAGATCGGCGAAGACATTCGATGATCCTGGAACCGGTTCGACTTCGAACGAGAATTCCTGCAAAGACAATGCCCACCGCATAATTCTGGAATTCTTCAAATTTGACGTTCAAAGATACGTCAAAGGGCGATGATCCGTTTGCAGGATAAACCTTATCCCCAAAGGAATCGAACAAACTTATGTACAGCCCAGACAATGGTTAAACATTCTCGCTCGATGGTACTGTATGCCTTCTCACGATCTATCAGCTTCCGACTCACAAACACGACTCGGTGAAGAACATCATCATTCTCTTTAAGCAAATATAGCACCTAACCCCACAGAATTAGCATCAGTTCTGAGAACACAGGACTTACCTAACCTAGATAACAGTAACACAGGTGCAGACAACAAAATACTCTGAATCTTCTGTAAGGCTTCAGCACACTCAGGAGTCCAAGAAATGGATCTTCCAGCACAACTAACATCTTTGATTAAGTCAGAGAGTGGAGCACTCAAAGTGACAAATCTGGAAACACATCTCCTGTTGAAGCTAAGTAAATAAAAACAAAGATCTGACTTGCTGTCTGGTAGAAGGAGTGGAGATTTTCAGGATCTTATCGATCTTTTCCTGCTCAGGGCGCATGGTACCACCTTCAACGATATGGCCGAGAAATTCTAGAGAATGGAAGCTGCCTCGATCTTCGAGGGACGAGCTGTGAGGTTGAAAGACCTCAGACACGAAAGGACACCCTTCACATGAGGAAGATGTACATCCCATGATACACTATGCACAAGAATGTCGTCAAAGAAATTGACAGCAGAGAACTGATCCAAAGTCAGCATACGCATCATGCGTGCGAAAGCTGCAGCTTCCGACACAAGACCAAAAGCATCCTAACAAACTGAAAAAAGACCCATATGCGTTGTAAAAGCCGTCCTTGGTCGATCCTCGGGCTTAACAACTATCTGCCAATATCCCTTTGCAAGATCTTATTTTCGTAAAAAAAAAACCCTGAGCGTCAGCTAACCTTGCAAACAGACTTTCTACGTCAGGAATGGGCTCAGCATCAAAGACGGTAATCTTATTCAAAGACCAAAAATCGATACAAAAACGACATGTACCATCTTTCTTCCTGACTGACACAACAGGTAAAGCATAGGGACTATTTGAAGGCTCAGTAATACCGAGTTCCAACATGATGCCAACTTCTCATTCAACAACCTCTCTGGCAGAAAAGGGGATGTCGTAACACCTTTTCCTAATACCTGGAAATTGAAGTTGGGATTAGTTGGTTTCCCATGAACAATCTGCCCTTGGAACTTTGCCCTTCGCTGAATCAAGACTTCACCCATGCATCACTATTTATCATACAGTAATGAGGGGGGTGGGGGGATTAATGACGTAAAAAACACACATTACGTCGACTAGTTTTGACGCCAACTTCCATGGTCAGCTGAGGAAGGTTGTGAATGTGTGCAGAATACTTCAAATGATGTGTTACAAGTGTTGGTTTTTTCACGTCGGTCCAGTGTGAAGAATGAAAAAAAGTGTTTAACTTTCGAGTGGACTGCTATATTGTATATTCGTGCTTGAAGAAAGACTTTTCACTTGGCAAATTTTTCTCATCAAGTGAATCATGAGGAAATTCTCATTTTGTGAGGATTTGGGACATATGTTTTTGTGAGAACAGGCAAGAAAAAACTGTTTACATTTTGGTATATATAAACATAATTGGCATTTGGAATGATCAGTATTATTATAGGTTCTTCGTGTCAGTGCGACTTGTGATTTGTGGTGATGGAGTATGAATTTGTTTTTTAAAAAAAGGAAAAAAAAAAACTTTTTGCATTTTTTTTTCAAACTAAGATTTTGGAATGTGATTTTGGATCTTTATGATTTCATAAAGGTTAGTTCTATGCATTGATGGAAACTCTTGTGTGATGAAAAACTGATGATTGATGGCTGAAGTTGAATATTAACTAGATATGTATGTGTATTAAAAAAAAAAAGATTTTCTTGGCGAAAAGTTTTTTTTTTCACCCCAGGATGGTGGTGTCATGTGACGTAACCTCACATGGTGACATGTGACGCTCCGTCGCGTACGCCCTTATTTGATATAAAGCATTTCCCTAGGTAGGGAAAAGGAAAGGTAAAAGAAAGGACAATTTACGTGGCCTGACCAGTGTGATCGGTGTCGCTGGTGGCTACAGACGTAGGGTGATTATTGGTTAAATCGCTCGGGAAAATGGACGGACGTTGTCCATTGGTCAAGTAACCAAGGGCTGGTAATGAGTAGAGTTAGATGAGTACTCACTGAATATGTACTCAGGAAGAGCACAGGAAGGAAAAAATGATATATAGGAAGGAGATGGCTTGGGGACACTGACCAGACAGGTTGTTTGGAACTGCAGAACGAGATTCATCTGTAATCTACCATTACCAGGTGAGGTATAGACAGATGGGGAGACAGGAGAGAGAGTTCAGAAAGGGAAAAAAAGGGAAAAGAATTTATCATGATTCAGATTTTGAAATAGATTACTTACATGGACTTCATTCGTGTTTCAGCCCTTCCCGGTGCTGTGACTGCACCAGTAATGGGATAGGCGACTGTGGCAGTCGCACAACAAGTATTTGGGCCCCAGTGCTGTGGCAACACCTAATTGTCTCCAGAGTTGGAGAACCTAGTTGAAGAGGACAACGACTGCGGCAGTCGTGAGAGAACTTTGAAAGCGTTTGTCATGTCGACCCACTATGATTTTTTGATTGTCCCCCTGGGTTGGAACTCAGATATTGTCCCTGTATTTTAAGCCATCTTCGATTCTTCTTTGGAAAATGTATACATTGTTTCTCCAGTGAGGAGGAGAAACCGGTAAAAGATGTGAATTACTATGTATAATGAGATGAAATTTGGTCCCAGCTAGTGGATCTGTGGAATGATTGTACCTCCACTGGAGAGGAGGAATAAAAATAATTCTTAGAAAACAAATCTGTTGTATACGCTGGAAAGTTGATTATCGTTTAGTGCATTATTCCCTGGAGAGGAGGGGGAGAAGAAGAGTTATTGTAGTGCGCCTTCTGGTTGTTTGGAGAGACTGCGTGTGCACGGTGTGAATGCTGAGCTGAGTGCATGCACGCATTTGTGCTCAGTGTGACAGGCACAGAGCATACGACTGACAGAAAAACGAAGAAATAAACAAACAGCAACAAGAAAACGTTAACCCTGTTCTGCTCTCTTGTCTGAGACCAGCACTGAACCGGAGAAAACTGAATGAAACGGGACAATGTCCCTCACAACCCAGTCACATCTCTCATGGCTGGCTTACAACAGACCGATCTTGCTACAAGTGGATGGACAAGTTTACATTACATCAGTTTAACAGCTCTGCAGAAAACCTGTATGAGAAGGCTTGAGAATGTTGCAGGTCTATAGGGGGAGGCTTAGCGGCACCAAATATGCCCGTGAATGGCACTGGGTGATTTACACATACACTAGATCGAAATACCGTGTTGCTTTTCATCCTACAATACTGGGTGTGTGCTGGGGTAATATGTCTGTACCCAACATGTATAGAAGAATGGCCATAGCGGATGACAGAACAGTGCTTTATCATCTGTTCACACCTTATGACTTGAGTCTACTTGAACGAGAGACATGCGCACATTTTTTAGCCCGAGTACGTCCTTACCGTAGCCATAATCCTAACAAATATAATAATGTTTTGTGTGAGTTCCCAATCCGAAATAACCATAGCGAGAAAATAGTACGCTATAGGAGTACATCTTCCACAAACTTCCTGCAGGAACAAATCACTCAATGTCAGAATGGTCACATGACCCATGCATGTCTGTCATGTGGCCCTAATAATGTGTGCCACGAAGACACAACCTCTTGTACCTTCTCTGATAAATGGTCTACCAAGCATCAGGACCTTACCAAGCCAGTTGGTTACTTCCCCTGTGGTCACAAAGACGGACAACTCTCGTACTCGTTGGTCTGCGATTTCAGACCTGACTGTCCAGATATGAGTGACGAATCTTTCTGCCAACACCCTCTCTGTGACGATTTTACCTGTAAGAACGGTCAATGCGTGTCTGGCAGCAAGTTTTGTGACAAAGTATACGACTGTTCTGATGATTCTGACGAAACAGATTGTTGTAACTATTCGACCTACAGTACTGTGGCCAGTATGTATCCGACTGCTCCTGTGCTCGTCAACTTTGATGGCATTCAAAACTTTATTTTGACCAAACTGAAAGCTAGTGAACCGTGTCCTGATACCCACTACCGTTGCCCTGGTGACCTGATACCCACTACCGTTGCCCTGGTGATGTGGACGATTGTCTACCCATGTACACGCTTTGCAATGGGATGTACGACTGCGTCGGTCATGAAGATGAAGAGAGGTGCGAAGAGATCACATGTCCAGGATTGTTCCGGTGCCGACGGTCCAGTATATGTGTTCACGGTGACCACACGTGTGACGGCTGGCCACACTGTCCTCTGGCCGATGATGAACTGTTCTGTGGAATGACATGCCCCAAACCCTGTTTGTGTCATGGGCACACCTTTTTGTGTTCTGGAACTTTTCCAGCTCATCTCTTCCCTGGGCTCCGCTCTCTGGATGGTGCAGGTTCTGGAATGACGCTATCCAGCTTGAAGAACAACTTGTATCTTGTTCACCTGTCTCTTAGAAAATGTTCCTTGAATCTCCTACCTGTGATTAAGCTCTTCAACTTACAATTCTTGGATTTGTCTGACAACTACATAGAACACATTGACCTGGCAGTATTTGTTGGCTTAAGAAATATACGTAATCTGTCCCTGGCTAAAAATAATCTGCGTTTACTCCACGCCGATCCAGCAGCTATCACACACCAAACATCACTTAAAGCATTGGATCTTTCGCACACAAAGCTCACAGTGTTTAACGGTCTAGTTAGTTCACAATTTTTGGCGCTACGAACACTCAATCTATCTTCCACTACCATTCATACCATTGGGCCCAACGGATTTCGGCACACGCCATTTTTAACTACCCTGTCAATGGAAAATAGTCCTGTGAAAAGGTTTCCTCCTGATGTATTCAAAGGTCTTTCCCGTCTCAGAAGTATTTCTGCCCAGAACTATAAATTTTGTTGCGAACATATACTCCCAGGTTATTTCAGAGACAGATTTTGCAATGCCCCGAAAGGTGAAATTTCCTCATGTGGGGATTTATTACATACAGATATGTACCATGTGTTTCTATGGCTGACCAGCTCTCATCTGTAACAGGCAATGTGGTTTGTTTCATAGTACGTCTGTGTGCTCGGAAGACATTGATGAGCAGCTATAGTTTATTTGTCAGTAATTTAAGTGTGTCTGACTTGCTGATGGGTATATACATATCCATCATTGGAGTAGCTGATGAAGCATATCGCGGTGAATATCTATTTCATGATGAAGCGTGGGTAAACAGCGGGATTTGTAAGTCAGCGGGTTTTCTGTCTCTTCTGTCCAGCGAAGTGTCAGCCATGATTATCTGGCTCATCTCATTCGACCGTTTAATTGTGATCCACTTCCCATTTGGAAATGTTCGATTTGAGAGGAGATCAGCGTCAATGGCCTGCGTTGTGGTTTGGACGGTGGGTGTGTTTTTGGCAATGCTGCCTCTTCTTCCCTTCACATCCCACTGGGAGTTTTACAGTCAGACCGGAATATGCGTTCCTCTGCCCATCACCAGACTCCAGTTTAAAGGACATCTTTATTCCTTCAGCGTGTTGATCGTGTTCAACTTTGTCCTGTTCCTGATGATCTCGGCATGTCAAGCTTCCATCTTTTGGTGTATAAAGAAACATTCACTGGCATCGAACGCTACCAAAGTCTCACAAGACATCACGATAGCTCGGAGACTGATCGCTGTGGCTATGACAGACTTTTTGTGCTGGTTTCCTGTAGGTCTGTGTGGGCTTCTGGCATTGGCTGGCATTCCTGTTCCAGGTGAAATGAATGTAGTCTTTGCTGTCTTTCTGCTACCATTAAACTCTGCGCTAAACCCGTTCGTATATACCTTTAATGCGCTTGTTGAGAAAAGACGGAAAGCGAATGAAATGGAACTCTTAAAGTGGTTAGAAACACAGGATGCTCTGATGTAAAATTAATGTGATGAGAAGCTTAAAGGTAAATGATGCAATGGATATACCTGTTTCCTGTGAAATCATTGAACACACATTCTGGAGAACTCACACTTCTATTAGAGAAACCGATCCATTATCAGTTCTTTCCTTTGGTTCCCACAGCAGATTCACAGCGCTTCTCCTTGTGGCCTATATTACCTTTTTTCGATTGAGTTTCGTTAAAATCACTTCAGAATGTGTTTCAGTAAATTTGCTGAACGTGATCCTGGATCGGCTTTGGAGTGGACACGCATCAACATCCAGTGGCTTCGTCCTTGGCCCATGTTCCGTCTTTCGTTCTGGTAGAAATCTAGACTGGCAGATTCCTGGCTGGGAGATCTTGGATTCAATTTCCATCACAGTTATTTGTGGTATTTTACTGACCCTCTAACTCCTTCGCAGAGCTGATTTTGCTGCAGACTCAGTTGGTAGGACTGGGACCACACAGTCGAGTTTCGTCCACTTAATGGATGTGTCTGGAGAGTGTTGTTCAAATTTCCGGACCTACACCTGCAGGTGTCTGTATCTCTCGGGCCTGGTTGACGCCGGGATATATTATGAAAGTAAGCGTAGAGAACTGCCCTGTCATGCAGTCTCAGACCAAAATGGAAATCTGTAGCTTCATCTTCATCATCCTCATCCTCATCGATCAGCATAAAAAGTTCTCCAATTCTGTAGCCCTTCAAATCGTGTTTTTGTGGAGACCTCAGTTTCGATTTCCTCTCCACGTCCATGGTCTTGCTGAGATTCTGTGGTTACTGGCATCAGCAAATTCATGGGGACTGTTGTGGGAGGGACGAGATGGCGTCCTCTGAAAGGAGAGCTCACGCACGCTATCTCTGTGACGAAGCAATTATTGTCGTCAGTAGGGGGCTTAGTAGGTGGTGTCCCGCATATGCTGGCTCAAAACAGACAGCACTGAGCACCCCTGAAGCGACTTGGCAGCAGTGCAGTGGCTCCTCTGGTGAGCGTCCTTAGGTTGCATTGACATGGATTGGTCTGTGGGAGTTGCCAGTGCCGGGGCAGTGGCAGAACAAACCAGCCTGTGGCTGTGGACAGGGAGCCGGAATGAGTGGCACGGTTGTTCTGCCATAGAGGTGACAAGGAAGATGAGTCGGGTGAAAGAAAGAAAGAAAGAAAGAAAGAAAAGGAAAAAAAAAAGAAAGAAACAGAAAAGAAGTTTGACGGATCCTGGATTGGCCTTTGAGTGGATCCGCATCAACATCAACATCTGATGGGTTCGTCCTTGGCCCAGTACCATGTTGTTACCAAATTTTGTGAAATCCGTACAGTGTGTGTGTGTGTGTGTGTGTGTGTGTGTGTGTGTGTGTGTGTGTGTGTGTGTGTGTGTGTTTAGTTGTCGTTGTTTTTTTTTTTGGTTTTTTTTTGGAACAACAGGATGACGTTTCAGAGGAACTCAGCTTTCGTACATTAAACATTATTGCTGATTAATTAATCACAGCTACATGAGCCAAGTGTATGTCTGAGGGAGATAATTCTTTTAAGTCACAGAGAGCGCATACAAGGTATTTGAAAAAAGAAAAACTATAAAATACTACGGCGTGTGATTTATTTCAGGTATATTTTTTTTGCAGCAGTTACCCGGTTTCTAATTGATGAATGTTGAATTGTTTGCACTGTTTGGATTTCATTTGACAGGTTTCTCCAGCTACCATCTACCTGGACGGCAGAAGCAGGTGAGGACCCGTCCGGCTGGGGACTGAACTACAACTGCCTGCCCACGCCACCATCCACGTTCAAAGGTTGGACGTTCGGCAGTCAAGGCCAGTTGGCCCGTGGACAGGGACCTACGCCAGCAAACCGTGTCCTCAAGGCCAGTGTGTCCGTGGACAGGGACCTACGCCAGCAAACCGTGTCCTACAAAAGCTCCTCACTACAGGCTGCTGCGGAGGGAAGGAAGGGTGGGAGAAGGGTGGGGTGGGGGTGGGTTGGGAGTAGGGGCCTTACATTGACGACCCTGGATGTCAAGATGTACGGTGCACTAGATGGATGTGAGAAAGACAACAGTCCATCACTCACAACACGGGACTGAATGTGTGAAAAAGACAACAGTCTATCACTCTCAACATTGGACTGAACATGTGAGAAAGACAACAGCCCTCACTCACAACACTGGACTGAACGTGTGAGAAAGACAACAGCCCTCACTCACAACACTGGACTGAACGTGTGAGAAAGACAACAGCCCTCACTCACAACACTGGACTGAGCGTGTGACAAAGACGACATCCCTCACTCACAACACTGGTCTGAACGTGTGAGAAAGACAACAGTCCATCACTCACAACACGGGACTGAATGTGTGAAAAAGACAACAGCCGTCACCCTCAACACTGGACTGAACATGTGAGAAAGACAACAGCCCTCACTCACAACACTCGACTGAACGTGTGAGAAGGACAACAGCCCTCATTCACAACACTGGACTGAACGTGTGAGGAAGACAACAGTCCTCACCCATGAAACTGGACTGAACGTGTGATAAAGACAGCCCTCACCCACGACACTGGACTGAACGTGTGAGAAAGACAACAGTCCTCACCCATGAAACTGGACTGAACGTGTGATAAAGACAGCCCTCACCCACGACACTGGACTGAACGTGTGAGGAAGACAACAGTCCTCTCTCACAGCTCTGGACTGAACGAGTGAGAAGGTGAGCGAGGAAGAAGAGTAGAAGACTAATTGTTTGATGAGAAAAAGAAAACAAGTGTGTAAGACACAACAGAAATGAAATTAAAGATCTCATGAAGACGCGTCCAAGCAAAAGACTGTTTTTTTTTCTTTTTTCTTTTTTTATTTTTTTAAAAATGTTTCTTTTTTTTTTTTTTTTCTTTTCTTCTTTGTTGTGGTAGTTGAACGAATGTGTTTCTTTCAGGGACCTCTACATGTTAAAATGATGACCAAACGCTGAGGTAAGAATCTTTCGAAGCCTCTTAAGGCGAGTGTCCAAGCGAAGGTAACTGGTTTGCAAGTGATGTGCCTGTGTGCAGGGAATGGCTTTAGAGCGCTGGTACATACGTCTCCCTTCCAGGCACACTGATACCTCCCCAAATGTGGCCGGAGAGGGTCGTGAGCAACTGGGCTGTCCGTCGCACTGAGCTGTAGTGTCTGGAACATCTTGAAGTTACTTCCAGGGCTGCACAGTGCCAGGCACATCACAGGATTGAGCTGTTAAATAAATGACCGAATGATCAGAACACTCGGTATCACGGTCTCAAAGCCAGGCGTGACCTGGAACTGTTCTCAAACCAGATGAAATACCACAGACAACCACAACGTGCACCATGCGCCCGAAATCAAGCCTTATAGACACACGTTATTTCATAGAAACACACGGCACATAAACACATAACGTTCTAGTTGTGGCCCTTGTCAATGCTCAAATTACACGTAACTGGTCAAGAGCAATGATGAATCACCAGATGCAGCGAACAATGATAAATGACCAGATGCAACCAACAATGATGAATGACGAGGAACAACCAACAATGATGAATCACCAGGTGCAACCAACAATGATGAATCACCAGGTGCAACCAATAATGATGAATGACGAAGAGCAACCAACAATGATAAATGACCAGATGCAACCAACAATGATGAATTACCAGGTGCAACCAACAATGATGAATCACCAGGTGCAACCAACAATGATGAATGACGAGGAGCAACCAACAATGATAAATGACCAGATGCAACCAACAATGATGAATGACCAGGTGCAACCAACAATGATGAATCACCAGGTGCAACCAACAATGATGAATCACCAGGTGCAACCAACAATGATGAATCACCAGGTGCAACCAACAATGATAAATGACCAGGTGCAACCAACAATGATGAATCACCAGGTGCAACCAACAATGATGAATGACCAGATGCAACCAACAATGATGAATGACCAGGTGCAACCAACAATGATGAATGACCAGGTGCAACCAACAATGATGAATCACCAGGTGCAACCAACAATGATGAATGGTCATGTGCAACCAACAATGATGAATCACCAGGTGCAACCAACAATGATGAATGACCAGATGCATCCAACAATGATGAATCACCAGATGCAGCGAACAATGATAAATGATCATGTGCAATCAACAATGATGAATGACCAGGTGCAACCAACAATGATGAATCACCAGGTGCAACCAACAATGATAAATGACCAGGTGCAACCAACAATGATGAATGACCATGTGCAACCAACAGTGGCCGGGTTGTAGCTTCCGCGATGGTGGTGACAACGGCGTCGAACTTGATGGGCGAGTCCTGGCCAAGGGTCACGGGGGATGATGTCATGTGGGCCGTGAAGAAGACTGCAACGACCACCAGAAGTGGGACATCAGACCAGGCCATCATCCTGTCATGATGCTGTGTGTAAGGAATGGATGAACTGCTGAGGTGTTGGATTGATTCCTCTTTCAGGTTCCACAAATTTCAATCATTTATCGCTAAAGCTCTATCCTTTTTTTCTTTCTTCAGTTCTCTGGCAACTAAAACCACCTGTTTGGCAATGTATAAATCTGGATGGCTAAGTTACGACCGTTGATGATGATGATGATGATGTGATGATGATGATGATGTGATGATGAGATTGTGTGTGTGTGTGTGTGTGTGTGTGTGTGTGTGTGTGTGTGTGTGTGGTGCGCGAGTGTTGTGAGTGGTGACGTTGTGTGTGTGTGTGTGTGTGTGTGTGTGTGTGTGTGTGTGTGTGTGTGTGTGTGTGTGTGCGCGAGTGTTTGTGAGCGTGGACGTGCACGTTCGTGTGTGTGTGTGTGTGTGTGTGTGTGTGTGTGTGTGTGTGTGTGTGTGTGTGTGTGTGTGTGCGTGTGTGTGAAAAATTACTAGAATGACAATATTGGTCTAACCAGAGACGTGAATATACATTGGGACACGTGCTCCTTTCTTAACCGTTCTGTCTGTCTGTCTGTCTGTCTGTCTGTCTGTCTGTTGTCTGTCTGTCTGTCTTCTCTCTCTCTCTCTCTCTCTCTCTCTCTCTCTCTCTCTCTCTGTTCATCTTTTCAGATCACTCTCCAAATATGACGTTTCGTCTATAACTTGATCATTCTACTGAAGCAACCGTTGGAACTGATTCTACAAACGTCTCTCTTCCCTCATTAGTCCCATCTATCATTTGCCCCTCGCCTTCCTTTGGCGTGCATTCATCATTCTTGTTTTCAAAGTAATCATCAGAATGAGAGAGAATGTGTTCGCCTGAGAGAGAGAGAGAGAGAGAGAGAGAGAGAGAGAGGAGAGAGAGAGAGAGAGAGAGAGAGAGAGAGAGAGAGAGTTTGAGTTTGTTGCCGATAGCTGTACAGCCCTTTCAGATAAAATGGGACAATCATAATTTATGATCTAACATGATGTCATGTAATGATCTCAAATCACCTATATAAAAAGAATGTGTGCACCTACAAACAAGCATGAAGGAACATACGCACACATGCACATGCAAATGCACTCACACGTGCGCGTGCGCGCACCCACACACATACAGAGACAGAGGCAGAGAGAGAGAAAGAGAGAGGGGCGCACGCGCGTACACAGACGGTGGATCATCCTGGGATTTGCTGACTTTGTTCAGTTAACACATTTCTTCTCTTTATTGTTCCTGTTAAGAATCTAGCCAGGGACTTTGTTATACTTTCATGATCATTGGAAGAATTCCCACACCCACACCGCCAAGTCATCAACATCACATCCCGCCGGAGAGAGAGAGAGAGAGAGAGAGAGAGAGAGAGAGAGAGAGAGAGAGAGAGAGAGAGAGAGGAGAGAGAGAGAGAGAGACTTCTGAATGATACAAACGCAGTGACAAACAAACCAACCCACTGGAATTGACAGGTACACCTGGCGACAGAAAGACGTCCTTTCTTTCCACTCTGACCGACTCACCTTGTGTTCTGACGGCTCTCAGAGCAGCTGACTGGTGGCTGACCGTCTGCTGCAGGACAGAGACCTGCTTCTGCAAGGCCTGAAGGCTGGCCTCCTGCTCTGCAGAGTTGCAGCCTGCTGCTGCACCAACGTCATCAAAGACTGAAAGCTCGCGTCATCGCTACGACGTGACGCCGCCGAGTCAACCGCTGTGACGTCATCCATGCCCAGCGTCAGCAAAGCGATGATGATGATGATGACGACATGTATCCCCGTCCGCTGCTATGAGTTTGAAGTGAATGATGAAGAAGAGTGAAGTGGTGCGTATACTAACACCAGTGAACTGCTCTGCTGTCGCCGCTGTATGTGACAAGACAACAAGCCATTGTTTTCGGTGACGTGACGTGATCGGGAGAGTGACGATGTCCACTCTTAAGATACAGACAACAGAGACAAATTGACTCGGTATGTCCATTGTGCATGCAAGGTGAGGAAAATGAAATACACTTTATGTTCATTTGCCCAGCTTTAGAAGATGTTCGCCAAACAGTTATCCCGCAGAAATATTAAAGGCGCCCATGTATGTTTCGTTTATAGTTGCTACTTAGCTCTAACAGTTATATGATAGGAATTTAAGTATGTTTTTGTTTAAGGCGTCTAAGATCAGAGAAATAGTGACGTCTTAGTTTCTGTCGTTTTTTTTTTCTTTCCTGATAATTTTTTTTCTCATTTTTAATGTGAATGATTTTGCTCAATCCCCTTCAAATGGGCCAATGGCCTCACTGAAAAAAAATCTGGTCTGAACTCTCTCTCTCTCTCTCTCTCTCTCTCTCTCTCTCTCTCTCTCTCTCTCTCTCTCTCTCTCTTGGCTAATGATTTCTTTCTTACATATAATGTGAATGATTGCGGTCATTCCCCTTCAGAATGGACCAATGGCCTTGCTGAATGAAAATCTGGTCTGAACTTTCTCTCTCTCTCTCTCTCTCTCTCTCTCTCTCTCTCTCTCTCTCTCTCTCTCTCTCTCTCTCTTTCCTGACTAATGATTTGTTTCTTACATATAATGTGAACGATTGTGCTCATTGCCCTTCAGAATGAACCAATGGCCTTGCTGAATGAAAATCTGAAGTCTGAAGTCTGAAGCCCAGGCCGAATACAGCTTTACAAAGTGCGGCGTCACTGATCTAGAGCAGTGGCTGTTTTCAAGCTGTTTCGCGATCCAAGGTGTGTCAGTATGCTTGCAGCAACTCTGCCAGATTCGCGCGTTTACAACAGATGAATTGCGATTTCATCAGGGCCCATTCATGAAAGATTTTTTTCAGAATTTGGCGAACAACGTAGGTCGGCGCTAACTGATATGCAGAACTAAAGGAAACAAAGATTACAAAGAAAGACAATACATAAAGAAACAAAGTCTTCCATTTAGCTTATTTCGTTTAAAATCCAATTCATCGTGGATTTAAACAGGATCAATGCTGTCTTCATGGACTGGGGGTGAAAAAGGACATCTACATTTGCCGCCATTACCTTTATATGTTCCATAAAGAGCAGCATCATGTGACTTCTGGAGAAAATGATCGGTGTTCTTATTCACGTTGCACATTGCAGCTCTACAAAATTTACAGTCTGTGAGATCCAACTGTCTGAGTTACGGTCCCTGTGTCCTTTGGGCTTTGTCTCCTGTCTTCCACAGGTCGAACTATGCGATCCATAGATGGAGAGAGAGGACAGGATAAATATTGTGGCTTTTCGTTAGACAAAGTTCTGCCAAGCATATTGAAGTCATTCACCACTTCCTGTTGATTGGAGTGGCGCTCTCTTTCCCTCCTGTTCACGGGTTAGCTTTCTTTTCGTTATCCTTCACTGCCGATAATAATGTTAAACTGTAAAGTGGGAAGCACACACACAGACTTTCACGTGTGGGCAATAGCTACAAGCGGGCTGCTCATGGGCCGATCTCACTGACTGGCAGACAAGAACAAGGGCATAAAGTGGTTTCAAGCCAGCTGAACACGTCTTTCGTAGCGTGTAGTCACTGTGTTGCCCAGAAGGAGTTAGTGACATGTGCGAACGACAGGGACTCCAACGAAGGTGATTGTTGAGAAAGCGACGGAAGACACTGATCCTCCTCACTCCAGATCTACGATCGATCAGAAACGAAAGCTTTTACGATGTCCAGATTTTTTTTTTTTTAAGCTGTCCTGTGTAGTTCTCGTCTGCTATTTGATTATCAAATGAAGGGTAGCCCGTGTCAAGCTGCAACGTCATTCCTGGCTCGTGACGTCAATGTCATGAAACGGGTTTTGTTAGATTTGGGCGGGTGCGTAGCGCAATCACTACGTATCTAAAGCACTACCAGTTATTAGCCCTACGACCAATAGATCTACGTGCCGTAAACCATACGACCCTTTAAGACTACGTGTCTATATCACTACAATTGACCATGTATCGAAAAAGCTATTCATGTTCGCGTTCTCTAGAACTACGTGTCTATATCGCTATGCCCGTTTGCTCTACAGCAGAAAGAAAGAAAAATAGTGACAACGGCCCGTTTGTATGGGGATGGTGTAGCGCAATCAGTACTGGATAATGTCAGTAGGTCCCCATTAGGGGAGGCGCCATATGTTCCCCCATGTCTATGTTCCCCCATGTCTATGTTCCCCCAGGTCTATGTTCCCTCAGGTCTATGTTTCATCCATGTTCCTCAGGTCTATGTTCCCTCACCTCCATATCCCCCCAGGTCTATGTTCCACCACCTACCTACCGTGCCGTACGTGACCTCGTGCCGTACGTGACCACGTGCAGTGCGTGACCTCGTGTCACTTGTGACCTCATGTCGCTTGTGACCTCGTGCCGTACGTGTCCTCGTGCCATACGTGACCTCGTGTCGTACGTGACACCGTGCCGTACGTGATCTCGTATCGTACGTGACCGGATTGTCATACTTGTTACAGAATCTAAGTTGTATCCTGACTAGATATGTTGTAATGTTCATATTTTATGCTTTAAACCCGAGAGAAGAGACGGAATACATTTAAATGTTACAAGATTGTATTGATTCTTTCTTTGCTTCGCTTTGTTTTTCTCTGTATTTGGTGACAGGAGTCATTGTTACTCATTAATTTGTTGTTCATTTACAGTTCTTTAGTTCATGTGTCAGTACACGCGTGTTTCCATAGCTATACGGGTTGGTGACCTTACGTTAAAATTCCTGAGTTCCAGAGTATATGTGGATGGTTTAGTGCGTCAAAATATATTTTTTGTAAATCATTTTCTTTCCTAGTTCCATCCCTCCTCCGCATTATGGCCAAGAGCCCCTGCCTGAGGCCACAGTACAATACACATGTTCAGTTCCGAGTTGTTTTAAATTACGATAGCTGAAACTACCAAAATACAGAAATCGAGAAGAGAGAGAGAGATGAGAGAGAGAGAGAGAGAGGAGAGAGAGAGAGAGAGAGAGAGAGAGAGAGAAGACGAAGAGAGACAGACGACAAGAGACAGAGAGAGAGACAAGAGAAAGAACGAGACAGAAGACAGACAGACAGAGACAATAGAGAGAGAAGACAGGTTTAAGAGAGGAGACAGAACAGAATTAGGAGAGACAGAGAGAAGATGCGGAGACAGAGAGAGATTCAGAGAAGAAGAGATAATCTAAGAACTCTCTCTCTCTCTCTCTCTCTCTCTCTCTCTCTCTCTCTCTCTCTCTCTCTCTCTCTCCCTCCTCCTCTCTCTCTCTCTCTCTCTCTCTCTCTCTCTCTCTCTCTCTCTCTCAACAAGGTGGGCAGAAGCCGTTGTGCTCAAAACAGTATCGGTATTTAATTGATGATGAGTAATAGGCCTAGTCTGTTCAATACAAAAATCAGCGCTGCCAGTGCAGCAGTTCTACATTTTCATCATGTACAGCTATTGCCACGTAGTGCTAAAGAAAGAAACAGAAAACAAAACACACGAAAGTATGCAGAGCTACTGCCACGTCGTGCTAAAGGACAGTAGCCAACAGAGATCGCAAGTCAGCCTTCGAGCTTCTTTCTCCTTTTTTGCCATCTATATAGAGCTAATCAACAATGTCCATTAGTGACAGAGGGCAGTCGCTTTTTAGCTACTTTTCCTTACTTCTCGTAGTGCCAAAACAAGGTAGAGGTTTGAATACGTAGACGATCAGGCACCATGTATGAAACCGAAAGGCATCGACGGCTTCCACTATGTATGTATACATCTCTCTCTCTCTCTCTCTCTCTCTCTCTCTCTCTCTCTCTCTCTCTCTCTCTCTCTCTCTCTCTCTCTCTCTCCTCGTTAGATATTTATTCATGGGATATTCATGAAAATTTCATATGGAGCAATAAAAACAAAACAAAACAAAACAAACAAACAAAGAAAAACAAACAAAACAAACAAAAAGAAACCTAGGCATTACTTTTAAATTTAGACCTCTGTGAAACTTAATTGGAATGAGAGAGAGAGAGAGAGAGAGAAGAGAGAGAGAGAGAGAGAGAGAAGAGAGAGAGAGAAGAGACAGAGAGAGAGAGAGAGAGAGAGAGATGAAGCGTGAAATGCAACAATTCACTTTCCGTCCGAAAATCGATTTTCATCGAATGAAAATTATTTTCATGTGCAAATTGTTGATCAATAGGCCCGATAATCAATAACCAGGTGCAAATAACGCCTGATAATCGATTATCGAACCGGTT
>CM065735.1:4728116-4740616 GCA_033310375.1 Conus canariensis
GCACAAGAGGTGTTCTTCAGTGCACCCAAAACTTACTGAAAAAACTTCAAAGTATTGATTCCAAAGCATATAAGTTAGCCATGGGACTACCAGTCCATGCCTCTTGTACAAAAGCATACAGTGCTGCTGGGATATTACCACTGGAAGAATATAGGAATCTCGCATGCACCAAGTTTGTTATAAGAAGTTCTGCTATAGACAACAATATAGGCCCTGAAATAAATATTAAATCGGACACTGATTTTCCCATAAGGGCTAAAAATATTTCAGCTTCAAACGACTCTAAGAACATATACTTCCTCGATTTTAGAATCCTCAGATATGAAACTAACATCTATTGCAAAAAGATCTATTGTGTCTGCTAGGGAGCGTGCCGGTGTTCCCCGGGTTCTATGTTCCCCAGCAGCGCTGTTCCCCGTGTCTCTGTTCCCCAGTGTCGATGTTCCCCGACCGAAAAAGCGTGCCGCTGTTCCCGTACCGGTGTTCCCCAGGTTCTCTGTTCCCCAGTAGCGCTGTTCCCCAAACAGATTTCAATGCACGTTAGCGCCAGTACGGGGTTCCAGCGCTGTCCAGTCGGCATGAAACCCCTCTTCTACGGCCCTCCCGCTCCACCCCCAATACCCCGACCCTCACCCCCCTCCTTCCCCCCTCACACCCCGCCCTCCCACTGCCTTGCCTATAGCAATGAAAACAACAGTAACAACGTTTAAGTCAGCAAAACCCACCAACACCACCAACGGCAAAAACTTGGGGAACAGCGGGCCTGGGGAAACCGGGACTGGGGAACACCGGGATACAGGGATAGTTGCGGGAATGGGGAACAGCGGGATCGCCACAGGGTGGGAAACAACGAAACTGGGGAACTTAGGGACTGAATTTCGATTTTTTTCTTGAGGGGAACACCGGCACTGGGGAATATAGAGACTGGGGAACAAAGAACCTGGGGTACAGCGGCAGGACCCCTCCTAATCCCTCCCTGGAAACTAATACGAGCACATTTTGATATTGAGCATACAGCCCTAACAAAGGCTGAAAATACTAATTTGTTGTTATCGAATATCAAAATGCATTTGCATGGTCACTATTTTAACCATTTTAAGATATACATTGATGGATCATTAATCAATGAATATGCAGGTGCAGCATACATTATCCCAGGTCTTAACAAAGAAAAGTCTTATTATCTTGGAAAAAAAACAAATCTATATTCACTGCTGAGTTAACTGCTATAATTATGGCTTTAAAGTGTGTTGTTGATTACCCTCAAAATTTATTTAAAGTTGTTTTATGTGTAGATTCCAAGTCAGTTCTTACTGCAATGAAGAACTTTAGATTAAAAGTTCGACCTGAGATGATCACTGAAATAAATAATTTAGTACATTTCCTCTCAGTCAGAGACACTGAAATAACATTTCTTTGGGTGCCCTCCCACTGTGGGTTATATTATAATGAAAAGGTTGATGTTCTAGCAAAGAGAGGAGCAAAACGATCATCAGATTCGCATTTTCTAAACTTCTGTATGTCAATGCAAGAGTGCTATGCTTTGGCAGAAAAAGTACAATTTTCTGATTTTCATTTGATAGAAAGAGAAACGGGGTGTTCTGGTTTACATGATGAAATGAAAAATATTCATGAAATGTTAAGTAAGTACGATCAAAACATTTATCGTAGACGACAGATACGTTCCTTGATCTGTAGATGGAAATTGGATTGTTTTAAGACAAAGTATGTCAAAAATGTACATTGTATATGTGGTCAAAGCATATCAAATGATCACATTCTATTGTGTAACTTAATGAAAAAATTCATTCCAAATCCGTCTGTACAACCTATTCAAAATGTTTTCCTGTCAGCAAGTGAAACATATCTTTTCTTTTTGCGCTTAGCTAAAAGTCCAATTGGCAAATACTTATAATAGATAATAGTCAGTGGTGAGATGAGACAGAAGAGTTAGATGTTTTTGTTTTTTGTTTTTTCATCTTTGATTAAGTGGTTTTTCTATCTTTGTGTTATAGGTGTAGATAAGTTAATTCTTTTGACTCGTTGTGTTAACCTTTTTTCCCGGCCCCGATTTTTTTTCCCCGTCTAATATCACGTTATGTGGAAAGACGTAAAAACAAAAAACAACAACAACACACACAACACACACACACACACACACACACACACACACACTCGCGCGCGCGCGCGCGCGCATATACAGAGAGAGAGAGAGAGAGAGAGAGAGAGAGAGAGAGAGAGAGAGAGAGAGAGAGAGAGAGAGAGAGAGATGTCATTTTGATGTCGAAAATAATTCATGATTAATAATAAAAGTAAGAACACAGTGAGATTTACCTGCTTTCGCTCTCCCCCTCTTGATTTTTAAAACAATGACTTTTTCTACCTGTGGCTGTGTTTTGATTCCTTCATTATATGTCCCAATACCAGTTAAATACAGTGAACAAAGTTCATGATGATGGGGTCGGTGAACTGCCAGAGGCTCGAAGTGCCCGGATTACAGTATATTGAAAGGCGATGCCCATGTCTCTCCTTCCGCCTTCTCTACCATCCCTGACTTGAATCAGGTACCTGCTGACTGCTAATGGACGCAAAGGGTATTCCAATCCATAGAAATCCGAGCCATCGAGAGGTGCGAACTCACGGCTGGTGTTACGGAGAATATTGACTCCGTAGAAATTTGACTCCCCGGTTCTTTTTTCTCCGGAGAAAAATGAACCGTTCAGTTTTCTACAGGTTTTGGAGTCAATATTCTACGGAGAATATTGACACCTTCTGTAGAATATTGACTCCCATGGTTACGTAGAATATAGACTCCCGTAGAAAAATGACTCCTGTGTCAATTTTAGTTGCTACTATGTTTGATTTGTAAGTATATATAGGTATCTTGATAATTATTCATCCATCCCAATATTCTTCTTATAAAACACACTGGTTAATTAATTTGTAGATTGTTTCAATCGATGAATTTCAAAATTATCTATTATCATTATCATTATTAGTAGTAGTATGTCATTATAATTGTCTGTTAGTGTGAATGCACATGTTGACGTGAGCTTGCGTGTTGGGTTAGCACACGGCGCTTTGGGCTAAATTCATTTGGAACTGCGCCTGTCAACATCATCATCATCATTATCATCATCATCACCATCATCATCACTTTTGTTGTTGGTGGTGGATTTTTGTTTGTTTGTTTGTTTTATTGCTGACGCTACTGCCTTTTCTACAACTATCACTGTTTAAAGCAGATTGCTATTGTGATATTAAGTAGAAACGAATAGATAATGACCACAATTGCGGTCTCTGGTCAAAGTCCTGTCATTGCGGCAAGTTGCAAGGAGCACAGCTTCGTTTGTCGGCTAAACGACATCCGTTTTAAGACTGTGAAGTTACGATCAAAGCGCATACAGACTGGAATATGTCGCAGGACTTCTAACACGCCGACACGGCCAAGGCATTAGCTGAGTCAGTCTATGCTCAAGCCAAAAAGTTCAGCAACCGAGCTCTGAAAACAAGGAATCAAAGATTTTTTCAATAAGAGTTTTCAGACTATGTTTTACACGAAATGATAGTTCATTTTTTTTTTTTTTTTTACACAAAATGATAGTTCATTAAATGTTACAAGGGTGTGCTTTTGAGGAAAAGTTATCAGACTTGGCAGTAAACTTTCATTATTGGAACGTTGCATGTTTTTGAAAAATATGCCTATCTGAAATAAACTAGCAAAAGTACCTGGCTCTGGTAGCATGCAGGATGGGTACACTCATGTTGGTTGATCTCCGCATCAACAGGTCTCCCGTATAATCATTTTGACAGTTTCGCAGCATGCAGGATGATGCAGGTCGATAGATCTCCACTATAAAATATGCTTGAAAGGATCCTGGGTCGATATTAACTATGGTCTGAACTTCTGTCCAATTTTTGAGATGCATATCAGCATCCCTACTCACACACACAGACATACAAGCATACATACCCTAAATACATAAGAACAAGCAAGCCAGAACATGAAATAAATGAAGTTTGAAAAGTAAAAATCAATCAAACCAGACAAACCCTGCAGAAACTGTGCATTTACAAACTCAGTAATAAAGTAAGTTTATACATAGATCTATCGACATGGAGACCTATATTGCTGTGCAGATCTACTAATGCGCGGATCTACCAAACAATCCAGTCAGTGTGCTACGCAAATGCAATGAGGGGTTCATTATAATCTGGCTTGAGTATAAACTGAACAGTTCGAATGATGAATTATTGGCAGAATAAATTTCCGACAATGTTTTCTCGGGGTTCAGTTTGAGATTGGTCTCTGAACGACATGGATGCTGCCAAGGTAGATGAACTGAAGAAGTACATCGGAGAAAAGGTCATACCAGACAGAATTAAAAAGAGTTCTTTATTTCTGAGAGCAACGATCTGTTTTACAAGAATCGACAAGGCGACAGTCTGTGAGTTCTTTGCACAGAAGACAGGGACGAAGCGCTACCCAGTGTCCACGCCCATCAACACAGTGGCCACCTGGGTGTGAACAATACGTAAGTACAATGATCATCCATTTCTATTTTATCGGTGTGTTGATGTCTTTGCTAGCTATTCCCTCCTCCCCCCCCCCCCCCCCCCCCTTTTCCTTTTTCCAATAGTACTTTACAAGTTGACCCTGCATAATGATACTACTCTGCTAAACAACGCAGCCCTTACCAAAGGCAAAAAAAAGTATTGTTTGTTTCTGGTAACATGGCTGAAAAAATAGGGTAGGTCGGATTTTTTTTTTAAGATTTTTTTTCAGCATAGAAACGACAAAATCTTACTTCTGCTGGAAGAAAACGGTTTGTCTCGAGAAGGAGAAAGACGACTCAAACTGTGTTTGCAATCCTGGCGTACACTGCAGCTAAAATAAAAGTATGTCACTGCCAGCGTCAATTTTCTGTAGTTTCCAAAAGCATGGTACTTAGGTCTTCCACAAAATCGATCTTTCGATATAAGCTTGACTGCTTTGTGTGTGTGTGTGTGTGTGTGTGTGTGTGTGTGTGTGTGTGTGTGTGTGTGTGTTAGGAGAATAAAAGAAAAAGTCTAGGGTCGGCAGGGAAAATTCGGTAGGGTCGTGTGACCAGAGACAAACAACTTTTTTCTTTGGACAAAGCTCTTTGCTCTTTCTGACACGCGTTTTTGCGTTAGCTTACATGTGTTGTAAACTGTTGAAAAACGACAAAGTCTATAAACAGCAAAACTGGCACATATTTCAAACACCGTAATTCTGAGAAGTTTCGAGCCACACCATCTTCGTTTGCTACTTACAAACAACGTCACGAAAGTAAAGTGAAGTAAATTATTGTGTCATGCTAACAAGGCAGAAGGCCCAGACAGTTCACCAACTGCGTGCGGCACTTGTTCTTTGCACCGCCACTCAAGACACCAAAATCTGTTCGTCGTGACCTTGTGACCATTACCACGGCTAGAGTTGCTTAAATGAGTTAATCCTAATATTTTACACACACACACACACACACACACACACACACACACACGCACACACACACACACACACACACACACACAACACACACACACACACACACACACGCACACACATTAAAAACTTTTTTTTGTATGAAAGGCAAAATAAAGCCAGGAAACTTTCTCACCTGCTTTTTTTTAAATTTTTTTTTATTAGACAGTGAATGTAGTCTTGAAGTCCAAACCAAATTGAACATTCACAGCAACCTTTGTCTCTTTAGCTAGTTGTCTGTCTATCTCTCTGTCTGTACGAATTTTGGATGTAGGAATCGGCCAAGACAAAGATGAATCTTGTACGAGACCAACAATACAAACCACTGTTATTACTGCCGCTGGTGCTGCTACGCAGACCCGCACGCACGCACATGCAATGTGCACACCAGCACACACGCACACGTACGCATACAGACACACACGACTGCAAATTCATGTTTTGCGCGCGCACACATACACACACACACACACACACACACACACACACACACACACACACACACACACACACACACACACACACACACACACACACACACACACATAAGGAAAGCATACGAACAAGTATGGCATGAACGACTTTTGTATAAACTGAAAACTATTGGAATAAATGGAACCATGTATAACTATGTCAAAGCTTTCCTTCAAAGTAGAATTATTCAAACAAGAATAGAGCATACATATTCCACCACTAGAACACTGGAAATGGGTCTTCCACAAGGATCAGTATTATCTCCAATTTTATTTAATATCCTAATTGCAGTTATAACAAAAGGCTTATCCAAAGACATAGTTTTAGTACAGTTTGCTGATGACATATGTCTGTGGATGAAAGTCACTATGAAAAGAAAAACCCCATTAAGATCCTTAAATTACATAAAGATCAAATATCAACATGAATTAAACAAAATCAGTAGTTTCTTACATGAAAATGGATTGACACTGTCGACCGAAAAAACAAATCTAATGCTTTTTAACTCTGGATATGACCCAGAGAAACTTCCACAATTTACCCTGAATGGGTCGGTCTTACAATACATCAAATCTGTTAAATTCCTAGGAGTGTATTTAACATCAAAACTGTCATGGAGCCAACATATTCAATATATTTTGAATAAAGCAAGAAAAAGTTTAAACTTTCTAAAGATCATAAGCAAACAAAAATGGGGACAAGATAAAGAGAGCTTAACACTCCTATCTTCTGCTCTTGTGCGGTCTAGATTGATTTATGCTCAAGAAGTCTTCTTCAGTGCTCCACAGCATTTACTTAATGAGTTACAAAGTGTAGATTGCAAAGCATATAAACTTGCTCTTGGAGTTCCCACACATACATGTAACATTGGGACGTATAATGAAATTGGAATCTTACCTTTGAACGAGTTTCGAAAAATGTCCTCCTCTAAATTTGTTTTAAAGAACCTTTCACAGAAAAGTTTCTGTACAAATGAAGTATCTCTCAATTCAGAGACAGATTTTGCTAAAAGAGCAAAATACATAAAATCAACTAAATCTATTCAGTCATACACATCTACTCTTCTTAAAAAAACCAACATTAACCAAAGTGAAATAGCTGTCAATTCGTCTTTTTCACCCATTCCCAAATGGAAACAAACCAAAGCAAATTATGACACAAACTATACTGAACTGAACAAAAACGACCCTCCATATCTTTTAAAATATTATGTAAATTCTCATTTGGAAAATCAATATAAGGATCATCTTCAAATTTTTACAGATGGCTCAGTGTTAGATGACCATAGAGCAGGAGCAGCTTTTATAATACCAAAATTAAAAGTAGAGAAATTATATCATCTTGGCATACACTTGTCAATTTTTACTGCAGAATTAGTTGCTATTTTAATGTCCCTAAAGTATGTTTTGAATTCTTCCATAGAAAATTGTCCACTTTTACTGTGCAGTGACTCAAAGTCAGCTCTTTCTGCCTTACAGTCTTTAAATCCAAAGATTCGTTGTAAGACAATTACAGAAATCAATTACGTGACACATCTCCTATCGATGAAAAGAATAAATGTGACGTTCTGCTGGGTGCCCTCACATTGTGGAATCTCAACAAATGAGAAAGTTGATCAAGCTGCCCGGAGAGCAGCTGGAAATATTGAAGACATGACTGCACTGAACATTCCGTTAGATCTATCAGAATGTTATACTTTGATTAATGAAGCATCCTTTAACAGTTTCAAAAAGTTATTGAGGGACACAGATAGTCAATATTTTCACAATTGTATACAACCAAATCCTGACATTCACCCCAAGACTAAATTAGACAAATTCAAAAGTCCGATGTCTAGACAGGTAGTAACCTTAATTCATAGGATGCGTTTGAATTCACTTCGAACCAAATACAGCAAAAATGTTAAGTGCATATGTGGGGAAATTCTTAGTGTAAGTCACCTATTACTAGACTGTCCAATAGCAAAGAATACAGTGCACAAGGCTGGTACAAATATTTCACATGATAGATCGACACCACTGACATTACCCAAAATGTTAAATAATTATGCTTTTCTTTGTTCGTTATGCCCACATTTATTACGCAGTCCAGTAGGAATTTATCTTTAACTTTCAACAACCCCTCACTTGTTTTAAAAAAAAAAAAAAAAAAAAAAAAAAAAAAAACCGCGCGCGCGCGCGCGCGCGCGCACACACACACACACACACACACACACACACACACACACACACAAGCGCGCACGCACACACACTCACACACACACACACTCGTGCGCGCGCACGCACGCACGCACGCACACACACACACACACACACACACACACACACACACACACACACACACACACACGCACATCATTACACAATCTGTCTGCAATCACGTTAAGTGGGAAGACGTTAAATTGAAGAACAACAACAACACACACACACACACACACCGTATTATAAAACACAAAAGTTCATGTACGTCGACGCGACCACATCAACCAGGCTGCGGCACACACACATTACACTGTCACAATACATTCTAGCCAACGAGATCCCAATTCACAGATACACAACCATTCCATCTTTGTCAATAGCAATATTATTTCCAACAACAAGTCAGTCAGACGAATGAAACATTAGAGAGCGACACTGATTAAACATGACCAAATAAATACGTTAGGCTTCTAGCCAAAGTCCCAAAAATCTACCATTGGCTACATTTTACACTTGGCGTCAAAACTACGCCAGATAATAATTAATCAATAATTAAATAACGAAATAATTCCCTAAAAATGAAGCTCTGAGTCCGATTGGGTGTTTTTCTGGGACCAGTTTATCTTGGGCATATGTACTGCTCAAGGAACAGCCTGCTTGATATGTGATTTAAAGCAACAGCATTATCACTTGGAAGGAAACCATCTAAAAGAGCTGTTCAGCTGCATGGCTATCTTCACACACACACACACACACACACACACACACACACACACACACACACACACACAACTGCAGTTATAAAAGCCGCTTTACACGCAAGCACATGCCCATACGTGCAATTTAACATGGCCAGAGTGATCTGACCTTTTACTCATAGACTTTATTTTTCTTTTGAGGTTTATGGTTGTGAAATACAACGAACCAGCCAAGTTTCCTTTAGATCCGTTTTATAAATCCCAAGAAACAGCTGTGAAGAAAAATTAACGTGGCCATTGCTACCTTGATCTTTGAGTCACAACCCCCCCCCCCTTTTTTTTTTTTTTTTTTTAGTGAAGGTGATAATTGTGGATAGCAACTGACCCACCAACTTTCGTTGAGATCTGTCCAATAGTTCCCGAAAAATCCCCGAGAAACAGCTACGAAGGAAACTAACGTGACCAGTGACTTTCACCTTTGACCCATAGACCTGATCTTTCTTGTGAGAGTGATGAATGTGAAACATGTACAAGCAATCCATCAAGTTAATTCATCCAGCACTTTACGAAAAACAGCATTTTTTTTTTTTTTTTTTTTGCTTTTTTTTTTTTGCGTACTGTCATACAACACACACTGTAACAGACAAACGGAACTGAAAACTTACCAGAGTTTGCAAACTGCAACAAAATTGACACCGGAGTCGTTTTTCTACGGGAGTCAATATTCTCCGTAACCATGGGAGTCAATATTCTACAGAAGGAGTCAATATTCTCCGTAGAATATCCTCCGTAGAGTATTGACTCCAAAACCTGTAGAAAACTGAACGGTTCATTTTTCTCCAGAGAAAAAAGAACCGGGGAGTCAAATTTCTACGGAGTCAATATTCTCCGTAACACCGGCAGTTGACGACAGTACCTCTCTGGGTCCCACTCCAGTTTTCGGGTGCCTCATTTCTGTTCTTTTCTTTTGGAAGAACAGTGTTTATATACACATAAGCTAGCAGGCAGCCTCCCTCATGTAGCAGGATTTTGTTTTAAACCGAAATTTTAATACAAGATTGAACAGTACAACGCATATCTTAACATGAAACATAAAGATCTCCATACGAAATGGTTGGTATATGAATCATTGGCAAACCCCTTTTTAGTGGTTTAATCAGGTTTTTTCCTGACCAGGGGGACAATTGCTGATACTCGTTTTTTTTCGTTTTGCATGATGTTAAGCTACGTGTGAAATAATAGACAACGAACTGTCGATTTCACGTCTCAGGTGTGTGTGCGTGCGTGCGTGTGTGTGTGTGTAGTGTTGTGTGTGTGTGTGTGTGGTGTGTGTGTGTGTGTGTGTGTGTGTGTGTGTGTGACGTATTCTGCTTCACTTGCATGGCACAAACCTGGCATGCTGACTGGCTGTTGAATTAATTTTTTAATGTCCTTCATACGCATCATTAATCCATGTTGGCCAACAGGACCTACCGCTCAGTGTGAACCATGTCAGCCCAGTGCCCACGCTCTGTGTGAACCATGTCAACCCAGTGCCCACGCTCTTGTGAACCATGTCAACCCAGTGCCCACGCTCTGTGTGAACCATGTCAACCCAGTGCCCACGCTCTGTGTGAACCATGTCAACCCAGTGCCCACGCTCTGTGTGAACCATGTCAGCCCAGTGCCCACACTCTGTGTGAACCATGTCAACCCAGTGCCCACGCTCTGTGTGAACCATATCAACCCAGTGCCCACGCTCTGTGTGAACCACGTCGACCCAGTGCCCACGCTCTGTGTGAACCATATCAACCCAGTGCCACGTTATTAAATAACAACGGTGAGCTGATCACGGCACACAGCGTTCTTCTGATGACGTCATCAGTCAGTGCCCACTGACAGTCCAAGACCAAAAGGATCAAATGTGCGATGAAAATAGAATCAGAATAATTAGAACTGGAGACAGAAACTAAAATGTCAGTAGACAGATGGCTAGACAGACAGACAGACAGAGAGCAGGTAGCCAGGGATGAAACTTGACTACTTATATTTTCATGCAAACAAATGCCACAAACATCTGTACCACACAGCCCAAACCTCTTTCACTCACACATCTGTGCACCTCCAGCTGAGTGCAGTTGTCATGTCAGTGTTATCATAGCCCAAACCTCTTCACATATTATCTGAACACCTCCAGCTGAGTCAGTTGTCATGTCAGTGTTATGCATAGCCAAACCCTTCACTCATATATCTGAACACCTCCAGCTGAGTCCAGTGTCATGTCAGTGTTATCATAGCCCAAACCTCTTCACTCATATATCTGAACACCTCCAGCTGAGTTCAGTTGTCATGTCTGTGTTATCACAGCCCAAACCTCTTCACTCACACATCTGTGCACCTCCAGCTGAGTTCAGTTGTCATGTCAGTGTTATCATAGCCCAGCCCACCACACAGGGCTCTTCAAGGGCTGTCATCCACGTTCAAGGCAGACATCTTTGGTGCAGCTCGGAAAAAAAACCAAACAACCAACAACTGAGAGCGAGTGACAGAGAAACGCAGGCACGTTTTGTAGAATGCAGCAGGCCGCTGTTGGCGTTGTAGAAGAGGGAGTGGAGGACGGGTGTTAGGAAGTAACCAACAAGTCTTACTGTCTAGTTGACGGCGCGAAGTGCTTCACCGGCAGAGTGTTCAGGGAACACGTCTTTCTTCCTTCAAAAGAAAGAAAACGAAGCAGTTAACAACTACCCCCCCCCCAAAAAAAAAAAAAAAAAAAAAAAGGAAAAAAAAGAAAGAAAGACGCAAGTAAAAAAAAAAAAGAAGACAAATACAAATGGTCAAGACAAGAGTCATGAATGATAGAAACCCCCCCTCAGTGTAACACTGACCCATGTGAAGTACAAGACAGGCAGTATGAGTCATGAACGATAGAAACCCCCCTCAGTGTAACACTGACCCATGTGAAGTACAAGGCAGGCAGTATGAGTCATGAACGATAGAAACCCCCCTCAGTGTAACACTGACCCATGTGAAGTACAAGACAGGCAGTGATACTATGTTATTCCGTCTCTCTGCCTCACCTCATGACAAAGGATGCTAGATTTCCCCACTTTTCAGTAGTTAAGTTTTCAAAGTCGGCGAATGGAACTTTTGCCACCTGTTCTGTCAGCGCCTGTACTCTCGCTGAATGTTTCTGGATTTACACAGCTGATGATTTTGCTTGGCATGCCACATTTCTTTGATGGGGAACTATTTCACTGGGCATCGCAAATAAGAAACTGGACGAAGAATTTGATGAATACACATCAGGTGGACCTGTCTTCATAGTGGAGTATGTAAACTTACAGAACGTGCATGCTGAGTCTGAAAGAAAGAAAGAGACAGAGAAGTACAGTTAAAATGCAGACAATAACCACAGCTTCCTATTTTTCATCGTTTTGCCAGCAAATCCAGAGGAGGACAAACCCTAACTTGAAATGACCACTCTGCACGCATCAGTGCAAGAACAGAGAACGTGTCCTGCTGGAAGTGCAGTTTCAAGCTCCACCAGTTTAGATGTGTCATGTGATCAGAGAGAGTGTTGATGATAGAGCTTAGAGAAAGGTATCCTGAACTGGAAACCAGACTGTGACACTGACCATTTGT
>CM065735.1:4745616-4763116 GCA_033310375.1 Conus canariensis
TCATGTTTATGCATGTCAATTAATGTTTCTGAAAATTCGCCGCCAGGTTTATCAAGGCAGTCTGAATGCCAAATGCATGCGAACACCATTAAAGCTATTTTGGAATTGGTGTCCACATTTGTGAAACAACTATTTGCTTTTTATCTTGTATGACTCTTATAAACGGACTACTCTTACAGCTGATCTGACAATCTATGAGCGAGGTACATGCAAACAGTTGACCCGATTATTTCTGTATGAAGTACATACATTCTGATCTTCTGTTTTGGTGGGATATATAAGCAATGTCAGTGATACAACAGCATTTTTGTTACTGTCACAGACAGGTAAGCGAAGAAGTGCTACCGGGGCTTCTTGTTTACTTCTACGGCTTAGAAATTGAAAATGAGTCATCAGTTTATTTGATTAGAAAGCATTGTCCAAAGTCAGTTCATCTGCAAAGAATCACCAGGTATGTACCAAGCAGTAATTGCCTACATTCTTGACATACCTGCCAAAAATCATTGAAGGATGAACGTGTTGGGTTGCAGGATGCAAAAGACGGCGAAGTCCTTTTTAATGTGGAGGAGGGCTAGATACACACACACACACACACACACACACACAACACACACACACACACACACACACACACACACACACACACACACACACACACACACATTCATCATTGTTTGTTGCACATGATCATTTATCATTGTTCGCTGCATCTGGTGATTCATCATTGTTGGTTGCACCTGGTGATTCATCATTGTTGGTTGTACCTGGTCATTCATCATTGTTTGTTGCATCTGGTCATTCATCATTGTTTGTTGCACATGATCATTCATCATTGTTCGCCGCTTCTGGTCATTCATCATTGTTGGTTGCATCTGGTCATTTATCACTGTTGGTTGCACCTGGTCATGTATCATTGTTGGTTGCACCTGGTCATTTATCATTGTTGGTTGCACCTGGTGATTCATCATTGTTGGTTGCGTCTGGTCATTTATCATTGTTGGTTGCTCCTGGTCATTCATCATTGTTGGTTGCACATGGTGATTCATCATTGTTGGTTGCACCTGGTGAGTCATCATTGTTGGTTGCACCTGGTCATTCATCATTGTTGGTTGCACATAGTGATTCATCACTGTTGCTTGCACATGGTCATTCATCATTGTTGGTTGCACCTGGTCATTTATCATTGTTGGTTGCACCTGGTCATTCATCATTGTTGGTTGCACCTGGTGATTTATCATTGTTGGTTGCACATGATCATTTATCATTGTTGGTTGCACCTGGTGATTTATCATTGTTGGTTGCACATGATCATTTATCATTGTTCGCTGCATCTGGTGATTCATCATTGTTGGTTGCATCTGGTCATTAATCATTGCTGGTTGCACCCGGTGATTCATCATTGTTTGTTGCACATGATCATTCATCATTGTTCGCCGCTTCTGGTGATTCATCATTGTTGGTTGCACCTAGTGATTCATCATTGTTGGTTGCACCTGGTCATTTATCATTGTTGGTTGCACCTGGTGATTCATCATTGTTGGTTGCACCTGGTCATTCATCGTTGTTGGTTGCACCTGGTGATTCATCATTGTTGGTTGCATCTGGTCATTTATCATTGTTGGTTGCTCCTCGTCATTCATCATTGTTGGTTGCACCTGGTGATTCATCACTGTTGGTTGCACCTGGTGATTCATCATTGTTGTTTGCATCTGGTCATTTATCATTGTTGGTTGCTCCTCGTCATTCATCATTGTTGGTTGCACCTGGTCATTCATCATTGTTGGTTGCACTTGGTGATTCATCATTGTTGGTTGCTCCTCGTCATTCATCATTGTTGGTTGCACCTGGTGATTCATCCTTGTTGGTTGCACCTGGTGATTCATCATTGTTGGTTGTTCCTCGTCATTCATCATTGTTGGTTGCATCTGGTCATTTATCATTGTTCGCTGCATCTGGTGATTCATCATTGCTCTTGATCAGTTACGTGTAATTTGTGCATTGACAAGGGCCACAACTAGAACGTTATGTGTTTATGTGCCGTGTGTTTCTATGAAATAACGTGTGTCTATAAAGCTTGATTTCGGGCGCATGGTGCACGTTGTGGTTGTCTGTGGTATTTCATCTGGTTTGGGAACAGTTCCAGGTCACGCCTGGCTTTGAGACCGTGATACCGAGTGTTCTGATCATTCGGTCATTTATTTAACAGCTCAATCCTGTGATGTGCCTGGCACTGTGCAGCCCTGGAAGTAACTTCAAGATGTTCCAGACACTACAGCTCAGTGCGACGGACAGCCCAGTTGCTCACGACCCTCTCCGGCCACATTTGGGGAGGTATCAGTGTGCCTGGAAGGGAGACGTATGTACCAGCGCTCTAACGCCATTCCCTGCACACAGGCACATCACTTGCAAACCAGTTACCTTCGCTTGGACACTCGCCTTAAGAGGCTTCGAACGATTCTTACCTCAGCGTTTGGTCATCATTTTAACATGTAGAGGTCCCTGAAAGAAACACATTCGTTCAACAACCACAACAAAGAAGAAAAGAAAAAAAAAAAAAAAAACATTTTTAAAAAGAATAAAAAAGAAAAAAGAAAAAAAAAACAACAGTCTTTTGCTTGGACGCTTCTTCATGAGATCTTTAATTTCATTTCTGTTGTGTCTTACACACTTGTTTTCTTTTTCTCATCAAACAATTAGTCTTCTACTCTTCTTCCTCGCTCACCTTCTCACACGTTCAGTCCAGAGCTGTGAGAGAGGACTGTTGTCTTCCTCACACGTTCAGTCCAGTGTCGTGGGTGAGGGCTGTCTTTATCACACGTTCAGTCCAGTTTCATGGGTGAGGACTGTTGTCTTCCTCATACGTTCAGTCCAGTGTCGTGGGTGAGGGCTGTTGTCCTTCTCACACGTTCAGTCGAGTGTTGTCAGTGAGGGCTGTTGTCTTTCTCACATGTTCAGTCCAGTGTTGAGAGTGACGGCTGTTGTCTTTTTCACACATTCAGTCCCGTGTTGTGAGTGATGGACTGTTGTCTTCCTCACACGTTCAGACCAGTGTTGTGAGTGAGGGATGTCGTCTTTGTCACACGTTCAGTCCAGTGTTGTGATGTGGAGTGGCTGTTGTCTTTCTCACACGTTCAGTCCAGTGTTGTGAGTGAGGGCTGTTGTCTTTCTCACATGTTCAGTCCAATGTTGAGAGTGATAGACTGTTGTCTTTTTCACACATTCAGTCCCGTGTTGTGAGTGATGGACTGTTGTCTTTCTCACATCCATCTAGTGCACCGTACATCTTGACATCCAGGGTCGTCAATGTAAGGCCCCTACTCCCAACCCACCCCCACCCCACCCTTCTCCCACCCTTTCTACCCTCCGCAGCAGCCTGTAGTGAGGAGCTTTTGTAGGACACGGTTTGCTGGCGTAGGTCCCTGTCCACGGGCACACTGGCCTTGAGGACACGGTTTGCTAGCGTAGGTCCCTGTCCACGGGCACACTGGCCTTTGAGGACACGGTTTGCTGGCGTAGGTCCCTGTCCACGGGCACACTGGCCTTGAGGACACGGTTTGCTAGCGTAGGTCCCTGTCCACGGGCCAACTGGCCTTGACTGCCGAACGTCCAACCTTTGAACGTGGATGGTGGCGCGGGCAGGCAGTTGTAGTTCAGTCCCCAGCCGGACGGGTCCTCACCTGCTTCTGCCGTCCAGGTAGATGGTAGCTGGAGAAACCTGTCAAATGAGATCCAAACAGTGCAAACAATTCAACATTCATCAATTAGAAACCGGGCAACTGCTGCAAAAAAATACCTGAAATAAATCACACGCCGTAGTATTTTATAGTTTTTCTTTTTTCAAATACCTTGTATGCGCTCTCTGTGACTTAAAAGAATTATCTCCCTCAGACATACACTTGGCTCATGTAGCTGTGATTAATTAATCAGCAATAATGTTTAATGTACGAAAGCTGAGTTCCTCTGAAACGTCATCCTGTTGTTCCAAAAAACAAAAACAAACAAACAACGACAACTAACACACACACACACACACACACACACACACACACACACACACACACACACACACACACACACACAACACACAACACACACACACACACACACACACTGTAGGATTTCAACAACATTTGGTAACAACATGGTACTGGGCCAAGGACGAACCCATCAGATGATGTTGATGCGGATCCACTCAAAGGCCAATCCAGGATCCGTCAAACTTCTTTTCTGTTTCTTTTCTTTTTTTTTTCCTTTTCTTTCTTCTTTCTTTCTTTCTTTCTTTCTTTCTTTCTTTCACCCGACTCATCTTCCTTGTCACCTCTATGGCAGAACAACCGTGCCACTCATTCCGGCTCCCTGTCCACAGCCACAGGCTGGTTTGTTCTGCCACTGCCCCGGCACTGGCAACTCCCACAGACCAATCCATGTCAATGCAACCTAAGGACGCTCACCAGAGGAGCCACTGCACTGCTGCCAAGTCGCTTCAGGGGTGCTCAGTGCTGTCTGTTTTGAGCCAGCATATGCGGGACACCACCTACTAAGCCCCCTACTGACGACAATAATTGCTTCGTCACAGAGATAGCGTGCGTGAGCTCTCCTTTCAGAGGACGCCATCTCGTCCCTCCCACAACAGTCCCCATGAATTTGCTGATGCCAGTAACCACAGAATCTCAGCAAGACCATGGACGTGGAGAGGAAATCGAAACGGAGGTCTCCACAAAAACACGATTTGAAGGGTACAGAATTGGAGAACTTTTTATGCTGATCGATGAGGATGAGGATGATGAAGATGAAGCTACAGATTTCCATTTTGGTCTGAGACTGCAGGACAGGGCAGTTCTCTACGTTTACTTTCATAATATATCCCGGCGTCAACCAGGCCCGAGAGATACAGACACCTGCAGGTGTAGGTCCGGAAATTTGAACAACACTCTCCAGACGCATCCATTAAGTGGATGAAACTCGACTGTGTGGTCCCAGTCCTACCAACTGAGTCTGCAGCAAAATCAGCTCTGCGAAGGAGTTAGAGGGTCAGTAAAATACCACAAATAACTGTGATGGAAATTGAATCCACGACCTCCCAGCCAGGAATCTGCCAGTCTAGATTTCTACCAGAACGAAAGACGGAACATGGGTCAAGGACGAAGCCACTGGATGTTGATGCGGGTCCTCTCCAAAGCCGATCCAGGATCACGTTCAGCAAATTTACTGAAACACATCTGAAGTGATTTTAACGAAACTCAGTCGAAAAAAGGTAATATAGGCCACAGAGGAGAAGCGCTGTGAATCTGCTGTGGGAACCAAAGGAAAGAACTGATAATGGATCGGTTTCTCTAATAGAGGTGTGAGTTCTCCTGAATGTGTGTTCAATGTTTTCACAGGAAACAGGTATATCCATTGCATCATTTACCTTTAAGCTTCTCATCACATTAATTTTACATCAGAGCATCCTGTGTTTCTAACCACTTTAAGAGTTCCATTTCATTCGCTTTCCGTCTTTTCTCAACAAGCGCATTAAAGGTATATACGAACGGGTTTAGCGCAGAGTTTAATGGTAGCAGAAAGACAGCAAAGACTACATTCATTTCACCTGGAACAGGAATGCCAGCCAATGCCAGAAGCCCACACAGACCTACAGGAAACCAGCACAAAAAGTCTGTCATAGCCACAGCGATCAGTCTCCGAGCTATCGTGATGTCTTGTGAGACTTTGGTAGCGTTCGATGCCAGTGAATGTTTCTTTATACACCAAAAGATGGAAGCTTGACATGCCGAGATCATCAGGAACAGGACAAAGTTGAACACGATCAACACGCTGAAGGAATAAAAATGTCCTTTAAACTGGAGTCTGGTGATGGGCAGAGGAACGCATATTCCGGTCTGACTGTAAAACTCCCAGTGGGATGTGAAGGGAAGAAGAGGCAGCATTGCCAAAAACACACCCACCGTCCAAACCACAACGCAGGCCATTGACGCTGATCTCCTCTCAAATCGAACATTTCCAAATGGGAAGTGGATCACAATTAAACGGTCGAATGAGATAGCCAGATAATCATGGCTGACACTTCGCTGGACAGAAGAGACAGAAAACCCGCTGACTTACAAATCCCGCTGTTTACCCACGCTTCATCATGAAATAGATATTCACCGCGATATGCTTCATCAGCTACTCCAATGATGGATATGTATATACCCATCAGCAAGTCAGACACACTTAAATTACTGACAAATAAACTATAGCTGCTCATCAATGTCTTCCGAGCACACAGACGTACTATGAAACAAAACACATTGCCTGTTACAGATAGAGAGCTGGTCAGCCATAGAAACACACGGTACATATCTGTATGTAATAAATCCCCACATGAGGAAATTTCACCTTTCGGGGCATTGCAAAATCTGTCTCTGAAATAACCTGGGAGTATATGTTCGCAACAAAATTTATAGTTCTGGGCAGAAATACTTCTGAGACGGGAAAGACCTGTGAATACATCAGGAGGAAACCTTTTCACAGGACTATTTTCCATTGACAGGGTAGTTAAAAATGGCGTGTGCCGAAATCCGTTGGGCCCAATGGTATGAATGGTAGTGGAAGATAGATTGAGTGTTCGTAGCGCCAAAAATTGTGAAATAACTAGACCGTCAAACACTGTGAGCTTTGTGTGCGAAAGATCCAATGCTTTAAGTGATGTTTGGTGTGTGATAGCTGCTGGATCGGCGTGGAGTAAACGCAGATTATTTTTAGCCAGGGACAGATTACGTATATTTCTTAAGCCAACAAATACTGCCAGGTCAATGTGTTCTATGTAGTTGTCAGACAAATCCAAGAATTGTAAGTTGAAGAGCTTAATCACAGGTAGGAGATTCAAGGAACATTTTCTAAGAGACAGGTGAACAAGATACAAGTTGTTCTTCAAGCTGGATAGCGTCATTCCAGAACCTGCACCATCCAGAGAGCGGAGCCCAGGGAAGAGATGAGCTGGAAAAGTTCCAGAACACAAAAAGGTGTGCCCATGACACAAACAGGGTTTGGGGCATGTCATTCCACAGAACAGTTCATCATCGGCCAGAGGACAGTGTGGCCAGCCGTCACACGTGTGGTCACCGTGAACACATATACTGGACCGTCGGCACCGGAACAATCCTGGACATGTGATCTCTTCGCACCTGTCTTCATCTTCATGACCGACGCAGTCGTACATCCCATTGCAAAGCGTGTACATGGGGAGACAATCGTCGACATCACCAGGGCAACGGTAGTGGGTATCAGGACACGGTTCACTAGGTTTCAGTTTGGTCAAAATAAAGTTTTGAATGCCATCAAAGTTGACGAGCACAGGAGCAGTCAGATACATACTGGCCACAGTACTGTAGGTCGAATAGTTACAACAATCTGTTTCGTCAGAATCATCAGAACAGTCGTATACTTTGTCACAAAACTTGCTGCCAGACACGCATTGACCGTTCTTACAGGTAAAATCGTCACAGAGAGGGTGTTGGCAGAAAGATTCGTCACTCATATCTGGACAGTCAGGTCTGAAATCGCAGACCAACGAGTACGAGAGTTGTCCGTCTTTGTGACCGCAGGGGAAGTAACCAACTGGCTTGGTAAGGTCCTGATGCTTGGTAGACCATTTATCAGAGAAGGTACAAAATGTTGTGTCTTCGTGGCACACATTATTAGGGCCACATGACAGACATACATGGGTCATGTGACCATTCTGACATTGAGTGATTTGTTCCTGCAGGAAGTTTGTGGAAGATGTACTCCTATAGCGTACTATTTTCTCGCTATGATTATTTCGGATTGGGAACTCACACAAAACATTATTATATTTGTTAGGATTATGGCTACGGTAAGGACGTACTCGGGCTATAAAATGTGCGCATGTCTCTCGCTCAAGTAGCCTCAAGTCATAAGGTGTGAACAGATGATAAAGCACTGTTCTGTCATCCGCTATGGCCATTCTTCTATACATGTTGGGTACAGACATATTACCCCAGCACACACCCAGTATTGTAGGATGAAAAGCAACACGGTATTTCGATCTAGTGTATGTGTAAATCACCCAGTGCCATTCACGGGCATATTTTGGTGCCGCTAAGCCTCCCCCTATAGACCTGCAATATTCTCTTGCCTTTTCATACAGGTTTTCTGCAGAGCTGTTAAACTGATGTAATGTAAACTTGTCCATCCACTTGTAGCAAGATCGGTCTGTTGTAAGCCAGCCATGAGAGATGTGACTGGGTTGTGAGGGACATTGTCCCGTTTCATTCAGTTTTCTCCGGTTCAGTGCTGGTCTCAGACAAGAGAGCAGAACAGGGTTAACGTTTTCTTGTTGCTGTTTGTTTATTTCTTCGTTTTTCTGTCAGTCGTATGCTCTGTGCCTGTCACACTGAGCACAAATGCATGCATGCACTCAGCTCAGCATTCACACCGTGCACACGCAGTCTCTCCAAACAACCAGAAGGCGCACTACAATAACTCTTCTTCTCCCCCTCCTCTCCAGGAATAATGCACTAAACGATAATCAACTTTCCAGCGTATACAACAGATTTTTTTCTAAGAATTATTTTCTATACCTCCTCTCCAGTGGAGGTACAATCATTCCACAGATCCACTAGCTGGGACCAAATTTCACCTCATTATACATAGTAATTCACATCTTTTACCGGTTTCTCCTCCTCACTGGAGAAACAATGTATACATTTTCCAAAGAAGAATCGAAGATGGCTTAAAATACAGGGACAGTATCCGAGTTCCGACCCAGGGGGACAATCAAAAATCATAGTGGGTCACATGACAAACGCTTTCAAAGTTCTCTCACGACTGCCCAGTCGCTGTCCTCTTCAACAGGTTCTCCAACTCTGGAGACAATTAGGTGCTGCCACAGCACTGGAGCCCAAATACTTGTTGTGCGACTGCCACAGTCGCCTATCCCATTACTGGTGCTGCCACAGCACCGGGAAGGGCTGAAACACGAGTGAAGTCCTGTAAGTAATCTATTTCAAAATCTGAATAATGATAAATTCTTTTTCCCTTTTTTCCTTTTCTTAACTCTCTCTCTCTTTTCTCTCCCCATCTGTCTATACCTCACCTGGTAATGATAGATTACAGGCGAATCTCGTTCTGCAGTTCCAAACAACCTGTCTGGTCAGTGTCCCCAAGCCATCTCCTTCCTATATATCATTTTTTCCTTCCTGCGCTCTTCCTGAGTACATATTCAGTGAGTACTCATCTAATTCTACGCATTACTAGCCTTTAACCAATAATCACCCTACGTCTATAGCCACCAGCGACACCGATCACACTGGTCAGACCACGTAAATTGTCCTTTCTTTTACCTTTCCTTTTCCCTACCTAGGGAAATGCTTTATATCAAATAAGGGCGTACGCGACGGAACGTCACATGTCGCTACGTCACATGACAGTGCCTCTCTTGTGGATATCCATATCTCTCATGACGGCTCACACACACAGCCACATCAAGGATGGACCATCTTTTCACACACACACACACACACACACACACACACACACACACACACACACACACACACACACAAACAAAGAGAGAGAGAGAGAGAGAGAGAAAAGAGAGAGAGCAAATTTGTGTCAGGAGATAAATAGCATTTTCCTTAACAAATGCTACGTTACTGTTGATTTGTTTTAACATGTTGTATATCATTTCTGGTAGTCAGTCGAATACGATAATTTCTAAATACTATTTTGTGATTTTAAAGGAGAATTTTCTCACTTCTGTCAACAGTCTCATTCTGTTTTATCTTCAAAACAGAAATGTCTGTGTTAACAGCGAAGTCGTTTTCTAGTGTGATTAGCCACACTACATGTTTAAGAAGCTTTCTTTAGCATCAGATTTATGGCTTCCTCAACGTGGATTTACGTCCTTTGTTGATTCTATATTCAAAATCTATAGAATACAAACTTCACAAATTAACACATAGACAACATTTGGAATGTAAACACTAAACGCTGTCTAGTCGTCCGTCGTCTGCCATTAGAAGATGATGGTATTTATGTTTGGGTGGAATGGCGACACATGTTATATTTCTGGTTGCACAAATAAAGACATTGTGTACGGGCTGGTCAGGGGACAACATGGCGTTTCAGCAGAAGGTTTTTTTCTTTTGTTGGCTGGTAGGTTTTATTTTGTTTTGATTTGGTTTTGTCTGGTTTGGTTGTGTGTTGTTTGTTTATCGCGAGAGAATGCCCTTCTGCACTTTATCAGAAAAAAAGATGTTGATGTTTTACATGATGGCAGATTCTGGCGTGACTTTGAAGGGCCGGAATAGCTCAGTGGTAGAGCGCTGGACTCGCAATTTTGGTGATCCTGGGGTTGTGGGTTCGAATCTCCGCCAGGCCGTTTCGGTACAGGGAGATTTTCCCCTCGGAGTTAACACTGGTTCTTACGCCATTTCCCATACAGTCCTTCGAATGGGACTATAAACCGAGGTTCCGTGTGTGAACGCACGCATATCATCTTGCACTCAGGTAAAATCCTATCACCCAACTTTCGGAAGAGAAGGCCAGTTTGGCCGTTGGTGTGGATGACACGTTACACACAGCATGCACCCTGTGTGAGAAAAGGAAAGAATGAAGAAAGTAAGGAACTTGAGTGAACAATATTGACTGAATGACATGCGAAATGACTGAACAAAGCGCCAGCTGGCAGCTCTTCCGTCGGCGCTACCCAGGTAGGTAGCCCATTGTGTAAACGAGTGTGGATTGTAAAGCGCTTAGAGCATGGTCTCTATCCGAGGATAGGCGCTATATAAGTATTGATGATAATAAAATAATAGTCATAGACGTTTTCTTCCATGCAGGTTTTCTTTTCCTGTCTTTTTTATGAGGTTTTTGTAGCAGATTATTTTGTTCTTTGATGTTCTTTCTTGTCATTTAGCTTTTGCAGTCTCATATACTCATACAGAAAAAGCAAGATATCGTGAATATTCGTCTCTTCTTTTTAACAGGTCACGATCATCACCGCAGATCATGTGCAGTCTTGTTCTAATGTCTTGAATAAAACCCTGAAAAACTATCGAGGGTAGCAACTGTTTGGTTGTAGGCAGGAGTTGTTCTGTTAACTTTCAGCATCTGTGATACATTTCAAGTCCTTCAGCTTAAGTGACTCAACCAAACATGATTCAGTTCATGCATCCGTGTGTACCCAAGACTTTCTGGATCTCAGACAGCGAAGGCAGACTGAACTGAAGCTGACAGTTTAGCAGAGGCGAACTCCCAGACACTGCAGTTCTCTCCAGAGTTCCATAGAGTAGCATCCCTTTATGCTTACTGTCAGGAGTTATCATTTCATCAGGGCTTCACCACCATGATAAAAAACAAATTTCAGATGAATTTCATCATTCAAATTATCACGGCATTCTTCCGGCGGATCCGACTCCTTCTATAACCGAAACCGTGAGTGGCAGGAGTGAAAATAATGATGACTGGACACGAGTCAAATCAACGTGGATGCAGAAACATACATCAAAACAATGAAAAGCAGTAACTCTAGCGCTGCAAACCCCTTTGAATTATAACAGTGACAGCTTCTTCCCCACTAGACAACTGCTGTCGAATTGTGAAATGTCTTTACAGCTTATGTCCAAACCTGATAGACTAACGCTTCACATCCAGCACGGCGTTTACCGTTCCAAGTTTTTATACACTCGGGAATGTTTACCATACATTGATCAATACACTTTCTCTCCTTTACCAGACACCACACATGGGAAAAACTATAGCAGCAGCTACAGTGACAAAATCGCTCAAGGTGTTGTCTAGTCCATACAACGTTAATGTTAACTACATTGTAGTCACCGCTCTTGACATTCAATTTTTCTTTGATACGCAGACGCTCGGAGCAGGCAATACAAATATATCTGCCTTCAAAGGGGATTGCGATGGTCCCCTTATGCAGCTAGTGAAGAGTTTTCATATCTGTAATATATTTTCTTAATTTCATGTTCCCAGTTTCTCCATCTTCAAACTCCCCCCCCCCCCCCCCCCCCCTCCTTAAGTCCAAATCTTTGCCAAGTCATTACTATGAAGACAGTTGAGTTTTGGCCTGCGCTTGTTTTTTCCCCCACTATTAGATTGTTCGTCTATGTATTTGTCTGACTTTATTCAAGTTTAAAAGGCTGTGCCAGTCTTGAATAAAAGTTACTTTGTGCTAGGTTTTCTTATGGGAGCAAAAGTTACCCCACTTGTTTACTGTTTATTGTTTACTGTTCCCTGCCTCATTTCATTTCCAAATTCAATTTTTCTTTGATACACAGACGGATAAGAAAGTCACGTATGCATGTCCAGACAGAGGTACAGTGTTGGGCCTGATCATGCGTGCAGTTACGTTGATTTTTATATGTCCCGGCTGGGCATTAAGTCTGTGTCCGAATCCCTGATTCCTGAATTACCATCACATTGCCAGAAAATCTGAGGGACCATGACAGAGTCTTACCTACTTCAAATTCAGGTATGACAGTTTTAACATTCTCAAAGATGACACAGGCGTCGAGCTTTTAAGTATTGTTTGCATCTCGTCGTTACCACCATTACAAACACCCTCACCCCACCCCTCCCCCATTCCCACTTTCATTCCTCTGTCCCTTTAATGGGCTGTGATCTCTGGAGAGACTGCAAAGTATTCAGATGTGTGACTTCAGTGAAAGAATGAGGAAATGACCGCAAATGTTTACAGTGAGCATAATCATTCTTCCTACCACTAAAAAAAGTGACCATTCCCCTGCAGTTTGACAACGTGCCATTTACAGAACATGCAGTAGACTGTGCATGATTTGAAAAAATGACAGCAGTATGTCAAGTTCAGCATGGTCTTGAGACCATGCTCAGAGGCAGAGGTATTCAGGCTAATCAAAGAGAAGCAAGGGTAATGATCGAGCAATTATGGCGGATGATAACCCTGAATGATAAATGGTTGTCGCATATGAGTCAAAATGCTTATAACAATAATTTATGACGCCATAATTATTACAGATAAATGCGCAAAAAGAAGACAGAGATGTGACAACGACACCTCAGAAAACTGTGGATATAATCCACATCAAAAGGATGAAATGGTCAGAGATCAAAATGATGAAATGGTCAGAGATGGTCAGAGATCAAAAGGATGAAAATGGTCAGAGATCAAAAGGATGAAATGGTCAGAGATCAAAAGGATGAAATGGTCAGAGATGGTCAGAGATCAAAAGGATGAAATAGTCAGAGATCAAAAGGATGAAATAGTCAGAGATCAAAAGGATGAAATGGTCAGAGATGGTCAGAGATTAAAAGGATGAAATGGTCAAGATGGTCAGAGATCAAAAGGATGAAATGGTCAGAGATCAAAAGGATGAAATGGTCAGAGATGTCAGAGATCAAAAGGATGAAATAGTCAGAGATCAAAAGGATGAAATAGTCAGAGATCAAAAGGATGAAATGGTCAGAGATCAAAATGATGAAATGGTCAGAGATGGTCAGAGATCAAAAGGATGAAATGGTCAGAGATCAAAAGGATGAAATAGTCAGAGATCAAAAGGATGAAATAGTCAGAGATCAAAAGGATGAAATAGTCAGAGATCAAAAAGATGAAATAGTCAGAGATCAAAAGGATGAAATGGTCAGAGATCAAAAGGATGAAATGGTCAGAGATGGTCAGAGATCAAAAGGATGAAATGGTCAGAGATCAAAAGGATGAAATGGTCAGAGATCAAAAGGATGAAATGGTCAGAGATAAAAAAAAAAATGAAATGTGCCTCTCAAGACATCAGAGAAAAGTTCGCAACTGAAGGTGACAAATTAACCATATAAGTTGCAGTAGATATCGGCATTGCTTATGACGCAACACAAGAACTTAAATCAATGTCAACAACAACTCCTCAGCAAGTGGATGTTGTCAAGAAACCACAAAACAAAGATGTGTGCAAGCAATGTCGACAACATGAATCAAAAAAAGTTTTCATGCAGAAACACGTGGAGGAAAATATGAAAGAAGATACTGTCGCATCGGTTCCACCTGCAGCTACTGCCAAAAGCTGAATCATTGGGCCAAAGGTTGTTTGGCACAAAGACAGAAGGGCAGGGGAGTGATGCTTGCAAGTCTTTCAAACACTTTATTCATTTATCGCTGGAACTCATCTTGGGCACAGAGGATGCAATAAGACAAGCGATTGAAAAGATAGCCACCAAAAGAGGTGCTAAAAAGGGGTCAGGTATGATGATTTTTCGTGCAGTTGCAGCTGCCAATATTCAGATTTAGCATACAGTTTTGATAGATATTTCGCACCTGTTCATTTTGCGAGGGCATCTTCTAGTGTCGGTAGTGGGTAGTGTGGTCTTTTCGTGGCTTCATTGAGATACATTCTGGATCCAAACATATGACGTGTTATGCATCCTCGTGACATTGTGATGTTCGCCTCAATCTAGGTCGCAATATTACAATTTGGAATACTTGACTTTTTTTTTTTACTTATACCTTTATTGTGTTTTCCTTCATAAGCACTTTCAGTTCTAAATGATTGTGTTGGGCTGGATTTTTTTAGTCTGTACTTTTTGTGGTCTTTCTTTTTATCATGCAGACTCTCTGTGGTTAATTTCTGCTCTAATGATTTCAGTGATAAGTTACCTTGATCATGATTCTTCGTTTCTGCCAAATGCTGTGTGCTGTAGTAAACCACAATTAATCGTCAGTTATTTGATGATGGTGTTTGTTCTGTGTGCTGTAGTAAAACACAATTAATCAAGTCAGTTATTTGATGATGGTGTTTGTTCTGTGTGCTGTAGTAAAGCACGATTAATCAAGTCAGTTATTTGATGATGGTGTTTGTTCTGTGTGCTGTAGTAAACCACGATTAATCAAGTCAGTTATTTGATGATGGTGTTTGTTCTGTGTGCTGTAGTAAACCACAATTAATCAAGTCATGTATTGATATGTGTTGTTCTGTTGCTGTAGTAACCACAATTAATCAAGTCATTATTGATATGTGTTTGTTCTGTTGCTTAGTAAACCACAATTAATCAAGTCAGTTATTTGATGATGGTGTTTGTTCTGTGTGCTGTAGTAAACCACAATTAATCAAGTCAGTTATTTGATGATGGTGTTTGTTCTGTGTGCTGTAGTAAACCACAATTAATCAAGTCAGTTATTTGATGATGGTGTTTGTTCTGTGTGCTGTAGTAAACCACAATTAATCAATTCAGTTATTTGATGATGGTGTTTGTTCTGGAGGGGAGGAAAGAAGAGGGAGGGACAAGAGCATAGGCATACTTGTTCTTTTTTTTTGTCCAATACATGTTACAAGATGTATTTGACTGGCAATGAAAACAAAACTGAAAATCCACCAGAGTATTTGAACAATTCTTTCCTCTCATCTTTTGTTGACTTCATTGACTCTTAGATCAGTCCTTTCACTTCTGCTCGCAACTTAAGTGTGACACTTCATCAAAATCTTTCCTTTCAGTGGTATGTTACGAATGTCTGTCAGATTTACTTTCTTGAACTCTAGCACATTGCTTTCATCAGTCACCTCCTTTCTGAGGATGCCACCAAAATTCTCGTCTGTGCATTTGTACGCTCTTGTCTTGATTGTTGAAACGCTCATTTATCTGGCTCCCCAAACTGTCTCATTAGTAAATTTCAGAAAGTCCAAAATTACGCTGCCCTGCTCATATGTCAGTTTTCTACATCTGACCATAATACACCATTATAATTTTTTTTTTTTTTGCGGACGTCATATGCTCATCTTTTTTTTCCTCTCTTTTTTTTTTTAAAACATTTTTCAAACAATACATTACAATGAATATCATAACATTTCAAAAAGAAAAAATGAAAAAAAAAATGGGGGGGGGGGGCACACAAACACACACACACACACACACACACACACACACACCACACACACACACACACACACACACACACAAAAGGCCATTGAACAATCAAACATCCTTGTACACAATAGAAAAGGGGGACCGGGGTCGGGGGGGGGGGGTTGGGGGCTGAGGGTAAGGGACAGGGGAGGTCCATTGACATTTTCATATCAAACACAAATCAAACTTGATTATATACAAATATTCAACCATTTTTGAAAACATACAGCTGAAGTAGATCTTGCTGAATGTAGTGGTTTACAGATAAAATACATATATTTTATTTTGAATTCTAACGTTCAAACTAATCGAGAACTGAATTGTACAGAAACCAAGTTTGTTTAAACTTGCACAAGTTACAAGTGTAATTGCCATATAATGCTCTAAGTAATATCTGTCACTCAGTGATATAACAAAGGTATGTACATGTAGCTGTGCATTTGGCATTTATATGTAGATGTAAAATTTTGCAAATAAAGTGATGGATTCAAAAGAGCGTCTGTCTGTGTATTCTGCTTAACATCCAACAATACAAGTTCCTTGTCAATCATAAAATCATGACAATGTGAATATTTTCAAGTCAGCAACTGCTGGACATTCGTCCAAAATCGGTACATATTAGTATGACAGTTAAACAGCATATTGAAAAATGTCTGCTCTTCTTGCTCACAAAATTTATATAAAAAGTACAAGATGATGCAGAGACAAGAATCTCTGGGTTGAAAGTAATCCATGTTGCAATCAAAGTATCTATTTCCTGAGATTATTTTAGTTTTTTAAATAACATATAACATATATTCTGTGCACAACTGTATGCGATCCTCCGGTGACTAAATCCCTCCCATACTATCCTTGGGACTAAAGAAATGTCGAAAGTTCCCAAGAACAGCAACAGGACCAGCCAGCAAGGGTCACATCAGTACATTAGAATGGAACCTTCCACTCTATATAGAGCCATCCAAGATAAAAAAAAAAAAAGTAACAGGCTGAACATTGGATATTCCATGTCATCCAATCCATCTATAGGTAAGCATCATCCCAAACACAAACATGTATTATATCCACACACCCAAATATTCACACTGCACACATAGATCTCATCCCTTCCCCCCCATGCTCCCTCCATGCACACTCGATGAAATTGTTTGCAGACACATGGCCAGAGCTCGCCAGTGACGATACACATCGTACTCCTATGCATTAGCTCTTTTACACTCAAGTCATATTCATCCTACTGAGACCATGGCATCTACGTATGCCTCGTATATTATGGCAAATACCTCCCTACTGCGTAAGCTTATTCTATTAAAAAAAAAAAAAAAAAAATGAAGCTCTTATTTCCCTGACATATCTCCCCTCAAATGCGACATATATATACCCCCCCCCCCCCACACACACACACACACACACATATATATATATATATATATATATATATATATATATATATGTGTGTGTGTGTGTGTGTGTGTGTGTGTGTGTGTGTGTGTAACAAAATGTCGTCGCCATCATTTTGTTGTGGAGCCCAAATACTTCTCCTGTAACAAGATGTCGTCGTCATCATCTTGTTGTGGAGCCTGAATACTTTTCCTTTAACTACATGTCTTCACCATCA
>CM065735.1:4768116-4778116 GCA_033310375.1 Conus canariensis
ACAACTCCTATTTCTTTCAACACCACGTTAGTTCCTATTATTCTATGTACTATTCTTATCTGTAACCATTTAAGTTTTATATCTTTAATCTGCTGAATCTTTGAGAAACAACGTTTCCAAGGTATGTCTTGGTTGAGCTTTTCAGACCATTTTGTGATGCATTTTGGTTTCCGGTTATCCTTGATTAATGTTTTATAATATATCTGGGTGCCTTTTGATATAGAGCATATCCTTCCCAAAGCTGCGTTGTGCTCTGCCATATTGCGATCTTGAATAGTAAGTCCAACTTTTCTTAAATAATTCTTTATTGATGCTATACATCCCATGTATGACAGAAAGTTAATCTGTATGTTGTATCTTGATCTGAATTCATTAAATGTGAGTATTTCTCCATTATTCTTTATTAAATCAGAAATTCTGTTTACTTTTTTTTCATGCCACCCTTTAAACTTAACAGTTTTATTCCCTATTCTAATGTTATCATTATAAAGAATTGGTTCGGCTAGTACTTCCTGAGTGGTTTCTGGTTTTACTTTATAAAAAAATTGTCTATAGGAGGTGAATACATGTTGCCAAAACATATTTTCTTTATTTCTTATACACAGATAGTTTGGAGAGTACTCTTCAATGTGTTCAATAAACGAGCAATTATGCACCAACAATTCTTTCCATCTGTGTGTAGTACTTTTAATTCGTCTTACCCATGTTAGTTTTAGTGATGTGATAAATGCTTGTACATCTGGTATGTTCAGTCCTCCATCTCTTATATCCTTAACAGCTGTTTTACGGCTAATCTTGTCTTGCTTCTTGTTCCACACAAACCAAAAACATAGTCTTTGTAATTCTTTTATATATGCATCCGGAGGGTTTGGCAAAAGAAGCCAGAGATGTGTTAATTTGGACAAGATTAGCGATTTGAGTACTGCGATTCTCCCGAGAGGGGTGATAATTCTTTTTAGCCAGGTTTTGAATAATGCTTTCACTTCAATCATCTTTTCTTTGTAGTTTCTTTTTTCTATGTCTTTTAGATCATTAGTAAACCATATTCCTAGTATTTTGAATTCTTTAGGATTCCATATCATGTTTAGGTGTTGCATATATTTTATTGTGCTATTTTTATTACTCCCCAACCATATGATCTGCGTTTTTTCTTTATTCAGGAACAGTCCAGACGTATTACCAAACTTTTCTAAAATTTGAGTTGACTTTTCAAAGGATATTCTGTCTCCACTATTCATTAGTTGAGTGTCATCTGCAAACTGTGATATTTTATATTCACTCTCACCTATTTGGATTCCTTTTATTTTTTTCTTCTTTGATCATAATAGATAATATTTCTGCACATAGTACAAAAATGTATGGTGACATTGGGTCGCCTTGACGACACCCTCTCTCTATATAAAACCATGGTGTGCTTTGTCCATTGGCAAAAACTATTGATTTAATATTTTTATAAAAAACACTAATCCATCTGCACATATCCTTGCCAAGTCCAAAGGCTTTTAATACTTTGAACATAAAATTCCAATCTAATGAGTCAAACGCTTTTTCAAAATCTAGATTTATCAACATTCCTGGTTTGTGTTGTGTGTTCAGTTGATTGATTATATCATAAATTAGTCTGATATTGTGTCCCATGTATCTGTTTGGAATAAATCCGGTCTGATCTTCGCTAATTACAGTTGGGAGTATTCTTTTTAATCTATTTGCTATGCATGTTGATCCTATTTTATAGATAACATTTAGCAAGGAAATAGGTCTCCAGTTCTTAATGTGTTCTTTGGGTTTACCTGGTTTTGGTATACAGATAATTATACCTTCTTTCTGTACATTAGAAAGCTCTCCCTCTTTAAAACTCTCATTCAAGGCTCTTACAACTAGAAAGCCAATCTGTTTCCAAAAGAACTTAAAAAACTCAGCTCCAAACCCATCTGTTCCTGGGCTTTTTCCATCCTTCATATTTTTCAATGCCGTGCCTGCTTCCTCCAGTGTTATTTTACCTTCTGAAGATCTACTTTCTTCCATTGTTATTTTTGGTACCTCTTTAACTAAATCTTCAATATTGAGTTGTTCCAAATCTCTTTTTTTATATAATTTTTCATAGAAGTCTTTAACTTCTTCTTTTATTCCATCTGTATGTTCTATTATTTTCCCTTGACTGTTTATCAGTTTGTTATTTGCTTGCTAACAAAGTTACGTTTTTCAAGATTACAGAAATACTTTGTAATTTTTTCTCCTTCTGCTACCCATCTTGCTTTAGATCTTAGTAGTACCCCATTCATGATTTTTTCTCTTAACAAAGTCAACTCCTGATTGTATTCTTCAAGTACCTTCCTGTCTTGTTCTGTTTTGTGTTCTTTTTTCTCAATTTCTTTTATGTCATGTGTCAATTTTTCTTCTTTCTGCTTTGATTCTCTTTTTTTCATTGTTACATATGAAATTGTTTTTGTTCTAATTTTCATCAGCAAAAAGTCCAGAAAGGTCCTATCAGATACTTTAAATTTTATTTCTGAGTTACCTTCATCTTTAGTTTGGTTGGGTTCTTCCTGGGTTTCTGTATATTCTTTTATTACGTTTTGTATTTCTTCATTAATTTCATCAACATATTTTTTATCTTTAAGTAGGGAGGTATTAAACTTCCAAAAAGTATTTTGTTTGACATCTTTTCCAAATTTAAGTTTTAGAGTTATTAATGAATGATCAGTTCTATAGCCTGGAATTATATCTGTATCATCAAAGTACCATATCAGGTAATCCGATAGTAGAAAGAAATCTATTCTACTTTGCTGAAAGGGGGTTGGTCTTCTCCATGCATATCTCCTACTGTCTGGATTGTTCTCTCTCCATATATCTGTTAAAACAAGCTCTGACATCATTTCTTCTACTGCTTTCTTAGCTTTGGGGTTATTAACATGTTTATAGTTAAAACAATCTATTTCCTGTTCTAAGGCAATATTAAAGTCTCCAACTATTATAACATTGTTGTTTTTGTATCTTTTTATTCTCTGTATAAGATCTTCATAAAACATAGGGTCATCTTTATTGGGACCATATACACTTACTAATAATAGTTCTTTTTCCATAGCTGTAAAGGATATAATAATGAAATTACCATTTATATCTGATTCAACTTTATTGATCTTAAATTCAAGGTTATTATTAAATAGCACTGCTATTCCACTGGCATTTGAAGTAAGTGAAGAAAAGACACAAGTATATCCCCATTCTGATTGTATATAGTTTTCCATTTGTTTTTCAAAATGTGTGTCTTGTAGAGAGTAAATAGAATAATTTTTTTTCCTCAGATAGTGAAAGACATCTCTCCTTTTCTGTTTATTTCCAAGCCCCTGACAGTTTAATGAAGAAATTGTTATTATATTGTTACTACTTGTTTTTTGTTCCATTATGTTGTATTGTTAGTCTGCTTACTAATCAAATGTTCCTTTAGACTCGCTAAGAACATTTTAAACTTCTGGCTATTTTCATTATATTTAAGAATTGAACATTCATAACAGTGTAACACCCATGTTGGTCTCTTATAACATCATGTATCTTATACTCAAAGCTATTATTAAGAAGAACAGCCACACCATTTTTGATACTTTCCGTACCACACAGCCATACATTATATCCCCAGCTGGCTCGGATAAAATTCTCAGAGCCTTCCTTTAAGTGTGTCTCTTGAAGACAATAAACATGAGCTGTTTTTCTTCTCAAAAAATCAGATACATCTTTCCTTTTTTCGCTATTATTTAGACCGTTACAATTCAAAGAACAAATTTTAAATGAACTATCCTGTGCCATTTTGAGTTTGGCAAGAAAGGTTAAAGTAGTAAACAGATAATAACAAATTAAAAAAAAGGTCTACAAAAGAAAAGAGTAAGAAATACTCCAAAGTGTTGCTAACACTAGAGACACACCCTTTGAAATACAGTGATGTCGCACATCCCATATAAATACAGAAGTACCTCAGCCTCAACCTTCCAATGTAATAATAAGCAAGTTTTCACACCCATCATTAATATCAACATCTTTAAATGCACAAATAAAGTGTACATGACCCAGTTACAATCTCACTCTCACACACACCCCGCCACCTTGATATGAAGAAAATGAAAAGGTAATGTACAACATAAAGACCAACTTACAAAGCAATGACGTAAAACTGCACACACACACACACACACACACACACACACACACACACACACACACACACACACACACACCAACCTGTTATATAAGGGTCCACCACCCTACTCCAAACGAGCATGGAAGCCTACTACTACTAAAACTACTACTACAATATCTGGCGCGATGGGGAAAAAAAACCAAAAAAAAAAAACCTGCCGTCGAACAACTCATGTCATAATCATCTTGTATGACTGTCTAACACGTGATCAAATACTTACTATCCCGTGATCAAATACTTACTATCCCTTCGTACAATCACATTATCTGTGAGCAAAGACCTAATACTAACATATGGAAGGAAAGAAAAAAAAAGTACCACAAGACTGCGTTTTCTTTCCTTACTTTTGCCCCCCAACTACCCTTAACGCAAGGACTGCTCCCCCGACTTGCCAATCTCAAAAGACCTTCACCCCCAGATGTAAACAAACAAAGTCAAGTGGGGGAAAAACAAAACAAAACAAAAAACCGCCAAGGTCGTTACAAGAAAGGCTCACAGATACAGAAATTACATCAAGTGGCTTCTAAATTACAAACCTTTAAGAATTCTCAACCCTTCACACTTACGATTTTGAACAGAAAACAATCGCACGCTGGTTAAATTAATTTGGTCTACTTACATTTCGAGCAGGCGACACAATGACAAGGCAAAGGTGAAAGTGACGGCGTGACACACAAAAGAAGAAAGAAACAATTCTAACGCAGTTCCCTAAATTCGGCAAGAGATTTCACAGTCGAGATTCGTCCGGTCACCGTCTTCACCACCACTGCACCGTTCTTCGTCCACGCCTGCTGGCAAATGTCCCTCTCGTTCCGCACTGAACATAGCAGCTGATAGGCCCGTGGGGTCAGATCTTCCACCATAGTGACCCCGGTTCCTTTCAACTTCTTGCGCGCGTAGAGCACGGAGTCCCTAACCCGACGGGAGACAAAACGAACAATAATCCCGCGGCAAGAGTTTTTGGAAGCACTGGAACCCTGTTTGGAGCCGACCCTATGCACTGCCTCAAAGTCTTCTCTCTTCACCTCGACGTTCAGTTTCCGGTTGAACAGAGAAAGCACCTTCTCCTCGCACTGTACCCCCGTCTCGACGGCCCCGCTCTCCCCTTCCTGCACCCCGTAGATGCGCAGGTTGTTCCTCCGTACGTATGCGGAAACGTCCTCGGAACGACGATCGGCCAGCTCTGCAAGGTGCCGTATTTCAGCTAGCAGGGTGGCCGTCTGCTGCTCTCGCTTCCGGGCGTCGGTCAGCTCTCGACGAAGCTTATCGTTCTCAGTCTGGACTGAGAACAGGGCAGCCTTCAGTTCCTCCACCGTCAGAGCCAGCTTGGCAAGTTCAGCCCCGTTGGCGCAGAGTTTTGCCATCAGATCGGCATTCGTACATTGTTGGGGTTCTTCTTGCCGGTGAGAATCGCGAGTAGGGGAGAAAACAACGTCCAACTCGTTTGACTGGTTTGGGAGTGAGTCGTTCCCCTTGTCCTCCATTTTGTTCTCTCGCGGTTGAAAAACAAATTTCGAAAGAGTCTCTTTCACTGGCCCGGACAGTGGTGTACTAGTTTCCACCTTCTGTTTTTTCGGGGTGTCTTTGCTACTGTTAACACTCGAGTTGTTGGAGGAACTAGAGCTGCACCAGCCTGCGTGCGCTGCTTTCTCCTCTTATGGCGGGCCATAACACTGCACACTGTCAACAACACTGACAGTCATTTCAGCGCCGATTTCTCCACATCACGCTCACCAAAAGTTCCAAAAACTCGGATGGAGGTGGGCACTAGATACACTGTTAACTTCGTGGCATTCTTGGTGTCCGATCGTTAATTTAATTAACTAAAATAAGTTAATCAAGTGCACAGCTGTCAAAAAGACGTCCGACACATCCGGTTAACAGTGTTCACCCTTCCGAATACTTGACTTTTAATCGAGATATGGATCAACGTATAGACCACTTAACACTAAATATCACTCTGGGCCTCCATGACCAAGTGTGGGTCGCTGATTCTTAAAAAAAATGATAAAAAGGCATACACTCCATGGGTCGGGATACCTTAAAATCGACCTGGGTCACTTTGCAATATTCCATTCATGGTCTTTTGATATTTAGGAGTGGCTCGTTGTGACACACACTAGACTACTGAACTGTGAAAAGACTGTGAGTAGTTAGGATAATTCTGAGTCACCTGACTCAGTCTGGATCACTTGACTCTTGAAATACGTCTGGGTCACTGAAACCCATCTTGTATCACTGAATCTTTAATTAATCTGGATCACTATGTGTTATGATCCGATCTGGGTCCCCTGACCCAAAGCTGGACTCGGGTCAGATGAACCAAAATGGGTAGATAGACATTTACCGCTTAATCTGAGTGGTAACATTTGATTTGGGGGTCATCCGATCTTTATGCTCAGTCTGGATCGGCTGACCCATTGGATCACCCAGTGTTTTTAACAGTGATGATGACAGGGAAAGTATAGGACGGGAAGAACATGGACCTAGAGGTTGTGTGTGTGTGTGTGTGTGTGTGTGTGTGTGTGTGTGTGTGTGTGTGTGTGTGCTTGTGTGTTGGGGGGGGGGGGGGTTGACATGAAACACACCTTTTGTTAAACAGAGAGGTGTGGGTGAAATATAAAGACAGACCTGGGAAGAATACATGGAGCTTGAAAGGGGGAAAGGAAGTGGAGGGGAATAGGACTAGGGAAACACAGGCCTGGGGAGGTGAGGGGGTATAGATGTGGGGGGGGGGGGGGGGGCGAGGGAGCATAGACTGGTGACTTGTTTCCTTCGTTCTGTTTTTCGGGGATTTTGTCACCTCCAGTATTATTGACCACAGGTCATTGCTCTGTCTGTTTTCTGGCGACGTCAGTTGAGCGTTCCCTGTGTGTGTTTCACCTAAATTCTGGCTTTTTATGCGTTGCGCCGAGTCTGGCACAGTACTGGATAAATCAAAACTGGCATTTTGACGGCAATTCGGAAGTGGCCCAGAACTGGCAAATTTCTGGCAAATCTCTTTCGAGTATGTCATAACACTGCCAGAATTGGCCCACCGCTGGCAATTCCGTAATCTATGTATGAATAACGTCAGAATTGTCTTGATTAGCAACAAATGTTGCTAGTTTCGGGCTAATGCTAGTATGTTTATAGGAGCGTAGTCAGGGTTCGTGAATCACGTGATGAAATGGTTTTTCAACACGCCTGATTACCAGCTTCTGTCACGGTCGCTAAGGCGGACGAATAAATCCCCTCCCACCAGATCCTACTCCATTTACAAGTGCAATCACAAGAGCACACAGACACAACAATTTACACATACACGACACATTCATTGGCATTTTACTTTTTGCTAGAGGTGCAGTCAATACTTATCAATCAAACACACACATGACACATAAATGAGTATACATTCACACCTAACTATCAACAATCAATCTCTTCAAAATGGTGAGAACCCAAAGCTTCTACCCTCACTAATGGTAGATGGTCAGATTCTGGAATATAAACAAAAAGTTAAGTTCCGTGTGGTATTACTAACTCCTAAGCTGAACAGGAAAACACATATTGAAAATTTGACTGATTAAACGTTCTTAAAATTATATGATCAACCATGGAGTCAGGAGTAAAATACCCTTTTACATCTATACATCTCTGTAATCCGATCGAAACTGACATATGGGTAGGAAGTGTATTTCTCTGCACCTAAGTCTCTTTAAAGAGATTGCAAAGCTTGGATAGAAAGGCCACGAAATTAGCTCTGGGAGTCCCAGTTCATACAAACACTTATAGATGTTATAAAGAAACAAACATATTACCGCTAAATGAGAATCAAATATTGGATTATCCAGTGTTAAAAATTCAGTTACTGAAGAAATACTGATGGATTCTAGTCAAGATTTTCCTAAGAGGTCTGAAAACATCATATATTCAACCAATTAGAAACTACACATCCGACTTTATGTCACATTGTAATATTGATATTAATGCTATACCAGAATTTCCTCCAATGCCTCCTTGGGAGCACCTAAATGATTTTTTGATTGCAAATACATTTTGTTAAAGAAAAGTGATAATGAAAATATTTTAACAACTGAAGTTCGTGAACGTTTAGAACACATTTATCCAAAATTTGGAAAGAGAGGGGGTTAGTTACCGCCAAGGACACAGACAAACAGAGTACAGGACTAGACACAATGCATTTCTACCTCTTGGGTCTTTTTCAGGCGAAAACAAATAACATATAGGATAGTGACAAGAAGAACATGTAGCCATTTAGCTTCGTTTCTCATGTTCGTCTCCAAATCAAAAATGACCCCCAGAAGGAAACGAGGGGTTTATGGGAGAAGAAGTAGTGAGGGAGTGCTTCATTTTCCGCCCTCAGTCACTCCGTTTTGAAACTTAACAGTTATCCACATCTTTTAAATGTGTTTACAGATGGGTCCATAATGGAATCCTCTGACCGTGGTTCTGGCTTTACAATACCAACACTAAATGTCAGGAAATCATACTATTAGGAAAGGGGTTTTCAATCTATACCTCAGAAAAATATGCAAATACTGAAGGCTTTGACTTACATATATGACACAACAATTGCTTTCTATAAAATCTTACTGTGTGTTGATTCCAGATCTGTTTGACAATCACTAGAGCATTGGGACTGCAAAGCTAGAAAAGATTTGCTTTTTGAAATAAAACATCTACTGCATTGTTTCATAACTCTAGGCATAAGAATTGATTTTTGTTGGGTCCCATCTCACTGTTGTATAAAGTGGAATGAAATAGCAGACAGTCTTGCAAAAGAAGGAGCAAATAGAAACGCTGAAAATTTATTAAACATTCCCTTAGATTTATCCTCTTGTGAATGAATCCAAATTATAGAAAAATGTTCATAAGCAGAATTTTTGTAAAAAAAAAAGAATGGCTACTTTACCATCGTACCCAAGACACATTGTTAGATTAATTAATAAATTATGGCTGAATACTTGGAACACTAACTGTTCTCTTGGTATTACTTGTCTCCCAACAGAGATCCAGAGCTCAACGATCTGTCCTCATCTCTCGCCTCCCTCTGCACAAGTCACACAGTCACCCTGCAGTGGATTCCCTCCCACTGCAACGTGCTCGGCAATGAGACAGCTGATTCCCTGGCAAAGGAGGGATGGACAGATCTAACAGCTACCCCAAATCCAGGACCATCATCAAGGCCAAGCTGCAGAACAAGTGGAAGCAGCAGCATCCACGCCACAACAGAGTAGACCCACACTAACTGTTGACTCGACGAGAGCAGGTAGTCATCTTCAGGCTCAGGACAGACCACAACCGCCTGAAACACCACCTATTCTTTAAACTCCACATCGGCAACACAGAGCAGTGCCCCTGCAGAACAGGCAGCCAGACAATAGAACATCTGCTGCAGTCCCGCCCGCTCCACCAAGCGCTTTTGAGAGAAAACCTGGCCCGACCCAATACCAGTGGCCTGGAAGCTCTACGGAGGACTGGCGACATACCACCTTTATCGAGGAGACGGGGGAATCCATCTGAAGAAATGACGAACGAGACAACAACAACTTGTGTCTGCAGAGAAAACATTTCTGTACATCATCTTTTGTTTGAATGCTCAGTGTTGACCGCGCTCTCTCAGGAGAAATGTATTGAGATGAATAATTATGATGATGTCAATACTGTCTTGTATGGTTCATATGTTGCTGAAATTGCCATGATTATTTCGCAGTCACAAGTTGCAAAATCTTTATAAAGGTCAACAATTTTGTGTACCACTAGGGTATTTCACTTATGTAAATATGTATATATCAGATGTGGGTT
>CM065735.1:4785616-4825616 GCA_033310375.1 Conus canariensis
GGAGAAAAAAGTTGTGGGGGGTTGCATGGCTTTACCACCTACCTTCTGTAATTGATGTAGCTTTATCAACTATCTTCTGTAATTATTGTAGCTTTATCAACTATCTTCTTTAATTATCGTAGCTTTATCAACTATCTTCTGTAATTATCGTAGCTTTATCAACTATCTTCTGTAATTATCGTAGCTTTATCAACTATCTTCTTTAATTATCGTAGCTTTACCAATATCTTTATTTCTGGTTCAGATAATGTATTTTCTGTGTTTACGTGTATATGTGCAGTTTTTCTGTCATTATTTTACATTCACTTTTCACCAGATACACAAAACTGACTGTCATGTGATGTAGCCTCACATGTCGACATGTGACGTTCCATCACGTACGCCCTTATTTGTTATAAAGCATTTCCCTAGGTAGGGAAGAGGAAAGGTAAAAGAAAAGAAAGTTTGAATGGCCTGACCAGTGTGATCGGTGTCGCTGGTGGCTATAGACGTAGGGCGATCATTGGTTGAATGGACGGACGTTGTCCATTGGTCAGCAAGCATGGGCTGGTAATGCGTAGAGTTAGACGAGTACTCACTGAACGTGTACTCAAAAAGAGCGCAGGAGGGAAAAATAAGGAATAGGAAGGAGATGGCTTGGGGACACTGACCGGACAGGTTGTTTGAAGAACGAGTTCCACCTGCGACTCACCATTACCAGGTGAGGTATAGACAGATGGGGAGAGAAGAAAGAGAGAAGTTAAGAAAAGGGAAAAAGGGAAAAGAATTTATGATTATTCAGATTTTGAAATAGATTACTTACACGGACTTCATTCGTGTTTCAGCCCTTCCCAGTGCTGTGGCAGCACCAGTTAGGCAGTCGCACAAATATTTGGGCTACAGTGCTGCGGCAGCACCTAATCGTCTCCAGGGTTGGAGAATCGAGCTGTAGAAGACAGCGACTGCACCAGTTGTGAGAAAAGAAAGCATTTGTCATGTTGACCCATAATGATTTTTTTTATTGTCCCCCTGATGAACTCGGTTGATACTACTATATTTTAAGCCATCTTTTGATTTGTCTTTGAAAATATATACATTGTTTCTCCGGTGAGGAGGAGAAACCGGTAAAAGATATATTTGTGAAGTATTATGTATAATGAGGTGAAATTTGGTCCCAACTAGTGGATCTGTGGAATGATTGTACCTCCACTGGAGAGGAGGAATGAAAAATAATTCCTTGAAGACAAACCAGTTGAATATGATGGAAAATTGATTATTGTTTAGTAAATTATTCCCCGGAGAGGAGGGGGAGAAGAAGAGTTATTGTAGTGCGCCTTCTGGTTGTTTGGAGAGAGTGCGTGTGCACGGAGTGAATGCTGAGCTGAGTGTGTGCATGCACTTATGCACAGTATGACACTGACTCTTTACCAATATATTTGTTAATTATTGTATCTTTACAGTTTTGGAGTAAACTCGTCCTTCTGTTTAATCAGAGAGTGGACTATATTTGTTTCTCTGCCTTCTGATGGAGGCGGGTTTCATTGTCTGGACATTTGGTTCCCATCCAGGGAAAGTAAAAAAAATAGTGCTTTAGTAGGAAGAAACACTAGGGAAAGCTTGACAGGAGAAGGTCTTCAGAGAAGAAACCCCCTCAGACAAGTGTTTTGGCCCTGAACTTACACTCTAAGGGGGCTGGGCCATATGCAAGTCATGACTCCCAGATGCCCTTCTACTGCCAACTTTTTTTTTTACCTGACGCTGCCGGGATTTAAACCCGCAACTTTTGGATGGGTGGGCATCTCAATGTGTGCCTCTTTTGTTTTTAGGACAGATGTCTTACCCCACTGCTAACAGGACACCTGTTCAAAGTTGATGTCTTTACCCCACTGCTAACAGGACACCTGTTCAAAGTTGATGTCTTACCCCACTGCTAACAGGACACCTGTTCAAAGTTGATGTCTTACCCCAGTGCTAACAGGACACCTGTTCAAAGTTGATGTCTTACCCACTGCTAACAGGACACCAGTTCAAAGTTGATGTCTTACCCCACTGCTAACAGGACACCTGTTCAAAGTTGATGTTTTACCCCACTGCTAACAGGACACCAGTTCAAAGTTGATGTTTTACCCCACTGCTAACAGGACACCAGTTCAAAGTTGATGTTTTTACCCCACTGCTAACAGGACACCAGTTCAAAGTTGATGTTTTTACCCCACTGCTAACAGGACACCTGTTCAAAGTTGATGTCTTACCCCACTGCTAACAGGACACCAGTTCAAAGTTGATGTTTTTACCCCACTGCTAACAGGACACCTGTTCAAAGTTGATGTCTTACCCCACTGCTAACAGGACACCAGTTCAAAGTTGATGTTTTTACCCCACTGCTAACAGGACACCAGTTCAAAGTTGATGTCTTACCCCACTGCTAACAGGACACCAGTTCAAAGTTGATGTTTTTACCCCACTGCTAACAGGACACCTGTTCAAAGTTGATGTCTTACCCCACTGCTAACAGGACACCAGTTCAAAGTTGATGTCTTACCCCACTGCTAACAGGACACCTGTTCAAAGTTGATGTCTTACCCCACTGCTAACAGGACACCAGTTCAAAGTTGATGTTTTTACCCCACTGCTAACAGGACACCAGTTCAAAGTTGATGTCTTACCCCACTGCTAACAGGACACCAGTTCAAAGTTGATGTTTTTACCCCACTGCTAACAGGACACCTGTTCAAAGTTGATGTCTTACCCCACTGCTAACAGGACACCTGTTCAAAGTTGATGTCTTACCCACTGCTAACAGGACACCAGTTCAAAGTTGATGTCTTACCCCACTGCTAACAGGACACCTGTTCAAAGTTGATGTTTTACCCCACTGCTAACAGGACACCTGTTCAAAGTTGATGTTTTTACCCCACTGCTAACAGGACACCAGTTCAAAGTTGATGTTTTACCCCACTGCTAACAGGACACCTGTTCAAAGTTGATGTTTTACCCCACTGCTAACAGGACACCTGTTCAAAGTTGATGTCTTACCCCACTGCTAACAGGACACCAGTTCAAAGTTGATGTCTTACCCCACTGCTAACAGGACACCAGTTCAAAGTTGATGTCTTACCCCACTGCTAACAGGACACCAGTTCAAAGTTGATGTCTTACCCCACTGCTAACAGGACACCGTTCAAAGTTGATGTCTTACCCCACTGCTAACAGGACACCAGTTCAAAGTTGATGTTTTACCCCACTGCTAACAGGACACCGTTCAAAGTTGATGTTTTACCCCACTGCTAACAGGACACCTGTTCAAAGTTGATGTTTACCCCACTGCTAACAGGACACCTGTTCAAAGTTGATGTCTTACCCCACTGCTAACAGGACACCTGTTCAAAGTTGATGTCTTACCCCACTGCTAACAGGACACCTGTTCAAAGTTGATGTTCTTACCCCACTGCTAACAGGACACCTGTTCAAAGTTGATGTCTTACCCCACTGCTACAAACTCTTCTACCATGCTAACAGACCTGTTCAAAGTTGATGTCTTACCCCATGCTAACAGGACACCTGTTCAAAGTTGATGTCTTACCCCACTGCTAACAGGACACCTGTTCAAAGTTGATGTTTACCCCACTGCTAACAGGACACCTGTTCAAAGTGATTGTTTTACCCCACTGCTAACAGGACACCTGTTCAAAGTTGATGTTTTACCCCACTGCTAACAGGACACCTGTTCAAAGTTGATGTTTTTACCCCACTGCTAACAGGACACCTGTTCAAAGTTGATGTTTTTACCCCACTGCTAACAGGACACCTGTTCAAAGTTGATGTTTACCCCACTGCTAACAGGACACCAGTTCAAAGTTGATGTTTTACCCCACTGCTAACAGGACACCTGTTCAAAGTTGATGTTTATGCTACAGCACCTGTTCAAGTCTGCTAACAGGACACCTGTTCAAAGTTGATGTTTTTACCCCATGCTAACAGGACACCTGTTCAAAGTTGATGTTTTTACCCCACTGCTAACAGACACTGTTCAATGTCTTATCCTACTGCTAAAAGGACACCTGTTCAAAGTTGTGAATCAAGCCTTATGAAGTTCACTTTTGTTCCTCCTCGACTAGATCCAGATGGAACTCTTTTTGGCTGCCTCTGCCATTGGCTTCAAGGTTCTGGTCCTCTTCTTACCTGAAACCCCGAACTGTTTCATGAAGTGATAGGCTGATGAGCTTACAAATCCCCCCGTTCCAACTTCTACCGTGAAGGCCTGGGCCTGGAAGCCGGATTCCCTCAAGCTGCTTGCTATACTGGCATACCTCTAAGTCTTGTAGACGTGAGCTTGCTCTTTTCTGCTTTTGTATGGCACAGTGAATGTGATCAGAATCATTTTTGATGAGCCAGAGTGGATAACAATATTGGTCTCGTGCCACTCTTTCTGATGATCGCCGGATGGTTCTCCCATTCTGGAAGGTCTACTGTGCATTCCCAGTCGTCTACTCAAAACAGTCATGCGCAATGTTATTATTGCGAAATGTTATGCTTAGTCTGGAGTTTGTTTTGCATTGAACTTGAAGTCTCTGTGCTATCCCACATTCTATATTAGACAGCTTTGAAAGAAAAAAAGGGGGTGACTGGATAATGCCGACGTTTGTTCTGTGATCGTTGATCCATTCTTTACACTGGTGTCCACATGGAACAGATAATGCTGACGTTTGTTCTGTGATCGTTGATCCATTCTATACACTGGTGTCCACATGGAACAGATAATGCCGACGTTTGTTCTGTGATCGTTGATCCATTCTTTACACTGGTGTCCACATGGAACAGATAATGCCGACGTTTGTTCTGTGATCGTTGATCCATTCTTTACACTGGTGTCCACATGGAACAGATAATGCCGACGTTTGTTCTGTGATCGTTGATCCATTCTTTACACTGGTGTCCACATGGAACAGATAATGCCGACGTTTGTTCTGTGATCGTTGATCCATTCTTTACACTGGTGTCCACATGGAACAGATAATGCCGACGTTTGTTCTGTGATCGTTGATCCATTCTTTACACTGGTGTCCACATGGAACAGATAATGCCGACGTTTGTTCTGTGATCGTTGATCCATTCTTTACACTGGTGTCCACATGGAACAGATAATGCCGACGTTTGTTCTGTGATCGTTGATCCATTCTTTACACTGGTGTCCACATGGAACAGATAATGCCGACGTTTGTTCTGTGATCGTTGATCCATTCTTTACACTGGTGTCCACATGGAACAGATAATGCCGACGTTTGTTCTGTGATCGTTGATCCATTCTTTACACTGGTGTCCACATGGAACAGATAATGACATGTGCTTGAAGTAAAAACACTGACAGACATCACCAGTCCATGTGCCGTCTGATGCTGCTGTCGATTACATCTTCATGCAAGAAGAACTGAGCACACAGAATGCTGATGATGGAAGGTCTTTACTCGCAGCAGTCGTATTTATCACATTCAATGGACTTGAGATCAAAAGTTAGGTTTCAAAACAGAGTGACTGAGGGCAGAAAATGAAGCAAAATTTAGGAAGAGAGGTTAGTTACCGCCAAGGACATAGACAAACAAAGAACAGGTCTTGTCCTGTACTTTGTCTATGTCCTCGGCAGTAAGTAACCCCTCTCTTTCTACATTTTGAGATCAAAAGCTAGTAAGTTGTATGACTTTAAGCCGCAAAGTTAAATAGGCAATCCAGATTTTGTTGTAGTTGTTTTATTTTTGTTGTTGTTGTTGTTTTTGTGTGTGTGCTTCTTAACGGTACTGTAGAACTTATTGAATATCACAGACCGCGTAAAAGAGGAGTTAAAACGCTTATGGCCTGAAGCTGAACTGAATACACGACAAAGAGTACCGACGTGATTGTTGCCAGGATGGTAGCCGCCCTAGAAATAACAGCAGCAACGATCTTACACAGACAGGTCTGCTGATAACAATCACACTGTCAAGAGATGCACCACCTCTGATAGCTATGCTACCAGCGAGAACGGTCCCAACTGCAACACCAACAACATCATTATGGTAGACAACTGTAGCACTACCAAGCAGAAACAACAAAACAAAAAGAAGCAGCTAGAGCTACAGAAAGCAAACACTGAAGGCAATGATAAAAATCCATATGAATAATCCTACTACAGGCACGACAACTACCAATTGTAACAGCACCTCCATCCTTGACAAGGTCGCTAATGGAAAAGACGCCCTAAAAACGAGCAACAGTTACAGTACCAGAGACAACTCCCAAACTATCCGCCCACAAGCGGACTACGATATAGACAGTATCTGTCCAGGCGTGGAAGGTTTGAAACAACGTTTTCAGGTTGAAATAGTGTATTATGGTAATGTGACAGACTGTGAAACTACAATGCTCGACTTTCCCTCGCGCCAGGGAGTGGTGCATGGCAGGTGTCACCATTCTGGAACATTCTGTCATGTACACGTTGAAGTGCCGGCACACTATGGAGTCATTGTTGCCGAGGCAAAGTTCAAATTTCCAAGAACTTGCCACCAGCCCTCCTGGGCTGTGTACATGTATGACAGCCATCCCAGTCATATTATGCCGAATCCATCCGCTGCTCTGTTCGGCGTTACCTGCATGAGCAAAATGGCTTTTTCTGGCACATTTTATTGGAGCACAAACCACACCTATATGTCCTTCTACAACAAGCCACAGCTTAGGCTGACTTTCAAGACAGATCCAGAAATGGGTCTTCAACAATTTGCTACAACGTCCAATGCTGGGTTTTTGAAAATAAAGGTTCCATGTGGTTTTTATTTGAACCAGATGGATTTCTGGGTGGACATTTCCGTGCCTACTGGACATATAGCCATCATTAAATTTAAGCGTTTTGAAACTAAAGTCATGACCTGTCATATTTACAGCAGAATCTTCACTGATGGGCACAATAGTAAGGCTAATACCGACATATCTGTCTGTGGCACAAACAGTGACGTACCAAGCAAAGCGTTCAACGCATCACGCTTACACATTAATCTTCATATCCTGCAACAACGTCTACCTAAACCTCGTGATATTGTGGCCTACATATTTTACATGTTTTATGACCATTATCCATCCAAATTTGACTACAAGTTAGTCAGCCCTCGGTTTGACTGCAACATGTATGGGGAGTATATAGGTAAGCCATGCTCTAGAGCAATATATTGTGAAGATGGAGAAAGTGAAGCATTACATTGTCCGTTATACTCCTCTGGCTGTAGGGTGTGGGTGGAAATGACAAACAAATGTCTACATGTTGTGACACACACCCGGCAAGTTTATCCTAAACGTGCCGAGTTCTTGTGCAAAAGCCTAGGTGGAAATCTTGCGACCATCAAAACAGTACCAGAACATATCTTTATCAGAAAACGACTGGGAATCGGGCTCCATTTTGTATTGGTGCACATTGGTTTCATTGGTGGCTCCAACACGGTCCCTTTTATGTATAGAACGTTCTATAAATGGTCTGATAACACAATTGTCTATTCTTTTTATGTGAATACAAACCAAATTAATACACTGGATCAGAGTACATGTCCTAGATCTGGAACATTAGGTTATTATCCGGGAATATCTATCGCCACTGGTCGCAGATCGTCATATTGCGTTCTTTGTGAATACGAGTCACGGATCCAGAAATGGCTGACCTTTAAAAATACATCGTTCCTTGCTAAACGCCACAAACCATCTGCATGGAAAAGAGGAGACAGACGGCTGGCTTACTGCCCAGGGGGTCACTGGACACGCATGTTTTTGGTGTGCGATGTTCAGAGTCACTGTGGACAAGTTCAGCCCGCCTCAGCTTGCTGGCTGTGCCACGCCTGTCAGCGAAACATCTCCGGGCAGCACGCCCTGCCAAAACATCCCGCCACAACTGTTGTCATGTTTCCCTGCGACGACGACTTCACGACAGTCCCTTACACTGTGGTGTGTGACTTCAGGCCTGACTGTCCAGACGACAGTGATGAGTCGTTTTGCCGCCACCCTCCATGTGAGGGTTTTCAGTGCGGCAGTGGGCAGTGCGTGTCCCTGGATAAACGCTGTAATCACTATTCTGACTGTCTGGACGATTCTGATGAGAGTAACGAGGAGTGTGGGTGTGTGAAAGCATCAAGTCATGTTCTACAGCAACAGCACCTGTATCTGATTAACCTGGATGGCACAGGTTACTTCATTCCTGAGAAGATGGGAGCCAATGAGTCGTGTCCTGATACACACTTTCCCTGCACAGGTGGACCAGTAGGCTGTCTGCCTGTCTACACACGCTGCAACGGAATCTACGACTGCCTCCACAGAGAGGATGAACAAGGCTGTGAGCGTGAGGTGTGTCCAGGGTATTACCGGTGTCGGGGCTCCAGAGTGTGTCTGCACGTGCAACACATGTGTGACGGTTGGGGTCAGTGTCCTCAGCGTGACGACGAACAGCTGTGTGACCTTTCCTGTCCTGGGGGCTGTCGGTGTCAAGGTCTTTCCTTTGTGTGTCTTCAGCCTTTCCCTGCTCACCTCTACCCCAGCCTTCGATACCTGGATGCTATGGGTTCGGGATGACGTTATCTGATCTGGAAAACAACGTGTATCTTGTTCGAATGTCACTTTCCAACTGTTCTCTCGTGTCTCTGTCATTCATGTTTTTTCCCAGTATGAGGTTCATTGATTTGAGCAATAACAACTTCAGAAACATTAGAGTCAATGCTTTTCTAACAATGCCCAGTCTACGTGTCCTCTTGTTGTCAAAAAATCCCTTGGTGTCACTGATACAGGAATCCTCCAACCTGACTCAAAATGCACTAAAGAAAGTCGATTTCTCTCACACCTACCTCAGAATGTTTGACAGTGAAGCTCTCGTGTCCTTTCCAAATATTGAGTCACTGAATATCTCATTTTCAGGCATACACAGTATAGGACCAGGAGGCTTTCGAGGGATACCACAGATAAAGGAATTAGATGTCAGAGCAAACAAACTCAACAGTTTCCCCTTTGACATACTCTTGGGACTTAATCTCTTATCCACCATACATTCCTCTAGTTACAAACTATGCTGCCAAAGATTAACTTCCACTACTTTGAGAAAACCTTTCTGTGATGCACCATCACCTATACTGTCATCGTGTGAGAAATTGATATCATCAAAGCTGTTCACGTTTCTGTTTTGGCTACTCAGTGTTCTCGCTGTGTGTGGAAATGTGGTCTGTTTCATCAGTCAGTACACAACCAACACATCTTCACAGGTTCACTTTTCTGTGTGTATCACCAGCCTACAGTGCAGTTACTTGTGCATGGGTGTCCACACTAGCATCATCAGCGTAGCTAACGAACTGTTCGGGAACGATTACCTTACGTACGAAAAGGCATGGACTGAAAGCATCCCCTGTAAAATGGCTGGCTTTGGGTGCCTTCTCTCAGGTGAAGTGTCACTTCTGGTAGTCTGGTTTCTGACATTAGATCACGTCGTCATCTTCTGTCTGTCTTCCACTCTCCCAAGGCTGACCACAATGTCCGTGTATATGGCTCAAGGGATGATTTGGTTGCTGGGGTCGTTTCTGGCGTCTCTACCCCTTCTTCCGTGGCTGTCCAAGCCCAGTTCCAACATGCCCATGGGTTCATGTCACTTGGTACTGCTGGACGCGCACAGCTCTGAGCAGACCTCTAGAGTGGATGACTTCTTTGTCGTGTTCAATGCCTGTGTCTGCCTGGTCACCAGCATCGGCCAAATGGCCATCTGCAGGGCAATGCCAAAGTACAGGATCATGGCAGATGGGGCAAAGAAGTCTGCTTTGTCTTCACAGCCCTTGGTCACAACAGTCAGTGTCACGACAGTTCTCTGTTGGTTCTCCGTCATCGTCACGAAGGCTTTGGTCCTGGTTGGCACCGGCGTTCCTGAAGCGTTTCAGGTGATGCTGGTTGTGTGTGTCACCCCTCTCTGTGCAGCTCTGTACCCTCTGTGGTACTGGTACAGCCTCATCAGTGACCGACAGCAGCTGGAGAAGGAACGACGTGTGCTGCAGATGTTGACAGCTCGGATGTCAAGGTCAAATAAGCGTCAGGCCCAGAGCTGCTGAGAACGAACTGTTCTGCTGATAGCATGATCCAACTCTCTGCCCTCAACTCACAATGAATATAAATCAAATATGATAAACAATATTGCAAGAGAGAATACGAACATCAAATCCCGATACCTAAATGTTCGTCCAAAGTAATCAACACATTTAACATAATTTTCATAAACTAATGGTGCTTATCTGTGTTTGTAAAACACACACACACACACACACACACACACACACACACACACACACACGCGCGCGCGCGCGCGCGCGCGCGCGCGCGCGCGCGTGGTGGAAGATATTAGAATATTGGATAACATCTCTTTCAATATAGCAGGAATTAAGCACCTGACGATGATACATCAGTAGCTATTAACTGTAATTATTAATGTTTGTCACATATTCATTTCATAGCTCTGCAGACTTCTAAAGGATGCTACTTAGGCAGTAAAAGATTAAACTAAATTGAAAAGTAATGGCACTGGATGATCTGAGTCATATATTATACCCAAAAAGTTTTCCATCTGGACCAGACATAATTGAAATAATAGGCTCATCTCTGATTAATGAATTTACCGACAAACAAATTCAATGATTCATTCACCACTGAACATCGCGCGCGCGCGCGCACACACACACACACACACACACACACACACACACACACACACACACACACACACACACACACATAACCGGGACAACAAAGTTACCTTTTGTTAAATGGAATAACTAAATAAGCAACTAGCAGGCAAGTGACTAAAAGTACAAACGAAGAAAGGAAATGATGTAACATCATCCAGTCCAGTGACAACATCAACATGTCAGCTCACACACTCTCCCAAACGTATATGAATATTGGTCTACATCTTCCGAGTCGATCGCAAACACCCAGAAACAACTAAATATTTGCCTCGAATACCACATGAAGGCCTGAAAATAGACCGGCAGTTTACACTAACTTTGCCCACCTTTCTGTTTTTAAATCAATGTATCCATCTGTTGGCAGCTTATACAGAGTCTATCCATCTGCCTATTTGCTGCTGCACTCATATACAGCTTAGTAGTTGTGAGTTTGGAAGTAGTAGTAGTTGTAGTGGTAGCAGTAGTGGTGGTGGAAGTGGTAGTGATGGTGGTGGTGGTTAGCATTGGTTTCCTAATTATAAACCTCGCAGCCTATAAACGTTTCATCATGGATAAAAATGGCTTGAACTGGGTTCTGTTCACATAAATTATGACATAAATCGTTCAGTCTGTTTACAGTGGAGGCCAAAAAAAAAAAATCTTCAAATCTTGGAACTTTGTTCAGAAGAGTTTTACATCTGACGTGAGCATGAAGTTCATTTCAATGGCCAGCAAACTCTATGAAAACAAAACCAAAACAAAGATTGTTAACCCGATAGCGTTTATTATAAAATTTGACTTCCGAGTTTCTGCCCCTGCACTGTGGAACAGAAGAAAATCAGTCCACATGAATGTATCGGCACCATTAGAAATCTTGCAGGTTTGAATAAGATCGTCTCTTGGCTTTTTTCCCCATCTGCTTACGTCATGTGGGATCACAACTTGCCCCGCTGTCGTTTCACTTTGCCAAAATGACGTATACGAAAGGATGCGGGGCTAAGTCGTGACATCACAGTTTTTGTTGTTGTTTTTTTGCTTTTTTTGCGTGCACAGCGCAAAGTTGGAAGAGGAAGGTGAAAGTGGCTTGCATATGATTAATAAATTTTCGGGAAACTTTCCTCGCGAATTGAATCCCATACTGTTGGTGTACCTGTTTTCAACTCGCCATTGCTGATTTTGAAACTAGACGTTCTAATTGCAAAGCGAGAGGACTGCAGGCGGAAATCTAAACAAATCTTAAATAAATGTTAGCGAACCGCCCAGAGAACGTGGACAAACGAGTCACAAGACGAAACACAACGCGTTTCGACCTCTTAGGTCTTCATCAGGTGAGACATTAACGAATAAAACAATGAAAATTCACTTAGCTTTGATCGCTTCAGATCACTTCGCAGGGTTCAGCGCAAGGAAGAAGGCGTTGAATGAGAACGAGGCTGTTGGAAGGGAAATAGTGAGCAGTCAAAGTCGTAATGAAGATAATAATATTACTGATAGGAATACTAATAATGGTCAAAATACTGAGAGAGAAAAAAAAAAGGGACAAGATTACTACCAATCTTGGTGTCAATAAGTATGGGTATGGGAGAAAGGAGAGTGGGTTAGAGGATTCTTAAACAGCAGGGTTGCCGTGGCAACAGTCCCAGAGGCGAAGGCGATGGTGATGTCAATGCAGTGGTAGTATCAATACTAGCAATAGTATTACTGAATGATACTGCTAACAACGATAGTGAAGGTTAAGGTAATGAAAGCATGATACAGAAATATATTTAGAAAATACATTTTTATAATAATCAAATAAATAAATAAATGAAACACTAAAAATAATAATAAATTAAAAAATCAGTAAATAATAATAATAATAATTAAAAATAATAATAATAATAATAATGATAATAAATGCATAAATAAGATAGCTATAAGTTGTGTGTGAGGTGAATAGTGGGAGATAAGGTAGTATGTGTGTGTGTGTGTGTTGTGGGAGGATATTATGGGCTGAGATTGAAGTGGTGGGTTGGTACATGTTACTTTAAGGTGTTGATGCTATGAGGGTGGAGGGAAGAAGGGGATGGGTTTACGTACTAACTGGGGGAGGGGGAGGGGCAACATATTCACACCTATACACAATCTCTCTCTCTCTCTCTCTCTCTCTCTCTCTCTCTCTCTCTCTCTCTCTCTCTCTCTCTCTCTCCCCTCACGACCAACGATAAAGGAGCCAGCATTCTATTTATTATGTGTGTGTGTATGTGTGAGTGTGTGTGTGTGTGTGTGTGTGTGTGTGTGTGTGTGTGTGTGTGTGTGTGTGTGTGTGTGTGTGTGAGTGTGTGTGTGTGTGTGTGTGTGTGTGTGTGTGTGTGTGTGTGTGTGTTCCATTTGTAATATCAGCCTTATTCATTGGTTACCCCCACTTCCACCCCCAGCAACCGCCATATCCACCAACACCCCTACACACATCATTACTAGGGCAGGGGGAGGGGGGGAGTAAGTCGATTGATGTAGCAAATGGAGAGACTCAGAGAGTGTAGGAAAAGGGAAGATGATGATAGCTGCAACCTATGTCTGAGGTAAACAGAGGGAGGTAGGTGTGGTATGGGTGTGTGTAGGTGGGGGATATTTCAGGCTGGAGCTGCAGAGATGGAATGGTACATACTACTTTTGGACGTTGATGCCATGAGGGTGGACGGTGCCCAGTTTGGCAATGAGATGAGATTCCTGCATAAGGCGTTCCAAGCTGTCACTCTTAGATTGCCAAAGTGCCAAGACTTTGACATGGTTGATGTTGTGTTGGGCATGGTTGAAGTGTAGAGCGACTGGTTTGGGCCGATGGTGGCGGATGTCGGCCAGGTGTTCAGAGATGCGCGTCTCAAGTGTGCGAGATGTCTCACCTACATAGATCTTACCGCACAGCTGACAGTGGATGGCATACACAATGTTGTGGCTCTGGCAGGAGAAAGTGCGTTTAATAGTGAAAGAGCCTGTGGGGCCATGTAGGATGGTGTCTGGTTTGGTGCGAGAGCAGATTTTGCAGTTGGGTTTTGAGCAGGGGAAAGTACCTGGTGGCTTAGGTGTTGAGATTTTGTTCAGCTTAGAGCGCACCAGTAGGTCGTTGAGGTTTTTGTCACGTTTGAAAGTGATCATTGGTGTGGTCTCAAAGGCAGGTTTATGATTTTCTACTATGTGCCAGTTAGACTTCAGGATCCTGCAGATGGGCAGATTGTGAGGATGGAAGAGAAGGCAGGCAGTGGGTCTGTCTGTCTCTTTGGGAGGTTTAGTTTCCAGAGTAGATGTTCTGGATTTAGCTGCAGTGCGGCTGAGAGCATCACTGATGACGGTACTAGGGTATCCACGGTTGGTGAAAAAATCAGACATTTTGGCTGCTTGTATAGTGAAATCCTCTTCGCTAGAGCACAGTCTGCGTAGGCGAAGGAATTCAGAATATGGAATGCTATTTTTAGTGGACTGGTGGTGGGAAGATGTGTAGTCCAGGTATGAGTGCGCATCAGTAGGTTTGTAGAAGACTGAGGTTTGAAGCAGTCCATCTTTGAGGGAGATAGTGATGTCCAGGAAATTAACTGACTGTGAAATGGTGTAGGTCAGCTGGATGGATGGATGGAAGGTCTGTGCAAAGTTGAGGAAATTCTGGAGGTCATGTTCTGGCATGGATGTGGCTCCCAATCCATCATCTATGTATCTTTTGTAGAGCTCTGGTGTTGGGCCTGTGTAAGAGGTTAGTAGGCGGTGTTCTAGGTGTCCCATGAAGAGGCAGGCATAGGATGGTCCCATTTTGGTTCCCATAGCAACACCACTGATTTGTGAGAATGTGTGGTTGTTGAATTCAAAAGTATTGAGGGTGAGGACTAATTCTGCAAGTCTGACCAGTGTAGCTGTGGGAGGGTGTTGTTGGTTGGGGGGCCGTTTGTTAAGAAAGAATGCGAGGGCCTTCAGTCCATCAGCATGAGGGATGGAAGTGTAGAGAGAGACGACATCAAGGGTAAAGAGGAGGCTGGGTTTGAAAGTGGGATCTGTGTTGTATGAATTAATCATGTTGAGTGTGTGTGTAGTGTCTTTGTGGTATGTGGGGAGGCCTTGTACTATGGGTTGGAGGAGAGAGTCTAAGTACTGTGAAATGTGTTCTGTAGGGCAGCTGCATGCAGATACAATGGGTCTGCCGGGAGTATTGGTTTTGTGTATTTTAGGGAGCAGGTAGAAGGTGGGTTGTTTGGTGTCTGTCATTATGAGGAGTTTGGCTGTCTTCGGTAAGTTGTTATGTTTGATTTCTTGTTTAACTGTGGTTGAGATGAGTTTCTGGTGTTGGGGGAGGGGTGATGCTGTGAGTGGTGTATAAAAATTGGTGTCTGACAGTTGTCTGTGTGCTTCTTTTATGTACAACTGTTTGTCCCAGACCACCACTGCACCACCCTTGTCTGCTGGTTTGATGACAATGTCTTGTCTTTGTCTCAGTGATTCAAGGGCTTTTTGTTCATCCCGTGAGAGGTTGGAATTGCGGACAGGTTTGGATTTAACTTGAGAGATTTCTTTTCTACACTTTTTGATGTAGAGTTCAACTTCAGTGGATTTGTCAAGAGGTGGCTGGCGAAGCACTGGAGTTCGAAAAAGGTGGGTAAAAATGTCTGAGCTGTCTGGTAGAGGGGGCTTGGGCACACCGTCAAGTGTGCCCAAGCCCCCTCTACCAGACAGCTGGAAACTAAACCTCCCAAAGAGACAGACAGACCCACTGCCTGCCTTCTCTTCCATCCTCACAATCTGCCCATCTGCAGGATCCTGAAGTCTAACTGGCACATAGTAGAAAATCATAAACCTGCCTTTGAGGCCACACCAATGATCACTTTCAAACGTGACAAAAACCTCAACGACCTACTGGTGCGCTCTAAGCTGAACAAAATCTCAACACCTAAGCCACCAGGTACTTTCCCCTGCTCAAAACCCAACTGCAAAATCTGCTCTCGCACCAAACCAGACACCATCCTACATGGCCCCACAGGCTCTTTCACTATTAAACGCACTTTCTCCTGCCAGAGCCACAACATTGTGTATGCCATCCACTGTCAGCTGTGCGGTAAGATCTATGTAGGTGAGACATCTCGCACACTTGAGACGCGCATCTCTGAACACCTGGCCGACATCCGCCACCATCGGCCCAAACCAGTCGCTCTACACTTCAACCATGCCCAACACAACATCAACCATGTCAAAGTCTTGGCACTTTGGCAATCTAAGAGTGACAGCTTGGAACGCCTTATGCAGGAATCTCATCTCATTGCCAAACTGGGCACCGTCCACCCTCATGGCATCAACGTCCAAAAGTAGTATGTACCATTCCATCTCTGCAGCTCCAGCCTGAAATATCCCCCACCTACACACACCCATACCACCCTACCTCCCTCTGTTTACCTCAGACATAGGTTGCAGCTATCATCATCTTCCCTTTTCCTACACTCTCTGAGTCTCTCCATTTGCTACATCAATCGACTTACTCCCCCCTCCCCCTGCCCTAGTAATGATGTGTGTAGGGGTGTTGGTGGATATGGCGGTTGCTGGGGGTGGAAGTGGGGGTAACCAATGAATAAGGCTGATATTACAAATGGAACACACACACACACACACACACACACACACACACACACACACACACACACACACACACACACACACACTCACACATACACACACACATAATAAATAGAATGCTGGCTCCTTTATCGTTGGTCGTGAGGGGAGAGAGAGAGAGAGAGAGAGAGAGAGAGAGAGAGAGAGAGAGAGAGAGAGAGAGAGAGAGAGAGAGAGAGAGAGAGAGAAGATTGTGTATAGGTGTGAATATGTTGCCCCTCCCCCCTCCCCCAGTTAGTACGTAAACCCATCCCCTTCTTCCCTCCACCCTCATAGCATCAACACCTTAAAGTAACATGTACCAACCCACCACTTCAATCTCAGCCCATAATATCCTCCCACAACACACACACACACACACATACTACCTTATCTCCCACTATTCACCTCACACACAACTTATAGCTATCTTATTTATGCATTTATTATCATTATTATTATTATTATTATTTTTAATTATTATTATTATTATTTACTGATTTTTTAATTTATTATTATTTTTAGTGTTTCATTTATTTTTTTATTTGATTATTATAAAAATGTATTTTCTAAATATATTTCTGTATCATGCTTTCATTACCTTAACCTTCACTATCGTTGTTAGCAGTATCATTCAGTAATACTATTGCTAGTATTGATACTACCACTGGCATTGACATCACCATCGCCTTCGCCTCTGGGACTGTTGCCACGGCAACCCTGCTGTTTAAGAATCCTCTAACCCACTCTCCTTTCTCCCATACCCATACTTATTGACACTAAGATTGGTAGTAATCTTGTCCCTTTTTTTTTTCTCTCAGTATTTTGACCATTATTAGTATTCCTATCAGTAATATTATTATCTTCATTACGACTTTGACTGCTCACTATTTCCCTTCCAACAGCCTCGTTCTCATTCAACGCCTTCTTCCTTGCGCTGAACCCTGCGAAGTGATCTGAAGCGATCAAAGCTAAGTGAATTTTCATTGTTTTATTCGTTAATGTCTCACCTGATGAAGACCTAAGAGGTCGAAACGCGTTGTGTTTCGTCTTGTGACTCGTTTGTCCACGTTCTCTAGACGTTCTAAGGCAACACCAGGAATCTGTCAACGAGACTTACCCAAATGCCTTCACGATGCTGTCTCAGATTGTTACACCTGACAGTATTTTCATGCCAGGCAACAGCTGGGGAAGCTGTCTGACGATGAATACAGACAACAGCAAGGAATGCTGTCTGACGATGAATACAGAGAGCTGCTGGGAAAGCTCTCTGACGAGGAATACAGACAGCACCACGGGAAGCTGTTTTGACGAGGAATACAAACAGCTGCAGGGAAAGCTCTCTGATGAAGAATACAGATGGCAGCAAGGAATGCTGTTCGATGAGGAATACAGACAGCTGCAGAGGAAGCTGTGTGATGAGGAATACAGACAGCAGCAGGGAAAGCTGTTTTGACGAGGAATGCAGACAGCTGCGGGAAATGCTGTTTGACGAGCAATACAGAGAGCACCATGGGAAGCTGGTTTGATCAGGAATACAGATAGCTGCAGGGAAAGCTGTTTGACGAGTAATACAGACAGCTGCAGACGATGCTGTTTACGAGGAATACAGACAACAGCAGGTGAAGCTGTCTGGCGAGGAATACAGACAGCAGCAGGGTGTGGTGTTTGACGAGGAGTAGAGACAGCCGCAGGGAATGCTGTCTGACGAGGAATATAGACAGCAGCAGGTGAAGCTGTTTGACGAGGAATACAGACAGCAGCAGGGAAAGCTGTTTGATGCGTAATACAGACAACAGCTGGGAATACTGTTTGATGATGAATACAGACAGCTGCAGGGAATGCTGTCTGACGAGGAATACAGACAACAGCAGGGAAAGCTGTCTGACAAGGAATACAGACAGCAGCAGAGGAAGCTGTGTGAAGAGGAATACAGACAGCAACAGGGAATGCTGTTTGACGAGCAACACAGGGAGCACCACAGGAAGCTGCAGGGAATGCTGTCTGATGAGGAATACAGACAGCAGCAGGGAAAGCTGTCTGACAAGGAATACAGACAGCAGCAGGTGAAGCTGTCTGATGAGGAATACAGACAGCAGCAGGGAATGCTGTATGACGAGGAATACAGACAACAGCAGGGAATGCTGATTGACGAGGAATACAAACAGCACCATGGGAAGCTGCAGGGAAAGGTCTCTGATGAAGAATACAGATGGCAGCAAGGAATGCTGTGTGACGAGGAATACAGAGAGCTGCAGGGAATGCTGTTTGACGAAGAATACAGACAGCAGCAGGGACTGCTGTTTGACAAGGAATACAGGCAGCACCACGGGAAGCTGTCTGACGAGGAATACAGAATTGTAGGGAATGCTGTTTGATGAGGAATACAGACAGCTGCAGGGAAAGCTGTCTGACGAGGAATACAGACAGCTGTAGGGAATGCTTTTGACGAAAAATACCAAGAGCAGCAGGAAATGCTGTTTGACGAAGAATACAGACAGCAACAGGGAATCCTGTCTCACGAGGAATACAGGCAGCAGCAGGGAATGCTCTCTGAGGGGGAATACAGACAGCACCACGGGAAGCTGTTTTGACGTGGAATACAAACAGCTGCAGGGAAAGCTCTCTGATGAAGAATACAGATGGCAGCAGAGAATGCTGTCTGACGAGGAATACAGGCAGCTGTAGGGAATGCTGTTTGACGAGGAATACAGACAGCTGTAGGGAATGCTGATGAGGAATACAGACAGCAGCAGGGAAAGCTTTCTCGACGAGGAATGCAGACAACTGCAGGAAATGCTGTTTGACGAGCAATACAGAGAGCACCCTGGGAAGCTGGTTTGATCAGGAATACAGACAGCTGTAGGGAATGCTGTTTGATCAGGAATACAGACAGCTGCAGAGGAAGCTGTGTGATGAGGAATACAGACAGCAGCAAGGAAAGCTGTTTTGACGAGGAATGCAGACAGCTGCAGGAAATGCTGTTTGACGAGCAATACAGAGAGCACCACGCGAAGGTGGTTTGATCGGGAATACAGACAGCTGCAGGGAATGCTGTCTGACGAGTAATACAGACAGCTGCAGACGATGCTGTTTACGAGGAATACAGACAGCAGCAGGTGAAGCTGTCTGGCGAGGAATACAGACAGCACCAGGGAAAGCTGTCTGGAGAGGAATACAGACAGCAGCAGGGGATGCTGTTTGACGAGGAGCAGAGACAGCCGCAGGGAATGCTGTCTGACGAGGAGTAGAGACAGCCGCAGGGAATGCTGTCTGACGAGGATTATAGACAGCAGCAGGTGAAGCTGTCTGACGAGGAATACAGACAGCAGCAGGGAAAGCTGTCTGATGCGTAATACAGACAACAGCTGGGAATACTGTTTGATGATGAATACAGACAGCAGCAGGGAATGCTCTCTGAGGAGGAATACAGACAGCAGCAGGTGAAGCTGTGTGACGAGGAATACAGACAACAGCAGGGAAGCTGTATGACGAGGAATACAGACAGCAGCAGGTGTAGCTGTTTGACGAGGAATACAGACAGCAGCAGGGAAAACTGTCTGACAAGGAATACAGACAACAGCTGGAATGCTGTTTGATGATGAATACAGACAGCTGCAGGGAATGCTGTCTGACGAGGAATATAGACAGCAGCAGGGAATGCTGATTGATGTGGAACACAAACACCAGCAGGGAAAGCTGTCTGACAAGGAATACAGACAGCAGCAGAGGAAACTGTGTGATAAGGAATACAGACAGGTGCAGGGAATCCTGTCTGACGAAGAATACAGACAGCATCACGGGAAGCTGTTTTGACGAGGAATGCAAACAGCTGCAGGGAAAGCTCTCTGATGAAGAATGCAGATGGCAGCAAGGAATGCTGTCCGATGAGGAATACAGACAGCTGTAGGGAATATTGTCGGACGAGGAATACAGACAGCTGCAGGGAATGCTGTTTGACAATTAATACAGACAACAGCAGGGAATGCTGTCTGAAGAGGAATACAAACAGCTGCAGAAGAAGCTGTGTGATGAGGAATACAGACAGCTGCAGGGAAAACTGTCTGACGAGGAATACAGACAGCTGTAGGCACTGCTGTTGACGAAAAATACCAAGACCAGCAGGAAATGCTGTTTAACGAAGAATACAGACAGCAACAGGGAATCCTGTTTCACGAGGAATACATACAGCAGCAGGGAATGCTCTCTGAGGGGGAATACAGACAGCACCACGGGAAGCTGTTTTGACGAGGAATACAAACAGCTGCAGGGAACACTCTCTGATGAAGAATACAGATGGCAGCGAAGAATGCTGTCTGACGAGGAATACAGACAGCTGCACGGAATGCTGTTTGACGAGGAATACAGACAGCTGTAGGGAATGCTGTCTGATGAGGAATACAGACAGCAGTAGGGAAAGCTTTCTTGACGAGGAATGCAGACAACTGCAGGAAATGCTGTTTGACGAGCAATACAGAGAGCACCATGGGAAGCTGGTTTGATCAGGAATATAGACAGCTGTAGGGAATGCTGTTTGATCAGGAATACAGACAGCTGCAGAGGAAGCTGTGTGATGAGGAATACAGACAGCAGCAGGGAAAGCTGTTTTGACGAGGAATACAGACAGCTGCAGGAAATGCTGTTTGACGAGCAATACAGAGAGCACCATGGGAAGCTGGTTTGATCAGGAATACAGATAGCTGTAGGGAAAGCTGTTTGACGAGTAATACAGACAGCTGCAGACGATGCTGTTTACGAGGAATACAGACAGCAGCAGGTGAAGCTGTCTGGCGAGGAATACAGACAGCAGCAGGGTGTGGTGTTTGACGAGGAGTAGAGACAGCCGCAGGGAATGCTGTCTGACGAGGAATATAGACAGAAGCAGGGAATGCTGTCTGGCGAGGAATACAGACAGCAGCAGGGAAAGCTGTCTGATGCGTAATACAGACAACAGCTGGGAATGCTGTCTGACGATGACTACAGACAGCTGCAGGGAATGCTGTCTGACAAGGAATACAGACAGCATCACGGGAAGCTTTTTTGACGAGGAATACAAGCAGCTGCAGGGAAAGCTCTCTGATCAAGAATACAGATGGCAGCAAGGAATGCTGTCTGACGAGGAATACAGACAGCTGCACGGAATGCTGTTTGACAAGTAATACAGACAACAGCAGGGAATGCTGTTTGAAGAGGAATGAAGACAGCTGCAGGAAATGCTGTTTGACGAGCAGTACAGAGAGCACCACGGGAAGCTGGTTTGATTAGGAATACAGACAGCCGCAGGGAAAGCTGTCTGACGAAGAATACAGACAGCAGCAGGGAATACTGTTTGACGAGGAATGCAGACAGCTGCAGGAAATGCTGTTTGACGAGCAATACAGAGAGCACAACGGGAAGCTGGTTTGATGAGGAATACAGACAGCAGCAGGTGAGGCTGTCTGACGAGGAATACAGACAACAGCAGGGAATGCTGTATGACAAGGAATACAGACAACAGCAGGGAATGCTGTTTGACGAGGAATACAGACAACAGCAGGGAATGCTGTTTGACGAGGAATACAAACAGCACCATGGGAAGCTGCAGGGAAAGGTCTCTGATGAAGAATACAGATGGCAGCAAGGAATGCTGTGTGACGAGGAATACAGAGAGCTGCAGGGAATGCTGTTTGACGAAGAATACAGACAGCAGCTGGGACTGTTGTTTGACAAGGAATACAGGCAGCACCACGGGAAGCTGTCTGGCAAGTATTACAGAGAGGGTTTTTTTTTTTTTTTTTTTTTTTAAAATATTCACATTTTTTTCCCCTCCACCACCCCCGCCTTTACCAATTTTTTTGTCTTTTATTTTTTCCTTTTCTGTCTTTTTTATTTGCTTGATTTCTTTTTTTTTTTTCTAAATGTTCTTCTTTATTTTGGGCTTTTTCTTTTAAGGCGGTCCTTTTTTTTCTTTTTTTCTTTTTTTTTTTTTGTACCCTTCAACTCTCACGCACCATGCGAGTCTGTATGTTTTGTTGCTATTAATGGACACCATTTTGCTGATTTTAATGTTTTGGCTTTTGTTACAGTGCGTCAGGGTTTGGTTTTGAGCTAGTGTTTAATGTTGTGACACTTTCACACTGTGTGTAACAAACAGATACAAAGGTTATAGAAAAAAAAAGAAGACAAGGCCCGGACATCTTCCGGGAATCATCCTTGAAACGAAAGACTAAAATAAGTATGCAAGGATGACACCAGATGTGTGGGAAGGAGAGAAGGGAGGAACAAAAAACGAAGAAGAGAGCGAGACAGAGAGATAAAAAGAGAGAGCGAGAGGGAACGAGAGAGAGAGAGAGAGAGAGAGAGAGAAAGAAAGAGAGACAGAGAGAGAGAAAGAGAGAGAGAGACAGAGAGACAGAGACAGAGACAGAGAGACAGAGAGACAGAGATGTAGTAAAGAAATCATACATCTCGTCTCGCAAACTGGCCTATTCCCCTGGAAGGATATCCTTATAGTGAAAAAAGAAAAAGGACACAAAAGAGAGAGAGGAAAAAAAGACTGCAAGGAAGACACGAGGAAATCTCTGCAGCGAGACAATCAGTATCAATGGGGAGAGAGAGAGAGAGAGAGGAGAGAGAGAGAGAGAGAGAGAGAGAGAGAGAGAGAGAGAGAGAGAGAGAGAGAGAGAAACATACAGACAGACAGAGAGAGGGAGACATGGAGAGAGTTTCTATCCTCCTTTTTCTTCACCCCCCCCCCCCCTTCCCCTTTTTCGGCTCAGCCCCAAGTCTGTGTGTTTATTCTTAATCGATGGACATTGCTTATTTCTTCTTTAGTGACGATTTGTTACACAGTTATATGCCTGGTATTTTTTTTTGACCTAGTGTATATAGTTCATGTTTTACTTGCTTGTGACACTCCCCTTGTGCATTCACATCTTGTTTTTGCTCATGCTTGTCTGTTTATGCATGAATTTTGTTTATGTGAATACATATGTACAAAAACGTGTCTATCAGCTTAGTCCAAATATTCAGGTCAAAATTGGGCACTCTGCCGCAAATAATAAATCAACATAATTTCTATTAACTATGTACACATCCTTACGGAGGATAAATCAAAGTAATCAATGTTACACATAAAGTATTAACATAAATTTCATCCTCCTTTTAGTATGATGTCATTTTCTTCCAATTATTTTCTATCATATTCCATCATATTCCTTCATATTCTGTCAGATTGTTAAATTGTTCCAATATTGTATGTATAATATATATATATATATATATATATATATATATATATATATGTGTGTGTGTGTGTGTGTGTGTGTGTGTGTGTGTGTGTGTGTGTGTGTGTGTGTGTGTTTTGTTTTCTTTATACTGAAAGTTGTCTCATATTAATCTCTCTGTCAAAAATGAGCCGCAATGCTATAGCTGAATCAGTTTTTTTTTTAAATAAATACTTGTACACATTTTACCAACCAGTATAAGGTGATTTATATATTTTTATTTTTGCAATGAATATCTAGCTCTTGCTATCCCAAACAATACATCTGTAACGCTTAGTTTTATTTGTACATTTATTTTGTTATATATGGTTTCTTCAACATAATTCCATAGTGAACACACTGTAGGACATTTCCAATAGAAATGTTCCACAAAATCCACTGTATTCCTACAATAGGAACATTTGTTATTTTCTTTTACTTTCATTTTATTTAAAAGAATGTTTGTTGGGTAAATATTATGTAATATTTTCCACTGAAGAACTCTTAGTCGGGTTTCCTTTGTTACTTCTTCAGCTCTGACCCAAATTTCTTTATCTAGATTCATTCCAAATTTTCTTAACCAAAACTGAGATGCACAAGGAGTCACTGGCTCTATGGATTGTGCTATTATTTTCTTTATAGCTTTTGGTTTAGTGTTGTATTGACTTGCTCTGCATGCACATGTGTTTCCCTCTCTTTCCCCTCTTTGGACCCACCGGAGCCATGGTTTTGGAAAAGCATTGACTAGCAGGTTGTACTCAATGATAGTCTTTGGTTTATTTGGACCCAGTATATTCTGGATTTCCTCTATGGTTAATAGTCGATTTTCATCTCGGTGAATAACATCTCTCACATGAGTAATTCTTTTCTCTTGCCATGCTTTAAAAAGCAGTGTTTTGCTTCTATAGGTGATCAATGCATTGTTAAAAAGTAGCTGACTGTGGAAATTGTCGCTTGTTTCTTCTGATAAAGAAGTAACCGATTTGCTTTCTAGATAACTACGAATAACTTCTTTCCAAAAGGCATTGTCTATTTCATCTAATCCTTTTACTCCACGTGCTTTACAATTGATGCAGAAAATATTGTCATACTTTGCCAGTTTTTCAATATGCCATTTTGGAATATACCCCCAGTTTTGACTATCAGTGACTTCAAATAGTTTTCCAGCCCATTGTAGATTCAAGTATTTTTGCTGGTCAATCATGTTAATCATTGTAATACCTCCTTCCTCTACTTCAGCTTCCGTGTGGGGCGGCGCTACAACATCTACTCGCGGTCATCAAACAGAAGAAACGACAGTCACAATTTAGACCAAGTAAATCAGTTCTGTGATTCAAGTCTTGGTCACCAAAATATAAATGTTGACCTGTTTCCCGGACATCCAACACCCTTTTCCAGCCTGCCTCTCTGTTACTCAGCAGACTGCTTTCCCCCTCTGATGCCCCACCCCCAAATTAATTCTCTTATTTAGTAGGGGTTCGGATTGCATGCTATTCCACTCATTAGCAATCATCAGGACTTCCCTGCAACTTGAGTGTCTATTGTGAGCCATGAAATGACCAATGCACTTAGTTGAACTATAATTATTCTGAACTGATTATTCCGTATCCTCTCTATTTCACGTGGTAATTCTGTATATCTCCAGGTAGCGCTGCTTCCCTCCATTCACTAATGTCAACCAATGTGAATGTATCAGACTGGCCCGTCAATGACGGTCTGCGCATAGGTCACCTAAATATTTGCCATCTCATAAACAAAATGTCTGACGTATCAAAAATCATTCATAATAATCATAAACCTTTCCATGTCTTTGGATTTTCTGAGGCATGGACAAACAGCCGCGTTGGTGACAATTCTATATCCATTCCTGGATACTCAATAGTCCGGAGAAATCCTGAAAATATTCTTGAAACAGGTATTGCTGTCTACGTCCAAAAAGATGTCCCACACAAAATTCGTAACGATCTTTGTCACAAAAATATTGAAATAACGTGGCTTGAAATTCAGTCAAAAAGTAAGACATTAGCGTCAATTCTTGTCGGATTTGTATACAGACATCCTAAAAGTAAGTCCAGCTGGTATAACGATTTTTGTGAGATGATGGACACAGTCTGGCTTTTGAAAACAGAAATACTATTATTGGGAGATTTCAATATAGATCTGTTTCAGTCTTGTTCTCAATGGTCCAACATTGCTAATTCATATAATCTTCATCAGTGCATTTCTTTACCGACTAGAGTTACTTCAAAATCTAATACCCTTATAGACCACATATATTCGTCGAACATTGCTGCACTTACAGAAATATGTGTACCGCCTGCTGGTGCAAGTGACCACAATGCTGTTTGCGTAACTTGGAACAAAAAAGGTTTTAAAGTTCCAAAAGCAAGTCATTTGGTAATCACATTTCGTTCATTCAAAAACTTCAACTTACACGCTTTTCAATCTGATCTCATCTCCTCGCCTTTTGCAAACATCTATAGCTACACCGATCCAGATGATGCCCTTGCCTTTTGGACGAGAACCTTTCTGAATATTGTCGACAAACACATCCCATTGATCCAGAGGCGAGTCAAATCAGATATCCTGCCTGTCTGGCTCACTCAGGATATTCTGAATGCCATGGACGAGAGGGACAATTTAAAAAGTGTAGGCTCTGACAAAGAGTATAAGAGAAAACGCAACATTGTGAAGTACATGATTAGAAAGTCTAAATGTGATTCTTTCAGAAAGTTGGTCCAAAATAAAAACAACGGAGCCTCTATTTGGAAAGCTATTAATAAACTTACCGGACCTTGTTCATCAAGACAGGAATGTTCCATTCCAGTAAAAACACTAAATGATCATTTTGCCAATATTGGTAACAAGCTAAACATAGGGAAAGATAAAACTAGCATTTTTGACACTGCGAAATTACAGAAATTTTGTGATGCAAGAAATATGCACGCAAAGTTTTCTATCCCCCTAATATTTGTTAATGAAGTGTTTTTATATCTATCAACTTTGAAAAATAAAAGTTCATACAGCTTTGATGGAATCAGTCCCAAGATATTAAAACTATCTGTACCATATATTGTAGATTCTCTTACATACCTCTTTAATCTATGTTTATCTAAACATTACTTTCCAGAAGCATTTAAACATGCAAAAATTATCCCTCTGCACAAAAAAGGGAATTTAGATGATCCAAATAACTACAGACCAATTTCGCTGCTATCGTCCGTCTCAAAGCCATTAGAACGTCATATCCATCACCATCTATCATCTTTTATTGAGAAACAAAAAGTGTTGTATATCAATCAGTCAGGATTTAGGAAACTACATTCATGTGAAACGGCTTGTGTCGGATCAAAAATTTGTGGCTAAAAGATATCAACAACAGGAAAGCAGTTGGTGTAGTTTTTATTGATTTAACAAAGGCTTTTGATTTAATTAATCACAATATACTGCTAAAGAAGCTTAGTGTTTACGGCGTCGACAACAATACAGAATCATTTTTTAGATCTTATTTGTCGAACCGTACGCAATCTGTTTTTTCACGAGGGTGTTATTTCTTCTAAAAGACTGTTGCCAAGAGGCGTGCCACAGGGGTCAATCTTAGGTCTCCTGTTGTTCTCCCTCTACATAAATGATCTCCCTTTATCAATTCAAAATGCAGTGTGTGATTTGTTCGCTGATGATACATCTTTACAATACTCTAGTCATAGCATCGATAAAATTAATTATCATTTAAATGCAAGCATGAAATCAGTGGAAGGCTGGTGTGATTCAAATGACATGCTTGTTCATCCTAATAAAACCGAGTCTATGTTAATATGTGCACGTCAAAAAAGACAAGTCATAAAAGAAGCAAAATTAAAAATAATGTACAAAGATAAAATAATAAAACAAGTTACAAAGCACAAATTATTAGGCATCGTCATCGATGAAAATCTTTCCTGGCACGATCAGATCCATAACCTAATCAAACAAGTCTCGTGTTGTGTGTTCCAGCTGTCACGGATAAAACACTTGCTCAACGAACATTCACGAAAAATGTATTATTTTGCTTTTGTTCAGGCTCGATTAGACTACTGCTCTATTATCTGGGGTAAATGTGCGCCATCTACTTTAAAACCACTTTGTTCATTACAAAAACGAGCCATTAAGATGATCAGCTGTCATAAACAATCCGATCCCTCTATGCGTGATGTATTTAGGTACAATAGAATACTGCCTCTTCACTCATGTATAACATTCAACACTCTGATTCTTATGCACAAAATTGTTCATGACGCATGCCCAGATTATTTAAAATCAATAGTACATTTACATCACCATCATGATTCGCTCAGATTCATTATTCCTAAAGCTAATTTAGATTTATTCAAAACAAGTTTCTCCTTCTGTGGCTGTAAAGAATGGAACACACTTCCAGCAAAACACAGGAATATTTCCCAATTATCAGCTTTCAAAAATGAAGTAAAGTTACTTCTTTTTGATACTCATGACTGACCTATGCGTAGACATTAGCCTGACTATACATACTTACCGGAGACAAAAAAAAAAGTGTACTGCTGATAAACGATGCAGTTGATTGAGATGTGTGTGTGTGTGTGTGTGTGTGTGTGTGTGTGTGTGTGTGTGTGTGTGTGTGTGTGAGAGAGAGAGAGAGAGAGAGAGAGAGAGAGAGAGAGAAAGAGGGGGGAGGACAGAGAGAGAGAGAGAGAGAGAGAGAGAGAGAGAGAGAGAGAGAGAGGGGAGAGATTTTAAGCATGAAATCGTTATATTGATGTTATTTTGTAATTCGATGTTACCTTACTTTTTTAAATTGTAGTTGTTGTTGGGCAGAATTGTAAAAAGGCCTTCAATGAGCCTAATTCTCAACCCATTAAAGATTCATTCATTCATTCATTCATTATTTTTCTTTTTACTTTTTCAAATGCTTTTCTGTTGCTTTGTTTTTTCTGCCATAAGAATTTATATAAGATAGTATTAATTTTACTTAAAATGTTGCTTGGAATACTAATGGATTGCATTACATATGTAAACTGACTAATAAAAAAAACTTTTAATCACTACCATCTTACCAAAAATACTTAGGTCTCGTTTGCTCCAATCCCTTATCATTCTATTTACGTGCTCTAACCTGTGTGTCCAGTTGTCTTCAATTTCTTTTGCTAATCTATGTGCTTCAAAGTATATACCCAGTATTTTTATCTTAGTAACTATAGTAAATGGGATGTTTTCATTACCATGTTGTCCTATTCTTAAAGCTTTTGTTTTTTGTGTATTCATTCTAAGCCCAGAAAATCTTTCAAACCTGGCAAGTATTTCAACCGATATATGCATATCTTGTGCATGTTTCAAAAACAGAGTCGTGTCATCAGCAAACTGTTTTATTTTCAAGTACATTGGATCAGTCTGAGATGTCATAGGTAACTTTATTCCTTCTATATTGCTATTTCTTATTTTGATAGCGAGAAGTTCCACTGCTAATACAAAAGCCAGTGGGGAAAAGGGGCATCCTTGTCGAATGCCACATAACACATCAAATGGCTCAGAAATCCACCCTCCATTACTAATAGAGCTAACGGTCCCATTGTTTAAGACATATACCCATTTTCTTAAGTCTGCTCCGAATCCAAAGACTTCCAATGCCTGATACAAAAATGTTTTTGATACAGCAGGGAATGCTGTATGACGAGGAATAGCTTTGGAATAGTCAATTGCTAGAAGATACCCTGCTTTTTCAGTTATGTTAAGGTAGTTAATCGCATCGTCAATAGATCTTACTATTGTTGAAATATTTCTCCCTCTAATGTACCCCGCCTGATCTTCACTAACTATCTTATGCATTACATTACAAAGTCTTTCTGCTAATACTTTTGCTAATATCTTATAATCACAATTAGTAAGTGTTATGGGAATACAGAGAGTTGTAGGAATGCTGTTTGATGAGGAATACAGACAGCTGCGGTGAAAGCTGTCTGACGAGGAATACAGACAGCTGTAGGGAATGCTGTTGACGAAAATTACCAAGAGCAGCAGGAAATGCTGTTTAACGAAGAATACAGACAGCAACATGGAATCCTGTCTCACGAGGAATACAGACAGCAGCAGGGAATGCTCTCTGAGGGGGAATACAGACAGCACCACGGGAAGCTGTTTTGACGAGGAATACAAACAGCTGCAGGGAAAGCTCTCTGATGAAGAATACAGATGGCAGCAAAGAATGCTGTCTGACGAGGAATACAGACAGCTGTAGGGAATGCTGTCTCATGAGGAATACAGACATCAGTAGGGAAAGCGTTCTTGACGAGGAATGCATACAACTGCAGGAAATGCTGTTTGACGAGCAATACAGAGAGCACCATGGGAAGCTGGTTTGATCAGGAATACAGACAGCTGCAGGGAATGCTGTCTGACGAGTAATACAGACAGCTGCAGAGGATGCTGTTTACGAGGAACACAGACAGCAGCAGGTGAAGCTGTCTGGCGAGGAATACAGACAGCAGCAGGGTGTGGTGTTGACGAGGAGTAGAGACAGCCGCAGGGATGCTGTCTGACGAGGATATAGACAGAAGCAGGGAATGCTGTCTGAAGAGAATATAGACAGCAGCAGGGAAAGCTGTCTGGCGAGGAATACAGACAGCAGCAGGGAATGCTGTATGACGAGGAATACAGACAGCAGCAGGGGATGCTGTTTGACGAGGAGTAGAGACAGCCGCAGGGAATGCAGTCTGAAGAAGAATATAGACAGCAGCAGGGAAAGCTGTCTGGTGAGGAATGTAGACAGCAGCAGGGAATGCTGTGTGACGAGGAGTAGAGACAGCCGCAGGGAATGCTGTCTGAAGAAGAATATAGACAGCAGCAGGGAATGCTGTATGATGAGGAATACAGACAGCAGCAGGTGAAGCTGTGTGACGAGGAATACAGACAGCAGCAGGGAAAGCTGTCTGATGCTGAATACAGACAAAAGCTGGGAATGCTGTTTGATGATGAATACAGACAGCCGCAGGGAATGCTCTCTGACGAGGAATATAGACAGCATTAGGGAATGCTGATTGATGCGGAACACCAGCAGGGAAACCTTCTGACGAGGAATACAGACAGCTGCGGAGAATGCTGTCTGACAAGGAATACAGACAGCAACAGGGGAAACCGGTGTTTCCCATGGGAACAGATGGCCGTCACCTGAACTCTCTCTCTCTCTCTCTCTCTCTCTCCTCTTCTCTCTCTCTCTCTCTCTCTCTCTCTCTCTCTCTCTCTCTCTCCCTACCTCTCTATCACTCTCCCTCTCTCTGTTTGCGACCGCGTTTTACTTTCCCAAGGGACATGGCAAGGAAAAGAGTAAAACGAAGCTTATGCATGCATTCAAATCCATCAATGTGTTCATATGTGTGTGTTGTGTGTGTGTGTGTGTGTGTGTGTGTGTGTGTGTGTGTGTGTGTGGTGTGTGTGTGTGTGTGTGTGTGTGTGTGTGTGTGTGTGTTGTGTGTGTTGTTCATGTGTATGTATGTGTGTTCATGTGTGTGTGTGTTCCATGTGTGTGTGCGGGCGTGCGTGTGTGTGTGTGTGTGTGTGTGTAGTGTGTGTGTGTGGTGTGTGTGTGTGTGTGTGTGTGTGTGTGTGTGTGTGTGTGTGTGATCCCAACAGAGGAAAACCAACTGAACCGAAAACAGAAAGACGCAACTTGAGACAAGATTTATGGCCCTGCAGCAGTCTCTTGCTGTATGACTAGCACATCACGCCTAGCTGTCTGACTGATAGTAAAGCAAGCCAGCATGTGCCATTGCTTCCATCAGGGACACATCCATGTGGTTCTGAACCCGTCCGCTGGCTGGAAGAGGGTGTTGGTAATGAAGAGTAGCATCATTCCGTTTGAGCTGCACTGGCCAGTGCCATGGCAACCCCAGGCTGTTTAGTCTGGAGATGTTGTCCTTGTAGAGAATTTCAGCCAAGAGGTGGTTGAGGTTCTGACAGCAGGCTTCTCCGACATCGTCAAGGATTGTCATCGTGTGAACGTAGACACTGACCACAGTGGCAACCCAGTCATTTGCTAGCTCAGGCATAAGCCCATCAGGTCATCTCTGATGCCTCGGTGCAGCCAATCCAGATGTCTGGCAAGCTGGTTGTGATTGCAAAATCAGTGCCAGAGGCGTTCTCGGGGCATCTCTGGGTTCCTCAGTGCCGTCAAAGGTGAAGTCTCCGCCAACGTTTTCTAGCTGCATTGCACCAGCAGATCTGACTTCACTTAGGGCTGTGACGTCAGTTTGGTGACAAACAGTGTCCTGGCAACAACAGCAGTACGTCGTTGGAATCTGCCATGTGTCCTACAAAGTTCCTTCATTCCAGGCTCCTAAAGTCATGGGCATCTTCATTCTGTTCGTCTCAGTGCTGTGTTGACTGCTGGGGTGGATGCCCAGAGTGGTGCTGTCATCTGTCAGGTGCTTGGTGGGATAGGCTCTGTTCAGAGATTATTTTTTTTATCTCTCCTCCAAACCCCATCCCGTTTTGGTAGAACAGTGCTGTCCCTTGAAAGGGCAGTTCTGCCGCTTGGTGGAGTACAGGCTTTGCATCTGCCCCAGAATACAGTGGACAACCATCACACCACAGCTGCCTGTGTGCAGAGTCCTAGCCAAGAATTTCCAGCAGACCCTCTGCCTGTTCCTGTCGCTTCATCTTCATCACCACTGGACTTGAAGACGAAGCTGGAGGTCGACGCCTCTCTTGATTATGATGAACAAGTTTTGCCTGACCAACACGGGGCTACAAGCAATGGTGGGTTATGCTGGTTCCCTCCCCATCCTCCTTCTAACTGACACTCAGAGTCTTACAGGTACAGGTACAGCCACACGTGAGATGAACTCCACTGCTGCCGTTTTCTTTTTCTGAGTGTCCTTGGTTTTCCTCAGCTTTGCTGGACTCATTTTCTGCTTTGGAGGCCATTGACGGCCGTAATGTCAAATACCCTCAACTGTTGAAGCTATTCAAAGTATACACTTCCCTAAAATCAGACTAATATAGCATAGTTTTTGCTTGGGTTCTCAGCCATGTGGGCATTCGAGGCAACTTAGTGGCTGATGAACGTTCCAAGACTGCCACAAAGAAAGGGTTGGGCAGATTGTCTATCCCTCACACTGATCTGAAACCCCAAGCCCAGGCTTATGTCACAGACCTCTGGCAAGAGCAATGGAACTCACAGACAGATACCAAACAATCTAAAATCCGACAAAAAGCAGAAGAGCACACAAAACAAAGTGTGAAGTAATGCAGTTTTAATGCACGACACAAAACAGGACAAGAAATTTTCGGCAATATGCCTTCCTCAGCGACAAAAAAATAAAAACAGTACAGACATCAACATGCACAATACTCCCCTTGTGAAGCCAAAGTGGTGAATGAAGTAGACAGAGGGACAGTGGAAGAGAGGGTGAGTAGAGTTCGAGGAATAGGGCACGAGGAAAGAGGGTAGAGTAAAGTGAGGAGGAGGAAAAGGAGAGAGAGAGAGAGAGAGAGAGAGAGAGAGAAAAGAGAGAGAGAGAGAGAGAGAGAGTGAGAGAGAGAGAGAGAATGGAAGTAGAGGAAGAGTGGAGAATGAGAGAGAGAAGAGGAGGGGAAGGAGAGTGAGTGGAGGGGGAGGGTGTGATGGTATGTAGTGGGTGTGTTGCATATGAATGAAATGAACAAGAGAAAACACAATAAATAAAATACAATATGCGAAAAAAAGCATTTTAAATGACAAGGGGAGGGGGGGGGGGTAGAGAGAGAGAAGCGGGTCAGCCGCCTAAAGCACCCGATCCAAGTCTGACCCAAGGGTAGGTGGCCCTACCCAATTACCAAGGGGTGAGAGGGAAAACGGGAGAACCCCGAGAAAAAACCCACTAGCCAGACGCAGCTAAGAGCTGCAGGGCTCGCCTCCTCACACAAAAAAGCACTTGCCCGCGGGCACAACCACACACACACACACACACACACACACACACACACACACACACACACACACACACACACACACACACACCCCACACACACACACATACATACAAGTGCGCGCGCGCACGAACACACACGCACGCACACATACACACGCCAATAAGCACACACACAACCACACATATACCTAGAAAAAAAGAAAAAAAGGAAGGTGGGTGGGATGGGTGGGTGGGTGGGTGGGTTACAATGGGGAATAAATGGGAAAATGTACAAACAAGGCATACATCAAGACATTTGGGTATAGCATAGGGAGGTAGGTGGTGCTATGATGTCGCAACAGAAAAAAAGGCAAAAATAAGAGCATTAACGCAAAAGATAGATATGAGGTCATGATGAGAGGCGCTGACAACACTCCTAATGACTAAAAAAAAAAATTATCTATACACACACACACACACACACACACACACACACACACACACACACACATAATAATATATATATATATATATATATATATATACAGATAGATAAAAAAAAAGGGCAAAAAAAGGGGGGGGGGGCGCAGGAGGGGAAAGGGGAGGGGGCAGGGGGAAAGTAGGAGAGACATAAAGAGAGAACCCAAAGAAGGCCGTAAAAGGGAGATGACTGAGGAAAGTGATAAGGGGAGAGGGAGAGAGAGAAGGAGAGAAGCCTCGAGAGGTCCCGTAGAAGGGTCCTACTAAGAGGGCGACCAGACAAAAGTAGAGAGAAAGGAAGTAAGAGGGAAAGTAAAGAGAAGGAACGAACAGGGGGAAGGAGCCCTTCAGAGGACGACAGAAAAGGAACAAGGATGGAGGAGGAGAGGGAGCAGGAGGGAAAGGGGGAGGAGGGGGTAGGGAGGGGTAGAAGGGGGGGTGAAAGGGGGGAGGGGAAAAAAGGAGGGGAGGGGGGGGAGAGAGAAGGGGGCCAAGGAAGGTAGGAAGGAGAGGGATAGATACAAAAGTAAGTAAAAAGAAAACTAAGTAAATGAATAAATAAAATAAAAGAAAATAGAAAAAAAAGACAGGAGACTGGGGAGCTAACCCTACTCAGAAACTCCTGGCAAAAGATATAGGCTCTCAAACGATCATTCCAGTAGGCGCTAGGCTCTAAGGTCACGAAGAGGCCACTGATGCAGACCAGCCATGCACAAGAGACCGGAACGCACAGGAGACCGGAACGCACAAGCATGTCACGGATATTCTTGTCCCGTTTGTAGGCAACTAGAGGGGGCTGGGAAAAAATTCTAGCTCACTGTCTCATCAATGACCTCCACCTCAATCCGAAGTTCCAGCCTAAATATCTATTCACTCTCGACGTGACATCTCTGTATACTAGTATTCCCCATGCAGATGGACTGCAAGCCCTGTCATTTTTTCTCAACCAAAGAAAAGACCCTTCCCCTGTGACCACCACTCTGATTTGCCTTGCGGAACTTGTCCTCACCAACAACACATTTACCTTCCTTGGCGACACTTTCAAGCAAATCAGTGGTGTCGCCATGGGTACCAAAAGTGGGCCCCAGCTACGCATGCCTTTTCATGGGATACTTTGAACACAACTTCCTGCAACAATACCATGGTTCTATCCCTGAATTCTATAAACGCTACATCGATGACGGTGCCACCTCCATGCCCATCAGTGATCTCCATGTCTTCATCACAGCAGTCCAGAACTTTCATCCAGCAATCAAGTTCACCTACGCAATATCTGAAAAGTGCATCACTTTCCTTGACATGAGTCTCTCCATCACTGATGGTGGACTCTCCACTTCCATCCACTACAAACCTACGGACTCCCACTCTTATCTCGACTACAGATCGTCACATAATCCCAGTACCAAAACCAGCATACCCTATTCTCAGTTCTTGAGGCTCCGCAGACTCTGCTCTGAGAACTCTGTCTTTGATGTAAAAGCCCTTGAAATGCAACAGTTCTTCCTTGATCGCCACTACCCCGAAGACATCATTGATCGTGCTCTCCAGAAAGTCCAGCTCATCGCCCGCCCACAAGCTCTGGAACCGAAACCCCAGGAATCAACCAGAGCCAGACCTGTTGTCAGCCTGCTCTACCACCCTTCTGTCCACCAGGTGCGCAAAATTCTCCAAACCAACTGGAACATCCTTCAGTCTTGTGCCCACTCGGCTAGAATTTTTTTCCCAGCCCCCTCTAGTTGCCTACAAACGGGACAAGAATATCCGTGACATGCTTGTGTGTTCCGGTCTCCAGCCTCACAGACGTAAATCTTCTGTAGGCACAAGCCTGTGCAATCTGCCCAACTGCAAGACCTGCCCCTTCATCTGTACTGCCATTGAAGTGAAAGGACCCAGTTCACGCATGACTGTCTCCAAATTCTTCAACTGCCAAACCACTAACCTGATCTACATCATCCACTGCACCGTTTGCTCTAAACTTCACATCGGCGAGACCGGACGCACTTTGACTGTCAGATTCAAGGAACACCTCGCTGACATTAAATACAACAGGGACAAACCAGTAGCCAAGCACTTCAACCTCCCCAGCCATTTCGCACACAATGCAAGAGTGAAGGGCTTGTGGCTCATGAAAACTAGTGACTCTAGAGACAGGAAGGATATGGAGTCTCACCTGATTCAAAAACTGGGCACCAGAAATCCAGCTGGTATCAATGAAAAAGCGTAGCAATTCTGTGTACTTCTTTTTCCCGAGCCAAATCAGGTGGACAATGACTTATCATTCCCTTTCCCCTTTAGTACTTACCTGTGCATGGTTGGTCTGCATCAGTGGCCTCTTCGTGACCTTAGAGCCTAGCGCCTACTGGAATGATCGTTTGAGAGCCTATATCTTTTGCCAGGAGTTTCTGAGTAGGGTTAGCTCCCCAGTCTCCTGTCTTTTTTTCTATTTTCTTTTATTTTATTTATTCATTTACTTAGTTTTCTTTTTACTTACTTTTGTATCTATCCCTCTCCTTCCTACCTTCCTTGGCCCCCTTCTCTCTCCCCCCCTCCTCTTTTTTCCCTCCCCCTTTCACACCCCCCCTTCTACCCCTCCCTACCCCTCCTCCCCCTTTCCCTCCTGCTCCCTCTCCTCCTCCATCCTTGTTCCTTTTCTGTCGTCCTCTGAAGGGCTCCTTCCCCCTGTTCGTTCCTTCTCTTTACTTTCCCTCTTACTTCCTTTCTCTCTACTTTTGTCTGGTCGCCCTCTTAGTAGGACCCTTCTACGGGACCTCTCGAGGCTTCTCTCCTCTCTCTCCCTCTCCCCTTATCACTTTTCTCAGGCATCTCTCTTTTAGGGCCTTCTTTGGGTTCTCTCTTTATGTCTCTCCTACTTTCCCCCTGCCCCCTCCCCTTTCCCCTCCTGCCCCCCCCTTTTTTTTGCCCTTTATTTATCTATCTGTACACACACACACACACACACACACACACACACCACACACACACACACACACACACATATATATATATATATATATATGTATATATTTATATATATATATATGTGTACATATATGTATAGATAATTTTTTTTTGGTCATTGGGAGTGTTGTTAGCGCCTCTCATCATGACCTCATATCTATCTTTTGCGTTAATGCTCTTATTTTTGCCTTTTTTTTCTGTTGTGACACCATTGCGCCACCTACCTCCCTATGCTATACCCAAATGTCTTAATGTACGCCTTGTTTGTACATTTTCCTATTTATTCCCCATTGTAACCCACCCACCCACCCCCCTTCCTTTTTTTTTCCCTAGGTATATGTGTGGTTGTGTGTATGCTTATTGGCGTGGGCGTGTGTATGTGTGCGTGCGTGTGTGTTCGTGCGCGCGCGCACACTTGTATGTATGTGTGTGTGTGGTTGTGTGTGTGTGCGTGTGTGCGTGCGTGCGTGTGTGTGTGTGTGTGTGTGTGTGTGTGTGTGTGTGTGTGTGTGTGTGTGTGTGTGTGTGGGGTGGTTGTGCCCGCGGGCAAGTGCTTTTTTGTGTGTGTGGTGGCGAGCCCTGCAGCTCTTAGCTGCGTCTGGCTAGTGGGTTTTTTCTCGGGGTTCTGCCGTTTTCCCTCTCACCCCTTGGTGCTTGGGTAGGGTAACCTACCCTTGGGTCAGACTTGGGTCGGGTGCTTTAGGCGGCTGACCCGCTTCTCTCTCTCTCTCTCTCTCTCTCTCTCTCTCTCTCTCTCTCTCTCTCTCTCTCTCTCTCTCTCTCTCTCTCCCCTCCCCTTGTCATTTAAAATGCTTTTTTCGCATATTGTATTTTATTTATTGTGTTTTCTCTTGTTCATTTCATTCATATGCAACACACCCACTACATACCATCACACCCTCCCCCTCCACTCACTCTCCTTCCCCTCCTCTTCTCTCTCTCATTCTCCACTTCTCCTCTACTTCCATTCTCTCTCTCTCTCTCCCTTCTCTTTCTCCCCCCCCCCTCTCTCTCTCTCTCCTTTTCCTCCTCCTCACTTGACCCTCTTTCCTCGTGCCCTATTCCTCGAACTCTACTCACCCTCTCTTCCACTGTCCCTCTGTCTACTTGATTCACCACTTTGGCTTCACAAGGGGAGTATTGTGCATGTTAATGTCCGTACTGTTTTTATTTTTATGTCGCTGAGGAAGGCATATTGCCGAAAATTTCTTGTCCTGTTTGTGTCGTGCATTAAAACTGCGTTACTTCACACTTTGTTTTGTGTGCTCTTCTGCTTTTTTTTGTCGTGTTCCAGTAACGCTGCAGTTTGTTTCGTTTGCAATCTAAAATCTATCAAAACTTCAATTTTTTTTTACTATGTTCCCGAGGTGGCCGTAAAAAAGAAACAGTTTTGTGCCATTTGCATACAGGCAACTCGTTTTACAGCCATTCTTATCTTCTAAAAGGTGAAGAAGCTCCGTGATATGTTCGATGGCATGTACCCCACTCACAGTGAAACATTCTTTTAGAGTGTTGGTTGCACGATGTGAGACATATTAGAGTGTTGGGTTGCACGATGTGAGACATATTAGAGTGTTGGGTTGCACGATGTGAGACATATTAGAGTGTTGGGTTGCACGAGTGAGACATATTAGAGTGTTGGGTTGCACGATGTGAGACATATTAGAGTGTTGGGTTGCACGATGTGAGACAAAAACACTTTACAGCAGACTCCATGGAAACCTTGTTCAGAGAAGTCCCACCTGATGCAATCTTTGACTTTCTGAAAGAAAGAAACATTTTTCATCTGATCCAAGATTGTACGGAGGAAAGATTTGTTAAACAAAATTTCTGGTATGTTTTTAGAAGGTATGCTTTAAGGAGTCGTGTGAATGAGTTTTTTTTCCCTGTCCTGACCAGTGATGAGCAGACAGTGTAGGATGTACACTGACAACTGATTACTTACAAAGGATCTCTCTGGCCAGTGAAAAGAACAGTGTAGCATGTACACTGACAACTGATCACTCACAAAGGATCTCTCTGGCCAGTGAAAAGAACAGTGTAGCATGTACACTGACAACTGATCACTCACAAAGGATCTCTCTGGCCAGTGAAGACATGTAGCATGTACTCTGACATCATCACCGAGAAAGCATCTTCCTGCCATTCTAGTACACTCAGGGTTTGAATTCGGAGTTTTCACTCTCCTGGATGGACTATAGGCTGTGGCTGATGAGTCCCATCTGCCCAACACTCGTGGGCGTGGAAGGTGTCCAGTTCCCAAACAACTCGGAAGACATACTACACTGCTCACGATTCACCAGGCGAAAATGTGCAGCACATCTAACACAACACAGTGACACAGCATCTATTTTCAAAGATTTTAATCATTTCAGTGACTTGAGTTTCGTAAACGGACATCAGTGTCACGTATGGCATTCACGTTTCATCGCTGCTTTTTGTTTGTTTATTGATATCGTTCTTTGGGGGGGAGGTTGTTTTTTTTATATATATTTTTGGTCTGGGTTGTTTGTTTTATTTTTTGTTTTGCTTTGTTTGTGTTGTTGTTGTTGTTGTTGTTGTTCTTCTTCTTCTCTTTTGCTGTATCCCAGAGTTGAGGGTTACAAGGTAAAAGCCATGCATGTTGTCTGATCTATTCAGCCAGGGCCATCTTGTTTTCTTCCGTCCGTCAGTCATCGGCTGAGGTAAGGTAGCCGGTGAAGGAACACCACCAGAACCCTCCACGGTGTTCCCGGTTGCACCATCTGCCACCTTCCTGACAAACACCTGGTCCCTTGCCTGCAACCGTGCCGTGGCCAGGCACGAGGATTTGTCCCAGTTGTTGTTGTCGACGGCGTTCATGCAGAGAACTGTCCCTGACTTGTCAATGGCCCAGTGAATGGTCGACGTGGCCACATAGTTCATCAGCTGGGCGTAGAAGACGTAGACACCTGGCACAGGAGCTGTGAAGACTCCGTTGGCCGGGTTGTAGCCTCCGCCGATGGCGGTGACGACGGCGTCGAACTTGATGGGCGAGTCTTGGCCAAGGGTCACGGAGGATGACGTCATGTGGGCAGTGAAGAAGACTGCAACGACCACCAGAAGTGGGACATCAGACCAGGCCATCATCCTGTCATGATGCTGTGTATAAGGAATGAGTCAA
>CM065735.1:4830616-4838116 GCA_033310375.1 Conus canariensis
GACCCTCTGGACATGCTCATTTTCTACTTAATGACTCGCACTTTAACCACTGAGCCACTGGGACACCTGATATTTGTAGGAAAGTTAATCCTTATGAAGTTCACTTTTGTTCCTCCTTGACCAGATCCAGCTTGAACACCTCTCTGCCGCTTCTGCCATTGCTTTCAGGGCTCTGGTTTTTTCCCTCCCTGCAACTAAGAGCTGTTTCATGAGGCTGTATGCAGACGTTCCTACAAACCCCCTAGATCCAATTTCTGCAGTGAGGACTTTGACCTGATAGCCTTCTCTCCTTAGGCTGTTTGCCAGATCAGCATACTTTTCAGTCTTCTAGATTTGAGCTGCCTCCATTCTGTTCTCATATGGCACTGTGAGCTCGATCATGATCAGCTGCTTGGTTGACTGGGAGTGGACTACTATGTCTGGTCTCATGCCACTCTTGCTGATGATCTCTGGGTGACTCTTCTATTCTGGGAGGTCTGCAGTGCACTCCCAGTCATCTGCCCCGTCCAGCAGACTCTGCCTGCATGTTTCGAGTGGCACTGTTGTTCTTGGCCATGATTTGCTGCCTCCTGCCGTGAAGAATGTTGCAGGTGCTTTTGGAGTCCTGATTTTCCCTTTTGTGGTGTTGGTACTAGCCCAGACTACTTGTGCAATCTCTTTGAGCACTTGGTTGTGCCTCCATGTGTACCTTCCTTGAGCCAGGACTACTTTACATGAGCTTAGGACATGCTCCACTGTTTGTTTTTCATGGCAGAGGGGGCATGCAGGATCGTCTGGTTTTCCCCACTTCACCAGGTTTGTGTTTGAGGGTAGAAGGTCATATGCAGATCTGAGAATGAAGCTGATCCTGAGAGGGGCCATGTGCCAAATGTCATTCCAAGTGAGACTTCTTTGGAGTGCATTCTCCCACGTTGTCCATTGCCCTTGCTGGCTCTGCTGGACTGCTTTTTGGAGTCTTTTTTTTGTTTTGTTTTGGTCTTCTTCTTTTCTTATCTCCTGAATCATCATGTCTCTTTTGGCTTTTCCTTTGGCCTTTGACCACCATTCAGTTTTGGTCACCCCCAGTCCTTGTCTGTTGGTCTGTGTGCGTCCTGTTATTTCTCTGATCTTGAGACTTTCTTTTGCAGAATCCATCGCCTCTTGAACTTTCCATTTTCTGCCTGTCTTCAGCTGGGGCTTGATTGCTTCTACCACCTTGTCTCCTGTGTCCTCCAGCATGCTCCAACAACACAAAGACTAGGTGAGATGACGAATTTTCTTGTTTTCAAGAGTTTCTGTCGAGTTCTTGTCTGCTGATCTTTTAGTCAAATGAGGAATCCAAACCAGCAGCGTCATTCTTTGCATGGCTCGTGATGGCGTCAATATGCATGTTTCGTCACTCTAACAGTTCGTTAAATGGTTTTTGAAGTATACTTGAGAGGACAGTACATCGCAGGCTTGGTGGTTCTCTGCTTTATTGGTGTGCAGATGAATGAATTTCAGATTAGATTGAAGGGATCACTCTTGCAACTGCTGTTAGATATCCTGATCGCTACATCATTCAAAATCTTTTTTGTGGTAGGTCACACAGACACAGACATACAAGGAGACAGACAAACAGACACACACACACACACACACACACACACACACACACACACACACACACACACACACACACACACCGCTCAGAGGACAAACACACAGAGCCCGCGCGCATACACACACATACATACACTCGCACGCATGCACGCACGCACGCACGCATGCACGCACGCACGCATACACACACACACACACACACACACACACACACACACACACACACACACAACCACACACACACGCACACATACACATGCACCACGCACGAACACACGCACACAGAGAGAGAGAGAGAGAGAGAGAGAGAGAGAGAGAGAGAGAGAGAGAGAGAGAGAACCACTCTCTGCTATCTTCTTTCCGATTCCAGTGTGACATTACTCTAAGACCCGGACACGTCTATAGAATTTTTTTCCCCATAGGCCGATAAGAAGAGCTCAGGTGGAGACCGCGTCTACCTCATCTGTTGTTTGCCCACCCCCACGCCGTGTCTTGGTACCACACAGAGGATTGTGGCATCTATGTTTGTTAGTTTGTTCATTCGTTTGTTTCTTTCTTCGTTCGTTCGTTCGTTTGTTTTGTACGTTTGTTCGTTTGTTTGTTCGTTTGTTTGTTGGTGTGTTTGTTTGTTTGTCTGTCTTGTCGTGCAGGTAGTGCAGGGTACCGTTTCTGGTCCCGTGTCTATCTCCCTGCCTGCCATTTTTTTTTCGGTCCGTCTGTCTGCTTGTCTAATGCACTCTCCTACTCCTTTTACAAAAATGACCATCATCCTACACCACTATGACCATACCTACACCTTTACCATCATCATCATCCACCCATCTTTAAACACCTGCCCCATTCCCCACCGGCACTTTACACCATGCCACAACATCATCCCACTTATACCAACAATTATCATCATCCTACAGTATCTCCAATGAAACATGACCATCACCCACCAGTCATCTACCCAAACCCCCCTCCACCCACTTTCTCAACCTGCAATATTATACCAATGCCACCTTATTATTCCACTTACCTCAGTGACTATCATCCTACAGTACCATTGATCTCACCCATGCCAGTGAGCATCACCCACAGGTCATTGGTATTTTCCTACGCCCCCCCACCCCCCCCCCACCTTGCACCATTGCACCATCACCACCATGTGATTCATTTTTTCGCCTGAAGAAGACCCAAGAGGTTGAAATGCATTGTGTCTTGTCATGTGCTTTGTTTGTCAATGTCATTGGCGGTAACTAACACCCTCTCTTTCTAAATTTTGTCTATCCAGGTTTGTTTGTTTGTTTGTTTTCCGGTCTGTCTTCTATCGTGTTGGATTAACTTGAGGTCATTCACAAAGCTGCCGAGACTGAAGGTCATTTGAGGATGAGGTGTTCTGATCGATACACTTGCTTGGGGAGAAGAGGAAGGCGTGTGTGATTTCGTTTGTCGATAGCACAACTATGTTTAGAAATGGACGAATGAACGAACGAATGAACGAACGAATGAATGAATGAATGAAAAATGCACAGACGCTAATAAATACATGTGTGTAAATGCAGTACCAGGTATCAAGTGGAGGGGCTGTTCACATCGTCTTGGCCATGACTTGACTTCAAAGAAAAGACTAGTTTTACAACTTCCCCCTTTTTCTTCTTCGGTTTCTTTTATTTATTTAATTATTTTATTCTTCAACGGATCTTAACAGAATCCAACTGTTTCAACTTTTTCTTTCTGTTTCCCTGTAAGCGGCCTCTACATGCTCAGAAACCCATAATGTTACACACACACACACACACACACACACACACACACACACACACACACACACACACACACAGAGCAGCAGCAGAAGCAGCAGCCTTGGCAGAGTGGTTAGCATTGTAGATTCCTAGCTTGGAGGTCATAGTGTCGATTATCATCAGAACCATGTATAGACGTGCGCGCGCGTGTGTGTGTGTGTGATCCCGACCGACTGCGACCACAATTGAATTTGCTTCAGGCTCAACGGGGAAGACAGGAAACCACACAGTCCAGTTTCAACCACATAATGAACGCGTCTCTGAGAGTGTTGCTCACGTTTCCTGATCAACACAGCAAGTGTCTGTATCCCTGCTTGGTCAGAGTAAAGGGTATTCCGATTGGCAAACCATAATTCATCTAGGACGATTACGATTTCTTCAGCAGACAACACGTTTTACGTATCGGCGCGTCCGTCTCTTCCATCTTTTCATCCTTAAGGAAAGCTTTTGTTTGTTGCTGTCTGAGTCGTACAGCCAAGAATGGGGCGACAAAACACCACAGGGAAGTTGAAATCAAACACGGACAGTTTTCGATTTAAGCGACAAAAACTTGATGTTCTGAAAGCCCGAATTAAATCTCCCCCCCCCCCCCCCCCCCTCCCCCAAACAACAGCCCACGGCTATCCTGAACATGTTGCACGCACGTGCATTGGAAACTGCATGCTCTTCCTACTGCGGGCCCAATAACTGGTATGGACAACAGACTGAGAGAGAGAGAGAGAGAGAGAGAGAGAGAGAGAGAGAGAGAGAGAAGAGAGAGAACGAACGAAATGTTGTTTAATGAGGGAAAGGAGTGTGCTTAAAGTTGATTTCATCAAGATTTTGCGCCTCATAAATACCATTATTATTATTATTATTATAGGAAACATTGCCTAGAACTGCAGATAAACCCATAAACGATAATGAATACATAGCAATTTAGAATAATAGAATGCATAATGTAACTACAGAGAGAGAGAGAGAGAGGAGAGAGAGAGAGAGAGAGAGAGAGAGAGAGAGAGAGAGAGAGAGAGAGAGAGAGAGAGAGGAAACCTTGGGCAAATGGAGAAAAGGGAAAACAAATCTTTTCGAAATCGCACCAGCACTCAGTGTCAGTCTACACTCACAGTGTCGACACGAGTCCCCAATTTTCGACTGACAGACAATTCCTCTCGCGCTCAGCCTTCTACGCGACAAGGGAGAGCACCGTGATCTTGTTAGGCGCGAGGATAGCTGTTCCTAGAAAGAGGCAAGAGAGGAAGTGTGCAAAGTGAGAATCCTGATCAGTCTGGTTCTACATCACTCCAGGTTGATATCTATGGCACAGTGTGGGTCAGAGTGTAGGAGTGTCTGGGATAGGGGTGGATTGTAGGTGGGGGTGGTGGAAATAATGGTGGTTCGTAATTACAAATAGATTTGCTCTCTGACTTCTGACCGTTAATGACATTTCTAGAAGTAGATTTTACCGCAAAAGAAACTGATTAAGCGATTTGGTTTGTTCTTTGTCTTTCTTTCTTTCGTTTGGTTGGTTGTTTGTTTGTTTGCTGTTCTCTGGACGTGGAGGAAGGGACGTGGACGGGGAAGGGGGAAGGGGCGAATGGGGGGTGGGGGGGGGGGAGAAAAAGTGAGGCGGATGTTAATTCAGGTAAAGTAGTTAAGTTCGTTTTCATTGTGAAGGATCTGGGGTCGAGGGAGAGGGGAGGGGGGTGGTGGTGATCTCTTTCTCTGTCTCTGTCTCTGTCTGTCTCTGTCTGTCTGTCTGTCTGTCTGTCTGTCTGTCTGTCTCTCCTCTCTCTCTCTCTCTCTCTCTCTCTCTCTCTCTCTCTCTCTCTCTCTCTCTCTCTCTCTCTCTCTCTGTGTAAATGAGAAGCGCGCGTTCTGATATGTGTATGTGCGTGCGTACCCCCTACCCCACCCCGACACACACACACACACACACACACACACACACACACACACACACACCAACACACCAACACACACACACACACACACACACACACACACACACACACACACACACACACACACACACACACACATCCACACACTCACCCACCCATCCACACACACACACACACACACACACACACACACACACACACACACACACACACACCACACTGACTGACTGACTGAAACCAATGTCTTGTCAAGAGTAACTCTGTTTACTGACATTTGAGCATTGAGCAGAGCGAGGTTTAGCTGGTAACAATGACCAGAGACTGGACTGACGTGTGGAGCGCTGGGTGGTCAGACAGTGATAGCCTTCACACAAGTGACCCGTGCCTGATAGAAAAGGGGAAGGAGGGAGGGTGGGGGAGGAGTGTGGTGGTAGTGGTTGGGAAGCGGAGCAGTAAGAGGAGGGAGGAGAGGGGGGAAGCGATGTCGGATGTGTCTGCGTGTGTGTGTGTGTGTGTGTGTGTGTGTGTGTGTGTGTGTGTGTGTGTGTGTTAACAGCAGACGGACAGCACAGATAGAGGCGGGCGATGGAAAAGATAAAGGCAGAGTAGGTGGGGGTGGGTGGGGGAGGGGAGGGGGGAAGTGGAGGAGAGGGGAGGGGGTAGAGGTGAAGGTCGAGGATCAGAGAGGTAGATTGCCGGCGGACCTTCCAACCAGTCCGAAGAGAAGGTTTACTATTTCTGGGGTCCCTGGAGAACACCAAACATGGCTGAGCAGATTTACTGTTTGATTTTTTTTTTAAATTAATTTCAAGACGGCATTTATTTTGAACGTATTTATGAGCAAGTGGAGTTTATATATTGGAAAGAAGCTGAACTAGACTCTAGATTGTTGGAACTCCGTCTGTTTTTCCTCTCTGTCTCTGTCTCTGTCTCTGTCTCTCTCTCTCTCTCTCTCTCTCTCTCTCTCTCTCTCTCTCCTCTCAAAATCTCATTAGTGAATATCTTTGGCTCTGTGGCCTGCCCAGTGTTGTTCACTTCGTTGTAGCTGTGCGGAGGACACCTCGCTATTCATTCATCTCTTGGTAGTCATGCTTGAGAGGGAGAATGTTGCAATTTCTGTGTTAACGTAACCAGATCAAGCTACTACTTTGTGATGTGTGTGTGTGTGTGTGTTGTGTGTGTGTGTGTGTGTGTGTGTGTGTGTGTGTGTGTGTGTGTGTGAGTGAGTGAGTGTGTGTGTGTGTGTGTGTGTGTGTGTGTGTGTGTGTGTGTGTGTGTGTGTGATGTGTGTTGTGTGTGTGTGTGTGTGTGTGTGTGTGTGTGGTGTGGTGTGTGTGTGTGTGTGTGTGTGTGTGTGTGTGTGTGTGTGTGTGAGGAGTGAGTGAGTGTGTGTGTGTGTGTGTGGTGTGTGTGTGGTGGGAGTGAGTGAGTGTTGTGTGTGTGGGGGGGGAGTGAGTGAGTGAGTGTGTGTGTGTGTGAATGAGTGAGTGTGTGTGTGTGTGTGTGGTGTGTGTGTGTGTGTGGAATGAGTGAGTGAGTGAGTGTGTGTGTGTGTGTGTGTGTGTGTGTGTGTGTGTGTGTGTGTAATGAGTGAGTGAGTGTGTGTGTGGGGTTGTGAATGAGTGAGTGAGTGAGTGAGTGTGTGTGTGTGTGAATGAGTGAGTGAGTGAGTGTGTGTGTGTGTGTGTGTGTGTGTGTGTGTGTGTGTGTGTGTGTGTGTGTGTGTGTGTGTGTGTGTGAACTGAAGTAAAGGCAACAGACAACAGAACTGAAAAGATCTCCTCTCTGACCTTTCACCCCTTCAGGCCACATTGAAGATTCAGGGGGTTTCACACGGAAAGCAGCTCAATGAGAAACCAGACTGCGCAGATTTCGTCCTTTTGTTTTAATTTCTATCTCTGTTATCAAGCTAAGGTAATGTTGCTTACAGCCCAGCCGACCGCAAAGGGCCACACCAGGGCAGTCGCCGCGTTAAAGTCAACTCACAAATCATTAAAAACATACAAACAGTCAAAAATAAATTTTAAAAAGCCCTGTTTACCTTTAAAATGCATCTTCTAAAAACACCCCCGAAATTTCGCCAGAAATCTTTCCTTCGTAAAATTCTGTGTATTTATCAATATCACCTCAGAGTCCGTGATTCGAAGATTTTTTTTATTACTATTATTTTTTCCCCCGCGATTGGGCCGCAGAGTTTACCTGGCCACCTGTTAGAATGAAGCAATGTGGCAGGAGGTCAATGGAGTTTT
>CM065735.1:4845616-4848116 GCA_033310375.1 Conus canariensis
GGTAGTCGTGTACATTTCTGTCACAGCCGGATACGATGTTGAACAGGAGCATGATGTACGATATGTAATTGCCTGTTTATATTCCCCTTTGTGGGACTTCCTGGATTCACTGTAGGTTTCTCTTACTGTATCATTGGCAAACTTTTGAAGGGGGTATATTATCGTAATTCATTACAGCAAAATTTGAAAGTGAGGATACAATCCGTTCTATCCCCATGCAGACGATGGTTTCGCTCATTTGTTTTTTCAATCATCGATAGTTTTTCTCTCCTTGATATAAAGCACAGGTAGGTTCACATAATAGAAAAAAGAGGTCACATAAACTCTATAGCAAGATCTTTGTCTTTCTCATCTTCAGTGAATATCAGTAAAACGAGAGAGAGAGAGAGAGAGAGAGAGAGAGAGAGAGAGAGAGAGAGAGAGAGAGAGAGAGAGAGAGAGAGAGAGAGAGAGAGAATCAGACAGACAGAGACTCAAGACTCAATATGATTTATTCACGTTTTAGGTCATTGCCTCTCGTGAAGAAGAAGAAGAAGAAGAAGAAGAAGAAGAAGAAGAAGAAGAAGAAGAAGAAGAAGAAGAAGAAGAAGAAGAAGAAGAAGAAGAGAAGAGAGAGAGAGAGAGGAGAGAGAGAGAGAGAGAGAGAGAAACAGACAGACAGACAGAGATGCTGAGAGGATGTTGACTGGCTGCTATGACTTTCCCACTTTCACTTTCTATCTTTATTTATTTATATATTTTTTGCACATTATTTTCCACATTTCTTTCTTTATCTTGCACTTTAAAAAATATTTCAATGTTTTCCCCTCTCTTTGTTCCTTAATTTCTTCTTTGTTACATTTTCACCCTCATTTCCTCTGTTCTCTCTTTCTCTTCCTCTGTTTCTCTTTCTCTCCTCTCACCCTCATTTCCTCTGTTCTCTCTTTCTCTTCCTCTGTTCTCTCTTTCTCTCTTCTCTTCTTAGTTTTGTTTGTTTGAATGATTGTTTTTCTTTTTTTCCCCTCTTTTTGTTCAAGCCGTGCCCTGAACGACCAGTATAGCTCTGCTATGGTCTCTCTGAACGACCAGCATAGCTCTGCTATTGTCTCTCTGAACGACCAGTATAGCTCTGCTGTTGTCTCTCTGAACGACCACTGTGGCATTGCTGTTGTCTCTCTGAACGACCAGTATAGCTCTGCTGTCTCTCTGAACGACCAGTATAGCTCTGCTGTTGTCTCTCTGAACGACCAGTATAGCTCTGCTGTTGTCTCTCTGAACGACCAGTTTAGCTCTGCTATTGTCTCTCTGAACGACCAGTACAGCTCTGCAATTTCTCTCTGAACGACCAGTATAGCTCTGCTATGGTCTCTCTGAACGACCAGTATAGCTCTGCTATGGTCTCTCTGAACGACCAGTACAGCTCTGCAATTGTCTCTCTGAACGACCAGTATAGCTCTGCTATGGTCTCTCTGACGACCAGTATAGCTCTGCTATTGTCTCTCTGAACGACCAAAGGTGTATAGCTCTGCTGTTGTCTCTCTGAACGACCAGTAAGCTCTGCTGTTGTCTCTCTGAACGACCAGTAAGCTCTGCTGTTGTCTCTCTGAACGACCAGTATAGCTCTGCTGTTGTCTCTCTGAACGACCATTAGCTCTGCTTTTCTCTCTGACGACCATGTAGCTCTGCATTCTCTCTGGACGACCAGTTAGCTCTGCTATGGTCTCTCTGAACGACCAGTATAGCTCTGCTATTGTCTCTCTGAACGACCATATAGCTTGCTATGGTCTCTCTGAACGACCAGTATAGCTTGCTATGGTCTCTCTGAACGACCAGTATAGCTCTGCTATGTCTCTCTGAACGACCAGTATAGCTCTGCTATGGTCTCTCTGAACGACCAGTATAGCTCTCTATGGTCTCTCTGAACGACCAGCATAGCTCTGCTATGTCTCTCTGAACGACCAGTATAGCTCTGGTGTTGTCTCTCTGAACGACCAGTATAGCTCTGTGTTGTCTCTCTAACGACCATATAGCTCTGCTGTTGTCTCTCTGAACGACCTGTATAGCCTGCTGTTGTCTCTCTGAACGACCAGTATAGCTCTGCTGTGTCTCTCTGAACGACCAGTATAGCACTGCTATGGTCTCTCTGAACGACCAGTATAGCTCTGCTGTGTCTTTCTGAACGACCAGTATAGCTCTGCTGTCTCTCTGAACGACCAGTATAGCTCTGCTATGGTCTCTCTGAACGACCAGTATAGCTCTGCTGTTGTCTCTCTGAACGACCTGCATAGCTCTGCTATTGCTCTCTGAACGACATAACTCTGCTGTTGTCTCTCTGAACGACCAGTATAGCTCTGCTGTCTCTCTGACAAGTAAAGCAAACAGACGTCGTATACGTGCCAAACACCGTGTGTGTGTGTGGGGGGGGGGTGCGGGGGTGGGAGGGGGATGGGGGGAGGGGGGAGGGGGAGGGAGAGAGAGAGTGAGACAGACAGACAGATAGACAAGAAAAGAGAGACAGAGA
>CM065735.1:4858116-4873116 GCA_033310375.1 Conus canariensis
CCTCGTGCAGCTAGTAAAGGGTTTTCATATTTATAGTATATGTTTTAGTTTTCTGTTCCCATTTTCTTCATTTTAACACCCCCCCCCCCCCCCGTTTTTTTTTTTCTAAGTTCAAATCTTTGCCAAGTCATTACTATAAGACAGAAGAATAGCTACCCTGCACTTGTTTTCCTTCACTATTTAGTTGAATCACATTTATGTGAATCATAAAGATAATAAGCCTGTCGAAACCACACTATTTATGCAGACTATAAGACTATCACAAAACTTAAAACACACCGTATTTCTTTGGATGATAATGACCATTAACTTACGTAAAACGCAGCATATTTGCCCAGCTTAAACACTATCATCATACACGCAACACGTCTATTTTATAAATTTTGACAAAAATCGTCCAGTGCTAAATCTAGTGACTGTAGTGACAACATCTTTCTGACATGTGTTGTTCTCAAATAAGTCACCGAAAGCATCCAAGGGGCTAGCCATACTCAACAGGAATTCAGCAGAGCCTTGTACGTGATGTCACATTAGTCTGCTTTCAGACAGTCCAGACTTCCAACACTTTGAAGCGAAATGTGAGGTTTCGAAATACTTGAGTGATATTGGTCACAATCATTTTCTGTATCTCCTGTCACATTGTTACGACGAAAGGCTCGAACTCTTGTTTCTTCACTCTACAGTGGGGCGTATGACGCTGAATGAAATTGACAGTAGGTAAGGATTGGTTCTAGTGACTCGTTGATTAGATCCAGACAGGGACACAGGACTTTTCTGGTGACACGGTCAGAGTCTACTTCCAAAGGATAATCAACAAACCAGTCCTCATGTGAGCCTCGCAACTGACCCAGAGCAAAGACATGTCCTTCCCAGACAACCTGTCAAATCACATTCTAGTCACTTTCATTCGTCTTTGACCTCTCTCTCTCTCTCTCTCTCTCCCTTCTCCTCTCTCTCTCCTCTCCTCTCTCTCCTCTCTCTCTCTCTCCTCTCCCCTCTTCACAGTTGAGAGAAGACGGACGTGTTTGTGCTGTGCTCCCGATCGGTGTGTTTTTGTGGGTGTTGCAGTGTAGTGATCTTCATAGGTTTTTTTTTTTTTGTATTCCGTCTGGTTTTGATTGTGCGATTCAAAAGGTGCTGTGTTGGTGCTTCGATTCTTTTCGTAGAATCAACAATTAACATTTTAATTGCCAATAGATATTTCTTAAGAATTCTATATTGATCTGTGTTCACTCGTAAATCTACGTCAAAGAGAGAGAGAGAGAGAGAGAGAGAGAGAGAGAGAGAGGGGGGGGGGAAGAAGAAAGGATTCTGTTTGCTCGCGTTTTTTTTTTTTCTTTCTTTCTCAACAAAGCTCGAATGTTTTTGTGTGCCACCTCTCGAGTCTCTGGCCTGTAACACGGTGTTATTTGCAACCCTCGATATGAATGTGTAACGGATTCACGCCTTGTCCCATGTCCGAGTAACACGTGCTGTGAACTGACCAACACGTCATGCCCTTTCCATTCTGCCGTGTGTGTAGCCTGCCATGGAGACCACCCCTGTTGACACTGAAAGCAAACTAAGGCCCACGTTGGACACTCGGCAGCAAACGTTTTCCTGCTCTGAGAAGGAGCTCACTGCGTGGAGAAATGCCTTGTTTTATCGACACGCAGCAATAACAGACACATCAGTTGTCTTTGAAAGAAATGACTTTGATTACAAGGACGATTTTCTTTATCTTTCGTCATGGATTAGCGAACCGATACCACCTTTCATGGCCAAGTCGGTTTTGCGCGTTTTCTTGGATGAAGTGAAACGAATCACTATATCTGTTTACTTTACCCGGCAAGGCACTGGAACTTTACTATGCCAAGGCATTGACTGTGTCAAGTGGGGTAAAGAAGAGTGTGAGGCACTGAAAGACATTGTGAGTGAATTCTGTGTTCATGGTGATCTGGCTGTCTTTAAGAGTGCGTTGCTGTCTTCTCCCCTGACTTTTATGACAGAGGATGGTAAAGACATACCATTGTCAGCTCCGGACAATGTGTGCGGCAGTGAAAGTAGCCCCTCCAGTGACCACACTCCTGCTGCTCCTCGGTCTCTTCCTCAGGTGCTAGGAAAGCCAGACTTTGAGGATACAGAACTAGAAGTTGGTGTTTCTCATTCTTTTGTTGAGTCTGCTTCTGACTCCAGTGAAATAACTTTAGCAAAAGCCATTCATCAGGAAGGTCACACTCATCAAGATGGTCACACAGACACACAACATTCTGTTGTGAACTGTTCTTCTAAAAGAAGTCAATATAAATCAACTCCCAAACGTTTCCCATTGACAAAACGTTATCGCCGACGTACTCTCTGCCCTTTAAAGCATGTTGACAAAACAGTGACAAGTGACCTTGACAATATTAAAGTTACTTTAGATACCATTCTTACTGATCTTTTGGATCATGAAAACAACATACTGTCCAGACTTGAGGATTCAAAAGTGTCTATCAAAAATGAATTGAAATGTCATTTAGATCGGAAGTTAGAGTCTCTACACTCTGCTGTCGAAGAGGTCGACAAGGTAATGTCAAAGTTTGAATCAACAATGAATATTTTACTTAAAGAAAACCTTTCATTAAAATCCTGCTTAGGCTCACTTCAATCCGAACTGAAACAATTAAAGAAAAAAATCTCACTCAGCTACAAGTGTCTTCACACAGTGTGATTACCCCCTAAGGTGTGTTCCAGGTCATTCTTCATCCAATGAGGACAACTCCCAAAAGAGTGTGTCCCATCAAATTGACCCACCCCCACCCCAACAACTCTTCACACAACTGTGAATACAAACATTCCCGATTCTGTTACACAATCTCCCCTGAAAACTGTGGAGGACACACGTTTCAGTAGTCAGTCTACACTACCAGTTCCTGGCACTCCTGTGGACATTGTGAATGTAACAGTCGGTAATCGTTTTGATGTACTTGCTCGTCTCAGTCAGAATGAAGTATTCTTGACCCTGATGCCAATAAACCTGACCCCCCCCAAAAAAAACAAACAAACAAACAAACAAACAAACAAACCCTGCCACATCTGAACCATCTGCCTCTGAACAGTTAACTAGACAATATCAAGAACCCTCTCAATTGACAGAGGTGAAAGAAAAACTTTCTTCAGAGCGGGTTTTAAAAGAAATATCTATTCCTTTGAAATGTTCTTCCTTGCTAATCGGAGACTCTGTAATAAGGTACATTAATCCAAAGAGACTAGACACACGTCGTGACCCGTTATTCAAAATATGTGTTCCTGGTCTGACTTTAGTGCATCTTGTTCAGTGGTTACGTACTTTAGAAATCCAGGACCAAGTGAACACTTTAATGGTGCATGTGGGTGTGAATGATTGTCCGACCGGACCCATTGCAGCCAAAGATTGGCGTGAACTGATTGGTTTGTGTAAATCTCGTTTCCCCTCTGCATATATTGCCTTCAGTTCTATTCTCCCGGCCCGCGGTCGACACCAGCTAAATGACTCCATTGCTCCTTCTAATAGACATTTATATACTACATGTACAAATATGCATGTGGACATGATTGACCGTTTTGGGTCATTTGTGACTCAAAATGGTGCCCCCCGTCAGGCCCTGTATGAAGATGCTACCCACCCCAGTACAGAAGGGACAGTCTGTCTGGCACTAGGCTTCAAGGCTGTTCTCCCTCAGACCGGGCGTTTACAGTTGAACGACCCGGCTAACAATACAGGCCCCTTCAATAAGCCACACCATGTCCCCACCAGTGATCGGTCCATGCCCCGTACTGTACAGAGGAACAGCACTAGAAATTATGGCCCTGCCCCACAAACAGCTTCTCGACAATTTGTGAATTCCAGAAATTCAGGTGTTCCCCACATGTCATCAACAAGTGACTTCCCTGCATTAATGTCCCAAACCAATCGCAAACCAGTCATGAACCAGCCAAAGTTGACTCCCTAGGTTCCACCGCCAGATCGTTTGGATAATCCCTGTGCTGAGGCTTACAGTCAGACACTGAACGGTGAAAATTCGCGTCCCCCACCAAGTATCCCCACCGTCCCGACACATGTCCCACCTCCATTCCTCTGCCCGAGTTACACGCCCCTTACCCTAGATTTCCCGTCCCTTATCCGTTCTCTATGCAGAGGGTTCAAGGATCTGGTTTTGGCTAAACACAGCCCCATTTTCCCTTGGGTTCAACAACTCTACCTGTCAATCCTCTGACACAGGAGAGTCATGCCGACACCCGACACTGGCCTCCATTTAACCCTCTGGGTTATTGTGCGCAGCAATTGATGACATTGGCATCACAGTTGGTGACGCAACGTGACCAACAGAGGACTGCCACCAACTCATAGAATGGATGATAATGATTTGATATATTGTATGATGCTTTGTCTTGTTTGGTATTTATTTATGTGCAAAAGATAATATTTTTTAGTGATATCAGTCGGTACATTTGTCCCCACCCATTCTAGTCAAAATGTTAGCATTTACGTCATCATATGATTAAAAATGTAACCCTTGATTTATTGTAATAATCTTCCCCATTTTCGGCCGTATGATTACTCGGACTTAGGACATTTGAAATGGACTGTTGTAGAAGGACGTTGATCATTTGAACACTTACACTTCTCACGTCTTCTTGAGGCATAAGTGTTTTGTGTTTGTGCCCTTACCATTTCGTTTGACCTTTTCCTCAAATCCGTCACTTGTATATATCTAAAATTCAGCTTATACGTTCTTTAGTACTCAGTTACCTATTTGAGATTATTGCTCATTGAATTTTTTTCGCTAACTTCTTTCTGTGTCGTTACACTTGCAGAGGTGTGCATTTTTTTGTGTTTGTTTGTTTGTTTGTTTGTTTTTCACTTGTAATATTTGCTTTTCTAATTGCCTGGTATCCTGCAAATTGATTTTGCTTTACATTGTACACATCCTGAAGGTAAGGTGTTTTTTTGTTTGTTTTCCCTTGTAAAATAATGGCAATCTCAATACCGAGAGTAGTAATGAATGGTTAACCAACTCAGGATTCCAAATTGCCTATCTAAATGCATGCCATGTGTTAAACAAATTATGTGACTTATCTTCCATTTTATCTAATGCTAACAATTGTTTTTACTGATTTGTTTCTCTGAATATCAGGTGCCCCAGTGGCTCACTGGTTAGAGTGCGAGTCATTAAATGGAAAATGAGCATGTCCAGAGGGTCATGGGTTCGAATCCCAGCCATGGCTCGTCCCAAGGTGGGAAAAAAGGGGCAGCAGAGGGACATCCGGAGTCATGAACCGGGTGTGGCCCAACCCCCCTAGAGTGTCAGGAGATAAGGGCCGAAACACTTGCTTGAAGGGGGCTTCTCTTCTGAGGACTCTCTGCTGCCACGCTCTCCACGAGTTTCTTTCTACTATGTAAGGGAAAGATTTCCACACACTCTTGTTTACCAACACACACCTATTCAATATTCATATCAAGAGTGAATTAAATTACTCATCCACATCAAAAATCAAAACCAGCTTATATGATAGTCTATGACGCTCACTTTGGGAGCTTATTATCCATAGCATCAAAACGCTTTTTCTTTTCGTAAAGCTATGAACTAGCTAAACCACACTGGAATAATCAACACCTTTTTTTTTCATCATGAAGTTCATAACTAGTTAAGTCACAGAATAAACAATTTTTTTTTCTCCTGAAGACCACTTCCTTTAACACTCACTTCATCTATTCGTGTTTTCCGAAACTATTTCGTTTTGCTACCCTATCAAGTCATAGGATAACAGAACACAACAAATACTTTTCTTTTCTAAACAAAACCATCACGGTGCGCTGAGGAAGTTTCAGCCACTCCTAAACAGGAATACGGCTTCGGTTTGCTAATAAATAAGTATTGAATGATAAATACATGACTGCCACCAAAAGCAAATAGGAGTCCCTCTTCGGCTTCTGGGTAGTTGCGTTGCCGGAATCACTGCAGAGACTGCCTAACCGTTTCAGCTCATCCGGCTTAAACAGAGCGCAGGTGAGCAGCAGTCAGGTAAACTTTTCAACCGGCTTCCGGACGACTACCTTCCGGTTAGCACGGTTGCACGAAAATTTGCGACTGGACGGGAAACGGTCCGTCACACTATGAAACTGTTTTCCCCGCCACGTTTGATTTTGATTTTTTTTTCCCTCCATGATTTTTAATTTTCTTTTCTCCTCTTCCTCCCCACCCTCCTCTTCCTCACCCTGTTCCTCCTTTCCCTCTTCTTCTTCTTCTTCTTCTACTACTACTAACTGCTGCTGCTGCTGCTGCTGCTGCTGCTACTTCTACTGCTGCTGCTGCTGCTGTTGCTGCTGCTGCTACTACTGCTACTGCTGCTTCTAAAACACTTTCAACTCGGATCGAAAAAGGTGGTTGTTTGTTTGTGAATTTCAGTGTTGTTTTGTCCTGCCTGAAGAAGTCCAGTAGGCTGAAACGCGCTGCGTCTGCTTTCAACCTTGTTTGTTCCATGCCGGTCCAGTAACATCATTGTTGCTCCCTACGTTAAAATCATAGAAGGATATTTTGAGCCAGCCTAAATACAAGTGAACACAAACACCACCACCAACAAAACCAAGAACAAATGAATGCAAAACAACACGCTTTTAACACACACTACCAAACACACTAGAACAAAATTGTAGAAATATGTCTCTTTCAGACGTCACAAATAACAGAATTCAAAACATCAAACAAACAAGGAAACACACACACACACACACACACACACACACACACACACACACACACACACACAGTGTGTGTGTGTGTGTGTGTGTGTGTGTGTGTGTGTGTGAGAGAGAGAGAGAGAGAGAGAGAGAGAGAGAGCAATATGTGTGTGTGTATGTGTGTGTGTGTGCGAGAGAGAGAGAGAGAGAGAGAGAGAGAGAGAGAGAGAGAGAGAGAGAGAGAGAGAGAGAGAGAACGATGACTTGACTGTCCTTCGCAGCAGGCTTCTTCAATTGGTGAAGAAGTCCGACGAAGTGGACAAGGTATATACCACTCCTGATGGCAGACTTCGGTGTGAGCTGAAGAAGATCCCTGGTCAGGAGAGGGCGCAAGTTGTGATGGTGGACAGCCCTGACGACCTCTTCAAGTTGGGCGTCGATGTGGATTTCAAGTTCCTTGGGCTGCAGCACCTCCTTGTCTGTGAGCCATAGGGGTCTGCTGGAGGACGTGGTGATGTACATCAGTATTCAAGCCTTGACAATGTTCCTAATTTGAATTGTTCTTCAAGTTTTTCTGATTCTAAATGTAGATTGTCTTTCCTGTCCCTCAATGTTTGTGGACTAAGAAGTCGTTTGCAGTTTAAAGAATTTACGAACTATATTTCCCAGTTGCAAAGCGAGAGGACTGCAGGCGGAAATCTAAACAAATCTTAAATAAATGTTAGCGAACCGCCCAGAGAACGTGGACAAACGAGTCACAAGACGAAACACAACGCGTTTCGACCTCTTAGGTCTTCATCAGGTGAGACATTAACGAATAAAACAATGAAAATTCACTTAGCTTTGGTCGCTTCAGATCACTTCGCAGGGTTCAGCGCAAGGAAGAAGGCGTTGAATGAGAACGAGGCTGTTGGAAGGGCATATATTTCCCAGTTTGACATATTAACATTCACCGAAAGTAGAACTGATGCACAAGACTCTGACTATTTAGTGGACTGCTTTAGTAATCTTGGTTACTCTATTGCTTTGTTTAGTCGAAAATATCTTTCGTATCAGAGATCCGGTGGCATAGCGATTGCCTATAAAAAAAATATATGAAGATTTTATTCAGTTATTGGAACCTGAAGCCAATGGTGATAGTGACTGTGTTTTGTGGTTAAAAATCAACACACTGCTGACAGGTTATGATAAAGATCTGCTCGTCGGTTCAGTTTACATTCCCCCAGAGGGAACTGCTTATGGTTCAGTGAACTGTTTTGGTGATTTGGAATCTAGTCTTACACGTCATGATTCTAACTGCCATGTACTTCTTATGGGAGATTTTAATGCTTATACTAAATGTTTGCCTGACTTCCTGAAGTTTGATACAATATCAATGACATTATTGCTGATGGTTTTCACCTGTGTATTGAAGATTTTGAAATCCCTATTGCGAGATGTTCCCAGGATGTACGTCGACCTAATAACTATGGCTATCGACTTATTGATTTTTGCAAATCACAAAATTTGTTTGTATTTAACGGGAGAGTTGGCAGAGACGCAGGTATTGGTCGATGCACTAGTAGTGGATGTACTGTGATTGATTATGTGCTGGGTTCATCTTATTTGTTCACACATATTGCTGACTTTAGTGTTGATCCCTTTGACGCCATGCTTTCAGATGTTCACAGTCCAATTCTTTTATCTCTCAGCATTTCGCGGAGAACGTCAAACAATGCTTTCAATCAATCAAAGTTCAATTTTCAATTAAAATAATAGAAGTGTTAGATGTCCTGAAACAGGAAGACCTTTGTTTTATGCAAACATTAAGAAGTGGGATCCATCTAAAGGTGAGATGTTTAAAGAAAACTTACTTACTAAAAACATAGAGAAATTAAACAATATACTTGATAATGAAAACGCGTATGTTGCCGATGCCTATATATTGTTATCGCACATTCTGTTAGAAACAGCTAAAGACACTCTAGGAGAAGTCAAACATGTATCAAAAGGTACAAAGCAAAAGCCAAACAAAAGTAACGAAAATCAGCCATGGTTTGATGCCACATGCAGGGAACATAGAAAAAATTTTTTTTACAGCCAAACATAGAACTAAATTAAATGATACTAGTCCAATAAGGAATACAAACAAGTTCTCAGAAAATCGTATAGAGTTTACACAAAGCATTGGCATAAGAAGATTCGTAAACTAAAAGCTAATAGACCAAGAGAATATTGGGAAAATATTAAGATCAGAAATAGAAATGAATGCCCTGCTAGTATGGATGATCTTTTCTTACATTTTAAATCATTGAATGTTCAACCAGATAGTGTTGAGAACGAAAGTGATATTGACTGTGACTTGCAACATGATCTTGAATTTTTAAATGCACCAATAAGTGACAAAGACGTTGAAAAAGCTGTACAGCAACTTAAGAATGGAAAAGCTTGTGGGATAGATGAAATACGAAATGAATATATAAAACAAAGCATTCCAGTTCTCAAAACAAGTTATTGTAAACTTTTCAATAAAGTTCTTGATACAGGGACCATACCAGAAGAATAGTTAACTTGACTTATTCTGCCAATATACAAAAGAAAAGGTAGTAAATTGGACTGTAACAATTATAGAGATATCACACTTCTGAGTTGTGCTGGAAAACTGTTCACAACAATTTTGAATAACCTTTTGACAAATATTATTGAGAATAAAACACACTTTCGGAAAATCAAGCTGGTTTCGGACGAATTCATTCTACAACAGATCATATATTTGTTTTAAAAAGTTTAGTTGATATTTTCAATAGTTGTAAAAAGCAACTGTTTTGTGTTTTTGTTAATTTATAAAAGCGTTCGATTCAGTTTGGAGGCAGGGATTATGGCAAAAGCTTATCAAAGAAGGTGTAAATGGAAAGATTTTGCAAGTAATCACCAATATGTATCAGGAAATAAAATCTTGTATATTTATAAATGGGAGTCAATCTGAATATTTTGGCAGTTTTAGAGGTGTTCGTCATTTTCACCTTTGCTATTTTCTTTGTATTTGAATGATCTTGAACTATATCTCACAGATCGTAACTGTGCTTCCTTGAATATTGAATTAAATCTCCCTGACTCAGATTTATCAAGTTACATTAGTTTACTTTTACTTTTATACGCTGATGATATTGTTGTTATTACAGATTCTTTTTGTGGTTTACAGTATGCTCTTGATGTATTAAGCGAGTATTGTAGTGCATGGAAGCTTAATGTTAATGTAGCAAAAACAAAGGCTGTAGTCTTTAATGGACGCTATAATCCTAGAAAAAAAAAACTAAAGTTCAAAAACCAGTCCATAGAAATAGTACAAACTTTCACATATTTAGGTATAACCTTTAGTAGAAAAGGAAATTTCAGTAAATGTAAGAAGTATTTGTATGACCAAGCGCAATGTGCAATGTTTTCTTTACTAAAGATGGCAAGATTTCAAAATTTGCCTATAAACACTGTACTGGACTTATACCAGTCAATGGTTCTGCCCGTACTTTTATATGGCTGTGAAATTTGGAGATATAGTGATAGAAAGTTTTCAGCTTAAATTTTTAAGCATCTTTTTCATTCAAATCGTTCTGCTAAAACAGAAATGATATATGGAGAACTAGGAATGTATCCTGTTTCAGTTCAAGTATATATTATGCACGAATGATGAAATTCTGGTCATCCTTACTTTCACCACAAACAAACAAATATTCATCTAGATAGTATCAAGTATTGCTTGAAGGGGGCTTCTCTTCTGAGGACTCTCTGCTGCCACGCTCTCCACGAGTTTCTTTCTACTGATGCATGGGTAAACCATTGACTTCCGGGAATAGGCCGGAGGACGTCCGGGAAAGACCGGAGGACACTGGGAAAGACCAGAACCAAGGGCTCTGTGGGCTGGCTCCCCACTTTGCCTTAAACATGTGGCTACTAAAAATAAAAGGAAAAGATGCTCCCAGGATTCACCGAAAGGGGGAGAGAATGATGAATCCATCGGTGCTCAACCAATCATGACTGCAAATCCCAAACGGACTATGAACATGGACCAAATGGAATATCCATGTGTCTGTGGAAAGCGTTTCGCTACCACCCGTGGCATGAAGATCCACAGAACAAAGATGGGATGTGTGAAGACTCATCTGAATGAGCAGCAGCGCACTGCATCAGCAGATAAGACGTCGGAAGACCAAGGCCAGGATTTAAACCACAGTGCCAAGGACATCCACGCTGTTGGTTCGGATGAGGAATTTGCACAGGCCCTCGATGCCAGGCGCCTGAAACTCAACCTGCCACGAGCAAACGAAACTGAAGATTGGGAGAAACTGGATGCAAAAATCGTCCAAAGACTCGATGCACTGATAGGGAAAAGCACCCTGGAACACAAACTAGCCACATATGGGGACATTGTGTATGCCACATGTAGAGACGCCTATGGAGCAAAACTACCCAAAGAGAAAACACCTCCAAAGAAATCCAGACGCCAAGAAAAGATGGACAAGATCAGGGTCCAAAAGAAAAACCTCAAGATGCAAATGAAGACCGCACTGCCAGCTGAAAAACAAGGCTTGGAAAAACTGTGGAAAGACCTGAAAGAAAAACACAGTGCCCTCAGCAAAGCGGAATCTGCGAGGAAGAGGAAGAGCAAAAAGAAGAAGACACAAGAGCGCTTCTTCAGAGACCCCTTCCAGTTTGCCAGAATACTGTTTGAGCAGCCAAAATCTGGGACCCTAAGTGTGGACAAAGGAGTTCTTGAGCAGCATCTGAGGAAAACATACTCTGACCCACAGAGCAAAGCACCACTCGACATTCAAGGTCTGGTGTGGCCAACCAACCCTGAGGAACAGTTCAATGGCAAGCCTCCAACGTTGGCGGAAATCAAGAAGGTGGTCGACAAAGCCAGAGCCAAATCATCACCAGGGCCAAACGGAATACCTTACCAGCTTTACAAGAAATGTCCCAAGGTGCTGGAGTGGCTCCACAGGCTGCTGCGATCGGCTTGGAGAAACCAGAAGATCAGCGGCCAGTGGATGACGGCAGATGGTGTGTACATCCCCAAAGAGCAAAACTCAAGTGACATTAGCCAGTTCAGGCCAATATCACTACTGAACGTCGAAGGGAAAATCTTCTTCTCTGTCATGGCAGCAAGGCTGACCAAGTACCTGATGGAAAACAAGTACTTGGATGTGTCAGTCCAGAAAGGTGGCATCCCAGGCGTGGCTGGCTGTGTAGAACACGCCACAATGATCTGGGACGCAATCCAAAAAGCAAAAACAGAAAAGAGAGACCTGGACGTAGTGTGGCTTGATCTGGCAAACGCATATGGATCTGTGCCCCATGAGATGATACAGTTGGCTCTTGAGATGTACCATGTGCCAAAGAACATCCGCGACATGCTCAAGAAGTACTTCAATGGCTTCTCAATGCGGTTCTCTACCAAGGAGTACACAACAGACTGGATCAACTTGGAAGTGGGTATTGCAATGGGCTGTGCAATTTCCCCAATACTGTTCGTGCTGGCAATGGAACTCATCTTGAAAGCAGCAACAAACAACGCGAGACAAACAGACCTTGGCGATGGATACAAGATGCCTCCTCTCAAGGCCTTCATGGATGACACTACAGTGATTTCATCCAGAGAAGACGAGACACGTCATGTGCTGGAGAGGCTGGACGACATAGTTGCCTCATCCAGAATGAAGTTCAAGCCAAAGAAATCACGGAGTCTCTCACTGAGGAAAGGAAAAGTGGCCGGATCTGTGGTCTTCAGTGTTGCCAACCAGGCCATTCCAACAGTCACAGAAGAACCAGTCAAGAGCCTTGGAAGATGGTATGATGATACGCTGAAAGACACACAAAGAGCAAAAGAAACCAAGCAGATGGCGGAGGAAGGCTTGGAGACCATTGACCAGTGTGGGCTCCCTGGCAAATACAAGGTCTGGTGTCTGCAGTTCATGCTGATACCAAAGCTGCTATGGCCTCTGATGATATACGACATCTGCACCAGCATAGTGGAGGCAATGGAAGCCAAAATCAACAAGTTCACAAGGAAATGGCTTGGTGTCCCACCCTGTCTGACTGACATAGCGCTGTACTGTCGCCAAGCAAAGCTGAAACTACCCCTGAAATCCATCCTGGAGGAATACAAAGCAGGGAAGATCAGACTTCAAAGCATGCTGGAGGACTCAGGAGACAAGGTGATAGAAGCAATTAAGCCCCAGCTGAAGACAGGCAGAAAATGGAAAGTTCAAGAGGCGATGGATTCTGCAAAAGAGAGTCTCAAGATCAGAGAAATAACAGGACACACACAGACCAACAGACAGGGACTGGGGGTGACCAAAACTGAATGGTGGTCAAAGGCCAAAGGAAAAGCCAAAAGAGACATGATGATTCAGGAGATGAGAAAAGAAGAAGACCAAAAAAGACTCCAAAAAGCAGTCCAGCAGAGCCAGCAAGGGCAATGGACAACGTGGGAGAATGCACTCCAAAGAAGTCTCACTTGGAATGACATTTGGCACATGGCCCCTCTCAGGATCAGCTTCATTCTCAGATCTGCATATGACCTTCTGCCCTCAAATGCAAACCTGGTGAAGTGGGGGAAAACAGACGATCCTGCATGCCCCCTCTGCCATGAAAAACAAACAGTGGAGCATGTCCTAAGCTCATGTAAAGTAGCCCTGGCTCAAGGAAGGTACACATGGAGGCACAACCAAGTGCTCAAAGAAATTGTACAAGTAGTCTGGGCTAGTACCAACACCACAAAAGGGAAAATCAGGACTCCAAAAGCACCCGCAACATTCTTCACGGCAGGAGGCAGCAAATCATGGCCAAGAACAACAGTGCCACTCGAAACATGCAGGCAGAGTCTGCTGGACGGGGCAGATGACTGGGAGTGCACTGCAGACCTCCCAGAATGGAAGAGTCACCCAGAGATCATCAGCAAGAGTGGCATGAGACCAGACATAGTAGTCCACTCTAAGTCAACCAAGCAGCTGATCATGATCGAGCTCACGGTGCCATATGAGAACAGAATGGAGGCAGCTCAAATCTACAAGACTGAAAAGTATGCTGATCTGGCAAACAGCCTGAGGAGAGAAGGCTATCAGGTCAAAGTCCTCACTGCAGAAATTGGAGCTAGGGGGTTTGTAGGAACGTCTGCATACAGCCTCATGAAACAGCTCTCAGTTGCAGGGAAGGAAAAAACCAGAGCCCTGAAAGCAATGGCAGAAGCGGCAGAGAGGTGTTCAAGCTGGATCTGGTCAAGGAGGAACAAAAGTGAACTTCATAAGGCTTAATTTCCCTACAAATATCAGGTGTCCCTGTGGCTCAGTGGTTAAAGCGCGAGTCATTAAGTGGAAAATGAGCATGTCCAGAGGGTCATGGGTTCGAATCCCAGCCATGGCTCGTCCCAAGATGGGAAAAAAAAGGGGCAGCAGAGGGACATCCGGAGTCATGAACCGGGTGTGGCCCAACCCCCCTAGAGTGTCAGGAGATAAGGGCCGAAACACTTGCTTGAAGGGGGCTTCTCTTCTGAGGACTCTCTGCTGCCACGCTCTCCACGAGTTTCTTTCTACTGATTTATACAGAAATCAGGGTTTTACATCTAGGTGGTTGATGTGTATACGAAATATCCTTATCGAAACAGGATTCGACTTTGTGTGGGAGACACAAAAGTTTTCGTCTGTTCACAGTATCTCTAGAAATGTTCGTAATTCATTAGAAAATGTTTACATACGTGCATGGAACGATGCTTTAGAATCTAGTAATAAGTGTTTATTTTATAGGTATTTTAAAACAGAGTTTTATCGTGAAAAATATATTGAAATGTTGCCTGATGTTTATATATACCCTCTAACTCGGTTCCGTTGTGGTAATCATAAACTCATGATCGAAATTGGCAGACGATTTGGAATACCTCATGATGAGCGATTTTGTCGGGACTGCGACCAGAATGACCTTAGCGACGAATTTCATTTTGTAATGAAATGACCAAATATGATGATATTAGAAATAAGTTAATACCAAAACAATTTACATGTATAAAGACCGTATTTAACTATTGTCGTTTGCTCTGTGGTAATAAAAAAAAGTGTTGCTAAACTTAGCGAAGTTTTTAAAACTTAGTAAAGTTGTGTAACATTATATCCAGTGTGTTAATTATCGGGAAAATTTTTTGATGTTTGATGTGTTTCATTTACATTTGTTTATTTTGTGTCAAGTCCTCCATGCCCCAAAAGAGGTTACAGGATTAAATCTTGTGTGTGTGTGTGTGTGTGTGTGTGTGTGTGTGTGTGTGTGTGTGTGTGTGTGTGTGTGTGTGTGTG
>CM065735.1:4879128-4889128 GCA_033310375.1 Conus canariensis
CTCTGTAATTAAAAAACTCAAGAATAGAAAAGCTGACGGTATAATTGGTGAATTATTAAAAAATGCTGGAAATGTTGTAGTTGACTTCTTTGTCAGATTTTTCAATGCACTTTTTGACAAAGGGATATATCCTGATAAGGGGACAGAATCGATCATATTGCCATTATTTAAGAAAGGTGAAATCAATGATCCAAGCAATTATAGGGGCATATCACTTTGTGATATAAGTAGTAAGTTATACAGTTCTATAATTAACTGTAGATAACAAGTGTGGATCGAACATAATAATAGTACAGGTGAGTGGCAAGCGGGCTTTAAGAAAGGTTATTCAACTATCTGTCAACTGTTTACACTCTTGGCAATTATACAGAAGCAGTTTACATGGAATCGCAAACTTTACATAGCATTTATTGATTTTGAAAAGGCATTTGATTCAGTATCTAGAAAATTACTTTGGCCAATACTTCAGAAGAATGGAATAAAGGGCCAGATACACCGATGCATTAAGAGCATGTATAATTGTGTAAAAGCAAGAGTTAGGTGTGGTGGAGTTTTTACACACTACATAATTTGTACAAAAGGTGTAAAGCAGGGAGATACATGTAGTCCTGTTTTATTTTCCTTATTTATCAACGAATTAGCGCAAGAAATTATAGAGAAGGGACGACATGGTGCAGCATTGTGTCCAGATACAGTTGAATTATTTATTTTGTTATTAGCAGATGACATAGCTTTGTTATCAGAAACCCCCACTGGCCTTCAGACCCAGTTGAACAATTTAGGTAATGCAGCATCTAGGCTCCAACTTAAGGTAAATATGAGAAAGAGCAATATTGTCGTATTTAGAAAAGGAGGGTACCTTGTGGCAAGAGAAAGATGGTCTTTTAACAGGGGGCAAATGATTGTTGTTGATTGTTATAAATATCTTGGCATTTATTTTTCTACCCGACTTAGTTTTGTGGCAACTTGTAAAGATCTCACAAGCAGGGCGAGAAATGCGTTGTTTTTCATTTTGCACTGGTTGTACGTATTCAATAATAACTCACTAAAAGTATTATTAAAGATTTTTGATACTCAGGTGTAACCCACTGCTCTCTATGGTGCCGACATAGAAAAAGTTCATTTGTTTGCCCTAAAAAAAGTTTTTAGGAGTCCATATGAAAACACCTAACGATTTAGTTTATGGAGATACTGGACGTTATCCTATTTACATAAATTCACGTGTGCGGTGTATCGGATACTGGCTAAAGATATTACGTATGAATGATAACAGGTTACCTTTGCAAGCTTATAAAATGTTATTTTGGTTAGATTTACGTGGTAAAACCACATGGGCTTCAGATGTTCGTAATATACTATTTTTTGAATGGTTTGGGGGTATTTATAGCTGAACCAAGGTGTAGAAAATGTGAAATATTTTTTGCAACTATTTCGTCAAAGACTCACTGACAACAGATGGCAAAATTGGCGTGAACACATTCAGGAAAGTGAGAGATTTTCATGGTACAGAACATTTAAATCATTCAAAAATTGCGAAATGTATCTTTCACTTGATATTGACGGACATATTAAGAATTACATGACGATGTTCAGATTTGGTATTTCAGATATAACAGTCCATCGTCAACAATATAAAGCAGTTTCTGACAGCAGTCTGATATGCCCATTATGTGAAAGGGCAAACGATGACGAAATACACTTTTTGTTCTTGTGTCCTGTTCTCAGTGAACTACGGCAGGAATATATTCCTTAATTAAATACTATGCAAATCCATGTCAATTTCGTGTGACTCTACTAATGACAAATAAAATCCAAGGCATTCTGAGGAACTTGTATATGTATTTGTATAGAGCCTTTGAGAGACGAGCTGTTGTGTTTAGTTAACAAATTTACTGAAACACCTATGTTATGTGAACATTGCTATCCTAATGTGAGGTTGATATTTGAATCAGTATGTTGCACATCATGCACCTGTATGGTAAATTGTACTTCATGTATTTGTGTACTCTTTTGCTGTTGTTGTTATGTAAAATATGCTATCTTTTTGGATGTGATCGCCCTTCAGAAGGGGCTATGGCCTATCTGAATAAATTTCATTTCATTTCATTTTCATCCCTCTCTCTCTCTCTCTCTCTCTCTCTCTCTCTCTCTCTCTCTCTCTCTCTCTCTCTTTGTAACTTAGGATTAAACAACAACAACAACAACAACAAAAACAAAAACAAAAAAACGAATTTCATCCCTCTCCCTCTTCAAAAACAAAACAAATCAAACCTACAGAGCCACATAGCCCACTTCACCCCCCCCCCCACCCCAGACCTGTGACCACCATCTCACAACACTGGCATCATCCCCCCCCCCCCCCCCCACACACACCACCTCCTCTCTTCCCTCCACCGCACCACATAGCCATAACGCAACACAACTCCACCTCTCACACCTACCTAAACCTTCCAGCACTGTTTACCTTTTGGGACATGGGACATTCAAATGACGGCCCGCACAGCAAGACCTGAAACCAACCATGCATGAACCAGAGGCTGAGGGGCTGGAGTTCAACCAGGTGTGGAACAGAGCTCTGGGTGATAGCTCTGATAAGGTGTTAAATCCCGCAAGAGTTGTTTTGTTTTGTTTTGGTGGTTTGTTTGTTTGTGTGTTTGTGGTTTCTTTGTTTAGGTTGAACATGACATATAGCATTTCTTTTGATAAAAGTGGCATTACTGTTGAGTGGCAGTTACGTATTTAAAAATACCACGTCTTTTATTTAATATTGCTTGTGTTAAAAAAAGACGTTGGAAGGACAACTGTTAGATCGCTCTTAAAAGGGTCTTAAGCCTAAGGTGCGCATGCGCCTTAAAAAATCCAAACATTGTAATGTTTCCCATCATGGCGGCGTTTGAATTATAGTGAAAGTTGTCTCCCCTACGTTGCATTTACCTGACAGTGTCAGATTTTCCATCCCTTCATTCCAGTTTTTTTTGGGTTTTTTTGTTTTTTTTTTGTAAATCAGTTCCAGCTTCATCCACCACCTCTGCCTCTGCCCCTCTTCTCTGCCTCCTGGTGCTTGTCTTCTTTGCGGTTCGGTTCTTGGGTGTGTGGGTTTCGCTTCTCTGTGCCCCTCTCCATCTTTCACGCACCTGCCCTGCTGTCATTTCCCTACTCTCTCTCTCCCTCGGCCATCACATGCTGTCCCTGATCCTTCCCACTGCTACCTTTCCCCACCCCCACCCCCACCTCATTATGGCTTTTCTGTGTTTGTTTTTTTTTCTGTTGTTTTCTTCTTTCTTTCCTTTCCTTTTCTTTCTTCCTTTTTTTCTGTTTTCCTTTCTTTCCTTCTTTCTTTCTTGCTTTCTTATTTCTTCCTTCCTTCCTTTCTTCCTTCCTTTCTTTCTTTCTTTCTTTCTTCCTTCCTTTCTTTCTTCCTTCCTTCCTTTCTCTTTTCCTTTCTTTCTTTCTTCCTTCCTTCCATCCTTTCTTCCCTTTTTCTTTCTTTCTTTCTTTCTTCCTTCCTTCCTTCCTTCCTTTCTTTTTTTCTTTCTTCCTTCCTTCCTTCCTTCTTTTCTTTCATTCTTTCTTTCTTCCTTTCTTCTTTCTTTCTTTCTTTCTTTCTTCCTTCCTTCCTTCTTTTCTTTCATTCTTTCTTTCTTCCTTTCTTCTTTCTTTCTTTCTTCCTTTCTTCTTTCTTCCTTCCTTCATTCCTTTCTTTCTTTTAAACGCATGGTAACCTAAAGTTGCAGTAAAGAGGGGTCTTTCAAAGTGTTTATTTCTTTACCTTTTTGTGTACACCTGGAATGATTTGTTTACTAGTCAACAGGAGATCTACATCTGGCTGACAGGAAGCAAAGTATGGATTGATGCGTGTGATCCCTCCCTCTCATCCTCCATCTTCCCCACCTTTCCTTCTCTTGCATCCCTCCTCCCCTCCCACACCTGTTTCCCCTTTCCCACTTCTTTCCCCATTTTTCCTGGAAAGCTCCAAACGACCAGAGTCCAACGTGGGTTGAGATGACCTTCATCATGTTGGTGTTGTTGCTGCTCATGTGAGGCTAGCGTAATGCGATGCTGATCTCACCACTGCTTTTACTTGCTTACATTCAGATGCAACACCAAAGAACGGCGATGTTACAGACAGAAACAACTAACCTGGGAGTTGGGGATGGGTAGTAGTTGGAAGGAGGGGGGGGGGGGGTGTCTAATACTACACTTACGCCAGCAGAATGACCCCATGTAGGTGGACAGTCAGAATTCCAGTTTTAATCTCCATTCATCAAGAGGATTGAACTCACAACCCCTGGAAGGTAGAAGTCTGATGCTCAATGTTCCCACCCCATCTCAGTGTCCAGTGTTATGTCATGTAGCTCCAGTGGTGTCGGTGAAATGTCTGATGAGTATCTGTTCCACCCTGTCCCACTCACATCAAGGCAGCTCCGATAGATGTTACCGCCTCAGGGTAATGTTGTGGCGCAACTTTACATGCACAGCGGAAAACGCGTTACCTGTGTGAGAATTATAAATAACATGCTCTCTCTCTCTCTCTCTCTCTCTCTCTCTCTCTCTCTCTGTGTGTGTGTGTGTGTGTGTGTGTGTGTGTGTGTGTGTGTGTGTGTGTGTCAATGTGTGTGTGTGTGTGTGTGTGTGTGTGTGTGTGTGTGTGTGTGTGTGTGTGCGCGCGCGCTTGTGTGTGTGTGTGAGTGTGTGTGTGTGTGTGTGTGTGTGTGTGTGTGTGTGTGTGTGTGTGTGTGTGCGCGTGCGTGCATGCGTATGTTTGTGTTTCACTTGTTAAAAGATTTAAAAGAGAACAATAAGACAACAATTCAAAACAATCAAATGAAGTTCAACAAAAGAAAAAAGAAAAATGAGCTCAGTCACACACATCCCTTTTACCCCACCCCCTCCCCAGCCCACATTATCACTCCCCCCATCTTCTGCACTTTGCATCCTCCCCCCCCCCTCTCTCCCCATTTCTCTCTCTCTCTCTCTGTCTGTCTGTCTGTCTGTCTCTCTCTTTCTCTCTCCACTGCACCCCCTTGTACACCCAATCTGTCACAGTCATGTACAATCCCCACATCTACCCTGGCTCCCACACCTTCTCTCTTTCTTTCTCCGATTCCTTTCTCCAGTGCTGTTTACCTGTGGGAAATGAAACATTCCTCTCTCTCCATGCCTTCCAGCGCTTTTTACCCATGGGAAATGAAACATTCCTCTCTCCATGCCTTCCAGTGCTGTTTACCTGTGGAAAATGAAACATTCCTCTCTCCATGCCTTCCAGCGCTGTTTACCTGTGGGAAATGAAACATTCCTCTCTCTCCATGCCTTCCAGCGCTGTTTACCTGTGGGAAATGAAACATTCCTCTCTCCATGCCTTCCAGCTGTTTACCTGTGGGAAATGAAACATTCCTCTCTCCATGCCTTCCAGCTGTTTACCTGTGGGAAATGAAACATTCCTCTCTCCATGCCTTCCAGCTGTTTACCTGTGGGAAATGAAACATTCCTCTCTCCATGCCTTCCAGCTGTTTACCTGTGGGAAATGAAACATTCCTCTCTCCATGCCTTCCAGTGCTGTTTACCTGTAGGAAAGGAAACATTCCTCTCTCTCCATGCCTTCCAGCACTGTTTACCTGTGGGAAATGAAACATTCCTCTCTCTCTATGCCTTCCAGCGCTGTTTACCTGTGGGAAATGAAACATTCCTCTCTCCATGCCTTCCAGCGCTGTTTACCTGTAGGAAATGAAACCTTCCTCTCTGTGTGCCTTCCAGCGCTGTTTACCTGTGGGAAAGGAAACATTCCTCTCTCCATGCCTTCCAGCGCTGTTTACCTGTGGAAGTGAAACATTCCTCTCTCCATGCCTTCCAGTGCTGTTTACCTGTGGGAAATGAAACATTCCTCTCTCTATACCTTCCAGCGCTGTTTACCTGTGGGAAATGAAACATTCCTCTCTCCATGCCTTCCAGTGCTGTTTACCTGTGGAAAATGAAACATTCCTCTCTCCATGCCTTCCAGCGCTGTTTACCAGTAGGAAATGAAACATTCCTCTCTCTATGCCTTCCAGTGCTGTTTACCTGTAGGGAAATGAAACATTCCTCTCTCTCCATGCCTTACAGTGCTGTTTACCGTGGGAAATAAAACATTCCTCTCTCTCCATGCCTTCCAGCGCTTTTACCTGTAGGAAAGGAAACATTCCTCTCTCTATACCTTCCAGCGCTGTTTACCTGTAGGAAATGAAACATTCCTCTCTCCATGCCTTCCAGCACTGTTTACCTGTGGGAAATGAAACATTCCTCTCTCCATGCCTTCCAGCGCTGTTTACTGTAGGAATGAAACATTCCTCTCTCCATGCCTTCCAGTGCTGTTTACCTGTAGGAAATGAAACATTCCTCTCTCCATGCCTTCCAGGCTGTTTACCTGTAGGAAATGAAACATTCCTCTCTCCATGCCTTCCAGCGCTGTTTACCTGTAGGAAAGGAAACATTCCTCTCTCTATACCTTCCAGCGCTGTTTACCTGTGGAAATGAAACATTCCTCTCTCCATGCCTTCCAGCGCTGTTTACCTGGGAAATGAAACATTCCTCTCTCTCATCCTTCCAGCGCTGTTTACCTGTGGAAATGAAACATTCTCTCCATGCCTTCCAGCGCTGTTTACCTGTGGAAAATGAAACATTCCTCTCTCTCCATGCCTTCCAGCGCTGTTTACCTGTGGGAAATGAAACATTCCTCTCTCTCCATGCCTTCCAGTGCTGTTTACCCGTGGGAAATGAAAAATTCCTCTCTCTCCATGCCTTCCAGCGCGGTTTACCTGTGGGAAATGAAACATTCCTCTCTCTATCATGCCTTCCAGCGCTGTTTACCTGTGGGAAATGAAACATTCCCCTCTCTCCATGCCTTCCAGCGCTGTTTACCTGTGGGAAATGAAACATTCCTCTCTCTCTATGCCTTCCAGCGCTGTTTACCTGTGGGAAATGAAACATTCCTCTCTCCATGCCTTCCAGCGCTGTTTACCTGTAGGAAATGAAACATTCCTCTCTCCATGCCTTCCAGTGCTGTTTACTTGTAGGAAATAAAACCTTCCTCTCTCTATGCCTTCCAGCGCTGTTTACCTGTAGGAAATGAAACATTCCTCTCTCTCTCTATGCCTTCCAGTGCTGTTTACCTGTAGGAAATGAAACATTCCTCTCTCCATGCCTTCCAGGCTGTTTACCTGTAGGAAAGGAAACATTCCTCTCTCTCATGCCTTCCAGCGCTGTTTACCTGTGGAAATGAAACATTCCTCTCTCCATGCCTTCCAGCGCTGTTTACCTGTGGGAAATGAAACATTCCTCTCTCCATGCCTTCCATGCTGTTTACCTGTGGGAAATGAAACATTCCTCTCTCCATGCCTTCCAGGCTGTTTACCTGTGGAAATGAAACATTCCTCTCTCTCCATGCCTTCCATGCTGTTTACCGTGGGAAATGAAACATTCCTCTCTCCCATGCCTTCCAGTGCTGTTTACCTGTGGGAAATGAAACATTCCTCTCTCTCCATGCCTTCCAGCGCTGTTTACCTGTGGGAAATGAAACATTCCTCTCTCATGCCTTCCAGTGCTGTTTACCGTGGGAAATGAAACATTCCTCTCTCCATGCCTTCCAGCGCTGTTTACCTGTGGGAAATGAAACATTCCTCTTCCATGCCTTCCAGCGCTGTTTACCTGTGGAAATGAAACATTCCTCTCTCTCCATGCCTTCCAGCGCTGTTTACCTGTGGGAAATGAAACATTCCTCTCTCTCCATGCCTTCCAGCGCTGTTTACCTGTGGGAAATGAAACATTCCTCTCTCTCCATGCCTTCCAGCGCTGTTTACCTGTGGGAAATGAAACATTCCCTTCTCCTATGCCTTCCAGCGCTGTTTACCCTGTGGGAAATGAAACATTCCTACTCTCCATGCCTTCAGCTGTTTACCTGTGGGAAATGAAACACTCCCTCTCTCTCCATGCCTTCCAGCGCTGTTTACCTGTGGGAAATGAAACATTCCTCTCTCTCTATGCCTTCCAGCGCTGTTTACCTGTGGGAAATGAAACATTCCTCTCTCCATGCCTTCCAGCTGTTTACCTGTAGGAAATGAAACATTCCTTTCTCCATGCCTTCCAGTGCTGTTTACCTGTGGGAAATGAAACTTTCCGATGAAGGCCTGTGCAGCAAAACTGAAATCAGCCATGCATGAGTGAATGCACTGGGGCTTGAGCTCAACCAGGCTTGGGACAGAGATCGGTTCGATAGCTTTGATACTTTGTGTGAAACCCCACGTGTGTGAGAGTCTTTTCTATTTTTTTAACACAACTCTTTGTAATATGTTTCAAATGATTGTGGTGTTACATTTGAAATATGATTAAAATTATCTGCCCTTGGTTGTATTTCTCTGTTGGTGTGCATTCCCCCTTTTTACCCTCAGGGCTGTTCCCTGGGTTTTTTTTTTTCCATCAATTTTTACCCTAATCATTTTCTAGACTCTCCCCTTCTCTTCCTTTCTCAGCAGCCATTCTTAGCACGGTATGTTCTTTGTTCACAGGTTTTCAGTTTATCATCAAGCAAATGACAAGTCATCAGGTATCAATCAAAGACATTGGCAGTTTGGGGAACGAGAAGTTAGCAGGTATCAACCACAAGACATTGGCATTTTGGGGGGAGTGAAGCGAACGAGAAGTTATCAGGTATCAATCACAAGACAGTGACAGACTTTGGGGAACCAAGCAAATGACAAGTTATCAGGTATCAATCACAATACATTGGCAGTTTGGGGGGAACCAAGCAAATGACAAGTTATCAGGTATCAATCACAAGACATTGGCAGTTTGGGGGGAACCAAGCAAATGACAAGTTATCAGGTATCAATCACAAGACATTGGTAGTTTGGGGGGAACCAAGCAAATGACAAGTTATCAGGTATCAATCGCAAGACATTGGCAGTTTGGGGGGGAACCAAGCAAATGACAAGTTATCAGGTATCCAGGACAAGACAGAGACAGACTTCAGGAAATCAGATCACCTGACACAAAGTGAATGTAGGAGACCGAGAGGAAAAGTAAAGACGATTGTTGTACGATATCATCTCTGACATAGAGGGTCCACAGTCAAATGCTGAGATCACGTGGCTGTGGCACTGATGGATTTGAGTTTGAACCAGTAATAGAATCAAACGTTGATGAGCTTTAAAACCCGATCTGTCCTCCCAGTTGTAAATGGGAGCTGGAATAGCTCAGTTGGTGATCCTGGGGTTGTAGATTCGAATCTCCGCTGGGCCGTTTCGGTACAGGGATTTTTTCCCCCTCGGAGTTAACATTGGTTCTGACTCCATTTCCCGTACAGCCCTTCGAATGAGACTATAAACCGAGGTTCCGTGTGTGAACGCACGCATAAATCTTACACACATGTAAAATCCCATCACCAACTTTCCGAAGAGAAGGCTTGTTTGGCAGTTGGTATGGATGACACGTTACACACAGCATGCACTCTGCGTGAAAGATCGAAAGAATGAAAGAGTTGTTGAATTGAATGAATGATATGGACTGAATGACACGGGAAACGACTGAATGACGCGCTAGCAGGCAGCTCTTCAGTTGGCTCTACTCAGGTAGGCAGCCCGTTGTGAATGCAGATTGTAAAGCGCTTAGAGATTGGTCTCTGGCCGGGGATAGGCACGATATAAGTACTCTTATAAATTTAATTCAGGAAAGGTTACATTGTTGGAAGTAGAGGGGTAGCCTCCATCTCCCATAACAGAGTGCTCTGGACACAATGAATTGCTTACAATTCACCGCCCATATGACATTTAGGCTAAAAGATGTTCACATTTTAACATTCAAGTCGGAACTTCTTCTTTGTATACTTTCACTGAGTCTTACATACAAACAAGGGAAATGTAGTCTTTAAGACAACCCCCTTTTCCAATCATGTTCCACCATTAGTTTGAGAACAGAATGTACATCTTTTATAATGATGTACCACCGCTATCTTTCTTCATGCACCGTAAGA
>CM065735.1:4896628-4901628 GCA_033310375.1 Conus canariensis
TGAAAAAGTAGAAACAGATAAAAAAAAAAAGGAAAAAAAATAGGGGGAGGAGGGGGTATGAAAATGAGGGGGGTGGGGGGAGATAGAAAAATATTGGGAAAGAAGCTAGGGCCTAGGACAAAAGATACAAATGAAAAAAAAGGTTAAAGAAGGGAAAATAAAGACATAGTGCAAACAGAACCAAGCAGGAGACAAGAGGAACAGGCGAGGGAGCAAGTGGCACTGGTTGAATACCTTCTGCTGACTCACGGCCACCAAGCGTCCTCCCCACCACAAAGGGCCAGATCCTGTCTCTAAAGCTGATGAATCAAACCACACGGATGTTTCGCTCTCTTCCTGGTCGGCCAGTTCCTTGAGTGTAGGCGGAAATTTGACGTGACGATCATTGTTATCATCATCAGAGAACTAGGAAATGTCTCTGTCTCTGTCTGTCTGGCAGGGGGGCGGGGGTGGGGGTGGGGGGGGGGGGGTGGGGAGTGTGACGTGTCGAAAGTTGCCGATGCGGTGTCGATAGACGAACCGAGGAAAGGAGAAAGGAAGTAACAATGATGTGGCAAGTGCTGATGTGAAGGAGGACAAGGATGTAACAATGATAGTGGCAAGTGCTGATGTGAAGAGAGAGACAAGGAATGTAACAATGATAGTGGCAAGTGCTGATGTGAAGAGAGAGACAAGGAATGTAACAATGATAGTGGCAAGTGCTGATGTGAAGAGGAGGAATCGACAGCTTGTGGGATTGAAAAGGTATTCGTTTCTTCTGTCTGTGTCTCTGTCTGTCTGTCTGTGTCTGTCTGTCTTTTTCGCTGTCTGTCTGCCTGTCTGTCTGTTCGGTCTGTCTGTCTGTCTGTCTGTCTGTCTCTGTTTTCCTCATGCGCATTGATATTCAAGATTCATGTTCTCATTTTATTATTTTAGCCCCCTCCTCATCCCTCTTACCCCCCCCCCTCTCTCTCTCTCTCTTCTCCCTCTGGGCACCCTTCTCTTCTCCACTGTTTTCTCCTCTCTCACTTTGCTCTTCTCCGCCCCCCCCCCCCCTCCCCCCTCTTCTCTGTCCGTCTCCTGTCTCTCTCCCTCCCCCTCTGTCTCCCTCCCCGCTCTCTCCCTCCCTCTCTCTCTCTTCCTCTCTCTCTGTGTCCTTCTCTCTCTGCCCCCTCCTTCTCCTCCCCTCTCCCTCCCTCCTCTCTGTCTCCCTCCCTCTTTCTCTCCCCCTTCCCCTCTTCTCTTGTGTAAAAAAGATTCCGCTTCTACATCAACGTGCGCCTTGGAGTTGTGCGATGTACCAGAAGTGAAGCATCTCCAGACAATTCTGACCAGACACTTTTTGTCACGCTTCTGAGGCACAGCCGAACTCTCACAGACTTCTCTTTTTCACTCTCGGTCGAGTGTGGAAAAAAATCATACTTGAAGGCAGAGAGAGAGAGGGGGGGGGGGGGAGGAAGAGAGAGAGAGAGAGAGAGAGAGAGAGAGAGAGAGAGAAGAGAGAGAGAGAGAGAGAGCTCTGAACTCTGAACTTTGAAATTTTCAATTGTATGGCCACCGACCTGTATACAGCGGGTACACGTTTGTTGAGAATAAAATGAAAATGGGTACGGGTCATCAGCAAAAGGAAGCAGTTTCTTTCCAGAAACACGTAAGCAAACTATTACAAGCGGAAAAAATTCAAAGAAACAAACCAAGATAATAATGATTTCTTATAATAATGATTTCTTATATAGCGCTTAATCAAACGAATTTCTCTAAGCGCTTTACAAAGTCATACTACATTCACCCTTCTCATATACAATAATACACCTTACACCCAACTACAAATACTATTACTACAATAACTAACAAATCCTAATCCTACCAATGTGACATTCACTTATTCTTCAAATATCACTACAAAAACTTAATCCTATAACGTTCAATCATACAACAAATACATATAATAGAGAACATACACATACGCTACATTTGAAAAGGCCCAGACGGCTGTGAGTTAGGTTGTACCCCCCCCCCCCCTCTCCCCACAGCATTGACTAATTATGAGAAAATAGATGGGTTTTAAGTTTAGACTTGAAAGAAGAGATAGAATCTGAATGTCTGAGACAGTCTGGCAGTCTGTTCCACGTCGCTGGAGCTTGAAAAGAGAAAGATCTTTCACCAGTAGTAGTCCTGAAGCGAGTCATTCGCAGAAGGCGGTCGTCAGCACAGGAGCGTAGTTGTCGAGAGGGGTGTAGATTTTAAGGAGATCTGAGAGATAAGAAGGTCCATTTTCAAAGAGAGCAGAGAAAGTGAGAGTTGAGATTTTGTACGAGATACGGTTTGAGACAGATAGCCAGTGAAGAGAGTGGAGGAGAGGCGAAATGTGAGTATGTTTTCTTGCTCTACAGACGACTCGGGCTGCATGATTTTGGATTCGCTGTAATCTTTCTATCAGGTAGTTTGGAAGGCCGGCCAAAAGTGAGTTGCAGTAATCTATTCTAGATAAGACAAATGCACAAATGAGAGTTTTTGTAGCATCTGTAGAGAGAAGGTGACGTATAGAGCTGATTCTTCTTAGTTCTAAATAGGCAATCTTGCAAATATTTGAAACCTGTTTCTCAAAGGAGAGGGATTGGTCAAGTATGACCCCTAGACTGCGGACAGAGGTGGAGACAGAGACTGCACAGTCATTGATAGTGACAGTTGAAGGCAGAGAAGGATGGTTAGGCTGTTTTGTCACGAACATGAGTTCCATCTTGTCGTCGTTTAGTTGTAGTTTGTTGGTTGTCATCCAGTCCTTCAGGTCTGCAATGCAGCCCCGCGTCCGAGAAATCAGTGAGTCAGTTTCAGCAATGGGAGCGACTGATGAAGCTGAGTATCGTCAGCAAAGCTTTCATGCGACATGGCGTGACCACTGATGACGTCAGACACAGGACTAGCATACAGCACAAAAAGGACTGGCCCAAGTACAGAACCCTGAGGCACACCGTACCTAAGAGGAGAACTGTCTGAGTATCTTCCCTGTACACACACTGTCTGAGTCCGTCCAGTCAAGTAAGAGATAATCCAGTCGAGAGCTGTGTCTTTGAATCCAAAGGAAGTTTGAAGCCGTGAGAACAAAATATTATGATCGATCGTGTCAAATGCTGCAGAGAGGTCTAACATCGCTAATAAGGAAACATTCCCATCGTCAAGCCCGCAGAGGAGGTCATTGACTATACGGAGGAGTGCTGTCTCACAACTATGGCCTTGTCTGTAAGCAGATTGATGAGGATTCAAAAGGTGATTCTTTTCGAGATGTTCTAGAATTTGTTCCAAAACGATCTTCTCCAATAATTTTGATAGAAATGTCAAATTTGATACAGGCCGATAATTCTTTAAAACATTTTTATCTAATGAAGGTTTCTTATCAATGGACGTACCACTGCGGACCGGAAGATTTCAGGAACGTGACCAGAGGACAAAGAGGTATTGATACATGAGTAAGATGGGGTAGGACATCATCAATGCACTGAAAGAGCAAGTTAGTGGGAATTGGCATCAAGTTCACATGATTTAGGGCTGCATCGCAAACAAAGTTTTTTGACATAGTCTTGACTAACAGGACTAAAACAAGCCAAAGGAGGTCCACAGTAAACTTTGTCATTCAGAGGATGTACAGGTGCAGTAGAATCTAGCTTTTCACGGATAGTGTCAATTTTTCCATTGAAAAACTCTAAGAATTTCTGAGGGAGCTCTTGAGTTTGGAAGATGGTGGGAAGGGGGGAGTAGCTGACTTTGACTAGGAGACTATTTGTGACATTAAATAGTTGCTTGGCCGTATTACAGGCCAATATCTTTGAAGAATAGAACAAAGTTTTTGCTTGATGAACAATGTCAGTGACATGATTTCTTGCAGTTTGATATATTTCCCTGTGCACAGTCAGTCCCGTGGCGCGCCATCGCCTCTCAGCCCCCCTCCTCTCCTGCTTGGCCTCGGACAACTCGGGACCCACTGTGTTGTGCCATTGACACAGTGAGCGATCAGTGATCAAGCGCCTGCTCATGGAGCATGCTATAGCATGGCCGGAGGGCAGAGGTCAGCTGACAGGCCGATGGCTCGCTCGGTATGGCCGTGCTCAGATCAGATTTGAAAGCCTCTATATCGATAGCAGAAATTTTCCTAACTTCCTTGTAAGTCTTTGGAACGGCGGGCCTAACGATATCTAATTCACACTTCACAGCATAATGATCCGATGCTAGGTTATCGTCAACGGTTGAGGATTTGAGAAGATGATCACTGTCTCTGTAGACTACCCAGTCTACTATGTTACCCTGTTTGTTCGTCATTTCATTCACGGACTGCTGGAGTCCGAAAGTATCTAAAATTTCTAACACCTCGGGCGTGTATCCAACTGTGGGCTTATTGAAATGGAAGTTGAAGTTGCCGATCAATAACAATGTTCCTGGAAGGTCATTTACAAATTCAAGAAAGTCTGGAAGTTCGTTGACAAACATGCTGGGCGTAAATTTGTTCTTTCTGCTGGGTACCGGTCTATAAATCCCAAAAATGTTAGTGACAGGAGCGCTAGGTAGGGACAAAAACACAAACATTTTCACTTGCTTTTGAAACCAATCACAACACATATTCATATATCTATTTTCAGAGAGAGAGAGAGAGAGAGAGAGAGAGAGAGAGCCCTGCCGTTGAGTCAGTCCAGTGGTTTTCGGCGGTTGTGATGCTTGGTCTGATCCAACATACACAGGATAGCACTAGTAGTGTTTACCGTGCCACAGTTAACAATCGTTAAGTCACCGAACAAGCGTAAGTGAGTGCCTCTTCCTCTCCCTTTTCCCCCCCCCCCCCCCCCACTCCCCAAACTCCGTGTCATCCAAAAGGACGCAACGTCTGTCAAAAGACAATCCCATGAAATTGAGAATGACGAGTTAGTTTGATAAATGATCTCACTACGAGCAAGACTATGGAGGCGGACAAAAAAAAAAAGGTATGAAGGGTCATGTCATTTAACATTTCAGAAAGGATGAAACTATGCTGG
>CM065735.1:4906628-4921628 GCA_033310375.1 Conus canariensis
ATATCACTCACAGATCTCGCCGGCGCCGTCCACAGTGTCTCACATATGCAGTCAACACACTCGGTTCCACAGTACCCAAGCCACAGTCTACAACACTAAAAGAAGACAAATAAGGATAACCAAGGTCCCCACATAATAAGCACAGCCGTTCACAAACACAAGCGATGAAGAAGAAGAAACAGGGTCTCCACACAACAAGCACAATAAATCACGTCAAACTATCAGAAGAAGAACCGCAAATTCACAAGGCACAGTAATCCATAGCAGAAGAACCGCAGATTCACAAAGCACAGCAATCCACAGAAGAAGAACCGCAGATTCATAAAGCACAGCAATCCATAGAAGAAGAACCGCAGATTCACAAAGCACATCAATCCACAGAAGAAGAGCCGCAGATTCATAAAGCACAGTAATCCACAGAAGAAGAACCGCAGATTCATAAAGCACAGCAATCCATAGAAGAAGAACCGCAGATTCATAAAGCACAGTAAACCATAGAAGAACTGCAGATTCACAAGGCACAGCAACCAATATTGAATCCCCGGAGAACACGATTTCAGCAAAGTCCCATGGAACACAATAAACTTCGATTCCACGTACTGTTGATCTAAAACAAAAATTAATTGGCTTCTCCGTGTATTGATATTACAATGTTCACATCAATAAATTCAGCCCACCGACACACATGAGGTGGTACAATTAGAGCACATAAATATTCTTGCAGGAGTTTTAAGTCACTCTCGGCGACACAGCATTCACAACATTTCTATAACAAATAAATTTCCTGGTACATATTTCGCTGGTACCGTCATCAGAAGTATCGCACATACACAGTGAACATCAACGTACTACTGACTTGAAAGTCAGCCTCTCCACATAGTAACACTACGGAGAAAACGACGATTAAAACAAAATAAAGTAGGCTGGACACCAAAGCCCCGGCCGTTAGTTCTTGCTCTCTTCTTCCGTCAAAAATTATTATTTTCGTCATGTAGTTACCTATGTCATTTCAAGTTGACGTCATAATTTACATTGACGTCACAATACTCCCCCTCCTCAAGAAAAAAAACAATGACCGAATTGTTTTTTTGGAAAAAAGAAGTTAACAAACAGCAGAATACACAAACCCAGAAATCACATTCACTCGACGGAAAACGAAGCCACTCACGGCTCACACAAAAACACAAGTTGTCGTCCCAACGAACTCTGAAGCCCTTTGACATGCTAGCTTGTTGCTGACCTCACGGACAGCCTCTCCATACCCACACAGGGTAGAGACCACACATATCTACTGACCACTCAGTCAGTCTCTCTATACCCACACAGGGTAGAGACCACACATATCTACTGACCACTCGGTCAGCCTCTCCATACCCCAACAGGGTAGAGACAATGGCTGGGCATGAGCTGCACCCCACACCCGGATGGCAATGCACATACAATGTCTACTGACCACTCGGTCAGCCTCTCCATACCCAACAGGGTAGAGACCACACATTTCTACTGACCACTCGGTCAGCCTCTCCATACCCCCACGGGGTAGAAACAATGGCTAAACATTCCCACTCAATAATATTGCACGCCTTCTCACGATTCAGCAACTTTCGACAAGCGAACACGACTGAGTGAAGAACATCATCATTCTCCAGGAGCAATACAGCACCAAAACCAACAGAACTAGCATCAGTCCTGAAAATAAAAGAATCACCCAATGTAGGTAACAACACACAGGTGCAGAAGACGAGATTCCCTGAACCTTCATCAAAGCTTCAGCACACTCAGGAGAGAAATGACACGTACAATCTTTCTTCCTGACGAATACAACTGGAGATGCATACGGACTATTCGATGGCTCAATGATACCAAGATCCAACATGATACCAATCTCTCTCTCAACAACCTTTTTCGCAGAAAAGGGGATTTTATAACATTTCTTTCTAACAGGGACATCTGTTGTAAGAGGGATCTGTAATAGTACATCACCTGAGAAAGAACCTGGTCTGGGGGTCAAAATGTCCTGAAAATCGTCAAAGATTACATGCAACTCCTTGGTATGTTTGTCAGACAAAGTACAATCAAACCGCACAGAACGAACATCTTCATCTGGCATAGAAGACGCCATCGGAACAGTTAAAGTGGGAATGGGTAAAGCGTCATCACCGTCCTGGACGACACCAACTGTACAAACCACTTCACGAACAGTACAAACAAACTCTGGAGAGGGATCCACAGAAAGACCAACTCCTGGAGAGTACTCAAGAGAAACCTGTTCCTGCTCACAAGCCAAAGGCGCTATCTCTGACCCAGGCACTGAAGTACCTTGTGAAAGAACAACTGTAGGTACAACAACATCAGAAGTAGATACAACAGCACGACGAATATACTTTTTGAGCATATTCGCATGAAAGATCTTTTCCTTGCCCTTAACAAAAACCTTGTAATCTGGATGCAAGACTTTGACTACTGGGAAAGGCCCTGACCAACTGGCTAACAACTTGTTAGAATCAGTCGGTAACAAAACTAAAACTTCATCATCAACTTTGAAACAGCGTTCCCTGGCCTTCTTGTCAAAGTACTTTTTACCCTTCAAAGCGGAATCAGCAGAATTCTCCATGGCTAACTTACATGAGTCAGCAATGACATTCTTGAGTTCAAACAAGTACGAATAGAGAGGTTTTGCTTCAACATCCTGAGCATCTGACTGAGTCCACGACTCCTGTAGTAAAGCAACAGGACCACGAACCTGCCGACCAAACAGCAACTGAAAGGGAGAGAAACCTGTACTCTCAGAGGGCAACTCTCTGCACGCAAACAACAGTGCAGGCAAATAACGATGCCACGCCTTTGGGTGAGTGCGGACAATCTTTTTCAACATGGACTTCAAAGTCCCATGAAACCTCTCAACATGACCATTTGCCTGCGGATGATACGGCGATGTACGTATACCCTTTGCACCACACAAAGCATGAAACTGCTTCATAAGCTCAGAGTTGAACTGTGTACCCTGATCAGATAGAATCTCCTTGGGAAAACCTAAACGAGAAAAGATTCCCAACAATGCTTCTGCCACAGCAACAGAGGAGATATCCTTCAACGGAACAGCCTCCGGAAAACGGGTAGCAATGTCAATCATGGTCAAGATGAAACGATGACCTTGTTCCGAAGGAGGAGACAGTGGACCAACAAGATCAACAGCCACACGATCAAATGGAGTACTGATGATTGGAACAGACGCAAGGGGTACTGGACAAACTCTACCCTTTGATACCGTCTTCTGACACACATCACAGGAAGCAACATACTTCGCTACATCCACAGTCACTCCAGGCCAAAAGAACTTGTTAAGGATCCTAAACAGAGTACGCCGAGAATGACCCGACAAAATCAGATCATGCGCCACAGATAACACTGTAGGTCGAAGTTCAAGAGGAACAACAACCTGATCAAAAGAGACATCATTTTTGACAAAATGTCTGTACAGAACACCATCAGACAAGAAGTAATAAAAGGTAGTTGTACCTGACTTCTTCACCTCACCAGAAGACGCTGACTGGAAGCACGACTTCAATGACGCGTCATCTTTCTGTTTCTGAACAAGGTCAGAACGGGAAATGTTCAGATCATCAGGAATCTGACACAAAGGCTTTTTGTCCACAACATGCTTAGCTCTAGCCCTCGTAACGGCGGCTAAAGAGAAAGGTTCACCAGATACATCACTAAACTCATCGCTCACAGAAACTCCAGGTACATTACCCACAATGAGATCTGCGACAGGGCTATCCAAGACACAACAAGTCAAATCACCCACAAAATAAGGACAACTGACTGAAACTGTAGCCAGTGGAAACTCATCCACACGACCACCAAAAGAAACACACTTCACTGTGGTTCCTAACATCTGACTGTCAGAAACTAACCGTTTGCGAACGCCACAAATAGTAGCACCAGTATCACGCAGAACAGAACTCAAAGTGCCATTCACAGAACCAGACTCCAAATGTAATTTGCCTGTGAACTCACCAGCAGCAAGACAAGCAAAAGGAGTATCAAGAACAGAGCAACAGGCACTGGACTGTTTGCTGTCAGCTGAGTTCTCGACAAAAGTAGAGTTACCAACCACAAAAGGACACGTGTCTGGGTGGCTAAGGGTGCAAATTCTACAAGGGTTTCTACCTGACTTCCATGGACACCTAGCAGCTACATGTCCTGTCTTTTTACACAAAAAACACACAACACTTGCAAACTGATCAGAAGCACTTTCTGAGGAACTCTTACTGCCAGAGATATAACGGGCGCCACGACCACGATAACGGCTACCGCCAAAGTTATTTCCACGACCAGCTGAGTAACCAAAGCTCTGATGACCACAATAACAGCTACCACCAAAGTTACTTCCACGATCAGCTGAGGAACCAGAGTAGTGGCCACTGTTTTGAAAAGTAGAGTATCTGTTTCCTCTGTCAGACTGACCACAGTATGGAGTTCTATCAGACTGACCGGGATACGGATTTCTATCAAATTGACCAGGAGTTTTGTATCCAACAGAAGCAAAAATTGTTTACATCAGCTTTCCTAGAAAGCACCTTAGTGGGATGAGCATGTCTGTATGACTCTGCAGACTTGATCATTTCATCAAACGTTTTCACATCTTTTTCACACAAAAAAGTAGCCAAGTCCTTAGAGACACACTCCAAAAACTGCTCACGCAAGATAAGATCCACCAGACCTTCAAAAGACTTATCATTTTTTGACAAAGAGACCCAACAGTCAAACAAACGTCTAAGTTCAACTGCAAAGGTCTCGAAAGGTTCATCTGAGCTAGGTTTAGCCTCACGAAAACGCTTATGAAACCATCTGGAGTACATTGAAATTTTTTCAGCAAGCTCTCTTTCAAAAGCTCGTAAGACACAACATTATTTTCAGCGAGACTGTGATAGAGAGTTAAAGCGGAACCCTCAAGTAGTGCAGACAGGTATATAACCCACAAACTCTCAGACCGTCCTAAGCACCGAGCATGGGTTTCAAAACGAAACAAGTAACTGTCTATATCATCAGTTCTTTCCTTGAAAGGTGGCAACTTAGGAAAAGTAGGACGAGGGGCGTTAAACTTGGGAAAACTAGAACCCTGACTCTCACTGTCCTGTCCTGAGACCGCACTCTGCTGAGAAGTTATTTGTAACTGTATTCTTTTAGTTTCCTCTATCTCTTGCATTCTTTTTGTTTCCTCTTGCGTTCTTTTTGTTTCCTCTTCCTCTTGCATTCTCTTTGTTTCTTCTTGCTCTTGTATTTGTATTTGCTCTCTTTTAGTTACCTCTTCTTCCTGCATTCTTTTCATTTTGATTCTTTCCTCTCTTTCCATATCTTGAGCAATGCATTTGTCCACATAGGCCAACAGATCTTCTCCCTCCAGACCACATACTTTACCTCGTTGTAAATATTTAGCGAAAACTTTGTCCTCGTCCATAGAGGACACAACAGGACTTTCTTCCTTAGCCTTTTGTGTCATAATGAAAATATGAAATAATGTCCTGTCAAACCCGAGACACACACTAGTGGATCAAATACAAACAATTGCTATCACAAGCAAAAAAGGTTTGAAACCCCCCCTGTCCACTAAAATATATATATGAATTCCAAAGAGGATTTTTTTTTTTCAAACAAACATTAACGACAATCACTCTTAAAAAGACTAAGTATTATCAAACCCAACCAACAAAAAGATAAGAGATAAACAATGAAACAGGATTTCAGGGATATGGGGAGAAAGAAAAACACAATCGATAATCAATACCAAATTTTCAGCAACAAGTATAAATCAAGCAATGACATGAGAGTAATAACGAATATAATCAATGTATTGTTGTTGTTATTTTATTTATTTATTTTTAACTGGTTCAGGGCAGCCACTCACACACTCATTCATTCAAGAAAAAAGAACCCTAAGAATGCTGAAGAAGCAACACAATCCCCAAGTAAAGATAAAAACAGAAATAATCAAAGAGATAACTGAAGATAATGAAAATAAAGCCCACAAAGGAAGGAAGAACTAGGAACTAGGCCCTCGTATCTCCAGAAACTATACAGAAGGAGATACCCCGTTACGCTGGAGACGGGAAAGAAAGTAGACAAGAACAGTCATAAAACAAAACAATACAACACAACTCAATTGTTCAAAAGAAAAGCCTGTGAACGTGACCTATTACTTCTAATTGGGCAATTATAGGTGTACAAAAACAAATCCTACCACTAAGGCGATTTTTAATTCAATAGCAAAAGAAATTTAACTACGGGGTCACCAGATGTTACGGATGGTGTGCGGTGCGTGTTTTGCTGTCTGACTCTCGCTCTCAAAAGTTTGGATGCGTGTAATAATTATTCCCTACGCACACCCACACCAAACGCACATGGATAGCCAGGCAACACACGAGTTAGATTTTTTTTTTCTTTATAATTATGCTGCCTGAACCATCAAACATACATTCATGTGAACTGGTACAAATCAATACATGTCACTACATAGCATATAGATCAAGATATCAATACATAGGAACTTCAGTCATCAGATATCAGCATATCATAGTACATATCTTGATATCACTCACAGATCTCGCCGGCGCCGTCCACAGTGTCTCACATATGCAGTCAACACACTCGGTTCCACAGTACCCAAGCCACAGTCTACAACACTAAAAGAAGACAAATAAGGATAACCAAGGTCCCCACATAATAAGCACAGCCGTTCACAAACACAAGCGATGAAGAAGAAGAAACAGGGTCTCCACACAACAAGCACAATAAATCACGTCAAACTATCAGAAGAAGAACCGCAAATTCACAAGGCACAGTAATCCATAGCAGAAGAACCGCAGATTCACAAAGCACAGCAATCCACAGAAGAAGAACCGCAGATTCATAAAGCACAGCAATCCATAGAAGAAGAACCGCAGATTCACAAAGCACATCAATCCACAGAAGAAGAGCCGCAGATTCATAAAGCACAGTAATCCACAGAAGAACCGCAGATTCATAAAGCACAGCAATCCATAGAAGAAGAACCGCAGATTCATAAAGCACAGTAAACCATAGAAGAACTGCAGATTCACAAGGCACAGCAACCAATATTGAATCCCCGGAGAACACGATTTCAGCAAAGTCCCATGGAACACAATAAACTTCGATTCCACGTACTGTTGATCTAAAACAAAAATTAATTGGCTTCTCCGTGTATTGATATTACAATGTTCACATCAATAAATTCAGCCCACCGACACACATGAGGTGGTACAATTAGAGCACATAAATATTCTTGCAGGAGTTTTAAGTCACTCTCGGCGACACAGCATTCACAACATTTCTATAACAAATAAATTTCCTGGTACATATTTCGCTGGTACCGTCATCAGAAGTATCGCACATACACAGTGAACATCAACGTACTACTGACTTGAAAGTCAGCCTCTCCACATAGTAACACTACGGAGAAAACGACGATTAAAACAAAATAAAGTAGGCTGGACACCAAAGCCCCGCCGTTAGTTCTTGCTCTCTTCTTCCGTCAAAAATTATTATTTTCGTCATGTAGTTACCTCCGTCAAAAATTATTATTTTCGTCATGTAGTTACCTATGTCATTTCAAGTTGACGTCATAATTTACGTTGACGTCACAGAGGAGGAGGAGGAGGTGGAGAAAAAGAAGAAGAAGAAAAAGAAGAAGAAGAAGGAGGATGAAGAAGGAAAAGATTACATTTCATATGATCGATATCTTGTACTTCATTCTGTGTGCTGCATTCTTCAAATGGCCCATTTTTACTTCACACACACACACACACACACACACACACACACACACACACACACACACACACACACACACACACACACACACACACATGACGAAAACAAAGCATGAGTACTCAGCCAAGCAAATTGAATGAAATAAAGTTAATGGAGAGTCCAAGATTCATGTCACAATGTTTACAATTAAAACAGTAATTTTCATGACAGAAATCGTGCGGATAATTAATGTCACGTAAGAACGTCTATTTGCGCCCAATTTGAGGAGATAAGTTTTCATTGTCTTGAATGTTCTTTGCCTTGCGTGGAGAAGACCACAGAGGTCGAAACGCGTCGTGTGTGTTGTGTAATCTTTTATTTTTTGTTCGGTGACATAGCAATCTTTCTTTTTAAGTTCGTGGAATGTATGTGTTTGTAAAAAAAAAAACGTGACGTGAACATATACATTTTCTTGTCAGCTGATAGTTGGCGCCGTGTTTTGCTCTTGTTTTTCTTTGTTTCTGTCTTGTTTTTGACGCAGGGAAAAACGTGAGATAATCAATTAAATCAAAATTAAAAGAGGAAAAACGTTTTTACCCTAATAAGCCGTGAACAGTGAAAAGCGAAGAACGTTATTATTATTGCTATCGAGAAAAAAGCTTCTCTCACCGCAAAGACCATTACAGTTACCACGAGGAAAATGACTGTCATCTCTCACCGCAAAGACCATTACAGTTACCACGAGGAAAATGACCGTCATCTCTCACCGCAAAGACCATTACAGTTACCACGAGGAAAATGACTGTCATCCTGACAAACATTTTCATAACCACGAACTGATGTGTTGTTATCACGATGTAAATTAACTGCCACAAGGTAAATGATCGCTTACACGAAGAAAGTGAAAATTAGGAGCTTTTTTAAGAGAGAGAGAGAGAGAGAGGAGAGAGAGAGAGAGAGAGAGAGAGAGAGAGAGAGAGGGGTGGGAGAGAGAGAGTGTACCTTAAATCATGTGTCATGTTTCATACGTTATCTTTCACTTTATCTCATCTATCAACCATCCTTTAAAAAACAACAACAACAACAATAAAAACAACAACAACTAACAACAACAGCAACAGCCACCGACGACAAGAACGAAAATTCGAAAGTAAAATCAATGTGTGTGTATGTGTGATGTGTGTGTGTGTGTGTGTGTGTGTGTGTGTGTGTGTGTGTGTGTGTGTGTGTGTGTGTTGGTGCTCGCGCGAGCGCGTGCATGTATGTGTGCGTGCGTACGTGCGTGAGTGCTTGCGTGCGCGTGGTTGTTGTTGTATTGTTGTTGTTTCTCCCGTTCAGAGTTTTTGACACGAGAAGTGTCCGGTTACACAGTCACGGCTTCCTGTTAGCTGCGTGTCCTGTTCTGAGAACCTCTATGTGACCTTGGATGAGGAGCAGTGGGGATGGGGTGGAGATGGGGCGGGTAAAGGGTAAGGGAGGGGGGAATGGGGGGAGGGGGGGGGAGGCGGAAGAAACCGCGTGAGAATAAGCCTATCAAAAACCTGATGGAGCCACTAGACTGAACTACGATGGAGCCACTAGACTGAACTATGATGGAGCCACTAGACTGAACTATGATGGAGCCACTAGGCTGAACTATGATGGAGCCACTAAACTGAACTAGGATGGAGCCACTAGACTGAATTACGATGGAGCCACTAGACTGAACTATTACGGAGCCACTAGACTGAACTATTATGGAGCCACTAGACTGAACTATTATGGAGCCACTAGACTGAACTATGATGGAGCCACTAGACTGAGCCATGATGGAGCCACTAGACTGAACTATTATGGAGCCACTAGACTGAACTATTATGGAGCCACTAGACTGAGCCGTTATGGAGCCACTAGACTGAACTATTATGGAGCCACTACACTGAACCATTCGTGTTGCAGAACGCATTGAGGTTCGGAGTGAAATTTAATTTTCCGGTCTGAACTTATTCACTGTCTGCGACTCTTGGCCTGGAGTAACAAAGTTTTATAAAACAATGCATTGTGATGTCTTTGTTTGGTTCTCTCCGTCTGTTTGTCTGTCTGTCTGTCTGTCTGTCTGTCTGTCTGTCAGTCTCTGTCTGTCTCTCTCTCTCTCTCTCTCTCTCTCTCGTTTATAAGACAATGCTTCGTGATGTCATTTTTTCTCCTTTTTTAGAGTGCAGCTTTTTGTCTATAAGTATCGTCAGATTAGTTTTTTTTTTATTTTGCTTTTTTTCAAGTGCAAACGCTTTTTTTTTTGCTTGTAAAGAAATTTACAAATGGAAAACGTGAAACAAAAACAAACAAACAAAAAAGCACTAAAAAAATGACAGTAGATCTTATCTTACATAAATACATTACAAAGCTGCAATAAGTTTGCAAAAAGAACAGCGATTCCTATTTAACATATACATATTACAAAATAAGCACAACATTGTGTCTACACTGTCAGTGTCACACATTAACCTTACTGTTTTGGAGCGTTGTCCTTTTTTAAAAATCAATTGTCAGAGAGAGAGGAGAGAGAGAGAGAGAGAGAGAGAGAGAGAGACAGACAGACAGACAGACAGACAGACAGACAGACAGACAGACAGACAGACAGACAGACAGACAAACTGCTTCGTGATGCCTTCGTTTGGTTTTCTCTCTGTCTCTGTCTGTCTGTCTATCTGTCTGTCTGTCTGTCTGCCCCTCCATCTCTCTCTCTCTCTCTCTCTCTCTCTCTCTCTCTCTCTCTCTCTCTCTCTCTCTCTCTCAAAACCTGTGTGCACCTCTGTATGTATATACAACCACACAAATGTATATTATCCGTTTTCGGGTTCAACATATCAGCTCTCTCTCTCTCTCTCTCTCTCCTCTCTCTCTTCTCTCTCTCTCTCTCTCTCTCTCTCTCCTCCTCCCCCCCCCCCTCTCTCTCTCTCTCTCTCAAAACGTGTGTGTATCTCTGTATATACAACCACACAAATGTATATTATCCGTTTTCGTGTTCAACATATCATCTCTCCCCCCCCCCCCCCCACCCTCTCTCTCTCTCTCTCTCTTTCTCTCAAAACGTGTGTGCACCTCTAGGTATAGAACTACACAAATATATAATATCCGTTTTCGGGTTCAACATATCATTATTCTCTCTCTCTCTCTCTCTCTCTCTCTCTCTCTCTCTCTCTCTCTCTCTCTCTCTCTCTCTCTCTCTCTCTCTCTCTCTCTCTCTCGCGAGATGGGACTTCCAGCTTTCCCCACCTATTTTTCTTTCTTTTCTTAATTTTTTTTTGGTTGAAAGAACTAGGATAAGAGAGATTCTGTTTCCAGTATGCAGTAACATGCCAGTGCTCCAGTACACTTTAAACAACTCCATGTCAGTAACATGCCAGTGCTCCAGTACACTTTAAACAACTCCATGTTAGTAACATGCCAGTACTCCAGTACACTTTAAACAACTCCATGTCAGTAACATGCCAGTGCTCCAGTACACTGTAAACAACTCCATGTCAGTAACATGCCAGTGCTCCAGTACACTGTAAACAACTCCATGTCAGTAACATGCCAGTGCTCCAGTACACTTTAAACAACTCCATGTCAGTAACATGCCAGTGCTCCAGTACACTTTAAACAACTCCATGTCAGTAACATGCCAGTGCTCCAGTACACTTTAAACAACTCCATGTCAGTAACATGCCAGTGCTCCAGTACACTTTAAACAACTCCATGTCAGTAACATGCCAGTGCTCCAGTACACTTTAAACAACTCCATGTCAGTAACATGCCAGTGCTCCAGTACACTTTAAACAACTCCATGTCAGTAACATGCCAGTACTCCAGTACACTTTAAACAACTCCACGTCAGTAACATGCCAGTGCTCCAGTACACTTTAAACAACTCCATGTCAGTAACATGCTAGTGCTCCAGTACACTTTAAACAACTCCAGTCATTTTCATAAAAGGCATTCAGGAAAATAAGTGATCATGTTATTGTATATAAGTAATCATGTTATTGTATATAAGTAATCATGGTATTGTATATAAGTAATCATGTTATTGTATATAAGTAATCATGTTATTGTATATAAGTAACCATGGTATTGTATATAAGTAATCATGTTATTGTATATAAGTAATCATGTTATTGTATATAAGTAATCATGGTATTGTATATAAGTAATCATGTTATTGTATATAAGTAATCGTGTTATTGTATATAAGTAATCATGTTACTGTATATAAGATCTGGAACTGCGTCAATCTTCCTTGATCTTGTGTCGTTTCATGAAAACCATTTTTTTTTTTTTTTGCATCTGTAAAATCGGTGTTGATATAGGAAGTTTCATTTTCTATGTTGCATGATTGAAAGTTTATGAAGTCATCCTCAAAACACTTTCTTCGGTTCTATTCAACTTAGCTGTTCAACTCAAGCTAAATGCTCAGTTTGACCCACAGATGCAAAAATATCAGCAAAGAACCCAAACGTTTCGTTGTTAGTGCTGTAGGTTTATACAGCAAAAAAATTCAGACCTTCATCAACACCTGTCTGAGACGCATCTTCAAAATCAGATGGCCAGAAAAAAATCAACAATGAAGATCTATGGAAGCAAGCAGGACAGGAACCAGTGGCCAAGCAGATTCTGCGGAGGAAGTGGGGCTGGATTGGACACACTCTCAGGAAGCCAGCATCCACCACCACACGCCAAGCCCTGACATGGAACCCGCAGGGGAAAAGGAAGAGAGGCCGACCTCGCAGCAGCTGGAGACGAGACACTGAGGCAGAGATAAAGAGGCAGGGGACCAACTGGACAGGCATTCAGCGAGCAGCCCAGAACCGAGTGCGATGGCGGAGTGTTGCCGATGGCCCATGCTCACCCTTGAGCTATGGGTCTAAGTAAGTAAGTAAGCTGTAGGTTTATAGATATTTGCATGTGAAGAGGGCTCGGTGGAAGGTGAAATGCGTCCTTTATTTTTCTTGTTATATCTTTCCATGATATAGTGATGTCACGTGGAATTTAGCCTTCATTTCATGTCCGAGTTTCCATTATACTGTTTCTTCACAACAGATTACCGCTTGATGACGGGTAAACATTTTGTGTTTATCATATAATTTGTGGACTAATTTTTTTCTTTTTATTAGGTCGTGCATGACGACCTTCTCATCCAGTTTTGAAGTCTCCGTTTTTTGTACTATATATTCATATGATGAGTTCCACGAGGGGGTTGAGTTTTTTTTTTATGAAGGACTTTGAATTTAATCCTTGGAAGGGCAGAATCTGCTGCCCCCACTATTAGATTTCTTAGCGTAGTATAATCGTTTTCAAGACCATACACACAATTCAATTCAATTCAATTCAATTCAAATTTAATCCTTTGACCCCTGTCGGGGCATGGAGGATACAAATGTAACAAAGAGAAATACGAAACTCACTTAGAACAATGTGTGAACATAGTTGCGAAATGCTGAATTCTGGTGAACTGTAATGATCTCATTAAACAATCTTCCCATTTTTTTAGAAACTTAGTAATATTCAAACAAATGCGTCTTCCTTTTTGAAATAAAGTAAAAAAGTTGAAAACAGACTTCGGTTTTAGATATTTTTTAGGGATGAATTTTTCACGAAGTTCATTATATTTTGGACATTCCATGATGCAATGAAATTCATCTCCAATTTCACCCATCTCACAGTTACGACAAATACGCAATTCTCTTGGAACATTATGGTGTCTTCCAATTTCAATTTGCAATTTATGGTTACTACATCTAAATTTAAATAAAGATATAACATAAATATCTGGTAAGGTAGAAATATAATGTTCTTTTCCAAAGACAGTCTTTACACTTTTATAGAATACACACTTGTTGCTGTTTTCAAGAGAACTGCGCCAATCACGAGCATAATTATTTTGCAACTCCTTTTTAACACACTTACATAAGTTACTTCTGTTTATGAATGAATGAGATTCCCAAACACAATCAAAACCAGTTTCAAATAAAATGCTTTCAACATAACTAAGCCATGGTGAAACGAAAATTCCTTTTGTATATAGTTCATGTAAGATATTATATACTTTGTTTGAATACTTCTTAGAATCAGGAACAACTAAGTTAGCCCAGAACCTTAATCACCACACACACACACACAACACACACACACACACACACACACCACACACACACACACACACACACACACACACACACACACATCGCACACGACTACTACGAACACACACACACACACACACACACACACACGCACGCACACGCACGTACGTACGACACACAACCACCACCACACACACATACCACACGCACGCACGCACGCACGCACGTACGCACACACACACGCACGCACACACACACACACACAGCACGACACCACGACACGCACGCACGCACGCACGCACGCACACCACGCACGCACAGCACACACACCATCACGCACGCACGCACGCACGCCACCGACGCACGCACACACACACGCACGCACGCACGCACCACGACTACGCACACACACACACGCACACACACACACACACACACACACACACACACACACACACACACACACACACACACACCACACACACACGCACGCACGCACGCACCACAGCACACACACACACACACACACACACACACCACACACACACACACACACACACACACACACACACAACACACACACACAACACACACACACACACACACACACACACACACACACACACACACACACACACACACACACACACAGCAGGCTGAGGTAGGCCAGTACAGTAGGGTAAGATGAAACGACTCTGAACGCAGCTTCGGTCTGTGTTAGTACCCCCCTCTTTCAAATCCTCCATCCTTCAGTCTCGACGACAGGTGAAATAACCTGCCCCTGCCCACCCAGATCCCTCCCATACCCCTCCCGCCACCCTCCCCGCCACCCTCCAAACCTATCCCCGTACCCTCTCAGTCCCTCCTCCCCCTACTGCCTATACCCCGTCCCGAGATAATGCCAGTTTTTACCTTGACCCGAACTAAACCCACTGTCAATCGACGGACCTCCCTCCCTCCCCCCCCCTCTCTCTCTCTCTGTGTGAGGTTATGTGTGTGTGTGTGTGTGTGTGTGTGTGTGTGTGTGTGTGTGTGTGTGTGTGTGTTGTGACAGACAGACAGACAGACAGACTGAGGTACAGACGGACAGACAGACAGGTAAACAGACAGACAGACAGAATAT
>CM065735.1:4931628-4934128 GCA_033310375.1 Conus canariensis
GCGGACAGACACAAACAATGGTACAGAGACAGACACGGACAGACACAAACAATGGTACAGAGACAGACACGGACAGACACAAACAATGGTACAGAGACAGACACGGACAGACACAAACAATGGTACAGAGACAGACACGGACAGACACAAACAATGGTACAGAGACAGACACAAACAATGGTACAAAGAGAGACAGACATGGAAGACACATACAATGATACAAAGAGAGACAGACACGGACAGACACAAACAATGGTACAGAGACAGACACGGACAGACACTAACAATGGTACAGAGACAGACAGACACGGACAACACAAACAATAATACAAAGAGAGACAGACACGGACAGACACAAACAATGATACAAAAGAGAGACAGACACGGACACAGACACAAACGATGATACAAAGAGAGACAGACACGGACAGACACAAACAATGGTAAGAGACAGAGAGGAGAACACGGACAGACACAAAACAATCGTACGGAGACGGACACGGACAGACACGAACAATGTACAGAGGCAGACACGGACAGACACAAACAATGGTACAAAGACAGACAGACATGGACAGACACAAACCATAATACAAAGAGAGACAGACACGGACAGACACAAACAATGGTACAAAGACAGACACGGACGGACACAAACAATGATACCAATAGAGACAGACACTGACAGACACAAACAATGGTACAGAGACAGACACGGACAGACACAAACAATGGTACAGAGGAACAGACACGGACAGACACAAACAATGGTACAAAGAGAGACAGACACGGACAGACACAAACAATGGTACAGAGACAGACACGGACAGACTCAAACAATGGTACAAAGAGAGACACACACGGACAGACACAAACAATGGTACAAAGAGAGACACACACGGACAGACACAAACAATGGTACAAAGAGAGAGAACACACACGGAACAGACACAAAACGATGGTACAGAGACAGACAACGGACAGACACAAACAATGGTACAGACATAGACACAAACAATGGTACAAAGAGAGACAGACACGGACCGACACAAACAATGGTACAAAGAGAGACAGACAGGACAGACACAAAACAATGGTACAAAGAGAGACAGACAGGGACAGACACAAACAACGGTACAAAGAGAGACAGACAGGGACAGGACACAAACAATGGTACAAAGAGAGACAGACAGGGACAGACACAAACAATGGTACAAAGAGAGACAGACACGGACCCGACACAAACAATGGTACAGAGACAGACACGGACAGACACAAACAATGGTACAAAGACAGACACAGGCGGACACAAACAATAGTACAAAGAGAGACAGACACGGACAATGGTACAAAGAGAGACAGACACAAACAATGGTACAGGGACAGACACGGACAGACACAAACAATGATACAAAGACAGACAGAGACAGATACAAACAATAGTACAAAGAGAGACAGACACGGGCAATGGTACAAAGAGAGACAGACACAAACAATGGTACAAAGAGAGACAGACACGGACAGACACAAACAATGATACAAAGACAGTCAGAGACAGACACAAACAATGTACAAAGAGAGACAGACACTGACAATGGTACAAAGAGAGACAAACACAAACAAATGGCACAGAGACAGACACGGACAGACACAAAAATGATACAAAGACAGACACAGACAGACACAAACAATGGTACAGAGACAGACAAAAAACAATGATACAAAGACAGACACGGACAGACACAAACAATGGTACAAGGACAGACACAGACAGACACAAACATGGTACAGAGAGACAGTCACGGACAATGGTACAAAGAGAGACAGACACAAACAATGGCACACAGACAGACACGGACAGACATAAAAATGGTACAGAGACAGACACGGACAGACACAAACAATGATACAAAGACAGACACAGACAGACACAAACAAAGATACAAAGAGAGACAGGCACGGACAGACACAAACAATGATACACAGACAGACACAGACACAAACAAAGATGCAAAGAGAGACAGACACGGACAGACACGAATAATGATACAGAGACAGACACGGACAGACACAAACAATGATACAAAGACAGACACAGACAGACACAAAGATACAAAGAGAGACATGCACGGACAGACAGACACAATGATACAAAGAGAGACAGGCACGGACAGACACAAACAATGATACAAAGACAGACACAGACAGACACAATGATACAAAGAGAGACAGGCACGAACAGACACAAACAATGATACAAAGACAGACACAGACAGACACAAAGATACAAAGAGAGACAGACACGGACAGACACAAACAATGATACAAAGACAGACACAGACAGACACAAAGATACAAAGAGAGACAGACACGGACAGACACAAACAATGATACAAAGAGAGACAGGCACGAACAGACACAAACAATGATACAAAGACAGACACAGACAGACACAAAGATACAAAGAGAGACAGGCACGAACAGACACAAACAATGATAC
>CM065735.1:4939128-4944128 GCA_033310375.1 Conus canariensis
TTTTAGTTGGTGTGTTTTCAAAGGTTGTGTAAATAAGTTGTTTTTTTTTTTGTTTTTTTTTTTTAATGACTTGTGAGTTGACTTCAACGCGGTGACAGCCCTGATATGGCCCTTCGCGGTCGGCTGGGCTATAAGCAACATTATCTTACCTGACCTTTTTTATCCTTAAAAATCCTATACCATTTACGTGTAATGTGTGTTTTTATGGACTATACCTTGTGCATTTTTTCCCCTGATCTGTGAATGATCGCGTTTATCGATACATCCAGAAACATTCAATGCATTAGACGTTACATAGATACTGTGTCGGTCTCCCGATGATCTGTCTTACAAATGACATGTTTGTTACTAGTTGTTCACATGGACCGTTTCCTTTTTTCTTTCTTTTCTTTCTTTTTCTTTCTTTTTTTTTTCTTTTTTCTTTCTTTCTTTTTCTTTTTGTTGTTGACATTTTAAACCAGCTTGATGTAGTAACTGTGAGACTCATTCTTCTGTTCTCATCTGGCACCATGGAGATCGTAGCCAAGAACAGTGGATTCTCAGTAGTGGCTGAGCACTAAGCCAAACCAGCGAGATGTTGGCATGGTTGTGTACTGTGCTGCACAACCAAATCTATGGTGTTGGCATTGTGCCGTAACTAGACGGTGTTGCCGTTTATGACGTTATCATAGTAACAACAACAAAACAACTATAACAACAACAACAAAAACAACAACAACAACAACAACAACGACGACGACGACGATGATGATGATAAATAATAATAATAATAATAAATATAATGATATTAATAATATCCATGTGTCTGTGGAAAGCGTTTCGCTACCACCCGTGGCATGAAGATCCACAGAACAAAGATGGGATGTGTGAAGACTCATCTGAATGAGCAGCAGCGCACTGCATCAGCAGATAAGACGTCGGAAGACCAAGGCCAGGATTTAAACCACAGTGCCAAGGACATCCACGCTGTTGGTTCGGATGAGGAATTTGCACAGGCCCTCGATGCCAGGCGCCTGAAACTCAACCTGCCACGAGCAAACGAAACTGAAGATTGGGAGAAACTGGATGCAAAAATCGTCCAAAGACTCGATGCACTGATAGGGAAAAGCACCCTGGAACACAAACTAGCCACATATGGGGACATTGTGTATGCCACATGTAGAGACGCCTATGGAGCAAAACTACCCAAAGAGAAAACACCTCCAAAGAAATCCAGACGCCAAGAAAAGATGGACAAGATCAGGGTCCAAAAGAAAAACCTCAAGATGCAAATGAAGACCGCACTGCCAGCTGAAAAACAAGGCTTGGAAAAACTGTGGAAAGACCTGAAAGAAAAACACAGTGCCCTCAGCAAAGCGGAATCTGCGAGGAAGAGGAAGAGCAAAAAGAAGAAGACACAAGAGCGCTTCTTCAGAGACCCCTTCCAGTTTGCCAGAACACTGTTTGAGCAGCCAAAATCTGGGACCCTAAGTGTGGACAAAGGAGTTCTTGAGCAGCATCTGAGGAAAACATACTCTGACCCACAGAGCAAAGCACCACTCGACATTCAAGGTCTGGTGTGGCCAACCAACCCTGAGGAACAGTTCAATGGCAAGCCTCCAACGTTGGCGGAAATCAAGAAGGTGGTCGACAAAGCCAGAGCCAAATCATCACCAGGGCCAAACGGAATACCTTACCAGCTTTACAAGAAATGTCCCAAGGTGCTGGAGTGGCTCCACAGGCTGCTGCGATCGGCTTGGAGAAACCAGAAGATCAGCGGCCAGTGGATGACGGCAGATGGTGTGTACATCCCCAAAGAGCAAAACTCAAGTGACATTAGCCAGTTCAGGCCAATATCACTACTGAACGTCGAAGGGAAAATCTTCTTCTCTGTCATGGCAGCAAGGCTGACCAAGTACCTGATGGAAAACAAGTACTTGGATGTGTCAGTCCAGAAAGGTGGCATCCCAGGCGTGGCGGGCTGTGTAGAACACGCCACAATGATCTGGGACGCAATCCAAAAAGCAAAAACAGAAAAGAGAGACCTGGACGTAGTGTGGCTTGATCTGGCAAACGCATATGGATCTGTGCCCCATGAGATGATACAGTTGGCTCTTGAGATGTACCATGTGCCAAAGAACATCCGCGACATGCTCAAGAAGTACTTCAATGGCTTCTCAATGCGGTTCTCTACCAAGGAGTACACAACAGACTGGATCAACTTGGAAGTGGGTATTGCAATGGGCTGTGCAATTTCCCCAATACTGTTCGTGCTGGCAATGGAACTCATCTTGAAAGCAGCAACAAACAACGCGAGACAAACAGACCTTGGCGATGGATACAAGATGCCTCCTCTCAAGGCCTTCATGGATGACACTACAGTGATTTCATCCAGAGAAAACGAGACACGTCATGTGCTGGAGAGGCTGGACGACATAGTTGCCTCATCCAGAATGAAGTTCAAGCCAAAGAAATCACGGAGTCTCTCACTGAGGAAAGGAAAAGTGGCCGGATCTGTGGTCTTCAGTGTTGCCAACCAGGCCATTCCAACAGTCACAGAAGAACCAGTAAAGAGCCTTGGAAGATGGTATGATGATACGCTGAAAGACACACAAAGAGCAAAAGAAACCAAGCAGATGGCGGAGGAAGGCTTGGAGACCATTGACCAGTGTGGGCTCCCTGGCAAATACAAGGTCTGGTGTCTGCAGTTCATGCTGATACCAAAGCTGCTATGGCCTCTGATGATATACGACATCTGCACCAGCATAGTGGAGGCAATGGAAGCCAAAATCAACAAGTTCACAAGGAAATGGCTTGGTGTCCCACCCTGTCTGACTGACATAGCGCTGTACTGTCGCCAAGCAAAGCTGAAACTACCCCTGAAATCCATCCTGGAGGAATACAAAGCAGGGAAGATCAGACTTCAAAGCATGCTGGAGGACTCAGGAGACAAGGTGGTAGAAGCAATTAAGCCCCAGCTGAAGACAGGCAGAAAATGGAAAGTTCAAGAGGCGATGGATTCTGCAAAAGAAAGTCTCAAGATCAGAGAAATAACAGGACACACACAGACCAACAGACAGGGACTGGGGGTGACCAAAACTGAATGGTGGTCAAAGGCCAAAGGAAAAGCCAAAAGAGACATGATGATTCAGGAGATGAGAAAAGAAGAAGACCAAAAAAGACTCCAAAAAGCAGTCCAGCAGAGCCAGCAAGGGCAATGGACAACGTGGGAGAATGCACTCCAAAGAAGTCTCACTTGGAATGACATTTGGCACATGGCCCCTCTCAGGATCAGCTTCATTCTCAGATCTGCATATGACCTTCTGCCCTCAAATGCAAACCTGGTGAAGTGGGGGAAAACAGACGATCCTGCATGCCCCCTCTGCCATGAAAAACAAACAGTGGAGCATGTCCTAAGCTCATGTAAAGTAGCCCTGGCTCAAGGAAGGTACACATGGAGGCACAACCAAGTGCTCAAAGAAATTGTACAAGTAGTCTGGGCTAGTACCAACACCACAAAAGGGAAAATCAGGACTCCAAAAGTACCCGCAACATTCTTCACGGCAGGAGGCAGCAAATCATGGCCAAGAACAACAGTGCCACTCGAAACATGCAGGCAGAGTCTGCTGGACGGGGCAGATGACTGGGAGTGCACTGCAGACCTCCCAGAATGGAAGAGTCACCCAGAGATCATCAGCAAGAGTGGCATGAGACCAGACATAGTAGTCCACTCTAAGTCAACCAAGCAGCTGATCATGATCGAGCTCACGGTGCCATATGAGAACAGAATGGAGGCAGCTCAAATCTACAAGACTGAAAAGTATGCTGATCTGGCAAACAGCCTGAGGAGAGAAGGCTATCAGGTCAAAGTCCTCACTGCAGAAATTGGAGCTAGGGGGTTTGTAGGAACGTCTGCATACAGCCTCATGAAACAGCTCTCAGTTGCAGGGAAGGAAAAAACCAGAGCCCTGAAAGCAATGGCAGAAGCGGCAGAGAGGTGTTCAAGCTGGATCTGGTCAAGGAGGAACAAAAGTGAACTTCATAAGGCTTAATTTCCCTACAAATATCAGGTGTCCCTGTGGCTCAGTGGTTAAAGCGCGAGTCATTAAGTGGAAAATGAGCATGTCCAGAGGGTCATGGGTTCGAATCCCAGCCATGGCTCGTCCCAAGATGGGAAAAAAAGGGGCAGCAGAGGGACATCCGGAGTCATGAACCGGGTGTGGCCCAACCCCCCTAGAGTGTCAGGAGATAAGGGCCGAAACACTTGCTTGAAGGGGGCTTCTCTTCTGAGGACTCTCTGCTGCCACGCTCTCCACGAGTTTCTTTCTACTAATGATAATAGTAATAATAATAATGATAATAATAACAACAATAATAAAATAGTAGTAGTAGTAGTAACAATGATAATAATAATAACAGAGCATTTATAAAGCGCCTTGCCAAAGGTTCTAGACACTGACAATCTACTCTCGTGTACGCAACAGGCTGCCTACCTGGGTAGTGCCGACTGAAGAGCTGCCTGCCGCCGCTCCATTCAGTCGTTTCCCGTGTCATCCAGTCAATGTCGTTCACTCAGTTTCCTTACTTCCTTCACTCTTTCAATTTCTCACGCAGGGTGCATGCTATGTGTAACGTGTCATCCATACCAACGGCCAAACTGGTTTTCTCTCTCCGAAAGTTGGTGTTGGGATTTTACGTGTGTGATAGGTGTTATGCGTGCGTTCACACACGGAACCTTGGTTTATAGTCTTATTCGAAGGACTGTTTGTGAAATGGAGTCAGAACCAATGTTAACTCCGAGAGGAAAACCCCCCAGTACCGAAACGGCTTGGTGGAGATTCGAACCCGCAACCCCAACAGATAAGAGAACCCAAACACGTACCATGACCAACAGCCAGTGAAAAACGATGCACGGTGTTGGCCAAATACACTTCAACGACAGACGACAGAACATCACTAACACGCATTGCAAAGACACTGGGCGGGTCCACACTCCCGGCACCACTCTCAGAACCACGTGG
>CM065735.1:4951628-4954128 GCA_033310375.1 Conus canariensis
GCTTAAAAGTGGAAAGTTAGATGTTGTAAAAGTTTTCCATTTGTGGTGTGTATTCTGAACTTTTTGCATCCATGTCAATTTTAGTGAAGAATCAACGTTTTTAATTCTGGTAATCCGAGACCACCGTTTTGGATACTTTTATGTGCATGCAGTGTTTCTATTCATTTTGTCTGGGTTTGTTTTTTATTCCACACAAATTTGTAACAGTAACTTTGTATAGTCTGAAAAAAGTGTCAGGTGGGTTAGGTAGTAATATCCACAAATGGATGAGTTTTGATAAAATAAGCGACTTTAAAACTGTCACTCTGCCCAAAGGAGTTAGTTGTCTTCTCACCAAAATCTTGAACAAATGTTTCACGTCCGTTAATTTTTCAGAATGATTAATATCTGTACAGTTTTGCAAATCGTTGGTAAACCAGATTCCAAGAATTTTGAACGTTTGTGGGTTCCACTCCATACCTAAATGGTCCATGTAACGAACAGCAGAATTTTTACAGCTCCCCAACCAAACAGCGCTAGTTTTCCCAGGATTCATATATAACCCTGATATACGACCATACATTTCCACTACGTTTATACATGTTTAAGATGATTTTTTGTCACCTGCTAAAAGAAATTCCGTATCATCTGCATATTGAGAAAGCTTATGTTCGACTGTATCTATAACTATTCCACGTATGTTTGCATTTTCCCGAATCATTAATGCTAAAATTTCAACACATAATATGAATAAATATGGCGATAGTGGGGTCACTTTGTCTGCATCCGCGGTCTATCTCAAACAAAATGTAAACTTGACCATTAACAAGGACACATGAGTTAATATCTTTATAGAATGCTTCAACCCATTCGCAGAAGCCCTGTTGAAAGCCAAACGCTTTCAATACTTTAAATATAAAATCCCAGCTCACTGAATCGAATGCTTTCTCGAAGTCAATGTTTAATAAAAGCCCTGGTAAGTTGTGTTCTTCTAAATACTCAATTGTGTCGTAAATGAGCCTAATGTTATCACCTGTATATCTAATCTTAACAAATCCTGTTTGATCCTCATTGATGAGACCAGCTAACACATTTTTTTAACGATTGGCTATACATGATGACTCTATTTTGTATACAACATTTAACAACGAGATTGGTCTCCAGTTCTTCACGAAGTGTCTTCGTTTATCTCCCTTTGGTATGCATACGATTAGTCCCTGTCTTTGAACACAAGAAAGCTCCCCCCTTCCAAATCCGGCATTTAAAGCTCTGACAACAAAAACCCCTATTCTGCTCCAAAAACACTTTAAAAAATTCTGTTGTGAAGCCATCAGTGCCAGGACTTTTGTTGTTTTTCATGTTCTTTAATGCTATACATGTCTCCTCCAGTGTGATTTCACCATCTAAATTATTTGGTTCGTCAAGGTCTAAATGTGGAATATTTTCAATGAGTTCATCCAAATCACAGTCGTCAACTCCGTATTTTTTGTACAGTGATTCATAAAATCCTTGAACCTCGTGAAGAATCTCTGCTTGGTCATTTAGAATATTTCCATGTTTATCAATTAATCTAGCCATACTCTTACTTACCAGGCGCTGTTCACAACCCTAGGAGAAATCTCACTGGCGCATCAAGCATTGTCCGCCGGGACTGCATTGCCAACAACAACAACAACTCTTACTTACAAAATGTCTTTTTTCTAGGCTACAGAAATAGTTCGTCACTTTTTCCCCTTCAGCTATCCACCTGGCCCTCGATCTTAAAAGTACCCCTTCTATTCTTTTCTCTCGAATAACCTTTAGCCTTTCCTTCTTTAACTCTAAAGATTTGATCTCTTCTTCACCTTTTGTGTCTCTTCTTTCGAGCCGTTGTATGTCCTGCTGTATTTTACGTTCCTCTTCATTCGTGTTTTTCTTCTTCATAGTTGCGTGTGAAATAGTTTTGGACCTAAGTTTCATCAATAGAAAATCTAGAAATAAATCATCAGAAATTGTCAATTGTAATTCGGTCAGAGGAATCGTGTGTACTGCTTCTCTTGCATATGGGCTTACAGCATATTCTTGTTTGACGTTCTCAATTTCTCTGTTAATTTCGTCCAAATAGCCCTTGTCCTTTAATAATGACGAGTTACATTTCCAAAAAGTATTACTCTTAATCTTTTTACCAAATCGTAGCTTTAACAAAATCATGGAGTGGTCTGTTCTATATGCACATTCAATGTCTACATAAATATGAATTACTTCACTAGTAGCGTATGGGGACCATTGTAATCCCTCTTGAACACAGAACTATTCATACTGCCTGCTCCGAAGCCTTTCGTCCGCTGGATCAGACTCGTCAGGGAGACATGGCTAATTGTGTCTGTGCTCCCTTGGCAACAAATGGATATATGCACAGCCTATAATTGTTTGCTAATCTCCCCACCAAGGGTTCAAAAACAGAATCCCACAGCATCCCAACGCATCCAGAAGGATGGTAAAGTAAAACAAAAAATAAGTACAATAAGAAAATGAATAAGTT
>CM065735.1:4961628-4964128 GCA_033310375.1 Conus canariensis
ACTGTTACTGTTAGAAGCAGGCCGCATGTTGAAGCAGCTGAGATGGGAACAGTGCTTAGAACTCGAGAAAGAAGAAGAAAAAGATACATCCGAAGGTGGGGGTAGGACCCAGAGAAGTACTGTCCTCACCGAACAAACCAGCAGGGAGCAATCCTGCCCCCCCCCCCCTCCTACCCCTCCTCCTCCTACCCCCCCCCCCCCCCCCCTCCCCGTTGGAAGCCTGCGCTGTGTTCACATGGGGTGCAGGCACGCACATGACATTCTATTAGCACGTGAAGGGACATAATCGCTTCCTGGCAGACACCATTGTGCAATGGCCACCGGATGTGAAACGACAGAACCTCCACGGGAGCGTTGCCATGAGTGTACCAGCCTGTATTTTATGACTGCAGAGCCCACCGGCAAAACACGCCACCGTCAAGCAACTGCCGTGTGCATCCCGCAGCCTCGCTCGTTCCTACTGTGGAAGGAATTACCTAGGCCCTAGCCTGTCTCTAATCCTGACCTTGACCAAACCCTTCCCGTAGGAAACTTTAAAAAATACAGATCTTCACGGATGTACTCTGTTTGAAGTGTGAAGAGGAGGGCAGCAGAGTTATCTTTTCCTTTCACGACTTCTTAAGGAAAGACACGTCCGCAATCATACGGGCGCGTGCTAGACGGGAAGCCGTTTGATGACATGGGTCCGGTAGCTATGTGGGTAAGACTTCCGTCACATCCATGTTGCAGGGCTGCCCCGGAATGTGCATTGAGTAGGAACGAAAAAGCCGAGTTCATTATGCATCATGTGTGGTGGTGAATGGTTGTCTTCTGCGGTTGCTTTCGTTCATGCAAATGCATGGATATTTATAGGAAATGTTGGAGTATCTACTGGCGCGCACATAGCTCCTCTCTCTCTCTCTCTCTCTCTCTCTCTCTCTCTCTCTCTCTCTCTCTCTCTCTCTCTCTCTCAGTAAGTCTGTCTGTCTGTCTGCCTGTCTGACTGACTGTCTGTTTTGAAATATGTCAAGTCATGACAGCAACCTTGCAATGCCTTCGTTTCCATTCCTCTCTTCAGGATGGCTTTGGGTGTAATATCCATAACTGCGGGGATAGCGTGTTCGGGCGTGTGCGTGTGCGTGTGTGTGTGTGTGTGTGTGGGGGGGGGGGGAGGATGTGCGGGATGGGGAGGGTACGAAGAAAAGGGAAGTCAACAAAATTTGTATTCAACCTTATTCATTATACAGCTTTCTACTATGTATCATATTTGGTAATCACCTGCACATCTAATGCAGTATTACAGCTCACGCCTATTGTCACGTCTCTGGGCTTTCTCCATGCCTTCCTTGTGGACCATTTCGTTTCGCTATAAGGCTGGCCTCATTGGGGAATAGCCAACTGGTGGGACGATTCGTAACAAACTGTTTGCCTGTCAGTCTGTCTTTCCTCTCTCTTCTCTCTCTCTCTCTCTCTCTCTCTCTCTCTCTCTCTCTCTCTCTCTCTCTCTCTCTCTAGGAAAAACTGAAAGAAAAGATGATAATTAAAAGACATAAGGTTTTTTGCTTCAATTTTATTGTTCTCTTTGTATAAGCAACACATAATCAGTGTGAGAGTGCCAAAACACCACACATTAGAACAATAACAATCCCAGACATTTTTGTATCAAACATCAGAACACTAAAATCATCAAGACTATGTCCATTTGTAAGAGAACATACAGACTACGCATGGTGTGTAAGGGACTGGTTGGAGAAAAAAAATGTATAACTGGAGAAAAAAAAAGTCACCTGCCTGCTAAAAAAAAAACAACAAAAAAACACACACACACACACACCTAAAAAAAGAAAAAAAGACTCTCTCTCTCTCTCTCTCTCTCTCTCTCTCTCTCTCTCTCAAGGGAGACAAGTGTATAAATATTTTTTTTCTGGTGTTATCAATGAGTGGACAAGAGATGGAGAGGGGGGGGGGGGGGGCGGCTGTCTAAAGCTCCACTTTCAAGCTTCTCCCCAAAGAATTTATTTTCCTCTGTTATCATCGCATCATTTCACGCCGTCAATGTTTTGCAGCTGAACGCCTTTCAGGTGTTTGAGCCCGTACATGTCATTGACTGTGTTCATCCACGTGTGTATTTATAGACTCGTAAATGCTCCGTCAAACTGAATACAGATTTTAAAAGAAAAGAAAGAGCACTGGAATAATCCTCGGCCAAAGCATGCACCATTTTGTCCAAGAGCGAAAGAAAAGTAAACCCACAAAAAGATGGGCACAGACCGAGGAACGTTTGCTGAACAGATCACGAAGGCAATTTGTTATTAGTCTGCTTTCAATATTCCTGACAGGTGTGGGAGATATCTAATCTTGGGTAGTGGACAGACGTGATACATGGTATCTAACCTCTCAAGCGTGCAACTTGCCCAGTATGTCTGGACATGACCCCTGTCCCCCCCCCCCCCCTCCAACACACACAGACACAGACACAACACACACACACACACACACACACACACACACACCACACACA
>CM065735.1:4969128-4981628 GCA_033310375.1 Conus canariensis
CATACCATATCTGACTCTGAGTCAGGTCTCAAGTCTGTTCATTTTTCTTTGCAAGCACGATCCACATAACCCTTCATTTTTCAGTCGTCTACTGGACTTTTCACTCCAAAACCCTAGTGCCTTTCAGATGGCGTAGAAACACAAGGAGTCGACAAATCATGCATCATTCTGCTATTTTTGCTGACTTATGGCGTGGAACTAATTTACTGACCCCAAATTCCAGGAGAAAATAATCATTTTGGTAGTCAACCATTTTTTTTACAGAGCCAGGGCGATTTTCATCTGTTCAAACATGTTGTTACTATTTGACCTTTCCTGTGACCCGAACTCTGACCTTTGTTGTAACCCCGAACTCTTAGCTTAGCGTAGATGCTCCCCGTCTTGCGACGCATGAGGCAGTCAAGGCGCTCCACTGTGCACGGTCCTCAGCCAGTTTGCTAGTGTCACTCCATCCTCTGTCAACGAATCTGAGGTCTCTCTCCACTGTCTGTCTCCAGCTCATCCTGGGTCGTCCTCTTTTTCTCTGGCCTGCTGGGGTCCATTTAATGGCCTGGTCTGCAGGTCTTGATGAGGGTAATCTCAAGACATGACCCAGCCAGCGGAGGCGCCGTCTGCAGATCATGGAGCTGTTTGGGCCTCTCCTTGACCTCTTGATTGGATGCTCAGGATCTTACGTAGGCACTTGGTGTCAAAAGCGTCTGATTTTTTCTCCTGGGTGGTCTTCATTTGCTAGCTTTCACAGCCATACAACAGCGTTGAAATCACACTGGAGTTATAAAACTTCAATTTGATTCCAAGGGAGAATTTCTTGCTGTTCCATTTTTTTTCAGCTGATGTTGCCTTGCCAATACGACACTTCACTTTATGGTCAAAGTCATTGGCGTTGTTGATGGAGCTGCCTAAGTATGTGAAGTTCTCTACTTCTTCCACTTGCTTTTGGTCGATGAACACGTCTGTTGGCACTTGGTGTTTACCGGTCAGCATGTTTTTAGTCTTTTTGGCACTGATAATGAGGCCAATGATACCTGCAAACTTGCGGATATTGTCTGCAAGCACATGCAGATCTTGAGTAGTGCTTGCAAGAGCGGCAATGTCGTCGGCAAAATCCAGGTCTGAGAGGCTGTTGACTTCTGTCCACTTGATTCTCTTTCCTTGGGTTGCGTGTTTTAAAACCCAGGCGATGGCAACTGCAAAGAGGAGAGGGGACAGGATACAACCTTGTCTTACTCCTGTGACAACTTCAAACCAGTCACTGTAGCTATCTCCCGTCCTGACTCTGCACTTGGAGTTTATGTAAATCTGCTTTATGGCTGACACAGATTTCTCTGGGATGCCGTAGGATTTCATGATTTTCCACAATGATGGTCTGTGGATACTGTCAAATGCTTTGGTGAAGTCAATGAACCTGATGGCCAGGGGTACTTGGTGCTCTCCACACTTCTCGATGATCTGTCTTAGTGTGAAGATCTGTTCCGCACTGGATCGTTTCGGGCGGAAGCCTGCTTGTTGTTCCGTGAGCTCATTTTCCACTACGTCGCGCAGCCGGTCGAGGATGATGTGGCAATACTCATCCCTGGTATTGATAGCAGAGTAACTCCTCTCCAGTTGTCGCACGCTGAGAGGTTAGTTTTTTTTTTTTTTAAATACAGACGACTTTGCCATTCTTCCAATCCTAAACTTTGACCTAACCTTAATTTTCGTCGCTGTATAGGTTACACATCAAAAACTAATGCGCCATGGCCTTGCAAAAGGAGTCGAGTATTTAGCCTATAGGTTGTCGCAAATAGATTGTTTTGAGAATTTCTGTCGTGTCTGAAAGTTGATTCTCCTCATTATCTTTAATACGGCCATCAGGGTACAAGTCAGGTGGTTCTTTAATACGGCCATCAGGGTACAAGTCAGGTGGTTCTGTAATACGGCCATCAGGGTACAAGTCAGGTGGTTCCAAGCAGACAGATAAAACTCAAAGGAATGGGACTATTTGGGCGCTTGGAGCTGGCGCAAAGGTAGGGTCACGGGTGAGTGCAAAGGCCTGAAATGTGTGTCAAGTAAGGGGAAGGTCATGTATTTGAAGATTTCATCGGTGAAAATATCCCCCAAACAAGGACAAATAATTGGTGGGGACTTGTTCTCTTGAACAATTATCAGTTTAACGTTAAATGCTGGCTCAAATTCATTGTAAGCCTCAAAATGCTTACATGGATTATGTAGTGTTTTTGTGCAAAATCCTAATTATGGTGTGTGGCCTGTATATTCTCTACTCTCCTGTCACTGTCTTTCAGATTATTTCACTCCAGACTAACAGTGACACTAATCCTGGTCAAGAAGTCCTACCCTCACTGACGGTCAAAGGTCACACAGACAGTGCTGGGATGACGTCATCAGACTCGTTGGCATTTCTGCAACAATAGGAACGAGACGTAGGCATTATGTGCTGAAACAACCCATGACTTGTCGGTGGTGTGTCTGGCTAACGCGGCCCACTTCCATGTTAAAACTGTCCCCCGGGACAAATTGTATACATGCTTTCTGTCCATACTCTGATCTATGTAGAGAGCTTTTTGGTTGATTCGTTCATTGATTTATTGTGTTTTTTTTCTTAATTTTCGTGTACTTCCTGAAGTGCTATCTGACTTTTTTTTTAATCGAATTGACAACTTGTTGTTTTCTTCATTCTTCATATTTTTTTTTATTACTTCCATTGTTGATTTGTTCATTTACTTGTACATTCGTTTGGGGCGGAGAGGTAGGAGAGAGGATGAGAGAGAGAGAGAGAGAGAGGAGAGAGGAGAGAGAGAGAGAGAGAGAGAGAGAGAGAGAGAGAGAGAGAGAGAGAGAGAGATGGTTTATTGACAATAGTCAAACAACCCTTATGCCAAGGGAGTGCACGCACAATTTCCACTTAGTGTTGCCAGACTCTGCCAACAATAGACATGCGAGTCAAAAAAGAAGCATACACACAGAAAACAGTTGAACAGTACTAATAACTAGAAAATGAAGAAAAAGACCATTCATCAAACAACATTCTCATCACAATAAACCACTTATTACATAATCATGATTTACAAACACAGTCTACGTATTAAGCTTTTTCTCTCTAAATCGAAAAGCTTCTGTCACAAACTTAGCAAATGAGTTTACAATGTCTACATTTTCAGAGGATAAAATACCAAAGAGGTTTTGAGTTTGACCGAAAAAGGACTTGAGGCAGAACAATCATATCTAAATTTATTATACTCTGGGCATCTAAAAAGGAAGTGCTCCTCGTTTTCAATTTCTTTTGAGCAGGATGGACACATCAAATCACTTTCCGCGTGCATGAACCATCTTTTTCTTGCTTTAAACCCCAGGCTTCTCGTTTGAAACCAACCGAACACATCTCTAAAACGCTTACAAGACATTGATGTGAGATAGTTCTTAGCTTGAACAGATCTTTAAATGAGTGAGTGAGAGAGAGAGAGAGAGAGAGAGAGAGAGAGAGAGAGAGAAAGAGAGAGAGAGAGAGACAGACAGACAGACAGATTCTTAGCTTGAACAGATCTTTAAATGAGTGAGTGAGTGAGAGAGAGAGAGAGGGGAGAGAGAGAGACAGACAGACAGACAGACAGACAGACAGAGTTTTGGAAGCATGACTCATATTTGCTGTTGTTCCTAATGTGAGCGCAGGCATCTCAACAGGCGGAACTGGCATGAATGCCATAATTATGGGCTTCTCTGTGCACGCTGGTGTCGGTATTTCCTTTGAAGCTCAACACCTCTGTCACCAAAGAGGGTTGCAATTTCAGCTAGTTGAACTGTGTGTAGGTTCCCTTGGGCAAGAAGGAAAGGAAAGAGTGCAGAGAAAAAATAACAAGAAAAAAAAGCAAGGAAAGAAAAAGAAAGTGGAGAGAGAAATGGTTAAAGAAAGAACCTCTCTCTCTCCCCTCTCTCTCTCTCTCTCTCTCTCTCTCTCTCTCTCTCTCTCTCTCTCTCTCTCTCTCTGTCATATTCATTTTTCTTTCCTATGTTTTCTTGTAATCAGAGTTGTTGTTGTTGTTGTTGTTTTCTTTACTTTTCTAGTTGTATATCTTTTTTGTTCACATACTCCGTTCATGAGGGGCCATGGCCTATACATGAGTAAACAATTCTCTCTCCTCTCTCTCTCTCTCTCTCTCTCTCTCTCTCTCTCTCTCTCTCTCTCTCTCTCTCTCTCTCTCTTCATCCTGTGTTAGCACAAAGCACAACGCACGTTCTTGCGTGTTGTATAGACGTAACATTTTATTTGTGTCCATGTTTTTTTTTTAATGGAATTTTCTCTTTCATTTTGTATGATGACCATTAAATGTAATTGTATCTGTGTTGTGCTCTTCCACGTTTTGCCCCCCCCCCCCCCCCCCCCTCTTCCCCCAACACACGCACACACTCTACAATGGGTCTATCACCGTAACCTTTGAAAACTTTCATAGTTGCCTTTTCCTCCTGTCCCCACCCCCCCCCCTCTCTCTCTCTCTCTCTCCTCTCTCTCTCCTCTCTCTCTCTCTCTTTCTCTCGCTCTGTCTCTGTCTCTCTGTGGCATTAATCCTATTGAGTTGAGAAGTTTCCCTCAGAGGTCAAAGGTCACACAGACAGTGCAGGGATGACGGCGGACTCGTTGGCATTTCTGCAACAATGGGAACCGGACAAAGGCACCAAGAGTGAAAACGACAGTGACGGTGCCGTGTATGTCAGGCTTGCTAGGTCCACCTCCACGTTAAATCCGTCCCGGCTGTAATCAGTTGCATGTTATCTGATTCCAGTACAAGTCCCTTTGACAAGTGCCTGTGTTTATGACATTAATCAGTTGCATGTTATCTGATTCCAGTACAAGTCCCTTTGACAAGTGCCTGTGTTTATGACATTAATCAGTTGCATGTTATCTGATTCAAGTAGAAGTCCCTTTGACAAGTGCCTTTGTTTGTGACATTAATCAGTTGCATGTTATCTGATTCAAGTACAAGTCCCTTTGACAAGTGCCTTTGTTTATGACATTAATCAGTTGCATGTTATCTGATTCCAGTACAAGTCCCTTTGACAAGTGCCTTTGTTTGTGACATTAATCAGTTGCATGTTATCTGATTCAAGTAGAAGTCCCTTTGACAAGTGCCTTTGTTTATGACATTAATCAGTTGCATGTTATCTGATTCCAGTACAAGTCCCTTTGACAAGTGCCTTTGTTTGTGACATTAATCAGTTGCATGTTATCTGATTCCAGTACAAGTCCCTTTGACAAGTGCCTTTGTTTGTGACATTAATCAGTTGCATGTTATCTGATTCAAGTAGAAGTCCCTTTGACAAGTGCCTTGTTTGTGACATTAATCAGTTGCATGTTATCTGATTCAAGTACAAGTCCCTTTGACAAGTGCCTTTGTTTATGACATTAATCAGTTGCATGTTATCTGATTCCAGTAGAAGTCCCTTTGACAAGTGCCTTTGTTTGTGACATTAATCAGTTGCATGTTATCTGATTCAAGTAGAAGTCCCTTTGACAAGTGCCTTTGTTTGACATTAATCAGTTGCATGTTATCTGATTCCAGTAGAAGTCCCTTTGACAAGTGCCTTTGTTTGTGACATTAATCAGTTGCATGTTATCTGATTCCAGTAGAAGTCCCTTTGAAAAGTGCCTTTGTTTATGACATTAATCAGTTGCATGTTATCTGATTCAAGTAGAAGTCCCTTTGACAAGTGCCTTTGTTTATGACATTAATCAGTTGCATGTTATCTGATTCAAGTAGAAGTCCCTTTGACAAGTGCCTTTGTTTATGACATTAATCAGTTGCATGTTATCTGATTCAAGTACAAGTCCTTTGACAAGTGCCTTTGTTTATGACATTAATCAGTTGCATGTTATCTGATTCAAGTAGAAGTCCCTTTGACAAGTGCCTTTGTTTGTGACATTATTTTGTTTGTATGTTCCTTTACAGATTAAAAAAAAATTGATTGATGACTTCCTCTGTGCTTGTAGGTCTTTTTGGCTGTTGCCATTGATTGTTTATTTCCTCTGTGCTTGTAGGTCTCTTTGGCTTTTGCCTTCGTTTATGACATGATTTTGCTTGTATGTTCCTTTACAGATTAAAAAAAATGATTGTTAACTTACTCTGTGCCTGCAGGTCTCCTTGGCTGTTGCCTTTGTTTATGGCATTATTTTGCTGGTACGTTCCTATACAGATTCCTTTTTTTTTTCATATGATTGTTTCTTGTGCATTTGTTTGCATCTCGACAAGATCAAACAACGGAACCGATTAAAGCTTTTTTTTATTGTCTTTTTTTTTTTCGTTTGTTTGTTTGTTTCTTCTTCTCTCTGTCTGCTGCAGCCTCAGTGGCCTTCACCTCACGATGTTCATTCGGGTCAGCCCTTCACAGCCTCCTCCTTCCTTGCCCTGCCACAGCCCACACTCTGCCAGTCCCACAGAGAGCAGGCAGTGTCAAGCCTTCATGAGGCAACCCTCCAGCGGAGACGCTGCACTGCTTGCTTCCCAGTCACTTGGTGTTCAGCAGGGCCTGTTCTGACCCCAGATCGTAGCCAAATCCAGTTCTTGTTTCTGTGTAGATGTGTTCGGTACAGGCTATATGGGCAAGCTTGGAACATCCTTTTTGGGGGATGTTTCCTTGTTTGTTCTGTGTGCTCTGTGCTGTTATGTCTGCTAGGCGATTCGGTGTCGTAAGCAGCATTCCTTTGGAGTTATGTTTTCTTGTGGGAGCAAGAGTTACCCTATTTGATTGTTGTTTATTGTTTACTGTTCCCTGCTTCATTTCATACTTACTTTCGTTTGGAATAATATAAGTGTGGACTGAGTACTTCCCCTTGAAATGCTGGTGCGGATCTGTGGTGTAGCGAATCCAGACCGAAGGGCGGAGGCAGGATCCTTTCCAGCAAGCTGGCAGAGGTCTGCGTTGTCCCACGTCTTTGTAGTTATCTTCGCCAGGCAGGTTATGTTTTCCACCTGTGTTTGTCAGTTTGTCCTTTAGAAGAATGACGCAAAATTGCTGAAGCCGTCGTAATCAAACTTCGTCAAAAGATGGAATGTGATCCATAAGTAACGACCCCCAGACAATGTGGAGTGGATCTGGATCAAAGGGAGGATCCAGGATCCGTTTGAACTTGGCGGAGGTTAGCGCTCTCCCTAATGGCCCTCTTGTTTATTTTCTGCTTTCGCTTGTTTGTTCATTTTTTTCTCGTTTCTTTCATGGTTCTTTCAACCATTCACGTGAGGGGAGGAGAGAGAGAGAGAAAGCGAGAAAGAATGGTGTGAGAGAGAGAGAGAGAGAGAGAGAGAGAGAGAGAGAGAGAGAGAGAGAGAGAGAGAGAGAGAGAGAGAGATGTGCGCGCTAGTAGATGTTCCTACATTTCCTATAAATATCCATACATCTGCGTGAACGAAAGCAACCGCAGAAGACAACCATTCACCACCACACATGATGCATAATGAACTCGGCCTTTTCTTCCCAGTTAATGCACATTCTGGGGCAGCCCTGTAACATGGAAAAGAAAAAAAAATCTGCGTATAATGAAGAGAAACGCACCCATTATGCTCATTAGGCGGAACAGATTCTCAGGCCCTGTCTCTGAACACATTTGCAGGACAAAGGCTATTGGTTCCATTGTGCCAGTGTCTTCTTACCAACTGTCTGAGTGGATAACCTACATGCAGGTACCCATTGACAATCTAACGCAGCAAGTAAAACCCCCCGACTCCTGTAATTAGTTGAAACCACTGAACCAACAGACGCCAGAGACAAAACGAAACAATAATTAAATGAGATGTTCTCACCCAATTCTCACATGGGCTTTCCTGTCTACACTGTCCTCTTCTTTTCACTTTGACAACGGGCCTATGGCTTGAAACGTCAGTCTCCACTCTCCAAAGGATTCAACTACCACCAAAAGGTTTTTTTATAAACTTTATCATTTTTTTCATTATATATACATATATATCTAAAAGAAAAAATCCAAAAGAGAAAAAAAATGTATGTATATATATAATATATATATATATATATATATACATATAGAGAGAGAGGGAGGGGGAGAGAGAGAGAGAGAGAGAGAGAGAGAGAGAGAGAGAGAGGAGAGAGAGAGAGATTCAGATTCAGATTCAGATCTTTATTCTGTTAGGCCATAGGCCCTCAGAAGGGGGATACAATAATTGAGATAATATTCTAATATCAATGCGACAAGTAAAACAAACAAAAACAAGTTCACAACGTTCACATTGTTACAAGTTTTAAGCCTCGATGCATCAATGATTACACTGCTTATTGTAATACACTTAAACAATATATGTAACCATGTTAAACAAAATTCAAGCGTTTAATGATAAAAAAAAGAACCTAGTCTGTAAGAAATTTTCGAATCATAAATGCTTTGCACAAAAACAGAGCAAACCGCTTTACAAGTGTTTCATTTTTTGAAGTCATTAGCATAACCAGCTTGAAGATACATGGTTGTCTATAGTATTTTTCTGGAATGAACTCTTGCCTATCACAATAAAGTTCCTGGCACGAAAATACAAAATGAACTTCATTATCAAAAGCCTCGTGACATAATGGGCAAAGGAGATGATCATCACTGAGTTCTCTATAACGATTAAAATGACTACTTATTTCTGTGATACTAAATCTAAATTTTGTTAAGATGTATCTTAAATGTTTGTCTAAGTTTATAGACAAATACACTGGCAATCTATGCTCTGCGTTTAACATACGATATATATCATATCTGTCACTTTCCTGAACATGAGAATGCCAGCTTTGCCATCGACAATCTATTGATCTCTGACGAAATTCGCGGATAAAACCACGTATGTCCCCAACACCCTGACTTTCCCATACAAAGCCAAATCCATATTCATACAATTTTAATCTTACCCTCGAAGTCCAATTTTTCTTGCCTTTGGCATCAAACCCAACTAACATATTTTAAGCTCTATGGGGTAATCTATGTGATTGCATTCTTGTTAACTTTAACCAATAACAAATGGAACTGACTATAGAAACTAAATATATAGGATACCTATTTGTCTCCCCGTAGACTAAATCATTAGGCGTATATATAGATACTCCCAAAAACTTCTTCAGTGCGTGTAAATGTAGCTTCTCCACCTCATAAGCAGAGCTGCTAATACCCCACAGTTCAGCACCATATTGCACAATTGGTTAGATTTGAGAATCAAACAATTTTAAAAAATAGTGCTAAGAGAGAGAGAGAGAGAGAGAGAGAGGAGAGAGAGAGAGAGAGAGAGAGATGGACAGACAGACAGACGGGAAGAGGAGGGAGAGATTGAGGAGAGGGGCAGGGGGGCAGGGCGAGTTTGGATAGAGAGGTGGCACTTGGGTAAATAGTGACCAATAGAAAGATTAGCGTAATACAGCCATGCCTTGGCGCACACCGTGAAAAGTGCTAGAGCCTTCCACTGCTGTGAATGTTTTGATTATGCATGGTCGCAGACTTCGGGGCCCAGCTGAAAGTGACAACAGAACCAGCCAGGTCAGTGGCTGTACACCTAAAATGAAGGCGCCAAGGTTTTGCTTAAGGAGTCGAGTATTTATACACTGGCGCAAGTAGATTGTTTTGAGAATTTCTGTTTTGTCTGAAAGTTGATTCTCCTCATTCACTTTCATATGGCCATCAAGGTACAAGATGGGTGGTTCCAAGCGGAACAGATTAAAACCAAAGGAATGGGACTATATTTGGGCGCTTCAAGCTGGCGCAATGATAGGATCACGGGTGAGTGCAAAGTGTGTCAACGAAGGGAAGGTCATATATTTGAAGATTGTTTGTGACTGATCGGTGAAATCCCCCCCCCCCCCCCCCCCCCGAACAAGGGAAATAATTGGTGCGGGAGTTGTTCGTTTGATCATATTATCAGTTTAACATGTCGAAACGCTGGTTCAAATTCAGGGTAGGCCTCAAAACGCTTACATGAATTAGACAGTGTTATAGTGCAAACTCCTAATTGAGGCGTGTGGCCAGTCACTCGCACTGCCCTATGTCCAAACGGTCCACACGAAGACTGGCTGTTTTGGCAATGCACATTCCCGGGCAGTTTAGCCAAGCGGATCACACTGACTAAAAACTCTGGGTAATGGAAACATGCACCGTGGTGTAACGGCCGTATCCGACCTTTGGGACTTCTAAACGGCCCCACTGTCCCAGTGGACAGAACTCATTTTCGTTCGCATAGAGGAAGTGAGATGACGTCAGTGAACTAAAGACAGCGTAGAGGTCTTCGTTTCTCAATGCTCTCTGCTCTTTGGATCTGACAACCCAGATCAGGCTGACATACGCGTTTCGTGTCGCTATAGGGAACCACAGTCACTAACGGGTACGAAACAAATTTGAAATGACAGTGACAATGCACAGCCAAAAAACGTAGACAAACGTATGACAGACAAAACACGACACGGTTCGACCTCTTAGGTCTTCTTTATGCAAGATATCAAAGACTCAGGACAACGAAAATGAACGAGCAATCACTTATCTTCATCCAATTCGGCGCAACATAGGCGTTGAACCAAACGAAAAGTTTAAGCGTACAAATCTGACGTCATGTAAGCAAGAAATCTATTAAGAGGTAACTGACACGTCTTTTTTTTTTTTCCAAAATCGATGTAAACCAAACCAAACCAAACCAGCTAAACAAAAAAGAAACAAACAAAGAAGAAGAAGAAGACAAATAAACAGTTAAACAAAATGTTTTAATTGAATTGGAAACACAAATTGAGAACTTCTTAACGTTACTGGAAGAATCCACTGTGTTTGATCTAAAAATACATTCTGGCTGCCGACGGGAGGTGATGATGACCTTGGGGATCGCCCGTGATGTCCGTGTGCGCATGTTAGGGTTGCTTCCCTTTGCAACGGAACACGCAAGCGACACAGGCCACACGCCACAATTAGGATTTTGCTCTACATAAGCACACACACACACACACACACACACACACACACACACATACACACGCGCGCGCACACACACATGCACTCTCTCTCTCACTCACTCACTCACCCATTCACACATACTCATTGTGTATCCCTCCCCCCCCCCCCCCTTTTTTTTTTTTTTCTTCTCTTTCCATTTTATAAGAACTACCGTTAATGTTATTTTGTACAGTTGTTCCTTTCGATGTGAATGGTAAAGGCAACAGAGTGAAAGTGACAGCGCACCAAACATTAGAACATTAACAAACCCAGACGCCATGTATCAAAATCGGAAGAAAAAAAAAAACTAAAACAGCAAGCGTATGTCCATCGGTAATGTCACACACAGACAATGCATGGTGTGTGAGTCTTTGAAGAGAAAAAAAAAAAAGTGGGGGGTGGGGGGAGGAGGATGAAGGCCCCACTTGAAAAAAAAAAGACCGTCCTTACCACAAAAAAAAAGGGGGGGGGGGGGGATAAAAAAGGAAAAGAAAAAAATACAAAAAACAAACGACCAAAAAAAAAAAAAAAAAAAGTGGAGGAAAAAAAAAGGATTTTGCGCTTAATCGCTATACTTATAATCCATGTAAGCGTTTTGAGGCCATGCATAAGTTTGAACTAGCATTTAATTTAAACTGACAATTGGTCAAAAGAACAACCCCCCACCAATCATTGCACTTGCTTGGAGGGGGGGGGGGGGGGGGGGGGGGTTCCACGTATGACATCATTCACAATCTTCAAATCCATGACCTTTCCTTGGCTGACGTCACATTTAAGCCTTCTCACTCACCCATGACCCTATCTTTGCGCCACCTGGTTCCTCCCAAACAAGTCCCATTCCTTTCATTTTAATCTGTCTGCTTGGAACACCTGGCATGTACCTTGATGAGCATATGAAAGAGAAAAAAAAAAAAGGTGAATCAACTTTCACACAAAATGAAAATTCTCAAAACAATATAATCGTGTTCGTCTACAAATACCCGACTCGTTATGCAAGGCCTTGGCGCATTAACTTTTTGGTGTGCAGCCACAGCTCACGTGGGAGATCATTTATTTTGGTATTAACTTGAAGAGCGCATCTACCAGCGTCATTTTCTTCACATTCTGACTTACAAAGATATACTGGTCGGAGGGGGGTGGGGGTAGGGGTGGGGGGAAGGGCGGGGGGGGGGGGGGGTGAGAAAGGTGTCGGTGATGGTTCGGGGAGAGGGAAGGAGGCGGTAGAGTGAGGCTTCACTTGTCGCGGCTCCGGTTCGTGTTTGAGAGGGGGAAAAAAGAATCAAAACAATTTGTCCAATACCGTTCACGATGAAGAAATTAGACAGAACCACTTAAGGACTCTGGGAATTGACATTGGAGAGAGAGAGAGAGAGAGAGAGAGAGAGAGAGAGAGAGAGAGAGAGAGAGAGAGAGAGATGGGGGAGGAGCTATATGATAATAAGAGAGAGGGGAGAGAGAGGTTTCCTAAGATAGATATGTATTTATATGGTAAAGAGAGAGAGAGAGAGACACACACACACACACACACACACACACACACACACACACACACACAGAGAGAGAG
>CM065735.1:4989128-4991628 GCA_033310375.1 Conus canariensis
CGCGGTGCCGGTGTGAGTGAGCTCTCCCTCCGGAGAGCGCCACCACGTCCGTCTGACGACAGTTCACAAACATTTGCCGATACCGGTGACCCCGACTGAACCAAACCAAGGTCATAAATTTGGTGAGGACGTCGAAACTGAGGTCACCATGAGAGTTAGAGCATGAAGGGCCACTGAATTTGAGACACTTCTTTTTTTGCTGATCAATATGGACGAGGATGATGAAGATGATGGAGGACTGAGACTACATGACAGGGCTGTACTCGACGCTTACTTTCATGATATATCCAAGCGTGGACCAGGCCCAAGAGATACAGCCACCTGCAGTGTTGGTCAAGAAATTGAAGCAACACTCTCGTAGGTGAATAAAGCCCGACTGTGTGGTCCTAGTCTTCCCAGCTGAGCCCGTAGCAAACTCAACCTTAGGTAGAAACTGGTCGGGGCAGACAAATAACCCAAATAAATTGGCTCTGATGGGAATGCAACTCACAACCCCCAGCTGGAAATCTGCGACGCTATCCACATCACCATAGCGGCTGGTACAAGAGTCTTCAATGGAAGATGTGTTAAATTGTTGTGCTGTTGTGATGGTAGATTTGGTTTGCTGTTCGTGTCGTCGGTAATGCTGAAAACTATTTTGTTATTGTGGACGGTATGAATTTGTTCGTGATGGTGATGATATTGTTCTTGTTATTATTATTATTGTTGCTGCTGAAGATAGTAGTGATATAAATGATGATAATGATGATGATGATGATGATGATGATGATGATGATAATGATGGTGATGATCATTATAGTTGATGTGTTGAAACTTTCTTTTTTTTTTCTTTTACTGAAGTTGTTGTTTCTGCTGTAACTGTTCATCTGCTTATTGATTACGGCGATTAATAGATTGTCTATCGTGGTCTCAAGGCAGCGGAATGGCAATGGTTATTCCATAGTGTTGAATTCCATTACATCACCTTGTGTTGTGTTGCATTGATTTGCAGTGTGTAATATTGTGTTAATATGTATGGCATTCTCTTGTTCTGCGTCAATCTGTTATGTTCAGCAGCTTGTTGATTTGTATTGTATTTTTTGTATCGGGTTGTTTGGCACTGCACTATATTGTGACTCTGTTGTATCGGGTTGTTTGGCACTGCACTATATTGTGACTCTGTTGCGCTGTAGTATTTGCATCAACAATTTTCTATGAAATTCGAAATACGAATCACCTTCTCTGGACGAAGAGACCGCCACACCATTCCTCAACTTTTTAAAGGGGGGGGGGGGGGGGGGGGGAGGGGGGGATAATTTCACACTGTACATTCGCTCACTTTACCATCATCATCATCATCATCAACATCATCAGCAGTAGCAGCAGCAGCATCAGCAGCATTTGTTGGTGACTGTGTTCATTCGTGGCATTTGCCAATCGAAGTTGTATGGAATAACGTTCACCGGAATCTGGAAAGTAACCAGGTTAAACAACCAGGTGAAGAAAAAATTGTTTGGTCGAATGAAAATACCCATAAATATTATAAAGACGAACTTGAAAGTGATGAGTTCCAAAGTTGTTTACAGTCAGCCCTCCTACAAATGGATATTGATATAAATGATAGTTTAAACCTTTTCGTTAATGCTTTATATGGAGCTGCTGCATGTATGGTCCGCACGGTAGGTCAAGGTCGAATAAAAAGTAATGACTGGTTTGATGCTGAATGTGAGAGAAAGAAAGCAGAAGTAAAAGGGCTGCTAAAAAGATTTCAGAGATGTAAAACAGCTAGTGATAAAAAAGAAAAAAGAGTAGAATATGCAGTGTCACGAAAAGAATACATCAAACTGAGAGAAACTAAGGCAAGTTGTAAGCAATTAGAATTTGAGGAAAATAGACTAAAGAAATTAAGAGAATCCATAAACGTTCTAAAACATTTTGGTCAGTAATAAGATCTGTTGATAAGAAAAGCTTAATTTATAATGAAATCTCCATCCGACAATGGTATGATCACTTTTTTCATGTTTAAATGATTCAGATAATACTGTACCTCTGAAAGAAGACGTTTCACTGGATGATGAGGATGAATCTGTGCCATTGTTCAATAACACCATTTCTAGAGAAGAAGTAATGGATGGTATCAGACATTTAAGGACAGGGAAAAGTGCTGGACCCGACAGAACTGTTGGAGAAATGTTAAAAGAAGCAAATTCTATTATAATTGACTATCTTGTTCGCTTACTTAATGAGCTTTTTGAACACGGCAATTTTCCTTTAGAATGGGCTAAATCTATTATCATTCCAATTTACAAAAAATGTGATTCCAGTAATCCACATAGTTATCGTGGTATAGCACTCACTAGCACCATTAGTAAAGTGTATACTCATATCTTGAACAAAAGATTATCAAAATGGGCTGAAAATGAAGGAAAAATATTAGAAGAACAAGCAGGTTTCAGAGCAAATTATAGTACTATTGACCATATATATACACTATATTCACTTGTACAGAAATATTTATTGA
>CM065735.1:5011628-5014128 GCA_033310375.1 Conus canariensis
GCCTTGGTGGACACCCGCATTTTGGACATGGTCACCTACACTGCCGGACTGTCCGGTTCTGCCTGGTGAGATGGGCGATCCGGTTTGGTGTGGAATGGTTGTTTGGTCCGACTGTCTGTCTGTCTGTCTGTCTGTCTGTTCGGTCTGCCGGAACTCATGTCTGTCTGCCTACTCTGTGTCCGTGTTGTCTGCATCTTTATGTTTTATATCCTCTCTCTCTCTGTCTCTGTTTGTCTCTCTGTCTATCTATCTGTCTGTCTGTCTCTCTCTCTCTCTGTCTCTCCATCTGTCTATCTGTCTATGCATGTCTGTCTCTCTGTCTCTCCCTCTGTCTCTCTCTCTCTCTCTGTTCGTCTGTCTCTCTCTGTCCGTCTGTCTGTCTGTCTCTCTGTCTCTCACTGACTCTTGTCCACTGACTGATTATAAATTTGTCTGGACCACCTTCCAGTATTTACAAGCAGACTAACCCGAGGACCCTTTGACACCCCAGTAAATCCAGCACACGTGCACACAACACACACACACACACACACACACACACACACACACACACACACACACACACACACACCGTCACCGTTAATCTCTCAGCGGGTCACGTCCTTTAGAAACTTTTGACGCCTAACAAAAAACCCACCATACTATCCACAAAACCACACACCAATTATGTCACTGTTAATCTTTGTGGGTCACCTCCCTTAGAAACTTTTGAACTCTTGACGCCTAAAATGCACCATACCGTCCACACAAAACCCCACACACCCAGTATGTCACTGCTTTTTCTTTGTGGGCCACCTGCCTTAGAAATTTTTGAACTCTTGACGCCTAAAATTCACCATACCATCCATCCACACAACCGCACACCCAGTATGTCACTGTTAATCTCTGTGGGCCACCTCCCTTAGTCACTGTTGAACTCTCAACGCCTAAAATCCACCATACAATCCGCACAAAACCCCCCACACCCATTATTATTACCATTAACCTCGGGATTGGTGTGTGTGTGTGTGTGTGTGTGTGTGTGTGTGTGTGTGCGCGCGCCAGGTATCTCTCCTACCTGTACTCACACCCGGACTGGCCCAACAAGTCTCCAGGGCAGCTGAAAGAAGAGCTGAAGAACAGCGTGGATTCCAGCCCTTTTTGGCTCCTGGGTCCCCACAGCATGTACCGCTACATCAAGCGCATCGTGGAGAAACGTAACCACGGCCAGCCTGTCTCCTTCACCGACTTCTTCGGTCACCTGGTCGGCGAGACGTTGCTCAAAGGGGTAGGCAGGCTTCGGCTACTCGCTCTGTCCCCTCTTTGTCCCCCTCTTTGTCCCCCTCTTTGTTCACTGTTTGCCCCTCTTTGTCCTCTCTTTGTCTCCTCTTTGCCCCCTCTTTGTCCTCTCTTTGTCCCCTCTTTGTTTCCTCTCTGTCCCCTCTTTGTCCACGTCTTTGTACCCCTCTTTGTTCACTCTTTGCCCCCTCTTTGTCCTCTCTTTGTCCCTCTTTGTTCCCTCTGTTTCCTCTCTGTCCCCTCTTTGTCCTCGTCTTTGTCCCCCTCTTTGTTCACTCTTTGCCCCCTCTTTGTCCTCTCTTTGCCCCTCTTTGTCCACCTCTTTGTTTCCTCTTTGTCCCCTCTTTGTCCCCTCTTTGGCCCTCTCTTTGCCCCCTCTTTGTCCCTCTTTGTCTCCTCTTTGTCCCCCTCTTTGTCCTCTCTTTGTACCCTCTTTGTTCCCTCTTTGTTCTTTCTTTGTTCCCTCTTTGCCCTCTCTTTGTTCCTTCTTTGTCCCTCTCTTTGCCCCCTGTTTGTCCACCTCTTTGTCTCCTCTTTGTCCCCTCTTTGTTCCTTCTTTGTTCCCTCTTTGTCCCCCTCTTTGTCCTCTCTTTGCCCCCTCTTTGTCCCCTCTTTGTCTCGTCTTTGGTGACCGTCTGTTCTTTCTTTCGTACTGTCGCCCGTACTGTCTGCCGCTAAGGGGGGGGGGGGGGGGGGGGGGGGGGGGGAGGGGGGAGTGGGAGGGGAGGGGGGGGGGGCATATTTCGCAGAATAGAGAAAAGAAATGTTTCGCAGCTGTTAGGTTTTCTCTCTAGTCTCTCTCTGTCTGTCTGTGAACCTCCCTCCCTAGTCTCTTTGTCTCTCTGTCTCTTTTGTCTGTCTCTCTGTCCCTGCCTCTGTCTGTCTGTCCGTCTCTCTTTCTCATCCTCTCTCTCTCTCTCTCTCTCTCTCTCTCTCTCTCTCTGTCTCAGTTTTCTCTCTCTCTCTCTCTCTCTCTTTCCTCCCTCCCCCCCCTCTCTCTCTCCCTCTTTGTCTCTGTCTGTCTGTCTGTCTGTCTGTCTCTAATGCACCTTTCATTAGGATCTGTCATGATGCGTAAAGGGAGGTCATTTTTTTACATCAGGAGTGGTCCCCCTTTGGATGTGGGCACCAAAATCAGTCACCCGGCAGGCCTGCTCTGTCAGTCTGCATAAGATAAGGGAGATGATGTTGCTTACAGCCCAGCCGACCGCAAAGGGCCATA
>CM065735.1:5019128-5051628 GCA_033310375.1 Conus canariensis
TCATAGCCACAGCCCGGCCCAACCCGCCGCAGCCCTGGCACCGGCAATCCACAGGGAGCAGTCAATGTCAAGTCGTCAAGAGGCAACCCACCGGAGGAGACACTGCACTGCTGCCGAGTCACTTCGGTGGGGTTCAGTGGCGCCTGTTCTGATCTAACATACGCAGGACACCACCTACTAAGCCCCCAGCTGACGACAATAATTGCTTAGTTCCGGAGCTAGCGTGAGTGAGCTCTCCCTCCAGAAGGCGCCACCACGTCCGTCCAACGACAGCCCCCACGAATTTGCCGATACCGGTGACCCCGACAGAATGAAACCCAGGCAGTGGATGTGGAGAGGACATCGAAACTGAGGTCACCATGAGAGCAGGGCATGAAGGGCCACAGAATTTGAGACTTCTTTTTTATGCTGATCAATGAGATTGAGGTTGATGAAGATGGTGCTATGGATTTCCGTTCTGATCGAAGACTGCATGTCAAGGCTGTACTCTACGCTTGCCTTCAAAATATATCCCGGCGTCAACCAGGCTTTAGAGACACAGATACATGCTGTGTTGGTCAGGAAATTTGAGCAACACTCTCAGAGACGCATCCATTAAGTGGATGAAACTTGACTGTGTGGTCCCAGTCTTCCCAAACGAACGCAAGCAAACTCAACCCAGTCGGTGTAGAAAAATCCCACAAATATGTGACTCTGTTGGGAATCGAACCCACGACCCCCCAGCCGGGAAACGGGCATCGTTAACCACTTTGTCCCAGCGGATGGTGTCTCTCTGTTGATCATTTTCACTAGGCGGGATATATCTGCTTGTTTCTTATTCTGTCGGTAAGGTTTTGCAAAAATTACAGAACCTTTTTTCAAGGGACACTCGGTGAAAATATTTGAATTTGGGCCTAAGACGGACTGATTAAGCTTAGGTGCAAATGGTGATTGAGATTTGGAGATAATAGAATGGAATATAAATTACGGTTTGATTGCAGTTTAGAGCACTGTTCTGTATCGTTGGAAATCTGCGCTCTTCCGGGCACTCTTCTGGTCAACTTATTGGTTCATTTCTTTGTTGTGTTCCTTTGACTTTTTACCGCTGTTGTCCTTCATGGTAGCGGTGACTTCTGTTGTTATTGTCTTCATTATTTCATATCTATATATTTTTTTTTTCTTGGGGATGGGAAGGAAGTAATTTTCACTGGATCTTGGCGATGGTGTCCGATATGTTGTTTCGTTCTTACTGTTGTTGTTTTTGCTGCTGCTGCTGCTCTCGTTGCTTCTGATGCATGGTGATGATATTATTTATCATCTTTTATTGTTATAGTGATGATGATGATGATAATGATGATAATGATGATGATGACGACGACGACGACGACGACCATGACGACGACCACCACCCCCACCACCACGACGATGGCGATGATGATGAAACTTATGACGAAATACTAACGATGCCGACGGCTGCAGGTATTTGGGGCAGCGCCTTCTGCATTCAGTTCAAGCGGCTTCTGCAGGACGACAAAAAGGTGGACACGGTGGAACTCATGCGTAGAGAGAGAGAGGAACTGGGTGAGTGGTCCGCCCGATTGGGTTGGATGGGTGCCCTGGAGACCGTGAGAGGGCAAGGAAGAGAGGTGCTCTGTGTGTGTGTGTGTGTGTGTGTGTGTGTGTGTGTGTGTGTGTGTGTGTGTGTGTGTGTGTGTGTGTGTGTGTGTGTGTGTGTGTGAGAGAGAGAGAGAGAGAATAAGTGTGCGTGTGTGAATGTGTGCTGCGTGCGTGCGTGCGTGCGTGCGTGCGTGTGTGGTGTGTGTGTGTGTGTGTGTGTGTGTGTGTGTGTGTGTGTGTGTGTGGTGTGTGTGTGTGTGTGAGTGGGCGCGCGCGCCCGTTTATTTATGCGTGTGTGTGTATGTATGTGCGTGTGCGTGCGTGTGTGTGTGTGTGTGTGTGTGTGTGTGTGTGTGTGTGTGTGTGTGTGTGTGTGTGTGTGTGTGTGTGCATGTGTGTGTGTGTGTCTGTGTCTGTCTGTGTCTGCCTATGTCTGTCTATGTCTGTCTATGTCTGTGTCCTCTCTATGTCTGTCTATGTCTGTGTCCTGTCTAATGAGGGTAAATTACATCTCTGTGAACATTGAGACTTTTGACACGAATGAACTTGGTTACAAACCCAAACAGAGCGGGAACTACAGAAGGAGATGGACAACCAGACAGACGAAGAGAGCGATTCCAGCGACGTGGAGGGCGAGGGAGCGGGCACCAACGGAACAGCGACGACGACAACGGCGACAACCAATCCCACGCCCACACGTGCTCGATCCATGAGACGTTCTGTGCGGAGGGTGTCTTCCAAGCCCAAGAAAAGGGTCAGTTGTCTACTTGCTGGCTTGGTGGGTTGGCTAGTTGTCTGTGATTATTCACTGAAAGGCAGGTGGGAAGGGGGGAGGGGGGGTGGGGGGGGGGTGGGGGGGGGCTGGTCGGAGCAACTTTTCCAGGGTGATTAAAAATAGTTTGTTTTTTTTTTAATGGATATTTCTTGGTTTGCGGTTTATCAGTTCTTTATTTATTCAGTGTATTAATTGATGTATTTATTTACCCATACCTGTATATTAATTCTTTATTTTATTCAGTGTGTTTATAATTTCTTAATTCAGGCCTACTTAGTACGTTTTTTCAGTCTTTTTTTGCGGTTTTTTTTTCTTCTTCTTTTGTATTCTATCTGTTTGAATCTTTGTCTATTTGATTCCTTCATTCATTCATTCATCCATTCATTTATCCATCCATTCATTCATCCACTCATTCATTCATTGGTTTGTTTCTTCATTGGCACTGTCCAGGGTTTCTTTGACGGGATGTTGGAGCGGTTTCTGGACAGCACCATCATGCAGAGTATCGAAGGGAGAGCAGCCATGGTGCACAACTTCATGCGCGGCTTGTCGCTCAACGACATGTACCCATTCTCTCCCTTTACCGAGATGGACGACGAGTCGCCAGACGGACCCTCGTCGTCATCGTCGTCGTCGTCGACGTCCAATTCCCAGTCATCGTCTTCAACGACGACGTCGTCTTCTGCGTCGTCGGCAAAATCTTCCGCAAATGGTGAGAATGGTGGTGGTGGTGGTGGTGGTGGTTGTGGTGTGAGTCTGTGTGTGTATGTGTGTGTGTGTGTGTGTGTGTGTGTGTGTGTGTGTGTGTGTGTGTGTGTGTGTGTGAGCGCGTGCGCGCGATACACACACACACACACACACACACACAGAGAGAGAGAGAGAGAGAGAGAGAGAGAGAGGAGAGAGAGAGAGAGAGAGAGAGAGAGAGTTCATGTGTGTGGTATAATTGATAATTTTTGTTAGCAATGATATTTTTTCTTCTTTTTTTTATTTCCTTTTACTTCGCTATTCATTTGTATCGAACTGAGGAGGATAGGGGAGGGTGGAGGCGACTTCGCTATTCATTTGTATCGAACTGAGGAGGATAGGGGAGGGGGTGGAGGCGACTTCGCTATTCATTTGTATCGAACTGAGGAGGATAGGGGAGGGGGTGGAGGCGACTTCGCTATTCATTTGTATCGAACTGAGGAGGATAGGGGAGGGGGTGGAGGCGACTTCGCTATTCATTTGTATCGAACTGAGGAGGATAGGGGAGGGTCGAACTGAGGAGGATAGGGGAGGGGGTGGAGGAGGAGGATAGGGGAGGGGGTGGAGGCGGGGGAGCAGAAGGGTGGATGTCTGTCTGTCTGTCTGTCTGTCTGTCTGTCTCTCTCTCTTCTCTCTCTCTCTCTCTCTCCTCTCTCTCTCTCTCTCTCTCTCTGCTTTGTTCTTCTGTCCTTGGAGATTACAATCATAGTTCATGTCATCCAAATATAAACGTATCTCCAACCGCTTTAATATTTTGCTCTCAGGTTTGGTTGTAAAAGCGAATTAAGAACTTCGCCGTATTTTATCTTTTTGCTTGTTGTTATCGATGGTTTTTTGGGTCATGTTTTTTGTTGTTGTTGTTGGTGGTGGTGGTTTTTGTTGTTGTTCCTGTTGTTGCTTGTTTCTTTGCTTTATGCGAAGCATTCCAGGGAAAAAGTGGCTCTGTCTAGAGTTTGATTGTAACGTTGCCGTTGGTAACAGGCTTAAAGTTCGGCATGGTACACTTGAACACAATGCTCTGGGCGTCGTCACGCACGTGCTTCATGTGTGATCTCTTTCGGTGCAGAGAACGGGGGCCGGAATAGCTCAGTGGTAGAGCGCCGGACTCGTAATCTTGGCGTTGCGGGTTCGAATCTCCGCCGGGCCGTTTCGGTACAGGGGGATTTTTCCCTCGGAGTTAACATTGGTTCTGACTCCATTTCCCGTACAGTCCTTTGAATGAGACTATAAACCGAGGCTCCGTATGTGAACGCACGCATGATATCCTGCACACACGTAAAATCCCATCAGCAACTTTCGGAACAGAAGGCCAGTTTGGTCGTTGGTATGGATGACACGTTACACATAGCATGCACCTTCCCTGAAGTTGGAGTTTGGCTGCCTTAATGGCGGGATAAAAAAAAAAAACCGATAATACACGCAAACCTCCACTCCCTTTGTTGGGTAGAAGGGATTAATCCTTGCCTGTCTATACAGGGGAGTGTCTGCAGGAGTATCAGCCTGCGTACGCAGAAGAAGAAGAAGAAGAAGGTGCAGAGAACTGGTGTTGTGATGCACGTGGTACATGTGTGATCTCTTTCGGTGCAGAGAAATGGTGTTGTGCTGCACGTGGTACATGTGTGATCTCTTTCAGTGCAGAGAACTGGTGTTGTGCTGTCTGGGTATCTCACTCCCTCCATCCAGGCATTTTTGTTATGTGGGGCCGCCAACCTCAAATTTTTTTCCCACATTATTTTCCTCTCTCTCTCCTCTCTCTCTCTCTCTCTCTCTCTCTCTCTCTCTGTCTGTCTGTCTGTCTGTCTGTCTGTCTGTCTGTCTGTCTCTCTCTCTCTCTCTCTCTCTCTCTCTCTCTCTCTCTCTCTCTTTGTGGGGTCTCCATACTCTACTTCCTCCCGCCCTCTCCCTTTTTCACTTTTTTCTTCTTCAAAGCCTCACACACCATGCATAGTCTGTGTGTTTCATTACGGATGGAGATTTGCATACTGGTTTGTTTGTTTTTTTTTTCTTCTTTTTTTTTTGCGTTTGATACAAGGCGTGTAGGTTTATTTCTGTTCTAACGTTTAGTGTGCTGACACTTTCGCTCTGTTGCATTTAGCACTCACACCGAAAGGAATAATTAGTCTTCATTAGATAAAGATCTGCGTTCTCTGTGTGTGACCACAGGCCACTTCAAAGAGATCTTCGAAATGCACCCTACCCACCTCAAGAGGATGTATGTGGTGGACGGGGGGTTGACCTTCAACTCCCCATACCCCCTCCTCCTCCGGCCCCAGAGGCACGTGGATCTTCTGCTGTCCTTCGACTTCAGTGCTCGGCCCTGCGACACCTCACCTCCATTCAAGGTCATTAGGGAGGGGGGTGGAGGTGGTGGGATGGAGGGGGGCGGGCAAGGAGGGGGGGGGGGGGCTTGACTTGGAAGGAGACAGGAGAAGGATGCTATTTGTGCTGGAAGTGGTCATGATGAGGATAAAGAGGTGATGATGATGACGATGATGATGTAGATGATGATGATGATGATGATGATGATGATCGTGGTGGTGGTGGTGTTGATGATGATGAGGAGGAGGATTATGATGATCATGATGATTATGGCGTGGTGGTGGTGGTGGGTGGTGGTGGTGGTGGTGGTGGAAGTGGTGGTGGTGGTGGTGGTGATGATGAGGCGGAGGAGGGAGGAGGAAGAGGATGAAGATATGAAGAACAAGAGGAGGCGGAGGCGGTGAAGGAGGAGAAAGAAGATGGAGATGGAAATGAAGAAGAAGAAGAAGAGTAGGAGGAGGAGGAGGAGGAGGAGGAGAGGGAGGGGGAGGAGGAGGAGGAGGAGAAGAGGAGAATCAGAAGAAGAAGAAGAAGAAAAGAAAGAAGAAGAAGAAGAACAGGAAGAAGAAGGAGGAGGAGTACAAAAAGAAGGAAAAGGAGAACAAGAACAACACCAATAACACGCCACCACCACCACCACCCACCACAGAACAGAAGAACAAGTAAAACAAGAAGAATAAATGTAGTAGTAGTAGTAGTAGTAGTAGTAGTAGTAGTAGTAGTAGTAGTAGTAGTAGTGGTAGTAGAAGTACTAGTAGTAGATGTGGTGTTTGCAGTTGCAGCATAGAAGTAGTAGTAGTTGTAACAGCAGTAGCAGCAGCAGCAGAAGTAGACAAAAACAGCGGCAGCAGCGGCAGCAGCAGCAGCAGTAGTAGTAGTAGTAGAAGTAGTAGTAGTAAGAGGAGTAGTAGAGGAAGAAGCTAGAGAAAAAAAGAAGAAAACGCAGAAAAAACAAAGAAGAAAACGCAGAAAAAACAAAGAAGAAACAGCAACAACAACTCAAACAACGGCAGCTTCAGCAGTAAAAACAAACAAGCCAACGAAAAGCCACCACCATCACCACCACCACCCGCAACCACCACCATCACCACCACAATCATCACCACCACCACCATCACTAACACCACCTCACCACCACCACCACCACCGCCACCACCACCACCACAACCACCACCATTATCACCACCATCATCACCACCACCACCATCACAAACACCGCCACAATCACCATCACAACTACCACCACTATCACCACCACAACCATCACCACCACCACCTCCATCACCACCACCACCAACCACCAACCACCACCACCATCACCACCACCAACCACCAACCACCACCACCATCACCACCACCAACCACCACCACCACATTACCACGGCCACCCCCATCCGGACAAACTCCTGCCACAGACAACAACAGCAACAATAACAACAGCAACATCCCCAACCCTGTGTGTGGTTGTCGGGTGGTAGGAGCTGTTGCTGGCGGAGAAGTGGGCGCGGATGAACAACGTGCCCTTCCCCCCCATCGACCCCACCGTGCTGGACAGGGAAGGCCTGAAGGAGTGCTACATCTTCAGGGACCCCCGCGACCCCCACTGCCCTGTGGTCATGCACTTCGTCCTCATCAACATCACCTTCAGGGACCAGATCAAACCAGGTGAGGAGGGGGGGAGGAAGAGAGAGAGGGAGGGAGGAAGATAAGGGGAAGGGAGGGAGGAGAGGAGGAGAGAGAGAGAGAGAGAGAGAGAGAGAGAGAGAGAGAGAGAGAGAGAGAGAGAGGAGAGAACAACTCAGACAGTCTCTTGCTCATCTTCAAACCAGTATGCCCAACACAACTCAAAACATCTCTTGTTCATCCTCAGACAGGCATACCCGTCGCACCTCAATCAGTTTCTTATGTACCCAGAGACAGGCATCCCCAACCCAACCAATACCATTTCTTATATACCCTGGAGCAAACATACTCCGCCCAACCAAATACTCTCAGACAGACATACCCAACCCAGCCAATACATTTCTTATGTAGTCTAAGACAGACACACCCAACCCAACCAATACATTTCTTATACACCCTGAGACAGACATACTCAACCCAACCAATGCCATTTCTTACGTACCCTGGAGCAGACATACTCAACCCAACCAGTACATTTCTTATAAACCCTGAGACAGACATAATCAACTCAACCAGTACATTTCTTACATATCTTAAACAACCCAACCAAAACCATTTCTTATCTACCCTGAGACAGACATACCCAACCCAACCAACACATTTCTTATAAACCCTGGGACAGACATACTCAGCTCAACTAATACATTTCTTATGTAATCTAAGACAGACATACCTAGCCCAACCAGTACATATCTTATGTAGTCTAAGACAGACATACCTAGCCCAACCAGTACATTTCTTATGTAGTCGAAGACAGACATACCTAGCCCAACCAGTACATTTCTTATGTAGTCGAAGACAGACATACCTAGCCCAACCAGTACATTTCTTATGTAGTCGAAGACAGACATACCTAGCCCAACCAGTACATATCTTATGTAGTCGAAGACAGACATACCTAGCCCAACCAGTACATTTCTTATGTAGTCGAAGACAGACATACCTAGCCCAACCAGTACATTTCTTATGTGTCGAGCAGAATGCCACAGTCTTCTAAGTAGTCGAGACGACATACCTAGCCCAACCAGTACATTTCTTATGTAGTCGAAGACAGACATACCTAGCCCAACCAGTACATTTCTTATGTAGTCGAAGACAGACATACCTAGCCCAACCAGTACATTTTCTTATGTAGTCGAAGACAGACATACCTAGCCCAACCAGTACATATCTTATGTAGTCGAAGACAGACATACCTAGCCCAACCAGTACATATCTTATGTAGTCGAAGACAGACATACCTAGCCCAACAGTACATTTCTTATGTAGTCGAAGACAGACATACCTAGCCCAACCAGTACATATCTTATGTAGTCGAAGACAGACATACCTAGCCCAACCAGTACATTTCTTATGTAGTCGAAGACAGACATACCTAGCCCAACCAGTACATTTCTTATGTAGTCGAAGACAGACATACCTAGCCCAACCAGTACATTTCTTATTTCCCCTACCACCAGGCGTACCTCGGACGACGGAATATCTTTGTTAATATCTTTGTTCTACCTCACCACATCTCATTTTGCCCGAAACCCCGTTTTCATAAACAAATCTCGTCCATCTCATGCTACTTTTTGTCAAAATTAACACCTTTTTCTACAATCAAAATTAACTTGCAAAAACCTCCAAAAATCGAAGTAATCGTTATTTTAAAATGGGGGGTTTCGTGTCAAAACAAAACCGGGTGATATAGCTCCTAGATAAATTTTATCTCTCTCCTCTTCTGATTCTTGCGCAAAACAATAGGAACGGCTTACTTAATTAATTTTTAAATTGGTGTTTTTAATCTGAGTTAAAAATGAAGCCCGGAATAGTTGCAGAGCTTATTGATATATTCAAAATTTGGGAGTTGGAGGAAAGGAGCTGGGGGGTTGATGTAGAAGAGTTTGAAGAAGTAATTACGGAGCTTTTTGAGCGCGTAGATATGCGAGAAAGCGTAAGGAACGCCATCAGTAAACTACCGCATTCTTGGCCCCATCCAGTTATAAAGTTGTTTACTATTTTAATTGATCAAATAGCTCCTGAAGATCTTGATCTGACTGCCTCTACTGACCCTGAAGGAGTAACTGTTACCTTTAAACCTAAACAGTTTTTAAGATTAGTAAAAGACTATGAGTAATAAATAACAGCTGAATTTACAATTATTTTTTTAATTGTTTTTAAAAAAAGTTTAAAAATGGATTGCGACGAGCTATTAAAGTGTGAGGAGGCAGCAGACCTCTGTCATAAAGAAAGATTATACTCGCTGGCTGCATGTGGGAAAACCAGGCAGTATCTAGGCGTTGAACTAAGTATTGAGCAGATTCAGCAATTGTCTACATCAGACGTTGAGAAGTATTACGCCAGGTACGAAGCACAGCTAGGATCAAAAATGGTTAGATCGGTGGGGCAGACAATGATTAGTTTATATGCTAAGTTAATAGGCAAGATAGCGCCGATTGATTCAGAAGAAGATTTAAAATATGACTTAACACAAGATCCGGTTTTAACCAAGTCCCTAGAATCTCTTGCATGTGACATGTATTATAGATTTGGGACGTTGTTATGTCCATTCATCATGGGGTTAATTACTTTCAATCATATTAATTTTAATCATATTAATTTTAATCAGACTAAAAAAAATGAGCGAGCAGGAGAAGAATGTCCCACAGGAGCAGAATGCCCCACAAGTGAATTCTCCACAAGTGAATTTACAGGCGAGTGCCCCACAAGTGAGTGTCCCGCAGGTGAGTGTCCCACAAGTGAGTAGTGTTACTAAGTCTAAAAATCCTGGGCGTGTTGAGTCCGGTCGTAAACTAGTTGAATGGAACAGACTGCAAAAAGCAAACCAAGCAGCAAAACAAAAATTATTAGATAGTAATACAACATCAGCGCCAGCACCGCCACCGTCACCAACAACACAATCAAACTATAAGATGTATTATTATGTACTGGGGAGTATTGTTGTTGGTGGGGGCTTTTAGCATACAAGCGCCTAAAGCCATACTTAGCAACAAAGTCACAACCCCCCACAAAAACAGTAAAAGAACCAGCTTCTGCAAAAAAAGTACAACCTCTGCTGTAGACCCATTTTTAATAAATTAGTTTTTTAATGTGTTGTTAAGTACTGGTTAAGTACAAGCTAAGTACTGATTAAGTCAGTTATAACAAGTTAAGTGTAAGTAAAGCGCAAGTTAAGTGCAAGTTAAGTGCAAGTCATGTTAAGTACTAGTTAAGATCTTAAGTATAGTTAAGTACTAAATCTAATTAAGTACTAGTTAAGATCTTTAAAGTTAAGTACTAGTTAAGATCTTAAGTTTAAGTAACTTAAATTAAGTACTAGTTAAGATCTTAAGTTAAGTACTAGTTAAGATCTTAAGTTAAGTACTAGTTAAGATCTTAAGTTAAGTACTAGTTAAGTACTAGTTAAGATCTTAATTTAAGTCAGCCAAGTTGGCTCTCCGGGGGGGCCTATAGCGCATGAAAGCACGGGATTGACGTAAGTTCGCTTGCTATTGTTAGAGTCTAGCGACTTCTTATTAACGGCAGTTGTGTTTACTTGATGAAGGGTAGAGCGCAGATTAACATTTGTATGATAAAATACTTTGTTTTCAAAGAGAGCCTGCTTGTAGTTGTTGTGACATATATTTTTTTACAACTTCTTTACCTATGCCCTTAGCTTTCTTTATCACAGAAGTCTGGGTAGCAATACTATACATCTTTGCCCGTAAGCCAACATATTCTAGTATAATCGTTCCATTAAGTTCATCCTTCATCTTTCCAATCACTTTCTTGTTCACGGTTGAATGTAAAGGCGAATCTTTAGGATAGTCGCATGTGTCGTACCACCCATCAGCTCCTTTGGCTACCTCCGCCTCTAAATCCTTATAGAAGTCTTCAGTTGGATGTCTAGAATAAAACTATCAGTGTCTGTGTAAACGACATTTGATTCTGGGTATAGCGGCTTAAAGTAGTCGTATAGAAATTCAAGCATTAACAGCTTAGACAACTCTAGCACGGCAAACCCAATAAACACCGGCTTGTCCAACCTCACATTCTGTTTCTTCATCATAACACCAACCAGGCTGTCGCTAAATCTTCTAAAGTCTTGGTAGTTAGGTTTAGAGACCAGCTTAATTGCTTGTTTTTCTTTTGTAACCAATTTTACATCTTTACGATTGTGTACGTTCTCCATGGTTTTGCCAAAACAGCTGTTGTTCATCAACTTAAAGAAGTCTTTTTCTGAGGCGTCCGTGGCCGCAGTTCTAAGATCGGTGTTCTTCATGATGTATGGTCTCATGAAAGGCTCTTGGTCAAAAGTAATTATTCTGTGAACAGCTCTTAGTTTTAACCCATGTCTTAAGTAAAATTGTAACAGCCTGTAATGACAAACGTACTTTCTCTTGTGTCGAAGGTTAGGCACGAGTTTGGGCGGCTCTGCGGGACTCATCTTTAATTTTTCTGCGGCTAAGGGGAAATCGTTATGGGGACCGTACAATTCTTTAGGATAATCTAAGTCCACTTCTAAGACTAGTCCTATGGATTATCAGGTGTAAGCTGTTACAATAGCCCTATCACCCGATCAACATCATGAGGCCCGTTTATCATTTTAAAGTTTCTTAATGGCAGTGCCTGGCTCATGGCCCACCCATACAGATTGTTGGCATCTAAGTACATTAGATAGTTGGATGGTTTAGTGGGGTCATAATCGTCTAAATACTTGTTGTTGGCTCTGCGGTAAGGATGACAGGCCATGCTAATGCCTCCTCTCAGCCCATCCTCAATCATCTGGAGTGTATCCAGATCAGATATTAAGTCGATCTCAATGTTTGTAGACTTCAAGAATGCGTCCCAAGACAGCCCCGGGCAGAGATGTACTGTGATGAATCTAGGCCGTAGTGTTTCATGCAAGTAGCTCTGTAATTCTGAAAGACGTCTGCCAATAAACACACGTCGGCCAATAAATATTGATCGTGATAGTCGCCCATCGTTCGACAGTGCAATTCTGTCCAGGCTTTCTGCGCGTATTCATAGTCGGCGTCAGATATGTCCTTTCTTCTAAGACTAGAAAAGAAAGCGCCTTTAGGAGGAAGTGAGTCTTCATCAAACCTGTCCCACGAGTCCATGTATTCATAAGGATAGACGCCTTTACGGACTAAAGCTGAGTCGAAATATTGTTTGGTTATTGGACAGTCTTGTAGAGATTCTGCTAACTTACTTAAACTCCCCATCAGATGCTGGGCAGAATCATAGAAGGATAAACAGTCTACAGTAAAGGTCATGTACTTTTCTGATGATTGTGCAATACAGCTAACCCTCTTACATTCAGAAGTTATTGCTTGCATGATAAAGTGAGAATCGTAGCCTCGTAAGTTATGAAAGAAGATTGGCAGTTTCCATTTTTCGGGGTCAACCTTGAGTTGAAGATTACAGCTGCTGTGTGCAGCTCCTCTGAACTTTCCAGTAATGTGATCGTGGTCTCTTACTGTCGCGTCTTTACTGTTAGGTGTTAGCTCCGAGCCACATATCCAGCAGTGGGTAGCTGATTTATAACGTTCTTCATCTTCGGGAGTCATCTTAATGTCTGAAAGGTTCAGCTGATTAGAGAATTGATTGCGAAGGTGTTTCATCTGCTCCAAAAATCGAACAGCTGCGTCGGGGCCTCTGTAAATCTCGGCCGTTGTGTATCCGCCATCTGACCTAACAGCAACGAATGCATAAGAACAGATCTGATGACGGGACAATAAGGTTGTTTTTTGTTGCGTCCGTTCTTGAGGGCCGTAGTACTGTGGCAAGATTGCTTCAAAGTCAGCATAGACTACGTATGGGCTCATCTGCATTTTGTGTACATTCTTAAAACTAACCTTAGACCCTGGTTTGGGTGTAAGAAGTTCGATTTTACAGTCTACAAAACTTTTACAATGTTTCTTATGGCTGGCAGCTGCTTCTATAGTTGGGATCCTGACCAAACACCTTCTACAAAGCTCTTGTTTAGCTGTATCCGTTGTAGTATAAGCCATAAGTCTGCTAATTGATCTGATTAATACATAGTGGCTCTTGGAACCGCCTGCAAACAGAATCAAGTCTATATGGTTCTCAAGTGATTCGCCAAAAGTGGGAGCGTTGGGAGAGATCCTTAGAGGGACTAGATTGTCTACTGAATTCCATGTGTATACGCTTACGGTTATTGGTTTGTTTTGTTCTTCAAACTGGTCGATACTTTCTACGCTCACTGGAAAGGTTATGTTATTAAAGTTCAGCTCATGAAGATAAGGTTTATAATTAGAAACTCTCTCTGCATTCTTTTTAACAGGGTGTAAATGCGCCAAAACACACCACATGAAACACATATTATCAGAATTATGTATGTTTAGGACTGCCCATTTAAAAACTAACTCTTTTGGGAGAGGGATGTAAGAATTGCCGACAATAGGAGAGTATTTGGTTTGTCTTAATTTGATTTCGAGGACCGTTCCTTCAGACCAGCCAGAGCCGCGCAATTTCGCTTCTTCACTTGCATAGTTAAACTGTGTAAGCATGTAATCAGCCCAGCCAGGTGTAAAGTCGTAATAGCTGATTACTTCTTTCTGCCTAGTTGATACCCAGACTTGCATACTACTATCATCGGGGGTTATATATTCAATCAGAATGGCCAACAACACTTTTACTGGCGGGTTAATTTGAAGAGACCCCGGGATTTTAGAAATAGCATGTGTTACGCTTTCTTGAACGTTTGTAGGGTTAATGATGTCCATGTCTAATTCAATGAACATATTGCTTAATGATTTGTTACTACCCAACAACGTACTGTTGGAAGGTAGTATTTCAAACTCGGACTCACTTGTAGGGTTCATTTTTTAACTCACAATATTTACGTAAATTAAAAAAAATAAAAGTAAGTAAAAGTAAGTAAATGCTCTTTTATTCTTCGCCCAAGCGCTGCAATACTTCAAGACACCCTAATCTTACAAGAACGCCTGCCAATACTTTAGCTTTTTCTGAATCACTACAGTCAATGTTTAACTCTTTGATTGCTTCGTTAAATAGTTCACTATGATTTTTGATTAAATTGTTTACATCATTCTCAAGCTCAGATTTACTAAAATCAATGTTTAACACTTTCATCGTTTCGTCAAATAGTTCATTACAATTTTCTATTAAAATCTTTAGATCAGATTCGCTGTGTTTGGTCGTCATTTTTAAATCTAAAATTAAATAAATAAAAAAATAAAACCATGAGTATAACGCTGGTTAATTATGCAGTGCCCATTGTCGGTGTTATAGTTTATTCAACCCTAGCAAAATGTTTGTTAAGAATAAAACCGCCCAACATGGGAAAGATAGAAGATTCGCCGAAACTAGTTACAACCTTATTTTTTAGCTCTGGCAACAAAAGATTATCTAATTAAAAAGCACATAGACAGTCTTTCATATTATGATTATTTTAATTATTTTTTTAGTTAATAAAAAACATGAGCGAAAAAAAGATTATTAATACGATTTACCACTCTGCTGTAATCAGCAGCCTTAGCATAGGATATAGCACGTTAGCAAAAAACATGTTTAAAATGAGGCCGGCTGATCTAGGAAGGTTAGACATTGAGGATGTTGTTAAGGTTATAGCTGTAATAACTGCAGGGATTGCCTCAAAAGACTTTCTTGTTGCACAGGGGATTATCCCAGAAAACATCAATGCATAGAAATATTGATTTATAAAAAGATTAATGCATTTAGGCAGATTGATTTATAAAAAAAAAGATTCATTCTAAAAAATATTGATTTATAAAAAAAATTCATTCATTTATAAAAAAGATGTCTGGAATAGTTCTGATGGTGGGCGGGGCTATTGTTAATGCATTGGCTTTCTCTGGCAGCAATTATATGTTTAGTAAATTGCGGTCTGATGAAGAGAGAGAACGCCATAACAAGGCAATGGAAGAGTTAGCTAAGGCAAGAGACGCTTACGAGAAAAGGAGGATTGCACACTTAGACTTTATTAATAAAAAGTTAAGAGAACAGGGGCATGCAGAGCACACATTTACAGACGTTGATGAAGCAATGAATGAATATTACTTAGTGACAGGAAAGAAGTTTCTAACATCGGCACCGCCAGAACTGTCTGACTTTTATGAACCATCTGAGGATCAGAAAATGGTAGAAATAGGCTTTATTATAGGCGCTATGGGAGCAATCTTTCTTCTTGCATATTCAATCTAAAAACATAGTTAAAAATGTAATAAAAACAGTCTCTTATGGACGATACGAAGTACAAAATATATTATTCTCCTAGAGGGTATTGGAAAGGAAAGGCTGCTATTGATAAACTGAGTAAAGCTGCTAGGGTGTCTGAATCAGAAGCGAAAGACTGGCTTTCAAAACAAGCGATCTGGCAAATATATCTGCCTGCCCCAAAAAGAATAATAAGGCCTCGATTTGTTAACTCAGTTCCTAATGACACCCACCAGATGGACTTGTTGTATCTTCCACATGACAAAGTTAGAAGAAAAAAGTTTAAGTATGCTCTGACTGTTGTTGACATGGCTTCAAGGTATAAAGACGCTGAGCCTTTAACGGATAAAAGCTCAACTGCTGTGGCTGTGGCTTTACAACAAATATACATGCGAGGTCCATTAAAGTATCCTAGGTTGATCCAGGTTGATGATGGGAAAGAGTTTAAAGGAGCTGTAAACCAACTGCTTTTAAGACACCGGGTTACAGTTAAGAGAGGGATCCCAGGCAACCATCGCTCCCAGGCTCTAGTAGAAAACTTTAATAAGAATCTAGCTGAGCGTCTGTTTACCTATCAATATCATAGAGACCTTATGGACAAAACACGCAACACAGAATGGGTTAGGAGATTGCCAGCAGTCTTACGCGCCATGAACAATGAAGAATTTAAAGCAACGGGCCTTAGGCCGGTGAACGCGATCAAATTAAAAAAAAATTAGCATTACTGAAGAATCCAAGGTAATCAAAAACTCTTGCCATTTGGACTAAAAGTAAGATACTTGTATGCACCTGGAGAGGCAGAGGGAGATGTTAGAATTAGAGCCACAGACCCCATATGGAGCGTAGATGTATATGAAGTTGAAAGAATTATGAAAACAGCCCCTCCCGTATATTATTTAAGAGAGACTCTTTCTTCTACGTCTAAAAAGCCCGCCCGTAAAAGATCGTTTGTTCGCGAAGAGTTGCAAGTTGTCCCGTCAAACACAGTGCCGATTAGTTAAAAAAAATAGTATTTATTTTTTGTTAAACTTATGATTTTTTTTTTTTGTTTGTTAAACTTATAATTTTATTTATTTAGTTCACATCTTATTTTTTTTAGTTTATTTTTGGGTTTAACTGATTGTTTGCTTGCTTTTCAATGTTCTGTTTGATTGTCTCAGTGTCTACCTGTTGCGAAGTAAAAGTCTTTCTCCACTCCTTTTGAAGTTCAGTTTTTTGCCGTCTGTAATCCTCACCATCAGCCATAAGGCGCTCAAATTCTTCAACCGTAATGTTTTCATCCTGCAATGCTTTGCTTATTCTCAGTCTTAATGAGCAAAGTTTTGCTGATGCTAGGGCTACAATGGCAGTGTGCTTTTGTAGTTTAGGCGTTAATTTTTTTAAAACAGCACTCACAATCATAGACATAGCACCTAAACCCAAACCAAGGCTCCCTAATGCTAAAGAGGCTGGCGCTCCAGCCCCAGTAGCTAAAAGAGCAACGCTAGACCCAGCACTTACGCTCGCTACAGCTGATGAGCCGGTGATTATATAAGAAAGAGTATTTAAAACTTTAGCATATTTCTTTCTAGTAACCCTATACTTATCCAAGTCACTTTCTATTTCTTCTTGAAGTTCAGTTATTTGCTCTAACCTAAACTTTTGAGCTTGATCATCCATTTTTAATTAAGATTAATTTTTTAATTAAGATTAATCTTGTACATATCTTCTTATTAACCCTTCTGGCAGCACTTCATCAACAGAGTAAAACGCAATAAAATCAACATACTTAATAAAAATAAAATCAAGCACTGTTAGTTTAGCATTGTCAACCATCACAGTGACTTTGTCAGATGATACAGAAGTGTTTATTTCATCCCCGTTTTTAGTAATAGCAATAACAAGCCTAAGAGGCCCATCCAAGTTTTCAGACTTTATTTGTACGCCTCTGATTAACGTATGCTCTGGCAAACTAGGATCAGACTCCCTCGGAGTAATAAATAAGCGAAAAAGCATCGTCATTTTTCTAGGCAGTGATTCTAGTTTTGGGTTAAATTCTAAGCCGACGGTGTCGCCCCCCACTTCAGCTAAGGACTTCTTTCTCCGCAGCATATATTCAGAGCCCTGCTTAGTTATTTCAATCTGCTTTTTCTGTTGTAATCCTGGGACTAGGCTAGCAAGAAGGCGTCCTTCATTCAAAGCTTTTCTAAAATTGTATTTCTTATCAAAGTATACATAGGGGCTTCGTAGTTCAAACTTTAAATGCCAGTTAATGTCAGGAAGCAACGCCCAGGCATTCTCTCGTTTATGAAGTTTGTATTCGTGTTTGCCAAAATCGTTTGCCCTTAGATTTCTTATCTCTTCCAGGGTAGGATATTGCTGCCGTTTTTTGTCTTCAATTTCTGTTCGTTTGTAAACACCATCGTCGGTGTACTCAAATCCATAAACATTTCCTGCCACTCCTATTAGATCAAAGTCCGTTGTGTCTGCTAGATCTTTTAGCTCTACTGCAACGCATTTAGGAGCTAACTCCGCTTTTGATTCTGGCCCTCGAGACATTTTTTTAATATAAACAATTTATTATTAAACAATCTGTAATAAATAATCTATAGTAAACAATCTGTAATAAGCAATGTGTTATAAGCAATCTATAATAAGCAAACGTATTGAACTGGCGGGTCAGTCCGTAAGCATAGTTTAGCGTGCTTAGATTTTTCTACTGCTCTTTTATTTTTTTTAGTTCATCCTTGTCCCTGATTATATAGTTTTCACTTAAACATTCTTCAGAACTATCTCTGTCCTTAGTATAGAATAAGATGACTGATTTTAACTGCGATCTAAAGTCTTTTAAGACAGCATTGTATTTCTGAGTTAAGAGCCAAACAGAAACTAATGCATGTCTTCCGCTAAAGGCTAGCTTAGACAGAGTCCTTCTTTTTTTAACAATGTCTTGTTCGGCTGAACAGTCATCAATAATAAACAGCGTTTCGGTTCCCTCAAATAGCCTATAGTAATGTTCTAAACAGTCGCTTAGCTTGTCAGTAGGATCAACTAAAAATATATTCTCGTCTGTCCAAACAAACTGCCTTTCTTTGTAAGACTTGTTGTGCTTAATGGTTGTGCAGAATATAACAATGTACTCGTAATGAAACCTGTAGACTGTTTGTAACAAATCAAGCACGAAGACAGTTTTCCCACACCCAGTAATCCCACAAATAAGCGAACAGTGCGGGTCTTTGGGCAAAAAGTTCAAACTATCCATCTGTTTTAATAGGCTATTTCTTTCAGTCTATTTTCTTCAATGTTCAGCTGGGCGTCATAAACCACAAAAACGTGCATTTGTATCTGGCCATTCTCCTCCTCTTCCTTATTAATCTGTATGAGTATGCCATCTGATCCTACCCTTCTTCCACTCCCGTGCAGTCTGTTGTCATACGTGGACCTAAAATCCAGCCATAGTCCATATTTGTCTGTTAGATAATCTTCGAGTCTTACATCGTGAAGGTGAAGTTTTTTACACACATGATCGGCTGTGGGGCTTGTCTGTCTGCCTCCGGCGAATAACTTTCTTATTTCATCAAAGTGTTGGTCAGGTAAAAGTCCAGCTGAATACAACTGAAAAGGCTTGCCATCTACTGTGCAAGACAGTTGCTCAATTTTTGGGTTGTAAAACACCTCAGATTCTCTCTGAAAAGGAGCTGAGGGTTTAGTAAATAGCAAGAGAACCCCCTTTAGGGACCTTAAAGAATTGCTTATAGCTATTTCCCAGACAGTGTCTTGCTTGTTTTTAATCGCTAGACTGTGGTGTAAAACTCTTTCAAAGTAAACAACCGTCCTACTTTTATACTGATTTAAGATTGTTCTAGCCAGTTCAGGGTTAGTAACAACATCAAAATTAAGAGAGATGTTACTGACAGTGTATCTGGCTGTTGGGTCATCTGATAGAATAACAGATCCGCTGTCATTGAATGTCAGTTCGTAAGTAAGTTTGTCTCTTAGTGCGCCTTGGTAATATGGCTGATGGGTTTTTAACAGTTCAAAATCTAGAGGGATGCAAAATCTGTTCTTAAATGCTCGCGCTATTGCCTGGTCCCCCTCGTCCTCCTTTGCATCTGCAGCATTAAGCCTGTGCTTAAGGCCGTTTGGGCTCTGGATTCCCTGAAAGATTTTGTCTTTCCTTTCTGCTCTAGGCAGCCACAGATCAGAATAGAGATTAAAAATGTCTGCGCTACTCAGTGAGAAGACTTCTCTACCCTCCAGTTTAATTACCATATTTTTAATGATGGCCTGCCCAGGTTAGCAACGACAGTAGCATTAGGATCCGCCGACTCAATATCTATTTTGAATGACAGCCTGGCAGTGCCTGGCATTATAACATCGTCAGCCCCGAGGTCACTAAATCTTACTGTTAACATTTCATTGGGCTCAATTGTTGATGGATTATTTACAACGCGCACAGTCTGTCTTATGCCTTTTATGCCGTGGGGTTCCTTCGCTTTTCTGAATGGATCAAGGTCGCAGCCGTATGGGTTCATTTTTTATAAAACAAAAAATAATAAATATATAAATATGGCTGATGAAGATTTTGGCGCGATTGAATCTATTGAAGAAGAAGAAGACGATTTTGGCGCGATTGATTCTATTGAAGAACCGGGTCCTTCATTGCAAGAAGAACTTGAAGAAGCGAGTTCTTTACTCCCTAGACAGCCTCAAGATGTAGGAGCGGGCTCTGTACTCCTTAGAGCTCGTCAAGAACTTTTAGGAGTAGGCTCTTCACTCCCTAAAGCCCGTCAAGAACTATTGCGACAACGAATTGAATCATTCTATAAAAGTATAGAGCGGGAGCTGCCAGCCGCGATCGGTCCTGACGATTTTGAGATGGGAAAAGGGGGCCATTTGTATGTAAGAACTAGTAAAGGAATGCTTGTACGGCTTGCTACAAAACCAGACCCAACCCAGTTTTTAAGCAGGAGCACAATTCTTAGAGAGCTCCCTGTTTTTGACCAAAGGCAGTTAAACTTTATTAGCGATCTAAGGTCTGAGGCTGTTAGTGCTTTACAAAGCATAGTGCGAGAGTTGCCAACACGATCTGAAATAGAAATGATCCCTATTCAAGAATTAACTCAAAGAGCAGATGAACTAGTAGCAGAACTTGAGACGAGATTAAATGAAGAAACACAGTTGAAAACAATTGCTGGTTCTCAAGTGCCTAGTCAAAGAGAAGGTGAGCTGAGTCCTGAAGAAGAAACGGCTTTAAAAACAATTGATGATCCTCCATTGCCTGAGCGCGAACACGAGGTTCTTAAAGCTAGAATTAAGGATCTTGAAGCTGAACTGCGTGACCTCGGATCTGTTAAGTCTGCTTTAACAACTACAAACGAAGAACTAAAAAACAATTTGAGAAAATTTAATGAGCTAGAGAGAGATATAAAAGAAGAAGAAAATAAACTGGCCGATGCAGATGATAACAATTTAGAGCCGGAAGAAAAGGCTAGAATACAGGCGAAAATACAGAATTTAAGGATAGAAAGAACAAACAGGTTATCGGCGTTGTATATTAACAGAGAAAAAATAGATGCCCAAATAAGCAGAATCAGAGAAACTATAGACAAAATGATTTATGAAAATACTACGCTAGCAGAAAGAATAAGGACTCTGTTCAGAGAGCAGGGGATTACAATAGTTAGTATATTAACGGCCGTTGGGTTTGCTATCTCTACACTGGTTTATGCATTAACTGGCAGTGCGCCAACAGGGCCAGTAGCTCCTCCAACGCCTCAGCCCGGTAAAAGTTGGATTAGAAAACAACTGCACCATCTAGCAAACCTATTAAAGAAGTTAGCTGTCAAAGCGCTTGATGCTCTGCCTGGCATAATAGGCAGTGTTGTTAGTTGGGTTTTGTCTACCATAGGCAAAGTGGCTGGTTATATGGCTGACCATCTGTGGACGTTAGGAGTGCTGGCTGCTGGTTTAATTTTTAGTGAAATAAAGTATAGCCAGTCCAGTAAAAGTTAAAAACACAACAAGGGCTGTCTTTTCACTAGTGTGTCTGTCGGGGTGAGGTACATCAACGGGCGGGGGGTCGCTTTCTGGACTGCTTATAACTGGTGGGGGGTCGCTTTCTGCAGGTTCTGGGCTAGATACTTTTTTTAAAATGGCTGGCGCGGGCCTTGTGTTTAAGCCTTGATTGTGTCCTAAATTTTGGTCGTCTCCGGCTATGAGAATTTCATTATTATAATTCTGTATCATGCCAATCTGTAGTCTAAGGTCAGAAGGCAGCATGTATAATCCATGGCCCACAACAAAGTCAACCTTTGACCTAGCATGTGAAAGAACGTTTTGGTACCTTTGTATGCTGGAAGGCAAATCAACAGCAGAGTTAATAGCATCTTCTAAATTGGCTAGAAATTGTTTTCTGGCGTCAAAGCCTGTAGATTGATCCACTATGCTAGACTTGGTCTGTGCTTGCGCTCCTAATAGACACCAAACGTACGTGCGTATGGAGTCATTGAGTCTTTGCACTCCTGGCATTGTTAGGCCTTTACTTTCATCTAAGATAAATGTTGCCCAAGCATTGGGGTGTTTTTGTTCTATTGATCCCAATCTAACTTGGGAGTTTGGCTTAAAAGAGGTGTGGCCGGGCCAGTAGTCAAAATTATATTCTCTACGCTGACCCCACAAATACAATGTGCCCAACCCGTGATTGCGGTCTAACTTTTGTCTAAAGTTATTTGAAGGGTTAATGTTAAATTCGTTGCAGATTCTTTCATATGCATTCTTGTCCATTGGGCTGTTGAATGGATTAAACGCGTTGTCGTTGGGGAGGGGTACTTGTAGTTCAGTTAGTATGCGCCTATACTGATAATAAACATGAAAGTTATATACTGACCTTACTAAGAGATTGGGGTGGTTTAAATGGTTTGCATATGAAACACCACAGCCAGTAGTTGAGCAGTAAATGGCAAAATTTAACTGATTCTGGTAAAAAGCCATAGGGTTGGATGACCATGCTGATGGCACTCTATCACTCTTTATTGGAGGATTTAAATATCTAGTTAGTGGGTTTATAAGTCTGACTAGAAAGCCATATGATTCATCCACTGCGATGGTTAGGCTACTAAAGTCCAAAGATTTGGGCTCATAAACCCCCCCTACATCGTAAGTAGCACTTTCATTATATTTAAAAGGTTCCATTTTTAAATAGATTTTTTTAAAAAGGATTTAAAAAGGATGTTCCTTTATATAACTAAACAAAACATAAGTGTGTTCTTAAAGTATCCAATTAACAATAGGCGCGGTAATAGTAGGGTTGCTCTTAGAAAAATTGGTTTTAAAGTTAAGTGGTTTAATATATCTGAAGAAGCTCAGAATAACTGGATTAATATTAGTAATGAAGAGGGCAATCAAATAACTCATGAAAAAATACCAGAAGGCTATTACAGCTTTTGTTCTTTAAAAGAAGTATTTATCGAATTAGGCATATTGCTAAAAATTAACGAAGCAAACCTCAGAATTACGATGCACTTTCCACTAGAAGAAAAAAGAGAATACACTTTTCCTAAGGGTCTTGCTAGAATCTTGGGTTTCTACAGTACTAGCAGATCTTATAAATTTAGTACAAGAGAAAACATCTATCAATTTGAAGGTAATGAACCATGTGATTTTCTCGTTAACTCGATGTTGTATGTCCATTTACGAGAGTTAAAAACAAGTACTAATTTATTTGATGGCAATCCATCTACAGTTCTAGGGGTACTACCAGCAATTAAGGCGGGGTTTTGCGATTATCAGTTAAGCACATTTGGTGAAGACAGCCGGTTTGAAGAATTAGTTGAGGGGTCTATAAATTCAGTGTGTGTAAAAATAACTAACCAAGATGGAAGGCCGGTTGTTTGTTCTGATTTGTTGGTAGTGCTGGAAGTAGAAGAGCGTACTGTAGGCCATTAGATTTTTATGCTATGGAGAGATAAAATTTATCTAGGAGTTATATCACCCGGTTTTGTTTTGCACGAAACCCCCCATTTTAAAATAACGATTACTTCGATTTTTGGAGGTTTTTGCATGTTAATTTTGATTGTAGAAAAGGTGTTAATTTTGACAAAAAGTAGCATGAGATGGACGAGATTTGTTTATGAAAACGGGGGTTTCGGGCAAAATGAGATGTGGTGAGGTAGAACAAAGATATTAACTTTCTCTACATTTCTTATGTAGTCGAAGACAGACATACCTAGCCCAACCAGTACATTTCTTATTTCCCCTACCACCAGGCGTACCTCGGACGACGGACGCCGAAAAGGAGTTCGCCGACTTCGACATCTTCGATGACCCCGACCGACCCTACTCGACGTTCAACTTCCGCTACACACACAAAGCCTTCGACCGTCTGACACAGCTCGCCGAGTTCAACACGCTGCTCTACGCCGAAGAGATCAAGCGGGAAATCCGCAACTGCATCCGAACGCGGCGGCGACACAGCATCCGGAGACCCTGCAAGCTGAAGGACATCAAGAGACTGAGTCTGCGCAACCGGAAGCAGGATAGCGCCCTGGAAGCGTACATCCGGTCCCTGGACGAGGAAGTACATCCGGTGGAATCGGTGGAAGAGGAAGTGACTGACGGGAAGACGACACTTCCGGCGCAAATTCCCGAGGATCGCGAGGTCGACGCCGCGAGCAAAGGGCAGGCCACTCGTCTGTGATTCCGTGTTTGAAAGCAAGGAGCAGAGTGATACACGCTTTGTGATTCCAAGAGGGTTTTTTTTTTTAATCTCTTTCCTTTCGCTTTTCTCTCTCCCGCCCCTCAACTTCCCCCCCCCCCCCCCTCTCCCTCCCCCCCCCCCCCCCCCCCCCCCCCCCCCCCCCCCCGCTTTCTGTGGTCTTTACGCCGGAAATGCACAGGCAAATGATCTGAAATTTCGTGTCTAATTTTATTTTGGTTTTGCTATTGTTTTGGTTGTTCTTGTTATTGTTGTCGTTGTCGTTGTGACTGTTGTTGTTGTTATCACTGGAATCATGTTGAAATGGATGTCTGATCGATCTCTTCAAGAACCATGACAGGTCCTAAGAACGCTGGGATTTTGAAGTTTTGCTACAAGACTGAATGATTTGATTAGATTTAATTTGATCTTGAAGTAACACCTTTTTTTTTCTTTTGTTGTTTCTTCAATGGAACAAGACAGAATGCAAAATGTCTGATCTGCAGTGCATCATATACAGCAGCTGGTTTTTTGTTGTTGTTTTTTTTTTTTCAGCTTCATTTTGTGATTATTGGCATTTTTGGATTTTGTTGTTGATTTTTTTTCTGCTTCATTTTGTGATTCTTGACATTTTTTTTTTTCATTTTTGCTGTTTCACCTTCTCTGTAAATTCGGGGGCGTATATTCCCACTTTTGCTCTTAGGGTTCTCCCATACACGGCCGTCGACCATGCAGGTTCATCCTGTCGGAAGCTTCAGTACTCCGCAGGGAACAGTGTCGTGTCGTCACAGGGCAACTCTCCGCAGGTGACCCTGCGCTGTCACTGAGTCACTTCGGTGATGTCTAGTGATGCCTGTTCTGATCCAGCGTGCGCGCGACGCCACCTACCAAGTTCCTTACCAGCACGAACAACTGCTGAGTCGTGGAGGAACCGGTATGAGTGAACGCCGAGCCTCTCCCGCCTCCACATTTCTTTCTTTCTTTCTTTCTCTTTTGTGGATTATTGATTTATCTTACCCCCAACTATATCGGCTTTAACTGATAGATCACATTCCATCACATATCGAAATTGAGAGAGTGTTTGAATTGACTTTTCCCGGTCGACTAATTGCTATACTATGAGAATATGTACATGCTCATCGACAATATTTAAACCAGTGTCTTTGAATTTGTAAACATGATTATGCTTCTTAGAATATGTGTGTGTTCAACGCACGACCTTTCAAGACGTCCTCATTATGATGAAAATGTTATCATGCCCTTTTTTTGAGAGGTTTCACAAGCCCCACAGATCAGAGTTCAGTTTGTTTTGCTGAGAGAGTGCGCGGGTGTTTTTGAGAATGTTTACATGATTTACATGACGTACTGGAGTGTGTGTCGGTGCACTACTGGAAATGATTTACATGTTCAGCGAAGTGTGATCGCACGAGCTTCTTGAAATGTCGGAGAATTTTTCTTTTTGGGGGGAACAACGAGAATATACTTGCATGACTTGAGAACAACGTTTCCTTGTAACCCAGACAGAGCATCACAGCATTTTAACGAAAATATTTACATGGCTTTTGGATTGATTTCTCTATGACCCCGTAAAGTATGTTTACAGAGCTTATTGATCATGATATCCTTCTGGGGATATCTGCTTGCTTTACAAAGGTCGTGTCGGTGGCTTACTGACAAGGTTTACATACCATTTTCAGACCGAGCACTGACATGTCTTTTTACCGCCATCTCCTGTGACAGATCATTTATTTTGTGCTGCGTATAAAAACTCCGCTTGTGTTTTGTTTGTCGTGTGTGTGTGTCTGGCTGCGTCTGCTCTTACTTCTGTCCTGAAGATTGAATTAGGGGACGGTGCATAGGAGACAACACATGGGTGCCGGAATAGTTCAGTGGTAGAACGCCGAGCTCGTTATCTTGGTGATCCTGGGGTTGTGGGTTCGAATCTCCGCCGGGCCGTTTCGGTACAGGGGGATTTTTCCCCTTGGAGTTAACATCGGTTCTGGCTCCATTTCCCATACAGTTCTTCGAATGAGACTCTAAACCGAGGTTCCGTGTGTGAACGCACGCATAACATCTTGCACACACGTAAAATCCCATCAGCAACTTTCGGAAGAGAAGGCCAGTTTGGCCGTTGGTATGGATGACACGTTGTACATAGCATGCACTCTGCATTAGAAATGAAAAGAATGAAAGAAGTAAGGAAACTGAGTGAACATACTGAACGATAAATATGACTGGATGACACGGGAAACGACTGAATGAAGCGCCAGCTGGCAACTCTTCAATCGGCACTACCCAGGTCGGCAGTCCGTTGCGTACATGAGTGTGAATTGTAAAGCGCTTAGAGCTTGGTCTCTAGCCGAGGATAGGCGCTGTATAAGTATTCGTAAAAATGATAATAATAACTTGTACTTTTTTCTTTACCCATTCTTATCATGTAAAGGACCATTCTTACTCTTTTTTGTTCGTTCTAGCAAAGTTATAGGTGATTCTTCCCCTTTGTCCCTTCTTGTCTTCAAATGGCTCACCTTCTCTTTTTCTCCTTCTTTGCTTTGTCCCTTCTTATCTTCAAATGGCTCACCTTCTCTTTTTCTCCTTCTTCTGCTTTGTCCCTTCTTATCTTCAAATGGCTCACCTTCTCTTTTTCTCCTTCTTCTCCTTTGTCCCTTCTTATCTTCAAATGGCTCACCTTCTCTTTTTCTCCTTCTTGTGCTTTGTCCCCTCTTATCTTCAAATGGCTCACCTTCTCTTTTTCTCCTTCTTCTCCTTTGTCCCTTCTTATCTTCAAATGGCTCACCTTCTCTTTTTCTCCTTCTTCTCCTTTGTCCCTTCTTATCTTCAAATGGCTCACCTTCTCTTTTTCTCCTTCTTCTGCTTTGTCCCTTCTTATCTTCAAATGGCTCACCTTCTTTTTTTCTCCTTCTTGTGCTTTGTCCCTTCTTATCTTCAAATGGCTCACCTTCTCTTTTTCTCCTTCTTCTCCTTTGTCCCTTCTTATCTTCAAATGGCTCACCTTCTCTTTTTCTCCTTCTTCTGCTTTGTCCCTTCTTATCTTCAAATGGCTCACCTTCTCTTTTTCTCCGTCTTCTTCTTTGTCCCTTCTTATCTTCAAATGGCTCACCTTCTCTTTTTCTCCTTCTTGTGCTTTGTCCCTTCTTATCTTCAAATGGCTCACCTTCTCTTTTTCTCCTTCTTCTCCTTTGTCCCTTATCTTCAAATGGCTCACCTTCTCTTTTTCTCCTTCTCCTTTGTCCCTTCTTATCTTCAAATGGCTCACCTTCTCTTTTTCTCCTTCTTCTCCTTTGTCCCTTCTTATCTTCAAATGGCTCACCTTCTCTTTTTCTCCTTCTTGTGCTTTGTCCCTTCTTATCTTCAAATGGCTCACCTTCTCTTTTTCTCCTTCTTCTCCTTTGTCCCTTATCTTCAAATGGCTCACCTTCTCTTTTTCTCCTTCTTCTCCTTTGTCCCTTCTTATCTTCAAATGGCTCACCTTCTCTTTTTCTCCTTCTTCTGCTTTGTCCCTTCTTATCTTCAAATGGCTCACCTTCTCTTTTTCTCCTTCTTCTCCTTTGTCCCTTCTTATCTTCAAATGGCTCACCTTCTCTTTTTCTCCTTCTCCTTTGTCCCTTCTTATCTTCAAATGGCTCACCTTCTCTTTTTCTCCTTCTTCTCCTTTGTCCCTGACACAGGCAGCAGTCTCATCAATGATGGTGCTTACAATTGGTGAGGTTTTTGCATATGTGAGGCCGGAAGAGCTCAGTGGTAGAGCGCCGGACTCGTAATCTTGATGATCCTAGGGTTGCGGGTTCGAATCTCCGCTGGGCCATTTCGGTACAGGGGATTTTCCCCTCGGAGTTAACATTGGTTCTGACTCCATTTGCCATACAGTCCTTCGAAGGAGACTCTAAACCGAGATTCCGCGTGTGAACGCACGCATAACATCTTGGACACACGTAAAATCCCACATCACCAACTTTCGGAAGAGAAGGCCAGTTTGGCCGTTGGTATGGATGACACGTTACACATAGCATGCACCCTGCGTGAGAAATGGAAAGAACGAAGGAAGTAAGGAAACTGAGTGACCGATATTGAATGACATGGACTGGATGACACGGGAAACGACTGAATGAAGCGCCAGCTGGCAGCTCTTCAGTCGGCTTTACCCAGGTAGGCAGCCCGTTGTGTAAACGAGTGTGAGTGTAAAGCGCTTAAAGCTTGGCCCTAGCCGAGGATAGGCGCTATAAAAAGTATTCACAATAATGGTAATATGTAGCCTTTCTCAGTCCCAACGTGAAAGTAGCCACGTTCTGTCTTCGACGATAATGGCTCGCTCTTTTCTTACCTGATTTTACCATCTAATAGCTCATTTTTCCCCCCTTAAATGCAGCCTTACCATTTACTAGGTCTTTTTTTTTTATATATACTCCCATCATCTAACAGCTGATTCCTGTCTTATTCATTCTGACTATCAAGAGCTGCTTGTCGGCGCGTCATTCAGTGGTTTCCCGTGTCATTCAGTGAACCTCACTGACTCGCTTTTCTTTCTTTCATTCCTTCACTTTTCACGCAGGGTGCCTGTTATGTGTAATATGTCATCCACACCATCAACCGAACTGGCCTTTTCTTCCGAAATGTTTTGATTGGATTTGATGTATGTGCAAGATTATGCGTGCGTCCACACACGGAACCTCGCTTTGAAAGTCTCATTGGAAGGACTTTTGGGGAAGTGGCGTCAGAACCAATGTTACCTCCGTAGGAATATCTCGTTAACAGCAATTTCCGTTTTGACCTCTCGCCATTGGAGAGTAAAAATACCAACTTTTCTTTTTAACCACTCAGACGATTTTACCATTGTCGATTTTTGTTACTAACCTCTGGCCCTTTTAGATGACATCTGATGTGTTCATATCACAAGATAAAGCAGGATTTAAATGGATAGAAGCTAAGTTAGGAACCGAACTACTTAAACTTAGTCATGCTTTGTCATCTCTGTTTTTTTATTTGTGATTATTGATACAAATGTCGGGCTACGTTGTCGTGGAATTCTGTAAACTCTCTTACGATTGGCTGGAAGCTCTGTCGGCATTCACATGTTGCTGACAAACAATTATTGTCGTGTCTGTGTCTGCATGGACTGAAACTGAAATGAAAAAAAAAGGTCGACAGCCAAACCAGGCTGCTCAAAATTGTCTTTGTCTTTCTCTTCTTGTCTTTCTTTTTACACCTTTTTTTTTTTTTACTCATGTATACTCTATTACTCGTTTGTCTCGCTACGCCATTTCGCCTACTTTTGTCATCTTTCTGGGGACTGATTATTCCCTGTTACTGTAAAAAAAAAAAAAAAAAAAAAAGGGGGGGGGGGGGGGGGGGCGGGAGGGGAGATTGCTTTCTGTCTTTCCATTGTAGAGTTGCTTTTTGTCAGTTTATTGATTAAGCAAACAGGTCTAGAGTGTCAAATATTTGATTTGAAGCGCACGCCAGGGTAACAATCGTGATACGGACTATTTGTATTAAAGGCGCACAGTTTCGCACCCATGTTCTCTCTCTCTCTCCTCTCTCTCTCTCTCTCTCTCTCTCCTTGATAGAACTGATGGTGCAAATTGTTGGAGCGTGCCCGCCAATGACATCTGTCCCATGAAAACGACGGGGGTCACTCTCGCTGAACGCGATCTCTAACACAGATTGCGTCCCTTGCAGGTTTCCGAACGCCTGTTTGTCTGTGTCTAGACATGATTGAATTGAGCGCAGGGGCTGGTTGGATATCAGGCAAGAATAAATAGTCCTAGTGCTGACTTTACACAAAGACCTCTTCTCCATTTGAGAGAAAGAGAGAGAGAGAGAGAGAGTTGAAATCTTCACAGCAAAAGCTTTTATGGACAAGTTAGAGAGAGAGAGAGACAGACAGACTGACAGACAGACAGACAGAGAAAAGGGAGTATTGTTCCCTTGTTCAAGTTGTTGGCCCATTTATTCATCTTCTTTGCTAAGCGGCAAACGTTGTACTTTGATTTGATCGTCACGTTAATATAAAGGTTTAGCCTAATACTTTTATTTCATTTTATTCTATTTTTGATTTCATACACACACAATCACGCGCGCGCATGCGCACGCATGCGCGCACACACACACACACACACACACACACACACACCGCGCGCGCGCGCATGCACGCACGCACGCACGCTCGCGCACACACATTTTTTTCTTTTTTTTTTTTCTTTTTCTTTTTAGGGAGGGACAGGGGATGGGGGTGGGGGATTAAAGGAGGGGGTGGGGTTGGGGATGCAGGGCACGGGAGAGGAGATGGGGGGGGGGAGCTACCATGTGCGCGTCGCTTTTCAACATGACCATTCTCTTTTCAATCGTAGAGCTGAAGCCTGTCATCGATTTCATTTGCGTTGTGTTGTGTTGTGTTTGTGTGTTGTGTTGCGTTGCGTTGCGTTGCGTTGCGTTGCGCTGTGCTGTTTCTGTGCTGTGCTGTGCTGTGCTGTGCTGTGCTGTGCTGTGCTGAGCTGAGCTGCGTTGACGTTTCTCTGTATGTGGTTCATAGTGTTGTGTTGTTTCCTATCGCGTCAGCTGGGCAAGGAGTGACTGAAGCCACTGTCCGTCTCACAGCCACTTGCACCCAAGTCGCACAGCGCCACACGTCAGTGCAGGACTTTGGCCTAGCTAACGCTGCAGTGTGTGTGTGGAGTGTTATGGTGTTCTGTTATGTCTTGAGTGGAACTGGGCTGTTAATGCTGCAGTGTGTGTGTGGATGTTATGGTGTTCTGTTATGTCTTGAGTGGAAACTGGGCTGTTAATGCTGCAGTGTGTGTGGAGTGTTATGGTGTTCTGTTATGTCTTGAGTGGAACTGGGCTGTTAATGCTGCAGTGTGTGTGTGTGTGGAGTGTTATGGTGTTCTGTTATGTCTTGAGTGGAACTGGGCTGTTAATGCTGCAGTGTGTGTGTGGAGTGTTATGGTGTTCTGTCATGTCTTGAGGGAACTGGGCTGTTAATGCTGCAGTGTGTGTGTGGAGTGTTATGGTGTTCTGTTATGTCTTGAGTGGAACTGGGCTGTTAATGCTGCAGTGTGTGTGGAGTGTTATGGTGTTCTGTCATGTCTTGAGGGGAACTGGGCTGTGAATGTTGCAGTGTGTGTGTGGAGTGTTATGGTGTTCTGTTATGTCTTGAGGGAAACTGGGCTGTTAATGCTGCAGTGTGTGTGTGGAGTGTTATGGTGTTCTGTCATGTCTTGAGTGGAACTGGGCTGTTAATGCTGCAGTGTGTGTGTGGAGTGTTATGGTGTTCTGTCATGTCTTGAGGGGAACTGGGCGTGAATGTGCATTGTTGTGGTGAGTGTTATGGTGTTCTGTCATGTCTTGAGTGGAACTGGGCTGTTAATGCTGCAGTGTGTGTGTGTGAGTGTTATGGTGTTCTGTCATGTCTTGAGGGGAACTGGGCTTGAATGTTGCAGTGTGTGTGTGTGTGGAGTGTTATGGTGTTCTGTATGTCTTGAGTGGAACTGGGCTTTAATGCTGCAGTGTGTGTGTGGAGTGTTATGGTGTTCTGTCATGTCTTGAGTGGAACTGGGCTGTTGATGCTGCAGGTGTGTGTGTGGAATGTTATGGTGTTCTGTCATGTCTTGAGTGGAACTGGGCTGTGAATGTTGCCGTGTGTGTGTGTGTGGATGTTATGGTGTTCTGTCATGTCTTGAGTGGAACTGGGCTGTGAATGTTGCATGTGTGTGTGTGTGTGTGGAGTGTTATGGTGTTCTGTCATGTCTTGAGGGAACTGGGCTGTGAATGTTGCAGTGTGTGGTGTGTGGAGTGTTATGGTGTTCTGTTATGTCTTGAGTGGAACTGGCTGTTAATGCTGCAGTGTGTGTGTGGAGTGTTATGGTGTTCTGTCATGTCTTGAGGGGAACTGGGCTGTTAATGTGCAGTGTGTGTGTGTGTGGAGTGTTTATGGTGTTCTGTTATGTCTTGAGTGGAACTGGGCTGTTAATGCTGCAGTGTGTGTGTGGAGTGTTATGGTGTTCTGTCATGTCTTGAGGGAACTGGGCTGTTAATGTGCAGTGTGTGTGTGGAGTGTTATGTGTTCTGTTATGTCTTGAGGGAACTGGGCTGTTAATGCTGCAGTGTGTGTGTGGAGTGTTATGGTGTTCTGTCATGTCTTGAGTGGAACTGGGCTGTAATGCTGCAGTGTGTGTGTGGAGTGTTATGGTGTTCTGTCATGTCTTGAGGGAAACTGGGCTGTTGAATGTGCAGTGTGTGTGTGGAGTGTTATGGTGTTCTGTCATGTCTTGAGTGGAACTGGGCTGTTAATGCTGCAGTGTGTGTGTGGAGTGTTATGGTGTTCTGTCATGTCTTGAGGGGAACTGGGCTGTGAATGTTGCAGTGTGTGTGTGTGTGGAGTGTTATGGTGTTCTGTCATGTCTTGAGTGGAACTGGGCTGTTAATGCTGCATGTGTGTGTGTGGAGTGTTATGGTGTTCTGTCATGTCTTGAGTGGAACTG
>CM065735.1:5064128-5084128 GCA_033310375.1 Conus canariensis
TTGGCGACTTTCCAGGGAGGTACATCAGTCTGTAATGGACCGTCATCAACAGCATCAAGGTCAATGCCAGCTGCCCCGAAGTGGGGCAAAATACGAATACCCAGTGGAGGAATCTCATTTGGCTTTAGATCATATTTGGCTCTAAAAGGCGGGTTCATGACAATATCATAGGCAGGGTTTTCTGGATTAGCCCTCAGTTTCAGATAGTAATTCATGGAAAGACACAACCTCCTTAGCTCCAGAGGGGGTTCACCAGATTCAACATACAAACTCTCTTTTGGAGATGTGCGAAATGCTCCCAGAGCAATCCGCAGTCCTTGATGATGAATTGGATCAAGAGCTTTGAGGTAAGATTTTCGTGCAGAACCATATACCACACACCCATAATCTAGCTTTGGTCTCACCAAAGCCCGATACAATCGCAACAAAGTTCGCTTGTCTGCACCCCAATCAGTGTGACTAATAACCTTCAAAACATTCAAACCTGACTGGCAAGATTGTTTAATGTACTTAATGTGAGGCAAAAAGAAAGCTTATTATCAAAAATAACCCCCAAAAATTTCACTTGTTTGGAAACTTTAATTACTTGACCATTGAGACTGATAGCTGGTTCTAAGACCTGAGATCTTTTCCTATGGAAATGAACACACTCTGTCTTAGTAGCTGAAAACTTAAATCCATTTTCAGTAACCCACTGCTGAACACGATTAACACACAACTGAAGTTGACGCTCAGCTGCAGCCAAAGTTTTCCCCTTGGCAGAGATGGAGAAGTCATCAACAAATAATGACTTATCAATTCCAGAATTTACTGACTGGACGATGTTATTAATCTTGAGATTGAACAGAAGTGGAGAAAGGATGCTGTCCTGAGGGACACCCATCTCCTGCTCAAAAGGATCCGAAAAGGTCGAATGAAGCCTAACACTGAAATGCCTGTTAGACAAAAAATTAGCAATAAACATTGGTAAATTACCTTTGAAATCAAGTGCCTTCAAATCCTGGAGAATTCCATGCCTCCATGTTGTGTCATAAGCTTTTTCTAAATCAAAAAGAATAGAAACTACATGTTCTCCATTAATCAAAGCATTCCTGATAAAAGACTCATATCGAACCAGGTGATCAGTAGTACTGCGGTTGTTCCGAAATCCACACTGGGAAACATCTAAGGCCCCCAGACATTCTAACTGCCATAACAATCGAGAATATACCATTCTCTCCATAGTTTTACATAAGCAACTAGTGAGAGCTATAGGACGATAGTTGTTAGGGTCCGAATGATCTTTCCCTGGTTTAGGAATAGGGATAACAACCGCCTCTCTCCAAGAAGGTGGAAAATACCCTGAACACCAAACATGATTAAACAGAGACAACAACACCTTTAAACCCTCAGCTGGCAAATGTTGAATAAATTGATAATGAATGTCATCTGGTCCAGGAGCTGAGTTGTTGGCTTTCAAAATGGCGTCCTTTAACTCATCCATGCTGAAAACGCAGTTGTAATCCTCAGAACTATCTGGCACGAAGGAACAAGATTTTGACTCTGCTAATCTTTTGATACGCTGGAATTCCTTGCAATAATGATCAGCTGACGAATTTTGATGGATAGTAACAGCTAACAAGTTAGCAACCTCCTTTTTATTAGTAATAATCGATCCATTTACTTGCAAACATTTTATAACTGATGTAACCGACTTTCCCTTAATCTTACGGATTAGTTTCCAGACTTTCCTTGAATTGACCTTAAAGGACAGATTTGAACAAAATTTTTTCCAAGATTCTTTCTTCTTAGTTTTAAAAGTATACCGACACTTAGCCCTACACGCCTGATGTTTAACTTTGTTCCCCACCATAGGAAACCTAGCAAAAAGTCTTTGAGCACCTTTTCTCTTACCCTTCAAAGTTTTGCACTCTTTATCATACCAAGGGGTCTTAACATCATTTGGTTTATCACGGGACTTGGGAATAGCTTCCTTAGCACTCTCTACAATCACTTTAGTGAACTGCAAAACAGGATCATCATAACTCCGCAACAGATTCATAGGCAGTCTACTTAAAATCTGTTGCTGATAAAGACTCCAATCTGCAGAGCGAAACTTCCATGTTTCCCGAGGGGACTCCTGCATTTGCTTTGTAAAATAAATAAAAATCGGAAAGTGATCACTCCCGCTTAGGTCCGAATGAACCTGCCACTCTAAGTCCAAAAATAAGGAAGGGTCGCAAATGGACAAATCCAAGTGAGTCAAAGAACCAGAAGGAGAACAAAAGGTCGGTGAGCCTGAATTCAGAAGACAGAGATCATGATCCGATATAAAATCCTCAAGAACTTTCCCTTGAGAATTGGTGCAGTTACTTCCCCACTGTGGAGAATGACCATTCAAGTCACCCAATAAAAGAAATGGGCGAGGGAGCTGAGAAATTAAACCATCCAACTGACTCTTCGAAATCACAGAAGATGGAGACAGATACAAACAACATATCGTAACGACCTTGTTTAACGAGATACGAGCTGCCACTGCCTCCAGATCCGTCTGAAGTGGAATTTCTGTATGTAGTACCGAATTATGAATATAAAGAGAAACGCCTCTCCTTGAAAAGTCTGCAGAAGCTGGCTTGAGTAAGCAGGAGAAACCAGGAATCTCATGCTTCTTACTTGCAGTTAAAAGGGTTTCCTGAAGAGCCATTACCGAAGATCTATACTCTGTCAATAATAGCTCAAGGTCCCGACAATTTGCTTTAACTCCCCTTATGTTCCACTGGAGTATGTCCATGTTAGGTTGTTAAAAGAATATCTATCAGCCCTCTTCTCCAGAAACTTCACTGTCCACCAAAGAACTAAAACGGTTCTTCAAGACAAGGTCAGAAGCCGATGCTCCTGATAAATTTCTAAGTTGTTTGTTGCCATGCTTGGAATTTGCTCTTACTGGACTGAAACCTGCTGCACCAAATACCTGACTTCGAGATTTTCCCCTAGGAGGGTCTGGAGTCCGAAAAGGACGCTCCTCACTGCGTGCCTGTCTCGTACTGCTGTTATTGGCCTGTGAGCGAGGGGACATCTCTTTCCTCCGATCCTTCACCCCTGACCTCTGATCCACAGCACTTTGTACAACTGAAACACTTATTCCCTCACCAGCAGGGGCTGAAGCCTGTTGTACACTGCTGGACGGAACACTATTGCATTTCTGAGACAAAACCTCAACTGATTGTTCAAGTATAGTAAGCCGATCCAAAACCGATGACAACAATTCTGTCAATTTCTTCTCCAGAGCAGTGAATGGAGCTGCTCCCAGATCATCACCCGATGACCGGTTCGCAGAATCGTTAACCACCTTCTGTGCATAAGTCGCAGCCGAAGGAGTCCTGGCCTCCACTAACCTTCTAGCCTCAAGAAAGGAACATTTCCTCTCAATCTTTACTTTCTGAATCTCGCATTCCTTTTTCCACACTGGACAACTTTTTGAATTTGCTGGATGGTCACCCTTACAATTGACACAGTATACAGCATTTATACAAGATTCATCATGCTTCTTCTGTCCACAGTCACGACAGATCTCCTGACCCCGACAAGCTCGGCTGGAATGCCCAAAGCGTTGGCACTTGAAACACCGCAAAGGAGATGGTACAAAAGGCGTAACTTTCACTCGGACATAACCCACTTTGACAAACTCTGGGGGAGATGGCATAGCAAAAGTCAAGAATAGCGTGTTGGTTTCGATTAAGTCGCTTCCTTTAGAGATTTTAACTCTATGGACCTGCAGAACACCCTGACTTTCCATCTCAGTCCGAATTTCTGATTCAGCAACTCCAGCCAAGTCAACACATCTGATTACCCCTTTCGAGTAGTTGAGAAAGGGGTGAATGGAAACCTTAACTGTGATCTGCATGAGTTGAGAACCATCCCTTTTCAGTAGCAACCGAGACGCCGCTTCCGTAGCACAGTTAACAAGGTAACTACCAGATCGGAGTCTTTTGATCATTTTAAATCCTGTGGACGAAACTCCCTCGAACCACTTGCAAACAGCGAACGGAGAAATCCGAGCAATGGATTCTTTCGGATCTTTTGCTTCCACTAAAAGGAAGCTTGGCCATGTGTTTTGGATACCCTTTCTCTTTGCCACTTCTCTTATCTCATTATCTGAATCTGAATCTCTATTCATAGTCTCGTCCATAAGCGTGCCATGTCCATCATCATTTCTTCTCTTTTTGTTAGGGGGTAGTTGTTTAGATGTCATAATGAAAGAAAAAAAACTTCACCTCCCCTACTCCCCACCCGCCATCGAGTGCCCACAAGGGCGATGCCCCTAAGCGGTCCTCCAGCAAAGGGAAACACCAGGGTTATAGTGCAGGTATACACCGCGTGGCACGCGCTCCACCCCATCCACCAGGCTCATGACCAACTGCCGGGAACGGACAGGAGGCCACTCACCTGGCTTCCAGGACAAGCAACGTGGCACACGGTTTGACCCATGCCATGCCCACACTGTGAAGGCGACCGGTTGACAGCATTGGGCCCCATGCTGCCCCCGTCTAGGGGGGGGGGAGAGGGGAACAGGTGAAGAAAAAAGAAAGAAATCAAGCATGTATTACAGAAGATCAACACCCTTTTGAAAAAAAATGTTAAAAAGAAAAAAAATTATTATTTTCCTCCGTTGTACAATGACTACACTACGTCATGTCACAAAACACCCGAATAAAATCACTGAATCGTAAACAACAGGCAAGCGATTTCACCCTATCATTGAGCAAGTTCTGTAATCTGGCTTTGAAATAAGTGTGGCGGAAAATCTTTTCAGAGTATGTTTCCTGTTGAAGATGATAGATCAGCCTTCAGTTGGCAAATTGCACGTGCGAGGGAGGGGGGTGGGGGGGGGAGAGGGGGGGGGAAGGGGGGGGGAAGGATGCCGTGACGTGTGTTTGTGTGTTGACGTCAGCACCATGCCGCCTCAGCAGCTCGCTGACGTCAGAGCGGCGTTTGAGGACGGCGCACCGGAGCGGCGTGTAGCCCTCGTCGTTCCGCGTGTTGACGTCCGCGCCGTGGCGGGTCAGCAGTCGGGCGATGTCACAGCGGCCGTTCCTGACGGCCCACAGCAGGGGCGCGCTGCCCCGCCTGTCCCGCGCGTTGACGTCAGCGCCGGCGTGCGTCAGCAGTGCTGCCACGTCAGCGTGCCCGTTCCTGATAGCACAGAGGAGCGGCGTGTCTCCCCACCGGTTGCGGGTGTTGACGTCAGCACAGTGTCGCAACAGAAGTCGGACCGCGTCCCAGTCGCCTTTCCGGACGGCGCAGAGAAAAGGGGTGTCTCCCCATTTGTTTTCTCCGGTGACGTCAGCGCCGTGACGCGTCAGCAGCTCCGCTGTGTCAGGATGACGGTACCTGAGAGTCCACACCAGCGGTGTGTCGCCGTCAGCATCCCGGCCATCGACGTCCGCGCCGTGACGTAGTAGCAGCTCCGCTGTGTCGGTGTGGCCTTTCCTGGCCGCGTGTAGAAGAGGCGTGTCACCTCGGTTGTTCCGCGCGTGGACGTCCGCGCCAGCCTGGACAAGACGTCGGCTGATCTCAGTGGAGGCGGAGTGCGAGAGGCAGAGGCATGCTAGGTGCAGTGCGGTGTCCCCTCTGCTGCCTGAGGTGTGGGTGGGATCAGCCCCCTGCTGGAGCAGGAGCGTCACCGTCTGCAGCATGCCTTCCTTACACGCGTAGTGCAGCGGAGTGTTGTGGCTGCCCTCACGATCGTCCTTGACGTCAACATCCGCCCCGAGGTGAATGTACAGGTCAGCGATGTCGCCCCGTCCTTGGCGACACGCCGCCAGCAGGCCTGTTCTCCCAGCACTGTCCTGCACGTCCACAGTGACCTCCCCTAGAAGGAGAAGAAGCTGCAGTTCCGCTGTGTCCGGGAAAGGAACGTGTCTGAAGATGCGGTCCATGTTGAGCGCGCGCCTGTTCTTCAAGGCCAGGGGGCGCGTTCTGCGGGTGAGCTGGAAAGGCGTCACGCCCCTTTTGTTGTGCTGAGTGATGACAGCACCGGACTGCAGGGACAGCCTGATGGCTGCGTGATGCCCGCTGTGGACAGCCAGGTGGAGGAGGGAATTGCCATCCCCGTCCATCTCACCCACCTCCCGGTCTGCCAGCAGGTGGAACACCAGGCCCCAGTGATGCTTGTCCTTGACCTGCAGGTGAAGCTGGTCACGGGTCACGCGCAGCGCGGCAATGTCAGGTAAGAGGGGTAACGAGGGATCACACAGGTACAGCAGCCGTCCTTCCTCCCCAGAACGAGTTTCGTTGATGGTGTCGATGTGTTGCTTCATCTCTGTCGTCCAGCACTGATCGTTTCGGAGTAATGGAAAGTCCAAGAGACAGTCTGGGTGTTTGACTCGTTTAGCGACTGATGTCGTGTGAAGGAAGGGCTGGAATCGGCACTGCGAGTTCTGCGTTAAAAGATCGACGAGTGAGCCGGCCAGCAGAACCCTGGTGGAGATCTTGTCATCAGCCTGCATGTGGGAGAGGCACCAGCGGGTCAAGCTGTGGGAGGGGTGCAGAGTGGACCAGTAGACCAGCGGTAGTTTGTGCACGGGATCTACGGCAGTCAGCACCTGCCTGATCTTCCCGCGGGCCCTCGCGCAAAACTCCTCCAGTTCTCGTAGGAAGTCGGGGCACTGGAGAGAAGGATGCTGAACGATTTCCTTCATGTTGCCCCAGACGATTTCTGCGTGGATTCTGCGCACCAGAGACTGGAGATCCTTTGAGCGTTGTGTGCGGTCGGCAGAGCTTGGAACTGACCCAACAGTGACACACAGGTCAGAGGGCGAGCTCTCAGAGACGTGACGGCGTGGCGCTGATGTGTGCACGTGCTGCACGAGAAACTGCACGTCACATACTTTCAGCAGAATGGGCAGTCTGAAGAAACGACCCAGGGCCAGTCCTGCCGCCTCGTACAAGACACGACTGGAGAATGTGCCCTCCGACAGCACAGAGCCTTGCAAGAGGTCTTCACACCTGGCCAGCTGATCCACACAGCAGTAGTCCAGACCCAGGTCCTGCAGCTGAGCCGTCACTTGTGATGGCTGGTGTAAAAAGTGACACCCCCCTTTCATAGCCAGCGCCAGCACAACGGCAAAGAGACTACCACAGCTGTTGTGCAGAACCATGTCTTTCAACAGCTGCGCATGAACCTCGGCAGGGTTCCGGAATATGGCGGCAGGGTCCTCCGATGAATACCAGTGCTTCACCAAGTAGCTGCAGCAGCGAGGAAAAACAGCCCCGCTCTCGTCGTCTTGTAGAACTTTCTCCACCACTTGGCGCTGCGTGTCGACGTCCAGCTGGAGCTCGTTCAGATGAAAATGGAGCAATTTCTTCCTGTCCTCCGTGGACATGGTGTCCGTCAGACGCACCACGGCGTCCTCATCCCTCAGCGGGCTGTCCAGATTGTTCTCCAGCTGCTGCAGTTCGCGGAGCACGTGCGGGTAGGCAGTGACGACCAGCCTGCAAACGCCGGTCCTCAGCAGCGCCAGACTCGTGTCCAGCACGCCCTCCCAGCACGCCCACTGATGCCGGCGCACGCGCACCTTGCCCAGAGTCATGTCCAACAGCACCACGCTGCGCCGGACCTCCCCCACGTGGGAGTCCCACTCGTCGACCTTGGGCAGCCGGTAAGACTTGAACCCCTGCCGCCGGCAGCGCCTGAGGAGGGCGTGGGCCAGGGTGGTCTTGCCGCTGCCTGGAGGGCCGCAGAGAACCACCCACCCCTTGTCCTGCAGGATGTCTTCTGCTTCCCGGAGGTGGGGGGTTTGTACGTACTTGAAGCTGTCGTTGTCCACGGCCAGTTCTGTGTTTCCTGCACCCCACACACACACACACACACACACACACACGCACACACACACACACACACACACACACCACACACACACCCGCACGCACGCACGCACGCACACACACACACACACACACACACACACACACACACACACACACACACCGCACACACGCACACACACGCGCGCGCGCGCGCGCAGACACACACACACACACACACACACACACACACACATACACACACACACACACACACACACACACACACCACACACACACACACACACACACATAAATACACAACTACACACATGTCTATACGAACACATCCATACCCTCACATCCACACACACACACACACACACACACACACACACACACACACACACACACACACACACACACACACACAGGCAGACAGAGACAGAGAGAGAGAAAGAGAGAGAGAGAGAGAGGGGGGGGGGTGTCAAGCCAAAGGTTTAAAGGTTTTGTTTTGTTTTGTTTTGTTTGCAGTTGTGAGGTGTAACCACCAGTAAATCCATATCGTGTCGTACACGATCAAGCAGAACCTGACTACGAAACAGCTTGGGAGAATGCATACCATTACCTACTGCGTCAAGCCGGTATTTCAACAGATGTACTTCTCGAAATGTTCTGAGGATATACTACCAACATGGTGATCTCAGAATGTCTTCCAAGTGAGGTGTTAAACGCAAATGTCTGTCGCACTCGTGCTTCAATCCCGAACTGGTGGACCATTGTGACAGATATGTACACAGTGACCCCCCCCCCTCTCTCTCTCTCTCTCTCTCTCTCTCTCTCTCTCTCTCTTAAATAGGCTTAGTGTTTGATTTTAATTCAGTTGTTTACGTTTTAAGTTCGGTGTTTCATTCTTTCAGTTCGGTCCATGGTTGCAACTGAAGAAGCTTTAAATAAAGCGAAATATATTTTGCACTTACTCCAGGTGTTTGTAGTTGTTTTTTTTTTTAACCATTTTTTTAACCATTTTTTTTAACCATTCTCTCTCTCTCTCTCTCTCTCTCTCTCTCTCTCTCTCTCTCTCTCTCTCTCATGAATCGATTTTCTTTAATATATTCATACTTACATTTGTAAAGCCGCAGATATTTTCCTCAGGGAATTTTGACGGATAATATATATCATATCTTGAACCTGTCTGCAGTATTGACAGCATAGTAGTGAAAGATTAGAAATGGGGTATATTGGGGTTATCAGTCTCCTCGTGAATTAATTGTGTGGGTGACTTCCCATCATGTTGTCAATGACGCCGATTGCATTCACATTTTTGTTTTCAATCATAGAGAGAAATTACGAAGTGGAAACACAATAGAGCGATGGGCAAAATGGATTATGTGAGAATGTTTACCACTGATCATAAGGCTCGCACGTGCAAAGAAATGTCAGTGGTAAAAGTTTGTGTCATTATTATCGTTGTTATGAACACTTATATCGCACCTATCCTCGGCTAGAGACCAAGCTCTAAGCGCTTTACAATCCACACTCGTTTACACAACGGGCTGCCTACCTGGGTAGTGCCGACTAAAGAGCTACCAGCTGGCGCTTCAGTCAGTCGTTTCCCGTGTCATCCAGTCAATATTGTTCAATATCGTTCACTCAATTTCCTTACTTCCTTCGTTCTTTCCATTTCTTACGCAGGGTGCATGCTATGTGTAGCGTGCCATCCATACCAACGGCCAGACTGTCCTCTTCCGAAAGTTGGTGATGGGATTTGACGTGTGTGCAAGATGTTATGCGTGCGTTAATACACGGAACCTCGGTTTTCGAAGGACTGTATGGGAAATGGAGCCAGAACCGATGTTAACTCCCGAGGGAGAAATCCCCCTGTACCGAAACGGCCAAGCGGAGATTCGAACTTGCAACCCCAGGATCACCAAGATGACGGGTCTGGCGCTCTACCACTGAGCTATTCCGGCCCCCAACGCAGCTTTCAGGTATCTGCGTGTGCGGTAAGAGGTAAACAGTGTCTGTGGATGAGCTTTCTTGTTAATAGACACTGTCTGAGCTCTGCTTAAAGAAGAGTTTGAAGTGTTTTGTCCTGTTTCTGTTTTTAGTTTGTTGGTTTGTGTCGAGTTATAAGTTTCCGGGTTAACCTGCCGTTATCCTAGAAATTGTACTTTCCCTTCCGACTTGTGTATAATCATTGCAGAAATTTCTTCTCTCTCTCTCTCTCTCTCTCTCTCTCTCTCTCTCTATATATATATATATATATATAGTAGTAGAAAGAAACTCGTGGAGAGCGTGGCAGCAGAGAGTCCTCAGAACAGAAGCCCCCTTCAAGCAAGTGTTTCGGCCCTTATCTCCTGACACTCTAGGGGGGTTGGGCCACACCCGGTTCATGACTCCGGATGTCCCTCTGCTGCCCCTTTTTTTCCCATCTTGGACGAGCCATGGCTGGGATTCGAACCCATGACCCTCTGGACATGCTCATTTTCCACTTAATGACTCGCGCTTTAACCACTGAGCCACAGGGACACCTGATATTTTGTAGGGAAATTAAGCCTTATGAAGTTCACTTTTGTTCCTCCTTGACCAGATCCAGCTTGAACACCTCTCTGCCGCTTCTGCCATTGCTTTCAGGGCTCTGGTTTTTTCCTTCCCTGCAACTGAGAGCTGTTTCATGAGGCTGTATGCAGACGTTCCTACAAACCCCCTAGCTCCAATTTCTGCAGTGAGGACTTTGACCTGATAGCCTTCTCTCCTCAGGCTGTTTGCCAGATCAGCATACTTTTCAGTCTTGTAGATTTGAGCTGCCTCCATTCTGTTCTCATATGGCACCGTGAGCTCGATCATGATCAGCTGCTTGGTTGACTTAGAGTGGACTACTATGTCTGGTCTCATGCCACTCTTGCTGATGATCTCTGGGTGACTCTTCCATTCTGGGAGGTCTGCAGTGCACTCCCAGTCATCTGCCCCGTCCAGCAGACTCTGCCTGCATGTTTCGAGTGGCACTGTTGTTCTTGGCCATGATTTGCTGCCTCCTGCCGTGAAGAATGTTGCGGGTGCTTTTGGAGTCCTGATTTTCCCTTTTGTGGTGTTGGTACTAGCCCAGACTACTTGTACAATTTCTTTGAGCACTTGGTTGTGCCTCCATGTGTACCTTCCTTGAGCCAGGGCTACTTTACATGAGCTTAGGACATGCTCCACTGTTTGTTTTTCATGCAGAGGGGGCATGCAGGATCGTCTGTTTTCCCCCACTTCACCAGGTTTGCATTTGAGGGCAGAAGGTCATATGCAGATCTGAGAATGAAGCTGATCCTGAGAGGGGCCATGTGCCAAATGTCATTCCAAGTGAGACTTCTTTGGAGTGCATTCTCCCACGTTGTCCATTGCCCTTGCTGGCTCTGCTGGACTGCTTTTTGGAGTCTTTTTTGGTCTTCTTCTTTTCTCATCTCCTGAATCATCATGTCTCTTTTGGCTTTTCCTTTGGCCTTTGACCACCATTCAGTTTTGGTCACCCCCAGTCCCTGTCTGTTGGTCTGTGTGTGTCCTGTTATTTCTCTGATCTTGAGACTTTCTTTTGCAGAATCCATCGCCTCTTGAACTTTCCATTTTCTGCCTGTCTTCAGCTGGGGCTTAATTGCTTCTACCACCTTGTCTCCTGAGTCCTCCAGCATGCTTTGAAGTCTGATCTTCCCTGCTTTGTATTCCTCCAGGATGGATTTCAGGGGTAGTTTCAGCTTTGCTTGGCGACAGTACAGCGCTATGTCAGTCAGACAGGGTGGGACACCAAGCCATTTCCTTGTGAACTTGTTGATTTTGGCTTCCATTGCCTCCACTATGCTGGTGCAGATGTCGTATATCATCAGAGGCCATAGCAGCTTTGGTATCAGCATGAACTGCAGACACCAGACCTTGTATTTGCCAGGGAGCCCACACTGGTCAATGGTCTCCAAGCCTTCCTCCGCCATCTGCTTGGTTTCTTTTGCTCTTTGTGTGTCTTTCAGCGTATCATCATACCATCTTCCAAGGCTCTTGACTGGTTCTTCTGTGACTGTTGGAATGGCCTGGTTGGCAACACTGAAGACCACAGATCCGGCCACTTTTCCTTTCCTCAGTGAGAGACTCCGTGATTTCTTTGGCTTGAACTTCATTCTGGATGAGGCAACTATGTCGTCCAGCCTCTCCAGCACATGACGTGTCTCGTCTTCTCTGGATGAAATCACTGTAGTGTCATCCATGAAGGCCTTGAGAGGAGGCATCTTGTATCCATCGCCAAGGTCTGTTTGTCTCGCGTTGTTTGTTGCTGCTTTCAAGATGAGTTCCATTGCCAGCACGAACAGTATTGGGGAAATTGCACAGCCCATTGCAATACCCACTTCCAAGTTGATCCAGTCTGTTGTGTACTCCTTGGTAGAGAACCGCATTGAGAAGCCATTGAAGTACTTCTTGAGCATGTCGCGGATGTTCTTTGGCACATGGTACATCTCAAGAGCCAACTGTATCATCTCATGGGGCACAGATCCATATGCGTTTGCCAGATCAAGCCACACTACGTCCAGGTCTCTCTTTTCTGTTTTTGCTTTTTGGATTGCGTCCCAGATCATTGTGGCGTGTTCTACACAGCCCGCCACGCCTGGGATGCCACCTTTCTGGACTGACACATCCAAGTACTTGTTTTCCATCAGGTACTTGGTCAGCCTTGCTGCCATGACAGAGAAGAAGATTTTCCCTTCGACGTTCAGTAGTGATATTGGCCTGAACTGGCTAATGTCACTTGAGTTTTGCTCTTTGGGGATGTACACACCATCTGCCGTCATCCACTGGCCGCTGATCTTCTGGTTTCTCCAAGCCGATCGCAGCAGCCTGTGGAGCCACTCCAGCACCTTGGGACATTTCTTGTAAAGCTGGTAAGGTATTCCGTTTGGCCCTGGTGATGATTTGGCTCTGGCTTTGTCGACCACCTTCTTGATTTCCGCCAACGTTGGAGGCTTGCCATTGAACTGTTCCTCAGGGTTGGTTGGCCACACCAGACCTTGAATGTCGAGTGGTGCTTTGCTCTGTGGGTCAGAGTATGTTTTCCTCAGATGCTGCTCAAGAACTCCTTTGTCCACACTTAGGGTCCCAGATTTTGGCTGCTCAAACAGTGTTCTGGCAAACTGGAAGGGGTCTCTGAAGAAGCGCTCTTGTGTCTTCTTCTTTTTGCTCTTCCTCTTCCTCGCAGATTCCGCTTTGCTGAGGGCACTGTGTTTTTCTTTCAGGTCTTTCCACAGTTTTTCCAAGCCTTGTTTTTCAGCTGGCAGTGCGGTCTTCATTTGCATCTTGAGGTTTTTCTTTTGGACCCTGATCTTGTCCATCTTTTCTTGGCGTCTGGATTTCTTTGGAGGTGTTTTCTCTTTGGGTAGTTTTGCTCCATAGGCGTCTCTACATGTGGCATACACAATGTCCCCATATGTGGCTAGTTTGTGTTCCAGGGTGCTTTTCCCTATCAGTGCATCGAGTCTTTGGACGATTTTTGCATCCAGTTTCTCCCAATCTTCAGTTTCGTTTGCTCGTGGCAAGTTGAGTTTCAGGCGCCTGGCATCGAGGGCCTGTGCAAATTCCTCATCCGAACCAACAGCGTGGATGTCCTTGGCACTGTGGTTTAAATCCTGGCCTTGGTCTTCCGACGTCTTATCTGCTGATGCAGTGCGCTGCTGCTCATTCAGATGAGTCTTCACACATCCCATCTTTGTTCTGTGGATCTTCATGCCACGGGTGGTAGCGAAACGCTTTCCACAGACACATGGATATTTCATTTGGTCCATGTTCATAGTCCGTTTGGGATTTGCAGTCATGATTGGTTGAGCACCGATGGATTCATCATTCTCTCCCCCTTTCGGTGAATCCTGGGAGCATCTTTTCCTTTTATTTTTAGTAGCCACATGTTTAAGGCAAAGTGGGGAGCCAGCCCACAGAGCCCTTGGTTCTGGTCTATATATATATATATAAAAACAGTCAAAGTAGATAAAAATCCAAACAAACAAGATTAAAATATCCCAAATTTTCGGCTTTATTTGCCTTCGTCAGGGGGTACAGACTGTGCCAGTAAAAAGCTCGCATTCTCCATCCTCAGATCCTGAACACGAATCACGAATGTATACAGTAGGGAAAAGGCACCTTAATTAAAATGTTTTAACTTTAAAATAAAACGTTGAGTATAAAACATTTCATATATATATATATATATTATATATATATATATATATATCTACCATTCTGACTAGTGTATAATCACTGTACACACACACACACACACACACACACACACACACACACACACACACACACACACACAGCACAGACACAATCAGCCGTGTCTCCCTGATGAGTCCGATCCAGCGGACGAAAGGCCTAGGAGCAGGCAATACAAATAGATCTGCCTTCGAAGGGGAGTGCGATGGTTCCCTCAGGCAGCTGGTGAAGAGTTTCTCATATTTATAATATATTCCCCATTTTCTTCATCTTCAGTTTGTTTTTTTTTAATTCAAATCTTTGCCAAGTCATTACTATAATGACTGAAGAATTGTTAGCCTGCACTTGTTTTTTCCCACTACTTAAATTGTTCAGCATTAAATATATATATATATATATATATATATATAGATATATATATATATAGATATAGATAGATAGATAGATCGATATACGTATATATATGGCGGTGTGACGACTTATTATTCATCACTAATACGCACACACACACACACACACACACACACACACACACACACACACACACACACACACACACACACACAAGTCCTTCCCTAATCAATGTGTGTGTGTTTCCCCACTGTCCCTTTGCAGTGTTTGTCAGTGTCAGTGATAAGGGTATAAGTCCTTCCCTAATCAATGTGTGTTTCCCCCACTGTCCCTTTGTGGTGTTTGTCAGTGTCAGTGCTAAGGGTATAAGTCCTTCCGCGGCTCTTGGTTCCGATCACACGCTCTTTTTTTGTTTTCTTTTTCTTTTTTTTCAATTTTGAGGAGGAGAAACAATGGCTAGCACATACTAGGAAAGTGCTTTATGTTTGAGCTTTTGCCCTTAAAGGCAGCATTGATCTCGTTTGTGTCCACAATGAAGCGGATCTTGTGGAGTAAAGCTGAACTAGAAATGAGACTGTTCAAACTTTAATACTTTTTTTTTCTTCTCTCGCTCGATGCATTTATCCCTTTTTTTTTTCTTTTTTTTAGAAACGAAGAGAGGAAAAAAAAGCGTTTGGATCCGTGATTTGCCGACTTTCGCAAACTGCCTTGTTTATGGTACGGGGCGGGGGTGGGAGGGAGGCAGTCGCCGGCCTTCACCTGTTGATTATGACGTCAAGGACACTCCAAAACACGTATTTTGGAGACAGTTCTTCTGCTCTCCATAAAAAAAAATGAAGTCGACCTGCGATACTCCTGTGTCGTCACGGTCACTCCGAAACGCTGTCAGAAGAGTCTGCTGCACGTGCTGTGCTCGCTAGAAAATGACGTGTGAACTGCCGTTGTTGCTGAACTTCTGTCACGTCTTGGACACTCGGGGATACTGTCACAAGAGACGGCCCTCTCTGGAGAATGAGTTCGATCGCTGTGCTATTGTCTTGTACTTAAGACCGTCCCCCAAAGCATTTTTTCCTCCTCTCTCTCTTCTTCTTGAATCGTGTTCAGTTCTTCTTTGTCACTTTAAGTTCGGTTTTAACAACTGCGTGGTCTCTGTTGTTTTTCCTGAGTCTCTCTCGCTCACTCTGAATCCGCCCTCTCTTCTTGAACTGTTTTCAGCATTGCTCTGTCAGTTTTCTTTTCTGCCTCTGTGTCACTTGACAAAGTGCCTGGGCTCGAAACGTGTTCTGTTACTCCAAAGGATCTTTTACAAACAATGGTACTTTTTAATGTTCTGTGTTTGACTTTTAAGATCCAGCGGTCATACTTTATCTTCAGTGGACGCTACCATGGAATCTTCGGCTGTTGTTGTAGTCGCTATAGAAAAAATAAAGGTTGGTTGCTACACTGTTATGACGCCGCGGGGAACACTTGGGGGAAAAAAAGCGCGCATCTCCATCGATACTCTCTATCCTGTCCCATTCCACCAACATACTAACGCTTCCCCATCCCCACCTCTCGTAAGTTTTGTCTGTACCTGACATAGGGATGCTGTGAACATTACAGACCTTGCCCACCTCCCGTGAGTTACGTCTGTACCTGACATAGGGATGCTGTGAACATTACAAACCTTGCAAGAAGTCGGGTTCGAAGTCCTCGCACAGAGACATCAGCTGATCGCACGTCTGCAAATCTGGAACATACGCAAAAACGTGCACGCCACCGTGCGCGTTATACACACAGATACAAACACACACACGCCTGCCCGCACGCACGCCTGCCCGCACGCACGCGTACACACCACGCCAACACACACACACACCACACACACACACACACACACACACACACACACACACACGCCACACACACACACATACGCACACACAAACGCGCACGCACGCACGCACGCACACACACACACACACACACACACACACGCACATGCACGCACGCATGCACGCACGTACATGCGCACGCACGCATATGCACTCATATATTTATACATACATACAAACAAACATACGTACAGACATACATAGATACATAGATATATACACCTATCTACATTTATTCTCGTCTTTTATAATTATATTAACACTGTAATAATCAAAACTGCATTGTGTGAAACAGTTTTCTTAGACCTGAACGTAGTGACTAAAATTGCAACATAGCACTGACTAGTTGGAAAGTACAAACGTGAAAGTGGTATCACGTAACGAAGTATTAATTAAAACACACACACACTACACACACACACACACACACACACACACACACACACACACACACACACACACACACGAACTCGCGCGCGCCTGCGTGCTCACACACACACACACACACACACACACACACACACAACACACACACACACACACACACACACACTCACACACACACACACACACACACACACACACATACACAAGCATACGCGTGTACGCGCTCACACACTCACACACACAAGCATGAGCGCGCGCGCACTTACACACATACACACACACGCACGCGCGCGACGACACACACACACACACACACACACACACACACACACACACACACACACACACTAATGTTCACAGAGTCAACCTCAAAGCACGTCTCATTTTGAGATCAAGTAAATCGAGCACTCGCCAATTACGGTTTTTGGCAAACCAGTCTAACTTTTGGGTGTGCGTGAGAGGGGAAAGTGGGGAAGGGGGGGGGGGGAGTGGAGGAGGAAAGTGGAAACTAGGTATGGTTGGAAAGTATTCATTTTTTTCCCTTAGATACAGACCGTTGACATCAATGTCCAGTAGAAACGAAAAAAAAAAAAAAAAAAAAAAGACTGTTGAACACTCAGATGGAAGCTTTGCGCAGACGGAAACAAATGAGGCCGAATTTCCTCGGTGAACAGGCAGCCCGACCCATCCTGTTTGAAAACTAACCCCGGGGTGAGGAGAAAAAAAAAAGAGTAGGAGAGGCGGGGGGGGGGGGGGGGGGGGGCTGATTTTTGTGTTGGTTTGATCTTGAAAACAGAGACAGAGGGGCTTTCTTTGTTTTTAGCTGTTTCCTTCATTCCCACTTTCGAGGAGGCATCACCTCCACGCCACTTTTCTTCCACCCCCTGCCCCAGCCCCTCCTCTACCTTCCGTGTTTTTTCTTTCTTTCTTTGTTTTCGTTTCAAGTTGTATCTTTCTTTCTTTGTCATCCTCTGTTGGTGGTTGTTTTTTCCTGCATTTTTTTTTTTCAATAGCCCATTCACGTGTCTCGGCTAAGATATTCATCAACACTGCTAAGATATTCATCAACCCTTTTATTTTCTCTCATGCTACTTTTTTTTTTCTCGTATTAAACTCCAGCATTTTTTTTTCGCCACTCGTTGCATTCTGGCAATGCAATGGTGACTCAGACAACACTGTTTGGAGTGAAGGTAGAATGACCGTTCTTCAGTACAGTGTCAATTTATTTATTTGACCCTTTTTAATATGCAGCTCTTTGGTAAAATTGTTTAGTGTATTTCTTTTTATTTTCTTCCATTTTTTTTTTTTTTTGGTCTCCTTAAACTTAGGATGACAAACTAAGCCCAAAGGCTGCACTCACAGCACGGGTCTAGCCATGCCTTAAAGACGACAGAGGTCGATGACTTCTACACTGACAGCACGGGTCTAGCCATGCCTTAAAGACGACAGAGGTCGATGACTTCTACACTGACAGCACGGGTCTAGCCATGCCTTAAAGACGATAGAGGCCAATGACTTCTACACTGACAGCACGGGTCTAGCCATGCCTTAAAGACGACAGAGGCCAATGACTTCTACACTGACAGCACGGGTCTAGCCATGCCTTAAAGACGACAGAGGTCGATGACTTCTACACTGACAGCACGGGTCTAGCCATGCCTTAAAGACGACAGAGGTCGATGACTTCTACACTGACAGCACGGGTCTAGCCATGCCTTAAAGACGATAGAGGCCAATGACTTCTACACTGACAGCACGGGTCTAGCCATGCCTTAAAGACGATAGAGGCCAATGACTTCTACACTGACAGCACGGGTCTAGCATGCCTTAAAGACGATAGAGGTCATGACTTCTACACTGACAACACGGGTCTAGCATGCCTTAAAGACGATAGAGGTCAATTACTTCTACACTGACAGCACGGGTCTAGCCATGCCTTAAGAAACGATAGAGGTCAATGACTTCTACACTGACAACAGGGTCTAGCCAAGCCTAAAGACGATAGAGGTCAATTACTTCTACAACTGACAGCACGGTCTAGCAGCCTTAAAGACGATAGAGGTCAATGACTTCTACACTGACAACACGGGTCTAGCCATGCCTTAAAGACGATAGAGGTCAATTACTTCTACACTGACAGCACGGGTCTAGCCATGCCTTACAGACGACAGAGGTCAATGACTTCAGAGTCCTAGGGCCTCCTACCGTTATCCCGCCAGTGTAGCATTTCTTGGCATCCCCCTCTTCATGAAGTATGACAGACCTAACAGATGGAACAGAATGCCATGAAGTTGGACAGACCTAACAGATGGAACAGAATGCCGGCCTGCTGAAAACACGAGAAGCCAGAAACTGCACGTCGGCGATTTGCATCAGCAGCCAATCACGACTCGGTGAACCGGAAGTGACCCGACTCAGTGACCCGGAAGTGACCCGACTCGGTGACCCGGAAGTGACCCGACTCGGTGACCCGGAAGTGACACGACTCGGTGACCCGGAAGTGACCCGACTCGGTGACCCGGAAGTGACCCGACTCGGTGACCCGGAAGTAGCATTGTGTTGGAAGCTAGTCGGTCGATTCTGCGAGAGGCGGCGTCGACTGGTTAGCTCCAAACGTGGAACAAGTTTCCATCATGACAAGTCGCCGTGGCGAAGTGGTTAGCGTTGCGGACTCCCGGCTGGGAGGTCGAAGGTTCGATTCCCATCAGAGTCATGTGGGATTTTTCTGCCCTGACGGGCATCTACCCAGAGCTGAGTTTGCTACGGGCTCAGCTGGGAAGACTGGGACCACACAGTTGAGTTTCATCCTCCTAATGGATGCGTCCCCGAGAGTGTTGCTCAAATTTCCTGACCAACACTGCAGGTGTCTGTATCTGTCGGGCCTGGTTGACGCCGGGATATATTATGCAAGGAAGCATAGAGTACAGCCCTGTCATGCAGTCTAAGACCGAAATGGAAATCCGTAGCACCATCTTATCATCCTCATTCTCATCGATCAGCATAAAAAAAGTCGCAAATTCTGTGGCCCTTTATGCCCTACTCTCATGGTGACTTTCAGTTTCAATGTCCTCTCCACGTCTGTGGCCTTGATTTGGTTCCGTCGGGGTCACCGGTATTAGTAAGTCCATGGGGGCTGTCGCTGGACGGACGTGGTAGCGCTCTCTGGAGGGAGAGCTGATTCACGCCGGCTCCGCGAGTAAGCAATTATTGTCGTCAGTAGTGGGCTTAGTAGGTGGTGTCCTGCGTATGTTGGATCAGAACAGGCGCCACTGAACACCACCGAAGTGACTCGGCAGCAGTGCAGTGTCTCCTCCGGTGAGTTGCCTCTTGACATTGACTGCTCCCCGTGGATTGCCGGTGCCGGTGCTGCGG
>CM065735.1:5094128-5111628 GCA_033310375.1 Conus canariensis
AGAAATAAAACATTACAGAAAACAACACAAAACAAAAAAGCATACAAGAGCCCCCCCCCCCCCCCCCCCCACACACACACACACAACACACACACACACAACTTCCCCCCTCCCCCCAAAAAAAAAAAAAAAAAAAAAAAAGAAAAATCCAACAATAACAACAACAACAAAAAAACACATAAAACCGACAAAACAAAACAAAAACATAGAACAAAAAACACCACAGAAAAACCCAACAGAACACCCATGGGCAGGACGCAAACCCTGCGCACTCTACCACCATTTCGCCTCTGCACGAATAAAGACCCATCACAGCGCAGGGTCCCAACGTGGGCGTGTTCCTTCAGCACGCTGGTCATGTCCCGCAGAGAAAAGAATCGTCTCTGGGTGTAGATCCAGACACACCACACTTCAAAAAATGGATGAAATGGCTCCCCTTACCCACTTTATTCTCCCTCTGGGTGTAGATCCAGACACACAACACTTCAAAAAATTGATGAAATGGCTCCCCTTACCCACTTTATTCTCCCTCTGGGTGTAGATCCAGACAAACCACACTTCAAAAAATGGATGAAATGGCTCCCCTTACCCACTTTATTCTCCCTACCCCCCCCCCCTCTCTCTCTCTCTCTCTCTCGCACTCTCCCTCCTCTCCCTCCTCCACCTCTCCTCTCCTACGCTATTTGAAGCCGTGTCGAAGTTATTTCGTTGACAAACAGACAGACGGACAGGCAGGCAGACAGGCAGGCAGGCAAGCGGAGCTGAAAGCAATGTCCTGCTGTTTCGAAAAGCTACAGCCCCGAGCAGAATAAATAGCCGCCAACTTTCTCCCCCCCCCCCCCTTACTTACACCCCTCTCCTTCCGCTCACTCACCCTCTTCCCGAATAGACCATGAAATATTTTGATAAAGAAGGAAAGACAGAAAAACTGACAGAAAAGAAAGGAATTTAAGTTTGACTGGCATCAGCTGAAAATAAACGTCAAAGAAGATTTACTGTTCTGCTCAACGAAAGAGACAAACAAATCACAAGACAAAACACGACGCGTTTCGACCTGTTTGGTCTTCTTCAGGCAAGAGACAACATTGAAGACAATGAAAACGAAGAACGAACAGTCACTTATCTCCTCAAATTGGGCGCAGAATGGATGTGAAAGTGCACGGCAGGATTCTCGTATGAAAGACGGGGCCGGACGAGGAGGGGGTGGGGGTGGAGGGGTCTGGACAACCCCATCTCCCAACGCCTTCCTCCGCCGCCTCCCTCTCTCATGTACTCTTGGCAAGTTGTCCCCTTCCTCCACTGAGAGAGGACCCCCAGTTCAACTGTCGAAAACCCGCCCCCCCCCTTCCCTCTCCCCTACCCCGTCCTTCTCTCATGTGCCCGGAGAGGAAGCTTCCCCCCAACCCCCCTCCCCCCAACTCCCTCGAGTGTGTGAAATATCAAGAAAGAGTACAAAGAATAAAGGAAATCTACATCAGAGAAATATCAGGAAAGAGTACAAAGAATAAAGGAAATCTACATCAGATGCTGTACTGTATTGTTCATTGTACCAGACCTCTGAGTAAGATCAACAAACAACACTTGTATCAATAATAAAGGAAATCTACATCTTTGTACCAGCCCTCTCAGTAAGATCAACAAACAACATTTGTATCAATAATAAAGGAAATCTACATTAAATAATGTACCGCATTGTTCATTGTACCAAATCTTTCAGTAAGATCAACAAACAATATTTGTATCAATAATAAAGGAAATCTACATTAAATACTGTACCGCATTGTTCATTGTACCAAACCTTTCAGTAAGATCAACAAACAATATTTGTATCAATGTAAGCTAGTAGACAGCCTCCCACAAAATAGCAACCTTCCTGAAAATGCTGAACTGTCGATATAGAACTGACAAAAAGAAAAAAAAAACATTACACGTATGTCGACGGGCACCATGCAGATTTTCACGCCTCACGGCTGGCGTATGAACCCCTCGTCTCCCATGCCTTAGTGTTTCATCTGACTTCCTTGTGTCAGATCATACTGATGTACGTGTTTTCAAAACACAGATCATAGGAGCAATAACGCATAGAAGAATGAGGAACTTTCATATTTAAGTCCTTTTTTTCAAAATAGTGAGTTATGACACCGTCTTTATGCCGAAGAGAAGACTTTGTTTGTTTGTTTTTTTTCTAAATAAGAATCTGTTTACCGGCCTATATGTGATTATGTTGTTGTTGCACTGTGCATGTTTTATTGATTTCCAACCCCAAGTTTTTCTGCCTTATTGCCTTTCTTGTCCCCTCGCTGCCCCTTTCCTACCATGTCGCGCCCCTCCCCTTTCCCCACCCATCTGTTGACCCCCACTCTACGAAATCGCCGTTGCCTGAATGCAGGCGCCACTGAAAGTAGTGCGGACATGGTAGTATTTGTCACCATCTTCCACCGCCTTGAGCCACACCCTGCTCCCCACCCCCAGGCCCGAGAACACGGAACCGCTGTTTCCATTGTAACTGCCTTTGACCTCTACAATACATTTATCTCCAACCATTATGGCCATGGGAGAGTCTGGCTTCTGTGATAAAGTCTCTACCGTGGCACCAAAGATGTACATCCCGGCTTTAGGGGCAGTGAAAATCCCCGTCTGGACATCGAAGTGGCCTCCCTTGTTGACGGGTGCTTCAGAGAAAATGGCTGCTTGCCCTCGTTTTGTTTTGTCCCTGTCCAGCTTTGTGGCTCGGAAATAGCGTTCGGCTTGAACTGGGAAAGAACATTGGTATCAAATATCACTGGCAGATTTACCCGATGAAGATCAACATAGGGAAAGGGAGTATGATAACTAGGTAGCTGAAAATTTCAGTTGGGGATAAACCATATCCGGAGAATGGAACTTGTGTCAATGAACACTCAGACGAACGAGACGAACAAAGGACAAAGGAGACGTCAGTTGTTGGACCCCTTCGTTTGGCCGTCAGGTGAACACAACTTGCGTTTTCTTGCTTTGGCCTCTGCCAACAGTCACTGTACTTTTGTTTTGATAAAGGTAAGTCACATCACGTACGGTATTGAATGTTGGATAATTTTTTGTATAGAGTAGAACTTTAATAAAGGTAAGTCATATCACGTGCAGTACTGAGGGTTGGATGATTATATGTATAGAGTAGAACTTTAAGCGGCTTTGTTGTGAAGAACCGCTTTCTAGATAGGTGAACGTACTTACAGCTGACAAAGACAGCTGCCGTTCCGGTAGTAATTTTCATCAAAATCATCATCATCATCATCATCATCATCATCATCATCGTCGTCGTCGTCGTCGTCGTCGTCGTCAATCATCGTCATCATGATGCAAATTTGTCAAGACCTTTCCTCCCTGAGAGGGAGCTGAGCGCGCTTTACAATAAACAATAGATACCAAGACATCTACCACATGGAAACACACGCTCCACTCTTTGCTTTACAATAAACAATACATACCCAAACATCTACCACATGGAAACATACAATTAAAGGTTCAATTGCAAAAGGTTCAATTGCAAACAGGCACACATACCAAGCCTTCACAATTCTTATATGTACACAAGCGTGCACGAGCGCGCGCGCACACACACACACACACACACACACACACACACACACACACACACACACACACACACCACACATATTTAAGTACGTATGCTCCATTAGATCAAGAGTGTACAACACACGCACACGCACACACGCACGCACATGCATATTTAAGTACGTATGCTCCATTAGAGAGTGTGTGGTTTCTACAGGCACTTTCAAAAAGATGTATTTTCAAGCCAGTGTTAGAATATCAAAATGATGTAGGGTGGCCAAGATCGGCTAAAGCTCTTTTCCAATGTGAAAGGGAAGAGTCATGGACGGATATCATATAACTGAATGTTATGTAGTTTGTATGTACAAATGTGAATCCCTTCGTAAAATCAAAGTTTACGGAACAACACTATGTAATGCAATACCGAGTGAATCAACAAAATGTGTCGCAATGGAAACAATACAACTGGATTTGTGATGACTGTGTACAATCAAATCATATTTACCCATGCTGTCTTTGATCGACTGCGTGGTCTTCTGAAGACTGACCACGCCATTATTCAGGGAGGTGGTCTTCCTGTCCAGGTCCGTCCGCAGCTGGGTGATGTCATTCCTGTTCTGACTGACGTCACTTCTGGACTGCTTGATCTCGTCCTGGAAGGTGGTCAGCTTTGACGTCAGGCTGTCGGTGACCGCTGACGTGTCCTTCATCCAGCGGTCCACCCTGTCTGCCAGCTCTCTCAGCAGCACGGGCGCCCTGTCCACGTCAGCGTCGGCTGCCTGTGCCAACACCACCCGCCCCATGTACGCGCTGACGTCATCCGCATGGAGAACGGCGGCGTCCGTGACGTCATACTTCCAGTCCCAGACTCGCTCCTTGGGGGCGGCTCGCCCCTGGAGCTGCTTCATGCCGTCGTCGTCGAGCAGCGCTGCCTTCAGGTCCTTCCTGACCATCACCACCTCCGGGTCCGTGCTCGTGGCACGTGCAGCGCGTGACACCAGGGCGGAAAGGGCGTCCCGGGTCAGGGTGACCGTGGCTTTCTCAGCATGGAGCTGTCCCCTGGCTCGGGTTTGTGCCGCCGTCAGGTCTGCCACCAGCTGATCGCGCGACTTGCTGGCCCACGTGACGAGGCTGTCGTAGCGCGTGTGGACCTCCTGCGTCATTTCCTGCGCGTGGCGCACCAGCTGGTGGGATTCGCGGTCCATTTGGTCCAAGGAAGAGTTCATCACCTGTAACTTTTGGGAGAAGCAGCGCACCCACCCGCAGAACACACATGAACACATGCACACAACCAAGCATGTAGCGTGCACTCATGTTCACTAATCAAAGAAGTTAGTGAAATGCACGTGCGTGCAAGCGAGTGCACACGTATACTGACCCCTTCGTCACCCACCCCACATGCACTCACTCTCTCACATATGGGCGTGCGTGCACGCACACTTATGCATGCATGAACATAGCACACACACACACATTTGGTAGACGCTGTGAGGATTAAAACTCCATATTTGAACAGACCAGTGACAATTGATGGAACCTGGAAAAATTAAAACGAATACCCCCCCCCCCCCAAAAAAAAAAAAAAAAAACAACAAAAAAACCCAAAACCCACACACACACAGAAATTACTGAACCCATTTCAAACAACTTTTGTAAAAACAAACAAATAAACAAAAACGGACTGTGGCCCACGGACATAGCCATTCAATTTTGGTAGGGATCCGTAATGGTGGTCTGGATCAGACAGTGGATCCATTATTCTGTCACTCAGATTATTGCACATTGTATTTGTGCTTGCAAAAGATAAAAGAATTTCCAAAAGATATCTTACAATTTTAAAGAAAGAAAAGAAAAATCGTGTGTGTGTGTGTGTGTGTGTGTGTGTGTGTGTGTGTGTGTGTGTGTGTGTGTGTGTGTGTGTGTGTTGTACATGGGCTGGGGTGAGGGGTGACCTGAAGAAAGTGACTGGATCCACCGTTTTGATTTTCACCGAATTTTAGAGGGGGGGGGGGGGGTCGTCCTGGTTCCACCTTAGCTGTCAAGGTATTGAAATTGTTTAATCGGTACTTTCCATCCTAAACAGTCTGTCCGTATCTTCTTCTTAATTTGTTCTCTGTAATGTGGGATTTGTTTTTTCTTCCCCTAACCATCCGTTTCCTCACCTTGACCTACTCTCTCTCTCTCTCTCTCTCTCTCTCTCTCTCTCTCTCTCTCTCTCTCTCTCTCTCTCTCTCAACCCTGATATGGCCCTTTGCAGTTGGCTGGGCTATAAGCAACATTACCTTACCCTACCCCCCTCTCTCTCTCTCTCTCTCTCCCTCCCTCTCTCTCTCTCTCTCTCTCTCACACACACACACACACACTCTCTCTCTCTCTCTCTCTCTCTCTCTCTCCCTCCCTCTCACAAACTCACTCAGCGTACCTGCTGCTGAGCAACGGGGATCAGTGACGCAATTTCCTTCTTCGCTTCCTGAATCGCGCTGACCAATTCCACAGTGTCGTGATCCTTATGTACCGTCAGCTTGCATTGTAGACAAAGGCTGACGTCACAGCAACGGCACAGGAAGCACAGAGCCTGATCCTGATGCACCAAACAATAACCCTTCATCTCTCTCCCTTTGACCTTTCCCCCCTTCTCCTTGACTGGTGGGCCAAGAGTGAGAGGCGTCACGTGGTGATCACGTGCTACTGTGTCGTGGCAACGTCGGCACGGGCGACACATCTTCAGGTGGCATTCTCGGCAGCTGTGAGTGGCGTCTTTTCGGTTCTCACCTTCGCACATGTCGCAGAGAGTCGCAGGTGCGTCGTGGCAAGCACTGTGTTCGTCATGGTCTATGTAGAAATTTGTCTGGAAATAAGATGTTATACTGAGAGAGAGAGAGAGAGAGAGAGAGAGAGAGAGAGAGAGAGAGAGAGAGAGAGGGGGGAGGGAGAGAGAGAGAGAGAGAGAGAGCAATGGGGAGAGAGGGAGGGAGGGAGAGAGAGAGAGAGGGGGGGGCAGAGTCTTCTTCTTCCTCGTTCGCCTCCTGTTAGATGAGCAGCCCGGTGTCCTCGATGAAGGCTGCCGTCCGTCGCAGCTCCTCCAGGGTGCCGTACAACTTGGCTTCCACTGCTGTCGGTGTTGGCCAGTACTGTCTCCTGGATGCTGTATACGTCGTACAGACTTGAAGGATGTGGTCGGTTGTCATTGGTCCCTCACCACAAGGGCACTCTCCACTCTGTCCATTGCCAAATTTTGTGTGCATGTGGTGGAGCAGGCGATTGTGTCCAGTCCTCAGGCGGAAGATCTTGACCTGTTCCCGTCGTCCCAGCAAATGGTATCTGTCTTCTGGGTTGTATTTGGGATGCAGGAGGCGCCATTTTATTCCTTGCTGTGCCTTCATGATTGTCCTAATTTCATCGTATGACACCAGGTTGTCGGCCTGCTCCTTCTGTGCACCGTCTTTTGCCAGAATGTCTGCTTTTTTGTTGCCTCTGATGCCACAGTGTGCTGGTACCCATTGTATCACCACTTTTTCCACTCTGGGACTCAGGGCAACAAGGGCTGAGGAGAAATGGTTCTGTTCTTTGCAGCGGGAGTTCTTGAGGGCTTGGAACATGGAGAGAGCATCTGAGAACACCACCACCTGCCCTGTAGTTCTTGTGGAGTTCTGCGAGACTTGTGGCTGCCTCACAGAGGGCTTCTTGCTCAGCTCGGAAGTTGGTGGAGTATTTTCATGTTGGGATTGCAATTTCTTCGTCTCTGTCTTTGTATCGGAGGAAGATTCCAGCTCCACCATCCCTCATTGCTTCTGTGGCAGAGCCATCTGTAAAGACATGGGTCCAGTCTTCCTGGGGGTACTGGTTGCAGATATACTCCATGGCCAGGGCCTTCCTTTGGGTGTCTGACTGTGTTCCTCTCTTCTCCACTCTGGGAATGCTGGTGATGACTGTTGAGAACACCTGCCTCTTCCAAGATGGGTGGGTGACATTTGCTGGGATATGCTTTGCTTCGTGTTCCATCAAGACTGGGGTTTGTCTTTCAAGGCGTCTTGACTGGCGGATGAAGCTGCTTCTTTTCAGCCGGCTCTTGGTGGGTCTGCTCATTCTGTTGTTCACTGGATGGTTTTCAAGGCGTTTGAATTTTGCTGCCTGGATGAGGATCTTTGTGTCCCTTCTGTCCTCCAATGACTGTAGCCCAGTGGTCTCCTCCATCTTCAGGATTGGGGTGGATCTCATGGCGCCAGTTATGACAAGCTGAGCTTGGTTCTGTATCTTGTTGAGATGGTCGAGGTTAGACTTTGCAGCTGATGCCCATGCTGATGTCCTGTACTCAACTACAAGTTGGACTCTCCCTGTATAGAGTCTCTTCAGGATACGTTCGTCAGCCCCCCCCAGTCCATCCCCGCAAGTTTCCTCATGATCGCCAGTCTCAGCTTGGCCCTGCTACAGCATCTGGTGATCTGCTGTTTCCAAGTGAGCCCGCAGTCAAAGGTCAATCCCAGGTAGGTAGGTTTGGGTTCCTCTGCAAGCCTTTGATTGTTCGGTGTCAGCTTCGCCTCTTGCTTATTGCTGGATAGGCTGAAGACTGTGTAGGTTGTTTTGCTTGAGATGGAAGAGACAAGCCATTCCTTGGTCCAGTCACTGATCTTGTTGAGCGCAGTCTGGAGGCGTACCTGTGCTGTAATGATGTACTTTTCAGAGCATTAAAGTACAAGGTCATCTGCGTAGATCGGTCCTCTGACCCCTCTTGGCAGTTCTCTGACGATGTCATCTATGAAGATGAGGAACAGCGTTGGCGAAAGAACTCCTCCTTGTGGTACTCCCTGTCTCAGCACCTTCTTCTTGCTTTTCTGGCCCTGAATCTTGACTCGAGCTTCGCGGTTGTGTATGTACTGGCTGATCCAGGTGTACATCCTCCCAGACACACCACATCGCCGTAGTTTGAGCCTAAGTCCGTCCTTCCAGACTTTGTCGAACGCCTTCTCCATGTCAATCCAGACAGCAAGCGTGTTCTTCTTTTCTTGGAAAGCGTCCTCAATGCTTTGAGTGATGAATGTGATCTGGTCTTCTGTTGATCTGTGTTGGCGGAAGCCTGCCTGTTCAGGGCTCAGCAGCTAATGCTCCTCAAGATGCCAGACAAGCCTTGTGTTGACAAGTCTCTCCATCAGCTTTCCTAAGCAGCTTGTAAGACTGATGGGTCTGTAGCTGTCAGCCTTCGACTAGTCCTTTCCCTTTTGGTGAATGGGGATCATGTCTGCTTCCTTCCAACACTGTGGTACTGATCCTGTCTTCCAGCTGGAGTTAAAGATTGTTAGAAGGACTGCCTTGCTCTTCATCCCAAGATGCAGAATCATTTCATTTGTGATTCCATCTGGTCCAGGTGACTTCTTCAGATTGAGGCTCTGCAACGCTTCCTCCAGCTCTTTCCCTGTGAAAGCTGTGGTCATGACTTCCTCTTGGGGCTTTTTCTCATGAAGTTCACCTTGGGCCCTGTGCACTGCAGCTCTATGTTCAGGGGGGACTTCCAGATTGCTGATGTTTTCATAGACGTCTATGAAGTGGTCTGCTGCTTTCTTTCCAGAGAGGTAATTTACGTTCTCTTGTATTGTTATAGTGGTGTGACTTGTTGTTTCATTACAGAGGGTTCTAGCCAGTTTCCACAGCTTGCTGCCATCCCTGTCGAGATTCAAGCTTTCAGTTTTCTCTTGCCAGCTTTTTTCTTGTGGCTTGTGTGCAGGACAGCTTGTATCTGGCAGTTACTTCCTTCAGTGCTATGTTGTTCTCCAGTGATGGCTGCTTTTCTGCTCGGTCCCTGGCTTCCATAACAGCATCTTCCAGATTCTGGAGTTCCTCTGTCCAGTAGGGCTTGCAGTCTTTGCGTGCTCCTCTTGGGATGGATTCTGTAGCAGCTTTCAAGATGGCCTTTGTGAAGTCTTGAACCATCTTGTTTGAGTCCTTCTGCCTGATGTTGATTGGCTTTGTGTATGCATCTGTGAGGGTCTTGAAGAGAGTCCAGTCCACCTTTCTATAATTCCAGCAGGGAAAACACTTTGCTTCAGGAGCCTGTAAGTTGAGGTTGATAGAGAGTTTGACGGGCTTGTGGTCACTTCCTCCAAGCTGGTTGAGAACTGTTCTTGTGGTCCTGACGAACAGGTCGTTGGTGGCGAACGCTAGATCTGGTGTTGATGTGGTCATCCAGCGTCTAGAGTAGAAGGTGAGTTCATCATCTTCTTAGTTGATGAGATGAAGATGTGTGTCAATCTCCCAATCTTCAACTTCTTCGCCTTTCTTGTCCATCTCTCTGAGTGACTAAATTGGAAATGAAATGAGGCAGGGAACAGTAAACAATAAACAGTAAACAAGTGGGGTAACTTTTGCTCCCATAAGAAAACCTAACACAGAGTAACTTTTATTCAAGACTGGCACAGCCTTTTAAACTTGAATAAAGTCAGACAAATACATAGACGAACAATCTAATAGTGGGGGAAAAAATAAGCGCAGGCCAACAACTCAACTGTCTTCATAGTAATGACTTGGCAAAGATTTGGACTTAAGGATGGGGGAGGGGAGGGAGGAGTTTGAAGATGGAGAAACTGGGAACATGAAATTAAGAAAATATATTACAACAGATATGAAAACTCTTCACTAGCTGCATAAGGGAACCATCGTAATCCCGTTTGAAGGCAGATGTATTTGTATTGCCTGCTCTGAGGCCTTTCGTCCGCTGGGTCGGAACTCATCAGGAAGACACGGCTGGTTGTGTCTGCGCTCCTGGCATCAAATAGAGACACACCACAGTCCATAATACTGTGGTGTTCTCACCACCAAGGGTGCAAAAAAGAATCCAATAGCACCCCCAAAGCAGCCAGTGAAGGGTAGTAAATGAAACCAAACGAAAGTGTGGGGAGGAAAAAAGTTGCTGAAAAACTAAAGACATTACGCAAATAGTATAAAATGTAGGGAATGTACATAAATCACATGATTTATTTTTTCCAAATGCCTTTTTCTCTTTCTGGACTTTGATGTCGATATACTGTCTTGCACCCAGGTGGTTTTAGTATAATCTAGTAGATTCAAAGCTTCTATGGGACTGGCACTATGACTTAGGATGTGATTGTTATCCATGAGAGTCTGATTGAACTACATTGAGTTGATGGCACTAAGAAGGCACGTGAAGGAGATGGAACAGGGAAAGAGCGAAAGGTAGGACAGAAGGAAGGACTGATGGAAGGAAGCAAAATTCTCTCACCTGCAACGAATTCACTCCCCCTTCAGGCACAATGACTGGAGCCCGGCACGTCGGACATGAGAACGTCACTATGCCGACGTCGTCCCCGGTCTCTCTGACGTCATCCCCATCCCTGGTGACGTCACTCTCTTCCCCTAAGCGGTCTGTCGGGCGAGAAGGAGTTAATCCCGCCTCCTCTCCCCCGTCCTCCCCCTCAGCAGTCGCCTCAGAATTTCCAGAGCCCTTCATCCCCTCTGTGTCGGCCTCCCCGTCACGGAGGGGGCGGTGACGCAATGCTGACGTCACGGCGGATTCTTCCAAGGCGGCGAGGCAGGGGAGGCAGAACGTGTGGAAGCAAGGCAGCAGCTTGGGGGTCCTGCCCTGGTAGGGTTCCATACACAGGCTGCAGCTGTGGCGAAAGTCCTGCTCCCTCCCCCCTCCCTTCCCCTCCCCATCCTCCTCCTCTCCATTTCTCTGGGCTCGGGATGGCGAGGGTGAAGGAGAGGGTGGTGGTGAAGCGCCACCTGTTGCCATTTTGCTGAAACATTAGGAGTAGGGAGGACTAAGAGAAGGAAGAGGAGCCTTCGCCAAAGAAGAGTTCGTGTACAAATAGTGGTAGTGGTGGCGCTAGTGACTGCAGTTATGAGAGCAGACGTATTTGAAGCAGCAGCAGCAACAGCAGCCATGTCTGCACTCACTATGTTGACCTCACAGATTGGACGGATCTCCAAACTAGTTCAGTGAATGAATGTGGCTTTTACCCATTGGACTTTACGCTCTTGAAACTCACATTAGCCATATCTTCACATCAGGTCAGTTGATAGTTGACAATGTGTGTGTGTGTGTGTGTGTGTGTGTGTGTGTGTGTGTGTGTGTGTGTGTGTGTGTGTGTGTGTGTGTGTGTGTGTGTGTGTGTGTGTGTGTGTGTGTGTGTGTGTGTGTGTGTGTGTGTGTGTGTGTGTGTGTGTGTGTGTGTGTGTGTGTGTGTGTGTGTGGTGTGTGTGTGTGTGTGTGTGTGTGGTGTGTAGTGTGTGTGTGTGTGTGTGTGTGTGTGTGTGTGTGTGTGTGTGTGGTGTGGTGTGTGTGTGTGTGTGTGTGTGTGGGGTGTGTGTGTGTGGGGTGTGTGGTGTAGTGTGTGTGTGTGTGTGTTTGTTTGTAGTGTGTGTGTGTGTGTGTGTGTGTGTGTGTGTGTGTGTGTGTGTGTGTGTGTGTGTGCTGGCCCATAAAGAGTTATCAGTTGTATTTAATCAAATTTTCTTCGCATTGAAATAAGAAGCTTCTTTCTTTCTTGTCAAGATGACGATCAAGCCATGTTCTGAAATCTATCTGCCTCCATATTTGATTTCCAAGTCAACAGTCCAATTCATAGTAACACTTAAGACAAAAGTTCACCTGACAGTTCACCTAATTTTTTACCAGAAGAAAGGGTTCAAAGTCAATCGAGGAGTGAAGAACAGATGGAATGGACGTTGTCCAGAAATGTTTGTGTTTAGGGGAGGGGAGAAGGACAGGCTGGAAAAAGAGGGCAGAGGAAGGGAGGAGGGGGAGGATGGAGAGGAAGAGGCAGGGACATGAATGTGAGCTTTCCCATGAGACTGTTTCAGGCAAGTTTTTATGGGACCAAAGCCACCTAAATTTAGAGGAAGGAGGGGGTACAAAAAAGGGGGAAGATAAGGGGGGGGGGGAGTTAGAGGAAGAGGAGGACGGGGGAAGCGAGAGGGGGCGAGGGAGACGAACAAATTCCCTTTAAACGCGTACAGCTTGAACAATCTCAGTAAGGAAAGCTATTTTTCAATTCCACTTTGACGGTTTATGGGCACACATAGGTTCCATGGTATCTTTCATTTCGGGTTCCATCAAATCGCTATAATCAAACTCTGCTCTTTGTCTATTCCGCAGGGTGTGTGTGTGTGTGTGTGTGTGTGTGTGTGTGTGTGTGTGTGTGTGTGTGTGTGTGTGTGTGTGTGTGTGTCTGTGTCTGTGTCTATGCGTTATTCATTTTGTCTTGTTTTTTTTTAAACAACAACAAAAAAGCAATCAATATATGGGTTCCTTTGATTTTGGTGTTGTGACTTGTTATCGTTGAATCATGCGTTCAAAATGATGTGTCGATGCACTGAAAGCAGAGTTTAAAACTATTGTTAGTTGAATCTAGCATTTTTATTTGTCTGGTTTCTGAAAGTAGGTAGCAAATTCCATCTCAGCAAGATTTCCTTTTCAATCCCTTCTCCATCTACAACCCTACCCCATGCGCCCTCCCTCCTTTTCCTGTGCCTCTCTCTCTCTCTCTCTCTCTCTCTCTCTCTCTCTCTCTCTCTCTGTTTTATTTTTTAAGAGACGTTCACTTTGAAGTAGAAAGACCGATTACGACTAAGCCTGATCAGTGAAAAATGTCCAACACGTTTACGTCCTGAGACATTTCAAGTACACAACATTGTGAGAGCTGTTTTGGTGTATTGCTATCAAACAGAGATGGGGAAAAAAAGATTCTCTATCCGCCTTCACGAGACAATGAAGAGATTTTCCACGTGAACGTTAAAAAAAAAGTCTACAATATAAAAGGAACATGCAATGCCATTTGGCCAGGATTTATATGTATATGTATGTATATATAATTTTTAGTAGTTGATGGAAAGGAAAATAGCAGTACATAAGGTGTATGAGAAGGGTGGAAGAAAGTATATGTCTCCCAGGAAGAAAATCTTCCCGTACAATTTTAAAGAAGCCGTGAGATGACTCGAAAAAAAAGACCTAATTCACGCCTAGAAGAGGGGAGCGCACTTTGAACTTACACACGCCATACCTTCACAGATTTCGTACGTGGTCCACACGCTGGAAAATGATTCCCAGAGACGCTGTGCTGACTTTCCATACACAATCAGCTGCAACACAACACTCAGTATCAGGCTTAGACGGAAAACACCCGTGCTTGAACATGCAGCCCGTGTGTGTGTGCGACTGATGCACGCTCTTCGCAGTTCTGTAACGTAGAAAGAAACCCGTTTGGTGGTTATCACTTGGTTAAAACCGAGACCTTGTACGAGGGGGAAGCTACTGTTTGTTTAGTTCTCCAAAAAGCTAGCGTGATCGTGAAATCGGCCTTATCGAGAAATTGGAGCGACGAGGAGGAGCACACGCATGTCAAGCGACTAACTTCTGAAACGTTACAATACTACTATCTTCTGAAAACACTATTATAATTTTCATAAGATAGTAGTAATACTACAAACTTATGAAAATAATTGTAGTGTTTTCAGAAGATAGTAGTATTAGTAACGTTTCAGAAGTTAGTAGCTTGGCGTTGCGACTATCTAGTGAAATGATCCCTGTGTGAAATGATGTCCTCTTTCTTAGTATTATTACTATCCAGGCTCACTGATAGATGGTCATTTGGCCTATTTTCACCGCTTGACTGCTAATCAGTATAGTACGGGTTCATGTGAACAATTTATGACGTTGCTGACCAATGGTCAGTATCATTGACCAGTGGTCATTTTTGCCCCATTTCCACTGTTTGACAGCTAGTTAGTGTAGAACGGGTTCATGTGAACAATTCATGTTGTGGTTGACCAGTGGTCTGTGTCATTGACCAGAGGTCATTTTGACCCAACTTCACTGTTTGACTGCCAGTTAGTGTAGAACGAGTTTATGTGAACAATTCATGATGCTGCTGACCGGTGGTCAGTGTCATTGTCCAGTGGTCATTTTGGCAAAATTTTACTGTTTGACAGCTAATTAGTGTAGAATGAGTTCATGTGAACAATTTATGATGTTGCTGACTAGTGGTCAGTGTCATTGCCCAGTGGTCATATTTTGCCTCATTTCACTGTTTGACTGCTAATTTCTGCTGTAAACTTTGTGTGTGTGTGTGTGTGTGTGTGTGTGTGGTGTGTGTGTGTGTGTGTGTGTGTGTGTGTGTGTGTAAGAGAGAGAGAGAGAGAGAGAGAGAGAGAGAGAGAGAGAGGCAGTCAAACAATGAAATTAGGCAAAAATTACCACTGGTCAAGGACACTGACCACTGGTCAGCAACGTCATTAATTGTTCACCTGAACTCGTTCTACAATAACTAGCTGTCAAACAGTGAATTCTGGCCAAAATGACCACTGGTCAATGATACTGATCACTGGTCAGAAACGACATAAATTGTTCACATAAACTCGTTCTACACTAATAGGCCAAATGACCATCGATCAGTGACCCTGGATAGTAATAATACTAAGAAAGAGGACATAATTTCACACAGGGATCATTTCACTAGATAGTCGCACCGCCAAGCTACTAACTTCTGAAACGTTACTAATACTACTATCTTCTGAAAACACTACTATAATTTTCATAAGTTAGTAGTATTAGTAATATCTTATGAAAATTATAGTAGTGCTTTCAGATAATAGTAGTACTAGTAACGTTTCAGAAGTTAGTCGCTTGACACACGTACACCATTGTCTATCTGTTATCTCCACCTACTTCGCCGCCCAGCATGGCCCTCTCTCTGTCTCTTTCATATTGTGTCTCTCCCTCTCTTTCTGTCTGTCTGTCTGTCTGTGTTTCTCTCTCTCTCTCTCTGTCTCTCTCTCTCTCTCTCTCTCTCTCCACACAACACACACACACACACACACACACCCGCGCGCGCACACACACACACACATGCACGCACGCACACACACACACACACACACACACACACACACACACACACACACACACACACACACGTACACACACACAAAACCACACATGCAACACACCACACATCACACACACACACACACACACACACCACACACACACACACACACACACACACACAACTTCAAGCCATTACGTGACTTTAAAAAGAAAAAAGAAAAAGGAAAATGGTTTACAGTGAAACTGCCTATGACAAGTCACTTGAGATTCGTGACCATCACCCTGAACTGATTTCGTAGTTTTGGGAAATCCTGATTTTATGACGAAATATCAATTATGTGTTGGTCTCTGTTTTTCCGGGTCAGATGCATATAACGGCAGACAGAGCAGTCCGTACACAGTACAATACAATCTTTGTGTTTAGGTGGAACTGGCACATGTGAACCCATCGAAAAAACAACAACAACAACAACAACAACACACAACTCACACACACACACACACACACACACACACACACACACACACACACACCACACAAATACATGCGCACGCACGCACGTACGCACGCGTGTGCGCGTCCCACCACGCACGCACGCACACATGCAGGCACACACGCACGCAGGAACACACACACACACACACACACACACACACACACACACACACACACACACACACACACACACACACACACGCACGCACGCATTTCAGCTTCTTTCCTTTAAGCAGACGTTAGTCACGAGACAAACATTGATTTTAATGTCCTAGAGGTCAAAGGGGAAATCCGTTCTAATTCTGCTAAGCCGTTATCTTCCCCCTTGCACAACAAATATAACTCCTTCTTATTGGTAAGTGGAGAGGTCGGGATGCGATCTTCTCTTAGTGTGTGACTTGGAATCCTCATTCATGTTATCATCCTCATCCTATCTACTCCTACTCTTTCTTTTCCTTCTCCTTCTCCTTCAGTTTATTCTTCTCCTCCTCCTTCTCCTCCTCCTTCTTCTCCTCCTCTTCCTCCTCCTCTTCCTCCTCCTCCTTCTTCTGCTTCTCCTCCTCCTCCTTCTCCTCCTCCTCCCCCCCTTCTTCTTCTTCTTCTTCTTCTTCTTCTTCTTCTTCTTCTTCTTCTTCTTCTTCTTCTTCTTGTTCTCCTCCTCCTCCTCCTCCACCTACTCCTCCTCCTCTTCCGTATTCTTTTCTTTCTTTTTTTTTCTGCCCCTCCTCAGCACTTTTCTGAACTCAACCCAGCGTCGATCCTGTTCTTGAAACGTATTTAGTGTTGAGGGTACCAATTTGGGGGGACAAAGCAGAACGACGGACTCCCTACCACTCTGTATTCTTGTCTGTATTCTTCTGGCTTTGTCTGTCTTCTTCTCATCATGATGACGTCTGACCCTGTCTTCCAGATTCATTGTTAATGGAACGCAGGGCTCTTTTACACACACCACGCACATGCACCGCACATGCTTGTCGCGCAAAAAACACACACACACCACACACACACACACACATACACACACACACACACACACACACACACACACACACACACACACACACCACACACAACACACACACACACACACACACACACACACACACACACCCAGCACGCAGCACGCAACACACATCACCACACACACACACACCACACACACACACATATGTGACAGACAATTGCAGGACACATCCTCTACAAACCCTTCCTTTCTTTACTCCCCCTCTTCCCTTATCCTCCCCCCCCCCCCATCTCTCTCTCTCTCTCCTCTCCTCTCTCTCTCTCTGGTTTCCTTTTTCTTACACATGGCAATTAGGATTATCAGTCTATTTCACATTTCAGTCTCTACCCTCACCCCTCAACCCCCTTCTCTCGCACTCTCCCTGCAGTCTGCCGGGTGTTTCCTTGAAGCGAGCCGACCCCATGGTGGTAGCACAGAACTGGCGGCAGTGGGGCAGAGAACTTGACATAATGCTGTGCGAGTCTCAACTCCCCGCCCCCCTTCCATCCTTTCCTAATCTGATAGAGCAGCGACCACTTGTGGGTGGGGGAAGGATTTGTTCCCCCTCCCCCAACCCCCCTTTCTTCAGAGAAGCCGCTAACCCTCC
>CM065735.1:5116628-5119128 GCA_033310375.1 Conus canariensis
AAGTATACCAACAGAAAACCAAAAAGCATATCACAAAAAAAGCATGCAACAAAAGAGAAAGAGCAGACCACACAGAAAACAACACAGAAATAAAACATTACAGAAAACAAAACAAAAAGCATACAAGCATACACACCCAACAGAACACCCATGGGCAGGACGCATACCCTGCGCACTCTACCACCATTTCGTCTCTGCACGAATAAAGACCCATCACAGCGCAGGGTCCCAACGTGGGCGTGTTCCTTCAGTATGCTGGTCATGTCCCGCAGAGAAAAGAATCGTCTCTGGGTGTAGATCCAGACACACCACACTTCAAAAAATGGATGAAATGGCTCCCCTTACCCACTTTATTCTCCCTCTGGGTGTAGATCCAGACACACCACACTTCAAATAATGGATGAAATGGCTCCCCTTACCCACTTTATTCTCCCTAGCCCTCTCTCTCTCTCTTCTCTCTCTCTCTCTCTCTCTCTCTCTCTCTCTCTCACTCTCCCTCTTCTCCCTCCTCCACCTCTCCTCTCCTACGCTATTTGAAACTGTGTCGGAGTTATTTCGTTGACAAACAGACAGACGGACAGGCAGGAAGGCAGGCAGGCAGGCAGACAAGCGGAGCTGAAAGCAATGTCCTGCTGTTTCGAAAAGCTACAGCCCCGAGCAGAATAAATAGCCGCCAGCTTCCTCCCCCCCCCCCCTTTCCTCCCCTCCATCTCGTTCCGCTCACTCATCCTCTTCCCGAACAGACTATGAAATATTTTGAAAAAGAAAGACAGACAGACAGACACACAGACAGAAAAGAAAGGAATTTAATTTTGACTGGCCTCAGCTGAAAATAAACGTCAAAGAAGATTTACTGTTCCGCTCAACGAAAGAGACAAACAAATCACAAGACAAAACACGACGCGTTTTCGACCTGTTTGGTCTATTTCAGGCAAGAGAGACAACATTCAAGACAATGAAAACGAAGAACGAACAGTCACTTATCTCCTCAAATTGGGCGCAAAATGGGTGTGAACATGCATTGCAGGATTCTCGTATGAATGACGGGGCCGGACGAGGAGGGGGTTGGGGTGGAGGGGTCTGGACAACCCCCATCACCTAACGCTTCCCCTCCCACCTCCCTCTCTCATGGTTGATAAAAATTGTACTCTTGGCGAGTTGTCCCCTTCCTCCACTGGGAGAGGACCCCCAGTTCAACTGTCGAAAACCCGCCCTCCCCCCTCCCCTCCCCCGTCCTTTCTCTCATGTGCCCGGAGAGGAAGCTTCCCCCCAACCCCCATCCCCCCAACCCCCTCCCCCCAGCTCCCCGAGTGTGCGAAATATCAGGAAATAGCACAAAGAATAAAGGAAATCTACGTCAAATGCTGTACAGTATTGTTCATTGTACCAGACCTCTTAGTAAGATCAACAAACAACATATGTATCAATAATAAAGGAAATCTACATCATTGTACCAGACCTCTCAGTAAGACCAACAAACAATATTTGTATCAATAATAAAGGAAATCTACATCTTTGTACCAGACCTCTCAATAAGATCAACAAACAATATTTGCATCAATAATAAAGGAAATCTACATCAAATGCTGCATCGTATTGTTCATTGTACTAACCCTCTCAATAAGATCAACAAACAACATTTGTATCAATCATAAAGGAAATCTACATCATTGTACCAACTCTCTGCGTAAGATCAACAAACAATATTTTTATCAATAATAAAGGAATCTACATCATTATAAATTATGCTGTACCGTATTGTTCATTGTATCAAACCCTCCAAGTAAGATCAACAAAAAAATATTTGTATCAATAATAAAGGAATCTGCATCATTATAAATTATGCTGTACCGTATTGTTCATTGTATCAAAGCCTCTCAGTAAGATCAACAAACAACATTTATACCAATGTAAGCTAGAAGGCAGCCTCCCACAATACAGCAGCCTTCCTGAAATTGTTGAACTGTCGATATAAAACTGAAAAAAGGGAAACAAAAAAACATTACACGTATGTCGACGGGCACCATGCAGATTTTCACGCCTCACGGCTGGCGTATGAACCCCTCGTCTCCCATGCCTTAGTGTTTCATCTGACTTCCTTGTGTCAGATCATACTGATGTACGTGTTTTCAAAACACAGATCATAGGAGCAATAACGCATAGAAGAATGAGGAACTTTCATATTTAAGTCTTTTTTTTTTTCAAAGTGAGTTATGACACCGTCTTTATGCTGAAGAGAAGACTTTGCTTTTTTTTTTTTTTTTTTTTAAATAAGAATCTGTTTACCGGCCTATATCTGATTATGCTGTCATTGCACTGTGCATGCTTTATGATTTCCAACCCCGAGTTTTTCTGCCTTACTTTTTTTGTCCCCTCGCTGCCCCTTTCCTACCATGTCCCGCCCCGTCCCTTTTCCCCACCCATCTGTTGACCCCCACCCTACGAAATCGCCGTTGCCTGAATGCAGGCGCCACAGAAGTGGACACGGTAGTATTTGTAG
>CM065735.1:5124128-5140254 GCA_033310375.1 Conus canariensis
GACTGGGAGAAAAAAGGGATGAGGGATGGGTGGCGGGGAATTGGGAGATAAAAATTGTGAGTGGGTGGGGTGAGACAGAACCAATGCCACCACTCTGACGCAGTGGTCAACATGCATTAATATTATGGCTGAAAGTTTGTGGCTTCGCCTCTACCCACACCTAAACCTCCACCACTCCCTTCATCCCTTCCCCTCAAAAGTGGTTTTACGGTCATCCCCTCACCCATCATGGCAGGATGTCAATACATTTCCTTTTAGCTGAGATTTTGTGGAAAATAAATCTGGCTTTCAGCTGCTTCAAGTGTGAAACTGACTGTTCTCTTTTTTATTTTTTGCCCGCAACTGTTCCCTCTGGCAGCGGCCTGATACAGACACTGATATTCAGACTTCTCCGAGGCTGGCACTATGAATCAGGATGTGGTTATTACGCAAGAGAGTCAAGCTGAGCTTCATTGCATTGATGCCACTGAGAAGGCATGTGAAGGAGAACGAACAAGAAAAGAGTAAAAGGAAGGAAAGAAGGAAGGACGGCAGGAAAGAATAAAGAAGCTCTAACCTGCAACGAATTCACTCCCCCTTCAGGCACAACGACCGGAGCCCGGCACGTCGGACACGGGAACGTCACCCTGCCGACGTCATCCCTGGCCAGTCTGACATCATCTCCATCCCTGGTGACGTCACTGTCTCCCCCTGAACCGTCTGGTGGGTGAGAAGGAGCCGATCCCGCCTCCTCCCCCCTCTCCTCCCCCTCAGCAGTCGCCTCAGGAGTTCCAGCGTCCTTCGTCGCCTCTGTGTCGGCCTCTGCGTCATGAAGGAGCCGGTGACGCGATGCTGACGTCACGGCGGATTCTTCCAAGGCGGCGAGGCAGGGGAGGCAGAACGTGTGGAAGCAAGGCAGCAGCTTGGGGGTCCTGCCCTGGTAGGGTTCCATACACAGGCTGCAGCTGTGGCGAAAGTCCTGCTCCCTCCCCTCTCCCTTTCGCTCCCCATCCTCCTCCTCTCCATTTCTCTGGGCTGGGGATGGTGAGGATGAAGGGAAGGATGGTGGTGAGGCGCCACCTGTTGCCATTTTGCTGAAACATTAGGAGAAGTAAGGAGGAGTAAGAGAAGGAAGAGGAGCCTTCGCCAAAGAAGAGTGTGTACAAATAGTGGGAGTAGTGGCGCTAGTGACTGCAGTAATGACAGCAGCTATGGGAGTAGTGGAAGTAGCAGCAGCAGCAGCAGTAGCCATGGTCTGTACTCACTACGCTGACCTCACAGATTGGATGGATCTCCAAACTGGTTCAGTGAATGAATGTGCCTTTTGCCCCTTGGACTTTAACCTTGTGAAACTGACAAAAGCCATCCGTTCACATCAGGTCAGTTGATAGCTGACAATGTGTGTGTGTGTGTGTGTGTGTGTGTGTAGTGTGTAGTGTGTGTGTGTGTGTGTGTGTGTGTGTGTGTGTGTGTGTGTGTGCGTGTGTGTGTGTGTGTGGTGTGTGCGTGTGTGTGTGTGTGTGTGTGTGTGTGTGTGTGTGTGTGTGTGTGTGTGTGTGGTGTGTCCGTGTGTGTGTTTGTAATGCGCGCGCACGTGCGTGTGTACGTGTGTGTGTGTGTGTGTGTGTGTGTGTGTGTCTGTGTGTGTGTGTGTGTGTGTGTATGTGTGTGTGTGTGTGTGTGTGTGTGTGGTGTGTGCGTGTGTGTGTTTGTAATGCGCGCGCACGTGCGTGTGTATGTGTGTGTGTGTGTGTGTGTGTGTGTGTGTGTGTGTGTGTGTGTGTGTGTGTGCTGGCCCATAAAGAGTTATCAGTCGTATTTAATCAAATTTTCTTCGCATTGAAATAAGAAGCTTCTTTCTTTCTTGTCAAGATGACGATCAAGCCATGTTCTGAAATCTATCTGCCTCCATATTTGATTTCCAAGTCAACAGTCCAAGTCATAGTTACACTAAAGATAATAGTTCACCTGACTTTTCACCTGACTTTGTATCAGATGGAAGGGTTCAACTGACAAAAGTCATAACTTTTGACATCAGATCAGTTGACGATGTGTGTGTGTGTGTGTGTGTGTGTGTGTGTGTGTGTGTGTGTGTGTGTGTGTGTGTGTGTGTGTTGGCCCGTAAAGAGTTATCAGCTTATTTAATCAAAATCTCTTCCCATTACAAATATGAAGCTTCGTTCCTCCTTGTCAAGATGACGATCAGTCCATTTTCTGAAATCTATCTGCCTCCATGATCGAATTCCCAAGTCAACAGTCCAAGATGCGATACATACGATAACTCGCCTGATTTTTTTTTCGTCAGAAGGAAGAGTTCAAAGTCAATCGACGAGTGAAGAACAGATGGAATGGACGATGTCCAGCAATGTTTGTGTTTAGGGGTGGGGAGGAGGAGAGGCTGGAAAAAGAGGGCAGAGGAAGAGAGGAGGGGGAGGATGGAGAGGAAGGGGCGTGGACACGAATGTGAGCTTTCCCATGAGACTGTTTCAGACAAGTTGTTGTGGGACTGATGCCACCTGAATTTAGAGGAAGGAGATGGAGAAAAAAGGGGAAGATAAGGGAGGGGGAGGGGTAGCAGAGAAGAAGGAGGGGGGAGAGGGGGCTTGAACAATCCAAGTAAGCAAAGCTATTTTTCAATTCCACTTTGACGGTTTATGGGCACACATAGGTTCCATGGTATCTTTCATTTGTGATTTCATCAAACTGCTATAAACAAACTTTGCTCTTTATCTATTCTGCAGGGTGTGTGTGTGTGTGTGTGTGTGTGTGTGTGTGTGTGTGTGTGTGTGTGTGTGTGTGTGTATGCATTATTCATTTTGTCTTTGTTCGTTTTTTTTAAAACAACAACAAAAAAAGCAATCAAAAGATGAGTTTCTTTGATTTTGGTGTTGTGTCTTGTTATCGTTGAATTATGCGATCAAAATGATGTGTCGATGCACTGAAACCCGAGTTTAAAACTATTGTTAGTTGAATCTAGCGTTTTTATTTGTCTGGTTTCTGAAAGTAGGTAGCAAATTCCATCTTAGCAAGATTTCCTTTTCAATCCCTTCTCCTTCTGCTACCCTACCCCATGCGCCCTCCCTCCTTTTCCTGTGCCTCTCTCTCTCTCTCTCTGTTTTTTTTTTTTTTAAGAGACGTTCACTTTGAAGTAGAAAGACCGATTACGACTAAGCCTGATCAACACGTTCACGTCCTGAGACATTTCAAGTGCACAACATTGTGAGAGCTGTTTTTGGTGTATTGCTATCAAACTGAGATTTTTTTTTAAAATAATAAAAAAAAAAAAAAAAAATCTCTACGCATCCGCCTTCTCGAGACAATGAAGAGATTTTCCACATGGACATTCAAGAAAATGTTCTACAACGTAAAAGGAACATGCAATGCCATTTGGCCTGGATTTATATGTGTACGAGTTAGTAGCTGATGGAGAGGAAAATAGCAGTAGATGAGGTGTATGAGAAGGGTGGAACGAAAGGATATGTTTCCCAGGAAAAGAACCTTCCTGTATAATGTTAAAGAAGCCGTGAGATGACTCAACGAAAACGACCTAACTCACGCCTAGAAGAGGAGAGCGCACTTTGAACTTACACACGCCATACCTTCACAGATTTTTGTTTTGTAGTCCACACGCTGGAAGCTGATCCCCAGAAAAGCTGCGCTGACTTCCCATACACAATCAGCTGCAACACAGCACTCAATGTCAGGCTTAGAAGAAAAACACCCGTGCTTGAACATGCAACCCGTGTGTGTGTATGTGCGACTGATGCACGCTCTTCGTCAGTTCTGTAACGTAGAAAGAAAACCGTTCAGTTGTTACCACTTGGTTGAAACCAGACTTTGCACGAGGGCGGAAACTATTGTTTGTTTAGTTCTCCAAAAAGCTAGCGCGATCGTGAAATCAGCTTATCGAGAAATTGGAGCGACCAGGAGAAGGAGCACAAATTGTCTAACTGTTATCTCCACCATACTTCACTGCCCACCATCGCCCTCTCTCTGTCTCTTTCATATTGTGTCTCTCCCTCTCTTTCTGTCACTCTCTTTCTGTATGTCTGTCTCTGTTTCTCCCTCTCTCTCTCTCTCTCTCTCTCTGCTTCTCTCTCTCTCTCTCTCTCTCTCTCTCTCTCTCTCTCTCACACACACACACACACACACACACACGCACACACACACACACAGACTCTCTCTCTCTCTCTCTCTCTCTCTCTCTCTCACGTGTGTGCACGCATGCTGGCCTTTACACACACACACACACACACACACACAGAGAGAGAGAGAGAGAACTATAAAATAGGCATTCTGGCTCACCCACCTCCGCCAGCTCCAACCGGCTAAAGCCGGTTTCGCTGTTGCTCCGCCGGCTTACCCAGAATGCCTATTTTATAGTTCTCTAATAGTAAACACTTTACAAACATACATAATGTGTAGGATTATCTGTTTTATAGTTCTCTGTCACTGGACCGTTAAGAAGTAAACAAACAAAACAATGGGGACTTGGTTAACCATACCTTTATTCTTAGGAGGGCTATTTGTCAACCAAGTTGGGATTTCATTCTATTGTGAGGAATGACTGGCTATTGAAAGCTATCTGAATAGGGAGTGTCTGAAAAGGGGTGGGATGTGTGTTCACACAAGCGTAGAATCGTGGCACGTTGTTGAAGATTATTCTAAGCAGCCACCAAGTGCACTTATTAAAAGCTTGATTCAACAAACAAGACAATTGTATAAAGTACACCCGGCGGCCGCCTGAATAGGCAGCCTGTTGAATAGGACGTGACAAAGCATGGAGTAGACTTCAATGAAAGGTAGTCCAACAGTAGAAAACCTTTTCATACGTTTCCAGAAACAAGCCAGCTCCGAAATTCTCAAGAATTCTAGGATTCTAAAAATAGTACCGTTCACGCGTGAACGGTAGGTCTTCCAGACAAGCCAGCTCTGACAGATAGGATTCTAAAAATAGTACCGTTCACGCGTGAATGGTCTCAGCAATCGAGATATCACCCTCAGTTTACGGGAATAGGAAGGTGAGATTCCAATATGTTGTCTTAACCAATCTTCCCATTTTTGTCTTGAGTAATCTAGCAATTCTTGATGAACGGTTTGTGATTCAAGAAGTTCTATCTCTAATTCAGAAGAGATACTGTCTTGCGACATAACACAACACTTTCTAACTGGAAACACGACTGCACTGCACAACACCACACCCGCAAATGACAAGACAGCTAGGTTCAGTTGCTAACAACACAAGTGCTGGGCGGAAATGTCATCACTGTTACTAATCAGCTGATTCTATCTAGTCTTGTGATTGGGGGAAGGTAAGAAACATGTTTTGATATGTTTGGAAATTTAGCTGCCTAAATTTATACAATGACGTCTAACGCCTGTACTAAACGACGCCGGTGGGGAATTTAGCCGTCTAAATTTATACAATGCCGCGTGGCGGCCCGACGCCCTTATGTGTAACTTGACACGAACCAGCAAACAGTGCGACGCTTCGACTCGGCAATTATGCAGTTGAGTAAGCCGTGGCCAGACATGTCTGGCCTAGAGTACGACATAAAGGCAGAAGGGAGTTGTCTCCCCGGAAAAGAATGTAACAATTAATTGTGAAAAAAAATCGTCATTAAGTCGTTCTAGGTTCTTATTCAAGTCGGCATCACGTTCTTATTCAAGTTCTTATTTAAGTTCTTAACAAGTTTTTATTCAAGTTCTTAACAAGTCAACATCAAGTTTTTAACAAGTCATCATCAAGTTCTTATTCAAGTACTTATTCAAGTACTTATTCAAGTTCTTAACAAGTCGTCATCAAGTCGTCATTAAGTTCTTATCAAGTCGTCATTAAGTTCTTATCAAGTTCTTATCAAGTTCTTATTTAAGTTTTTATCAAGTCGTCATCAAGTCGTTATCAAGTTCTTATTCAAGTCACTTATAATTATTTATTAAGTTCTTGAAATATTATTCCATCTGAAATGGATCAAAATGATCTTTTGTTGTTGGCGGTTCTGGCATGCTTTTTTGTTCGGCTTCTGTATTTAGTGGCTGAGATTTTTTGGACTGCTTTGGTTTTTGCTGGCGTTGTTTATATATTTTATAACCGTAATAACCACCCCCAGCAGCAATGACGCCAAAAATGGCAACTGTTTTAAATTCAATATTCCATGACGACTTTGGTGTTGTAGGTCTTGAATCAACTTGTGTATTTACAGCTGGCTGTGGCAACACTGTTGGCGTTGGCGGTGTTATGTTTTCATTATGAGTTACATTCTTTGATTGCAACATTAATTTTTTTTGTTTGTTCCACTCTGCTAATTTTTTTCCTGCTGCAACACGCCCAGGATGAGGAGGCTTTTTACTGGTCACTTTCTCCATCAATGTTTTCTGCTGATTTTCTGGCTCGGTCATTTTGAAGGGAAACAAAATCTATATGATTAAAAGTAATTAATCCCATGATTAATGGCGACAATAATGTTCCAAATCTGTAATATAGATCACATCCTAGAGACTCTAATGACTTTGTTAAAACGGGATCCTGTGTTAAATCATACATAAAATCTTGTTCAGAATCAATGGGAGCAAATCTACTAACTAGTTTAGTGTACAAACTAAGAACCGTTTGCCCAACACTTTTTACCATTCTTGACCCCAGTTGCGCTTCATACCTGTTGTGATACTTTACAATGTCTTGTGGCGACATCTGTTGAATCTGTTCTATGCTGAATTCATTTCCAAGGTACTGTTTTGTTTTTCCACACGCCGCCAAAGAATACAGCCTTTCCTTTTGGCGCATAATAGCTTGGTCATCAACTTGATCATTTGTAAGTTCAGGAAGTAAATCATCGCAGTTCATGTTTTATTAATGAATAAATATTATTTTATTTTTTAAAAATGAGCACCGAAAAAAACTATTACTAACCTTGTATACCATTCTGCTGTTATTGGAGGCCTAAGTGTAGGATACACAATGCTTGGTAAAAGCCTGTTAAAAATAAAACCAGCAGATCTTGGCAAACTAGACTTTGAAGACTCAGCAAAACTGATTGCTGTTATTACAGCTTCATTTGCTACGAAAGATTTTCTAGTTAAGCAAGGAATAATTCCAGACAGTATCAATATGTAAAATTAAAAAAATACATTTATAAAAATGGCTTCACTCGTAATGATGATTGGTGGCGCTGTGGTTAATGCGCTTGCTTTTAGCGGAAGTAATTACGCATTTAGTAAACTACAAAATAACGATGAGAGAAAAAGACATAACAAAGCTATGGAGCAACTAGCCACAGCACAAGCTGCGTATGAAAAGCAGAGAATTGAGCAGTTAGATTTTATTAACGATGAACTGAAAAAACAGGGACATGCAGCTTACACATTTAAAGATGTTGATCAAGCAATAAAAGAATATTATCTTGTAACAGGCAAGCCAATCGAGACATTGCCTCCACCAAAATTCAGCGATTTTTATCAACCATCAGAAAAACAAAAGATGCAAGAAATATTGTTTATTGCCTTTGGTATGACCGTTGTGTATTTTGTTGCGCATAATATTGGCTGAATAAAAAATGAACAAGATCTATTATTCACCAAAAGGATATTGGATGGGAATAACAGCAATTAAAAAGCTAAGCCAAGCAGCTGGAGTCAGTGAACAAACAGCAAAGGAATGGTTATCTAAACAAGCGATTTGGCAAATTTATCTACCAGCGCCTAAACAAATACAGAGACCACACTTTGTGAATATAACTCCAAACGACACCCATCAAATGGATCTTCTATATTTACCCCATGATACGATTAGACGAAAAAGATTTAAGTACGCACTTACAGTCATTGACATAGCTTCAAGATACAAAGATGCGGAACCATTAACACAAAAGAGTGCTTCTGCTGTTGCTGTCACTTTACAACTGATATATCAACGAGGACCCTTAACTTATCCTCGCATGATTCAAGTCGATGATGGGAAAGAATTTAAAGGACAAGTGAATCAATTATTGTTAAAACATAGAGTTACCATTAAAAGAGGCATTCCGGGTGTTCACAGATCACAGGGTTTGGTTGAAAACTTTAACAAACAGTTATCTGAAAGACTTTTCTCCTACCAGTATCACAGAGAGCTGATTGACAATTCTCGCAACACAGAATGGGTTAGAAGACTGCCCTCAGTTTTGCGCGCAATGAATAATGAAGAATTTAAAGGTCTAAAACCAGTACAAGCAATCAGAAAACAAACAATAAATGTTGTTGAAGGAGAGTCTTCATTAAGCAAACTATTACCATTTGGTTTGAAAGTGAGATACCTTTATTCACCGGGAGAAGCGGAAGGGGACACTCGCATCAGGGCAACAGATCCAGTTTGGAGTGTTGATCCATATGAGATAAAAAAAATTGTGAAAATGAATCCGCCCATGTATTATTTACGAGAAACTGACACAACAAAACGACCAGCCCCTCAAAGATCTTTTGTGAAGGAAGAACTGCAGATAATCCCTCCAGACACAGTTCCAGTCGCTTAATTATTTTTTAATTTAAATTAAAATGGCGGCAAGAATGGAAAAGGAAGAATCCTTACGTAAAATGGCACTGGAAGCAAGAATGGTGAAGGAAGAGTCCTTAGAAATAATGCGAGAAATATTTGATTATAATCTTGCTATTAGACTAATATTTAAGAAGATTGATCATGCCATGCTAGACAAAACCTCAAATTTTGATTGGGAGCAAGAATATATTAAAAAGATAAAAAAAATTCGAGCGCATTTAGCAGTAATGGATAATAATTTGGTTGAATTGGTTGGTGATATAGTTAAGCTTAATGAACTGTTTTAATCTACGCAAATACATTTGGGTTTAAAATGGAAGCTCAAAGGGAAATGGCAGAAATGGCAAAGGAAAAGTCTTTAAAATTAATGCAAGATTTATTTGAGTATCAGTATATCATTAAAGAAGTATTTGAGAAGATTGACAATCTCTGGCCAGACAATCGCTTTAAACCCCAAAGCTTTTATTTTGATTTATGGAAACATGAATATTGTGAAATGACAAAAAAAATTAAAGCACATCTAGCATTAATAAATAATATTAATTTTGCTAAATTAGATGATGATATAATTGAACGTGCGATTGCTGAAGACATATGATTATACTATTCTCCAATGACCAATTGCATATGAAAACTCTGGATTAACAAATACTCTTTTTGTGTTAGTGCGGTCAAGAGACCGTTTTGTTACAACTGTTGTGTTAATCTCATGCAGATTAGATCGCAGCTTGTAATTGTCATGATGAAAAGTCTTATTGCCAAACAATGCTTCTTTGTAGTTGTCATGGGTTATGCTTGACTGCAAAACACTACGAGATATTCCCTTTGCTTTTTTAACAACTTTTTTTTGGCTTGAAAGACTGTACATTTTCGACCTCAAACCAACAAACTCCTTGATCACCTCTCCAGATAATTCATCCTTCATCTTACCTAAAACCTTCTTATTAATATCTGAATGCAAAGGCGAATCTTTAGGGTAATCAGATGTGTCGTACCATCCAGCATGCTCTTTTGCTACTTCTAATTCCATGTCTTTGTAAAAATCTTCAGTAGGGATGTCGATTACAAAGGAATCTGTATCTGTGTACAGAACTCTGGACTCCGGATACAAGGGTTTAAAGTAGTCATAAAGAAATTCTAACATCAAAAGCTTCGACAGCTCTAAAACAGTAAACCCAATAAAAACGGGCTTGTCCAATTTGACTTTCTTTTTTTTCATCATTATGCCAAAAAGCTGATCATGAAATCTTCTGAAGTCCTGATAATTAGGTTTTGAAGTCAACTTAATTGCAACGTTTTCTCTGGTGACCAATCTAACATCTTTACGCTTGTGCGGATTTCCATAGTCTTTCCAAAACAGCTGTTGTTCATCAACTTGAAAAAGTCTTTTTCTGAAGCATCTGCGGATTTAGTTCTGAGATCAGTGTTCTTCATTATGTATGGTTTCATGAACTGTTCTTGATCAAAAGCAATTATACGATGAACAGCTGTCAACTTTAAACCATGTCTTAAATAAAATTGAAGAAGTCTGTAATGACAGACATAATTTTTTTTGTCACGAAGATTAGGCACAAGTTTAGGCGGTTCTGTCATTGCCATCTTTAGACTTTCTGCCGCTAATGGATAGTCATTATGGTAATCATGAAGTTCATGAGGATATTCTAAATCAACTTCTAGAATGAGACCTCTTTTACGATCAGCTTCTAGAGTAGGTAGCCATTTTAAAAACTTTTGAATGTCTTTTACAGTGTACATTTTAAAGTTGCGTAATGGAAGTGATTGCGCCATTGCCCAACCATACAGATTGTTTGCATCTAAATACATAAGATAGACCTTTTACTTGGATCATAGTCGTCCAAGTATTTGTTGTTTGCTTTACAGTAATGGTGCGACGCCATACTGATTCCCCCACGCAATCCGTTTTCAATCATCTGAAGCATTGGCAGGTCAGACAATAAATCAATTTGTACTCCAGTAAATTTTAAGAAAGCGTCCCAGCTCATCCCGGGCGCAGAAATGTAATGCGCGGGATCCAGGCTGTAATGTTTCATGCAGGTCTTTCTGTAATTTTCAAAGACGTCCGCCAACAAACAGGTATCCGCCATTAAATAGGAATCATGATAGTCTCCCATCGTTTTACACTCTAACTTCTGCCACGCATCTTGAGCATAAGAATAATCAGAATCACTGATGTCCTTTCCTCTAAGACTACTAAAGAACGCGCCTTTAGGTGGAAGGGCTGGGTTATCAAACCTTTCCCAACTGTTCATGTACTCATAAGGATAAACGCCTTTTCTAACAAGTGTTGGGTCAAAATATTCTTCCGTTATTGGGCAGGACTTTAAGGATCCTGCCAGTGACTCTAAACTCCCCATCAGGTGTTGCATAGAGTCATAAAAAGATAAATTATTTAAAGTGAAACACATGTACTTTTCTGATGACTGCGCAATGCATGACACCCTAAAGGCGCTAGTTACTGCTTGCATTATAAGGTGAGAGTCGTAACCTCGCAAGTTGTGAAAGAATATAGGAAGTCTCCAAGTCCTAGGATCAAACTTTAGTTGAAGATTGCAATTGTTATGCGCTGCTCCTCTAAACTTTCCGCTAATGTGATCATGGTCTCTTACTGTTGGATTTAAACTTTTAGGTGTTAGCTCTAAACCACAAATCCAACAGTGAGTGGCTGAGTCATAGCGATCTTGATCTTCGGGGGTCATCTTAAGATCGGATAAGAATAGATTATTAGAACAGGCATTACGAACTTCTTGCATGCGTTTTAAGAAATGTTTTGCTGCATGTGGTCCTCTGTATAATTCTGGCTTTGAATGTTCACCATCTGACCTGACAACAATAAAGGCAAATGAACAAATCTGGTGGTTATTCATTATAACTGTTTTTGGTAAATGTTTTGGAGCGGCCCTCATAAGGAACAATAAGCGACTCGAAGTCTGCGTAAACAACTATGGAGACCTCTGGAGTTTTTTGTAATTCTTAAAACTAACCTTACTGCCTTCTCTTGGCATAATTAGTTCTGTATTGCAGCCAACTGGGCTGAGACAATGTTTTACATGTTCGCTCGCAGCTTGAACGGACGGAATTCTTGTTAAACATTTTCTACAAAATTCTTGTTTGCTATGTTGTTTTGTAGTATGCACTAGTAATCTACTCATTGTGCGTATTAGAGTGTAGTGCAACCCATTAAGGCTTTGCATTAGGAGTAAGTCTACATGAGTTTTGGTTGGTTCGCCTATTGTTGGACTGTTCTTTGACACTCTAATTGGCAGAAGGTTGGTTTCTTCAGACCATGTGTAGACATTAACAGTTATTGGTGGATTTTTTTTTCAAACTGATCAATTTTGTCTACAGCCATAGGAAATTCAAGGCCGTTAAAGTTAAGATCATTGGCCCACTGTAAATAGTTAGATACTCTCTCTGCATTTTTGGCAACGTGATGCAGCCTAGCAAGAACGCACCACATAAAACATTTGTCGTCTGAATTTTTTATGTTCAAAACTGCTTTCTTTGCAACTAATGTTGGAGGCAGTGGAATGTAAGACTTGCCTACAATCGGCTCATACTTAGCCTGTCTTAATCTGATGTCTAGGACTTCACCCTCTGACCAACCAGAGCCTCTCATTTTAGCTGCTTCAGAGGCTTCATTAAACTGTGTAAGAAGTTGATCTGCCCAACCGGGTGTTAAGTCATTATAAGAAAGAATAGTCTGCTGTTTAGTTGAGACCCAGACTTCTAGATTTTCTTCGTTTATTGTTATATAGTCAATTAAAACAACTAAACCCTTACTTTAACTGGAGGGTTTATTGTTAGTTTACTTGGAACTTGAGAAATTGCATGCACAACGCTTGCCTGTACGTTTGTTGGATCAATAACTTCTAAAACGACCTCATTTAAAGCTTTTGACAAACGCTCTTCCTCGAGCATTGCTTCAAACAATTCATCTGAACCTTCATATATCTTATCCATGCTGAGTTTCTTTTCTAACTCAAAATATTTATTTAAATTAAAAAAAAATACTTAATCAGAATCAATATCAACGGTCTTTTTGTGCTTGGACTCATAAACTAAAGTATAAACGCCCTTTGGGTTGTTAATGTGAGCTGTTTAGAACAGAGTTTAATGTTTCGTTTACTTTTTTTAAACATTCCTTTTTTATCTGGTCAGTGTCTGGCTGTTGAGAAAAAGTTGCCCTTGCTTTTTTTGAAGATCAAACTTTTGTCTTTTGTAGTCCTCAAAATCAGCCTGTAGGCGACTAAATTCTTCATCCGTGATGTTTGAGTCGGCAAGTGCTTTATTTATTGTCAGTTTGAAGGAACTAAGTTTAGCTGTTATTAGTTGAACCATAGCTGTGTGCTTTTGGAGTTTAGCTTTTATTTTTTTGCTGACAGCACCTGCAGCTATTGAGCATAAACCAAGAGTTAAAGACACACCACCTAGAGGTATAGCTACCGGTGCACCTACGCCTGTTGCTAAGAGATCTACACTTGTTCCTGCTGATAGAGCACTAGCTGTCGATGCTCCAGTATTAACATATGTAACAGCATTAAAGACAGCAGAATACCTTTGTTTGGTTTTACTTGTATTTTGAAAGGTCCTGCTCTAGTTGGGTTTGCATTTGTGTTATGTTTGTTAATCTGAAAGTTTTTATGTCTACAGCAACAGAGTTCTCTTCTTTGGGCACTTTTGGATAAACCTGAACAGACATGCTTTTTTTAAAAAATAAAAATAATTTAGTATTGGATATCTTTTAATCTGTTATCTTTAATATTCAGCTGCGCATCATATATTAAAAACAAATGTACATTAAGTGGTTTATCACTCTCTTTTTCTTTATCAATTTGAATGTTTATTACGTCTTTAACTGTTCTCCCACTCCCATGCAACTGATTATCCTCTGTCGTCCTTAGGTCAATCCATAAACCGTATTTTGTTGTTAAATATTCATCAAGTCTAACACTGTGAAGGTGTAGATCTTTAGACACAAGGTCTACTGTTGGACTTCTAGACCTCCCGCCTCCAAACAATTTTCTTATTTCATCAAAATGATGATAAGGTTTAAGCCCACTACCGTAGACTTGGTTAGGACTACCCTCAATTGAACATTGTACTTTAGTTATTTTAGGATTGATAAACTTTTCACTTTGTCTTTTGAATGGTTCTTCATCTTCACACAGCAATAAAATACCTTTAAGGGATCTTGCTGCAGCACTAAAACTAAAGTTCCATATAGTGTCTGCCCTGCTTTTAGGATATTTAGTATGATGAATCACTCTTTCGTAATATATTGCTAATCCTGACTGATATTGTTGCTCAATCAGCCTTGCTAAGTTAGGGTTGCTAACAATGTCAAACTCTAACGAGATGTCAAAATGCTGTACTTGGAATCAGTGTCTGCAGATTTAATGACACGTTTGTATTCATTAAAAGTTAGTTCATATGACAATCTGTCTTTTAATGCTCCTTGAAAGTATGGCGCATGCGCTTTTAACAACTCAAAATCTAAGGGTATGGAAAAGCGATTTCCATAAGCAAAACTTACAGCTTCATACTTGTTGCCGGCTTTAGCGTCTTCGGCGTCTATTCTGTGTTTTAGTGCTTCGTTATTTTCGATTCCTTGAAACGCAAGATCGGCCCTTTCATTATCGGTTAGCCATAGATCACAATAGATTAAAAATATGTCTGCATTGTGTAAAGAAAATATTTCTTGCCCCTCAAGTTTTATAGAAATTTTCTTAACGATTGCCCGTCCCAGATTCTGGACTACTGTCCTGTTTTCGTCTGTTGCTGAATGAAGTTCTATTTTGAAAGTAAGTCGTGCAGATCCTGGCACAATCACTTCATCTGCTCCTAGGTCTGGAAATTTAACAGTAAGAATTTGATCTGAATCAATAGTAGATGGATTATTTGGAACAATAATATTCTGTTTATTTCCCTTCACGCCATGGGGATCTTTCAGTCTTCTATGCGGGTCAAGAATCGAACCATATGCTTGTGACATTTTTTTATAAAACAAAATAAAAAGTTAATTATTTAAAAACATGGCAGAAGAAGATTATGATGTTTTTGATCCTGGAGACGACATGAGTGAAATGACTCCTTTGACACATCCATTACAATCATTGCGGCGTGAATTAACAGAAAGTAAGGTCAAATCATTTTATCAAAGTTTAGGCCAAGAACCTCCCGAATTTATAGACCCTAATGATTTTGAAACAAAAGATGACCATTTGTTTTTTAAAAACGAGCAAGGACAACTTGTTCAGCTTACAACTAAACCAGACTCATCAAAGTTTTTAAAAAAGAGTACAATTAGACAAAGGCTCAGTGTGAGCGAACAAAATCGCCTTGGCATTACTAAACCAAAATTAGATAGGGAAGCAGTTGCTAAACTTCAAAACACACTAAAAGAACTCCCAACAGATAACCAAATACAAAACATGGAACTTAAAGATTTAAGCCCAACAGCAGACAAAATAATAGAAACCAGTTTTTCAGAAGAAACAGTATTAAAAACTATGCACGATCCGCCGCTACCTATGAGAGAAATAACGGCCCTTGATCATACTTTGAGAAGCATCAGAGGCGAATTAACAAACAATTTAGCAAAACTGGGTGAACTAGATGAGCATATAAAAAGAGAAAAAGAAAAACTAGTTGAAGCTGATGACCACAACTTAGGACCTGGTGTTAAAGAAAGAATAACACAAAGACTAAAAGATCTTGAACAAGAGAGATCAGCAAGACTAGAAGTGCTGTCTACTAACCGAGAACAATTACGAACTCAAGTGAGCAGAATAAGAGAAACTATCCAAAGAATTTTATATGAAGACACAACGTTAGCAGAACGAATAAGAACACTGTTTAGAGAGCAAGGTGTCACATTAGCAATGTTATAACAGCCTTAGGATTTGCAATAAGTACACTGGTGTTGGCTATTACAGGCGGCGGTGGTGGGGGAGCAGTGCCACCAGGCGCCCGCCATCAGATAAATCATGGGTAAAAAAACAACTCGATCACCTTGCAAACTTACTAAAAAAATTAGCCAGTAAGGCAATAGATTCTTTGCCTGGTATAATAGGAGGGATCGTTAGCTGGCTTTTGTCTGCCACAAGTAAAGTAGTTGGCTTTATGGCTGAGCACTTATGGGCATTAGTTGTCTTAATAGTTGGGTTACTCTTTAGTAAGATAAAGACCAAGTAATCCTAGGGCAGTTAATCCAATAACAAGTGCCGTCTTTTCATATTCATGGTCATCACGCGCGTCTTCAATGGCCTTTGGGCTTTGGGCCTTGGGGATTGGATGACTTAATCTTGGGGGGTGTTTTTTTATTGTTTGTAATATTACTGGCTCAGAATTTATGTCGTTTTGTCCAACCTTCTGTTCATTTCCTGCAACAAGGATTTCATTGTTGTAGTTTATTATTGTTCCTACCTGGAGCCTGAGGTCAGAAGGCAGCATGTATAAACCAGTGCCGACAGCAAAGTCTACTTTCGATCTTGCAAATTGTAAAACATTTTGGTACCTTTTAATACTTGAAGGCAAATCAATTGCAGAATTAATGGCGTCCTCTAAATTTGCTAAATACTGTTTTTGGGCATCAAA
>CM065735.1:5140354-5155354 GCA_033310375.1 Conus canariensis
CTTCGGGGTCATCTTAAGATCGGATAAGAATAGATTATTAGAACAGGCATTACGAACTTCTTGCATGCGTTTTAAGAAATGTTTTGCTGCATGTGGTCCTCTGTATAATTCTGGCTTTGAATGTTTACCATCTGACCTGACAACAATGAAGGCAAATGAACAAATCTGGTGGTTATTCATTATAACAGTTTTTGGTAAATGTTTTGGAGCTGGTCCTTCATAAGGAACAATAAGCGATTCGAAGTCTGCGTAAACAACGTATGGAGACCTCTGGAGTTTTTTGTAATTCTTAAAACTAACCTTACTGCCTTCTCTTGGCATAATTAGTTCTGTATTGCAGTCCAACTGGACTAAGACAATGTTTTACATGTTCACTCGCTGCTTGAACGACGGAATTCTTGTTAAACATTTTCTACAAAATTCTTGTTTGCTATGGTTGTTTTGTAGTATGCACTAGTAATCTACTCATTGTGCGTATTAGAGTGTAGTGCGGTAGCCTGCCAGTGAAGACATCAGGAGTAAGTCTACATGATTTTTGTCTGGTTCACCAATCGACGGACTATTCTTAGACACTCTGATAGGCACCAAATTTGTTTCCTCAGACCATGTGTAACGTTAACAGTTATTGGTGGATTCTGTTCTTCAAACTGATCAATTTTGTCTACAGCCATAGGAAATTCAAGAGCCGTTAAAGTTAAGATTATTGGCCCACTGTAAATAGTTAGATACTCTCTCTGCATTTTTGGCAACGTGATGCAGCCTAGCAAGAACGCACCACATAAAACATTTGTCGTCTGAATTTTTTATGTTCAAAACTGCTTTCTTTGCAACTAATGTTGGAGGCAGTGGAATGTAAGACTTGCCTACAATCGGCTCATACTTAGCCTGTCTTAATCTGATGTCTAGGACTTCACCCTCTGACCAACCAGAGCCTCTCATTTTAGCTGCTTCAGAGGCTTCATTAAACTGTGTAAGAAGTTGATCTGCCCAACCAGGTGTTAAGTCATTATGAGAAAGAATAGTCTGCTGTTTAGTTGAGACCCAGACTTCTAGTTTTCTTCGTTTATTGTTATATAGTCGATTAAAACAACTAACCTTACTTTAACTGGAGGGTTTATTGTTAGTTTACTTGGAACTTGAGAAATATGCATGACAACGCTTGCCTGTACCTTTGTTGGATCAATAACTTCTAAAACGACCTCATTTAAAGCTTTTGACAAACGCTCTTCCTCGAGCATTGCTTCAAACAATTCATCTGAACCTTCATATATCTTATCCATGCTGAGTTTCTTTTCTAACTCAAAATATTTATTTAAATTAAAAAAAATACTTAATCAGAATCAATATCAACGGTCTTTTTGTGCTTGGACTCATAAACTAAAGTATAAACGCCCTTTGGTGTTGTTAATGTGAGCTGTTTAGAACAGAGTTTAATGTTTCGTTTACTTTTTTTAAACATTCCTTTTTTATCTGGTCGGTGTCTGGTTGTTGAGAAAAAGTTGCCCTTGCCTTTCTTTTGAAGATCAAACTTTTGTCTTTTGTAGTCCTCAAAATCAGCCTGTAGGCGACTAAATTCTTCATCCGTGATGTTTCGAGTCGGCAAGTGCTTTATTTATTGTCAGTTTGAAGGAACTAAGTTTAGCTGTTATTAGTTGAACCATAGCTGTGTGCTTTTGGAGTTTAGCTTTTATTTTTTTGCTGACAGCACCTGCAGCTATAGAAACAGCCAAGAGTTAAAGACAAACCACCTAGAGGTAAAGCTGCCGGGCACCTACGCCTGTTGCTAAGAGACCTACACTTGTTCCTGCTGATAGAGCACTAGCTGTCGATGCTCCAGTATTAACATATGTAACAGCATTAAAGACAGCAGAATACCTTCGTTTGGTTTTACTGTATTTTGAAAGGTCCTGCTCTAGTTGGGTTTGCATTTGTGTTATGTTTGTTAATCTGAAAGTTTTTATGTCTACAGCAACAGAGTTCTCTTCTTTGGGCACTTTTGGATAAACCTGAACAGACATGCTTTTTTAAAAAATAAAAATAATTTAGTATTGGATATCTTTTAATCTGTTATCTTTAATATTCAGCTGCGCATCATATATTAAAAACAAATGTACATTAAGTGGTTTATCACTCTCTTTTTCTTTATCAATTTGAATGTTTATTACGTCTTTAACTGTTCTCCCACTCCCATGCAACTGATTATCCTCTGTGTCCTTAGGTCAATCCATAAACCGTATTTGTTGTTAAATATTCATCAAGTCTAACACTGTGAAGGTGTAGATCTTTAGACACAAGGTCTACTGTTGGACTTCTAGACCTCCCGCCTCCAAACAATTTTCTTATTTCATCAAAATGATGATAAGGTTTAAGCCCCTACCGTAGACTTGGTTAGGACTACCCTCAATTGAACATTGTACTTTAGTTATTTTAGGATTATAAACTTTTCACTTTGTCTTTTGAATGGTTCTTCATCTTCACACAGCAATAAAATACCTTTAAGGGATCTTGCTGCAGCGCTAAAACTAAAGTTCCATATTGTGTCTGCCCTGCTTTTAGGATATTTAGTATGATGAATCACTCTTTCGTAATATATTGCTAATTTTGACTGATATTGTTGCTCAATCAGCCTTGCTAAGTTAGGGTTGCTAACAATGTCAAACTCTAACGAGATGTCGAAAATGCTGTACTTGGAATCAGTGTCTGTAGATTTAATGACACGTTTGTATTCATTAAAAGTTAGTTCATATGACAATCTGTCTTTTAATGCTCCTTGAAAGTATGGCGCATGCGCTTTTAACAACTCAAAATCTAAGGGTATGGAAAATCGATTTCCATAAGCAAAACTTACAGCTTCATACTTGTTGCCGTCTTTAGCGTCTTCGGCGTCTATTCTGTGTTTTAGTGCTTCGTTATTTTCGATTCCTTGAAACGCAAGATCGGCCCTTTCATTATCGGTTAGCCATAGATCACAATAGATTAAAAATATGTCTGCATTGTGTAAAGAAAATATTTCTTGCCCCTCAAGTTTTATAGAAATTTTCTTAACGATTGCCCGTCCCAGATTCTGGACTACTGTCCTGTTTTCGTCTGTTGCTGAATGAAGTTCTATTTTGAAAGTAAGTCGTGCAGATCCTGGCACAATCACTTCATCTGCTCCTAGGTCTGGAAATTTAACAGTAAGAATTTGATCTGAATCAATAGTAGATGGATTATTTGGAACAATAATATTCTGTTTATTTCCCTTCACGCCATGGGATCTTTCAGTCTTCTATGCGGGTCAAGAATCGAACCATATGCTTGTGACATTTTTTTATAAAACAAAATAAAAAGTTAATTATTTAAAAACATGGCAGAAGAAGATTATGATGTTTTTGATCCTGGAGACGACATGAGTGAAATGACTCCTTTGACACATCCATTACAATCATTGCGGCGTGAATTAACAGAAAGTAAGGTCAAATCATTTTATCAAAGTTTAGGCCAAGAACCTCCCGAATTTATAGACCCTAATGATTTTGAAACAAAAGATGACCATTTGTTTTTTAAAAACGAGCAAGGACAACTTGTTCAGCTTACAACTAAACCAACTCATCAAAGTTTTAACAGAGTACAATTAGACAAAGACTCAGTGTGACGAACAAAATCGCCTTGGCATTACTAAACCAAAATTAGATAGGGAAGCAGTTGCTAAACTTCAAAACACACTAAAAGAATCCCACCAGATAACCAAATACAAAACATGAACTTAAGTTTAAGCACAACAGCATACAAAATAGAAAGAAACCAGTTTTTCAGAAGAAACAGTATTAAAAACTATGCACGATCCGCCGCTACCTATGAGAGAAATAACGGCCCTTGATCATCTTTGAGAAGCATCAGAGGCGAATTAACAAACAATTTAGCAAAACTGGGTGAACTAGATGAGCATATAAAAAGAGAAAAAGAAAAACTAGTTGAGCTGATGACCACAACTTAGGACCTGGTGTTAAAGAAAGAATAACACAAAGACTAAAAGATCTTGAACAAGAGAGATCAGCAAGACTAGAAGTGCTGTCTACTAACCGAGAACAATTACGAACTCAAGTGAGCAGAATAAGAGAAACATCCAAAGAATTTATATGAAGACACAACGTTAGCAAACGAATAAGAACACTGTTTAGAGGCAAGGTGTCACATTAGCAAGTGTTATAACCTTGGGATTTGCAATAAGTACACTGGTGTTGGCTATTACAGGCGGCGGTGGTGGGGGAGCAGTGCCACCAGGCCCCGCCATCAGATAAATCATGGGTAAAAAAACAACTCGATCACCTTGCAAACTTACTAAAAAAATTAGCCAGTAAGGCAATAGATTCTTTGCCTGGTATAATAGGAGGGATCGTTAGCTGGCTTTTGTCTGCCACAAGTAAAGTAGTTGGCTTTATGGCTGAGCACTTATGGGCATTAGTTGTCTTAATAGTTGGGTTACTCTTTAGTAAGATAAAGACCAAGTAATCCTAGGGCAGTTAATCCAATAACAAGTGCGTCTTTTCATATTCATGGTCATCACGCGCGTCTTCAATGGCCTTTGGGCTTTGGGCCTTGGGGATTGGATGACTTAATCTTGGGGGGTGTTTTTTTATTGTTTGTAATATTACTGGCTCAGAATTTATGTCGTTTTGTCCAACCTTCTGTTCATTTCCTGCAACAAGGATTTCATTGTTGTAGTTTATTATTGTTCCTACCTGGAGCCTGAGGTCAGAAGGCAGCATGTATAAACCAGTGCCGACAGCAAAGTCTACTTTCGATCTTGCAAATTGTAAAACATTTTGGTACCTTTTAATACTTGAAGGCAAATCAATTGCAGAATTAATGGCGTCCTCTAAATTTGCTAAATACTGTTTTTGGGCATCAAAGCCAGTAGAAGGATCATTTATGTTAGATCTGCCTGTGCTTGCGAACCTAGCAAACACCAAACATAAGTACGAATAGAGTCGTTTATTCGTTCTATTCCCGCTCTAGTTAGGGCCATTAGAAGTATCCAAAATAAATGTTGTCCATGCTGTTTTATGCTCTTGCTCTATGGACCCGAGGTGAACAGTTGTGCCTGAAGAGAAAGATGTGTAAGGAGGATTCCAATCATAGTTATACTTTCTAGTGCACGCCCCAAAAATAAAGGGTGCCTAAACCATGATTAAGATCCAACTTTTGTCTAAAGTCTGTCTTTGGGTCAATATCAAATTCGTTACAGATCCTTTCAAAAGCCTTGTAATCTATTCTGTTGCTGAATGGATTAAACGTTTTGTCATTTGGTAATGGCGCTTGCAGTTCAGATAAAATACGTCTGAAGGTGTAATAGAAATGAAATCTATACACTGACCTCACCAAAGGACAGGATGATTTAAATGATCAGCATACGACACTCCACACCCAGTTGATGCCAAAACACAGCAAAGTTTAACTGGTTCTGATAAAACTGCATCGGATGACTGAACCACACTTTCGGGATGTAGTCGTTTTTAATAGGAGGGTTAAGATATCTGTTCAATGGAGTACTAACCTTTACTTGAAAGGCGTCAGTCTGAGTCACAGAAATGTCAAGGGTATCAGTTGTTATATCTTTAGGATTGTAGTGCGGCCCAACAGAATATTTTGCATTAGTATATTTGAATGCACTCATTTTTAAATTTGTTTTAAAATGTTTGTAACAATAACAACTCAAGACAGTCCTTCGTTTTTAGAATATGCTATTGATAATAACTGCGGAACCCAAAGGGTCGCACTCCATGAAATTTTTTACAAAGTCGTATGGTTTAATATAACTGAATCCAAGGAGAATAATAAGATTCGAAAAGTTGATAATATAGTAAACTTAGTTAGCCAGTTAACCATACCTGATGGTTATTACGGGTTTTGCTCGCTGAAAGAAGCAATGAGTAACTTCGACATTACTCTCAAACTTAACAATGCAAATTTGAAAGTAATGTTGACATTCAAACCTGAAGAAGAAAGAGTAAGTTACCATTTTGATGTAGAGCTAGCTAAAATGTTAGGCTTTGCAACTAACAATCAATCAATCGATCATGAATTTAAGTTACACCAGACAAAACTACTTATGAGGGAAAATATCCGCTCGATCTTGCATTACATTCATTACTCTATGTTCATTTGGACGAGCTGAGCACTGATGAAAACTTATATGATGGAAGGCCCTCAACTGTTTTAAGAGCTCTTCCATCAGGGAAAGCTGCATATTGCGATTATGAAATTATACAATTCCCTAATTTACAGTTTAAAAGATTAGCTTGTGGGAGGGTCAGATCATTTAATGTAAAGATCACAGATAAAACAGGGAAAGTCGTGAAATGTGATAACCTGCACATTGTTTTAGAAATAAAATAATACGTTGTTTTAAAAAATGTCACGTGGACCAGAAGAATCAGGAGTTACATTAGCGCCTGAGAGGTGTGTAACTTTAGAATTAAAAGACCTTGCAGACGTTGAGGACTTTGAACAAAACGGTGAGATAGGCACTTTGTATGGTTTTGAGTACACTAAAGATGGTTATTATAAGCGCAAAGAGGTTGACGACAACAAAAGGTTTCCTAAACTAGAACAACTACGCAATCTAGAAGCAAATAATACAGGTCAGTATGAATATAAAATAGTTCGAAAAACTGACAACAAATGGCACTTAGAACCATATTTAGAATGGGACATAAAATTTGAATTCTTAAGCCCATTTACATTTTTTGACCGTCAAAAAAGTTTCAGAAAAGCATTGAACTCTGGCCCTTTACATGTAAGTCTTATGCCAGATGACAACAGTCGGAAAGAGATCGAAATAAAGCCGTTTGGGGACAAACAGTACATCCTCCACAGAAGAGAATCGGTTTTAAAGAAAGCTTCTACAAAATTACAGTTCATTCCACGCACAAAATTAGGAGACACGTTCACAATGATATTTAAAATTTCTGTCTTAAAAGATGAGGCGAGAAATGGAGCTCTGGGCGTCAGTGACAATCTTATGAAAGGAATTCTTATTAGCTGGCAAAACTTAGACGTTGACAAACTTAAAGTTACTGTCGTCGTTCTTTACAATGGCGAGGATATTAAGGTCATAACAACAAGCAACAAAATTGATATTAGTCTAAATAGAAACGATCTTACAGAACTAAACTGGATTAATCTTACACATTTGGGCCTTATAGGTTTTTATTATACTGAACAAGTTTTGACAGAGAGTATGATAAAAACAATAACTGGATTAGATTAAATTATGTTTTAAAACTATGGAGCAGACGACTTTGGTGTCAATGCCGATGTTAAACTTTATGATAAAAACCCCTCATTGTTCATTGATTTGTGGACAGACTGGTTGTGGAAAAACAATATTTGTCCTCGACCTATTACAAACAGTTTATCGTTATAATTTTGATCATATAGTAATTTTCTGCCCAACACTTAAATGGAACAAAGCATATCACGACAGAAGGTTTATATGGACGGATGATGAAATCTATTTAGTTGATCCTAGCAATAAACTTAGCGAGTGCTTAGAACACTTTTATAGACAGTTTGAAGGAACTCAGACACTATTTATTATAGATGACTGTTCGGCAGAAAGAGACATAGTTAAAAAGAGAAACACTTTATCAAAACTGGCTTTCAGTGGAAGACATGCTGGGATAAGTGTGTGGATTTTATGTCAAAAATATAACTCAGTTTTAAAAGACTTTAGAGAACAATTAAAGACTGTAGTTTTATTCCACATGAAAGACAGAGACGCATTTGATGAATGTATGCGTGAAAATGATGTTATTGAAAACGATCAAGAAAAACGAAGGATTAAGCAAAAACTTAAGTCTCAAAAGTTTTCTAAATTAGTGTTAAAAACAGATAATCCTACACATTATGTATGTTTGTAAAGTGTTTACTATTAGAGAACTATAAAATAGGCATTCTGGGTAAGCCGGCGGAGCAACAGCGAAACCGGCTTCAGCCGGTTGGAGCTGGCGGAGGTGGGTGAGCCAGAATGCCTATTTTATAGTTCTCTTCCCATTACAAATATGAAGCTTCTTTCCTCCTTGTCAAGATGACGATCAGTCCATTTTCTGAAATCTATCTGCCTCCATGATCGAATTCCCAAGTCAACAGTCCAAGATGCGATACATACGATAACTCGCCTGATTTTTTTTTCGTCAGAAGGAAGAGTTCAAAGTCAATCGACGAGTGAAGAACAGATGGAATGGACGATGTCCAGCAATGTTTGTGTTTAGGGGTGGGGAGGAGGAGAGGCTGGAAAAAGAGGGCAGAGGAAGAGAGGAGGGGGAGGATGGAGAGGAAGGGGCGTGGACACGAATGTGAGCTTTCCCATGAGACTGTTTCAGACAAGTTGTTGTGGGACTGATGCCACCTGAATTTAGAGGAAGGAGATGGAGAAAAAAGGGGAAGATAAGGGAGGGGGAGGGGTAGCAGAGAAGAAGGAGGGGGGAGAGGGGGCTTGAACAATCCAAGTAAGCAAATCTCATTTTTTGATTCATCTTTGACGGTTTATGGGCACACATAGGTTCCATGGTATCTTTCATTTGTGATTTCATCAAACTGCTATAAACAAACTTTGCTCTTTATCTATTCTGCAGGGTGTGTGTGTGTGTGTGTGTGTGTGTGTGTGTGTGTGTGTGTGTGTGTGTGTGTGTGTGTGTATGCATTATTCATTTTGTCTTTGTTCGTTTTTTTTAAAACAACAACAAAAAAGCAATCAAAAGATGGGTTTCTTTGATTTTGGTGTTGTGTCTTGTTATCGTTGAATCATGCGATCAAAATGATGTGTCGATGCACTGAAACCCGAGTTTAAAACTATTGTTAGTTGAATCTAGCGTTTTTATTTGTCTGGTTTCTGAAAGTAGGTAGCAAATTCCATCTTAGCAAGATTTCCTTTTCAATCCCTTCTCCTTCTGCTACCCTACCCCATGCGCCCTCCCTCCTTTTCCTGTGCCTCTCTCTCTCTCTCTCTCTCTCTCTCTCTCTCTCTCTCTGTTTTTTTTTTTTTTTAAGAGACGTTCACTTTGAAGTAGAAAGACCGATTACGACTAAGCCTGATCAACACGTTCACGTCCTGAGACATTTCAAGTGCACAACATTGTGAGAGCTGTTTTTGGTGTATTGCTATCAAACTGAGATTTTTTTTTAAAATAATAAAAAATAAAAAAAAAATCTCTACGCATCCGCCTTCTCGAGACAATGAAGAGATTTTCCACATGGACATTCAAGAAAATGTTCTACAACGTAAAAGGAACATGCAATGCCATTTGGCCTGGATTTATATGTGTACGAGTTAGTAGCTGATGGAGAGGAAAATAGCAGTAGATGAGGTGTATGAGAAGGGTGGAACGAAAGGATATGTTTCCCAGGAAAAGAACCTTCCTGTATAATGTTAAAGAAGCCGTGAGATGACTCAACGAAAACGACCTAACTCACGCCTAGAAGAGGAGAGCGCACTTTGAACTTACACACGCCATACCTTCACAGATTTTTGTTTTGTAGTCCACACGCTGGAAGCTGATCCCCAGAAAAGCTGCGCTGACTTCCCATACACAATCAGCTGCAACACAGCACTCAATGTCAGGCTTAGAAGAAAAAACACCCGTGCTTGAACATGCAACCCGTGTGTGTGTATGTGCGACTGATGCACGCTCTTCGTCAGTTCTGTAACGTAGAAAGAAAACCGTTCAGTTGTTACCACTTGGTTGAAACCAGACTTTGCACGAGGGCGGAAACTATTGTTTGTTTAGTTCTCCAAAAAGCTAGCGCGATCGTGAAATCAGCTTATCGAGAAATTGGAGCGACCAGGAGAAGGAGCACAAATTGTCTAACTGTTATCTCCACCATACTTCACTGCCCACCATCGCCCTCTCTCTGTCTCTTTCATATTGTGTCTCTCCCTCTCTTTCTGTCACTCTCTTTCTGTATGTCTGTCTCTGTTTCTCCCTCTCTCTCTCTCTCTCTCTGCTTCTCTCTCTCTCTCTCTCTCACACACACACACACACACACCCACACACACACACACAGACAGACTCTCTCTCTCTCTCTCTCTCTCTCTCTCTCTCTCTCTCTCTCTCTCACGTGTGTGCACGCATGCTGGCCTTTACACACACACACACACACACACACACACAGAGAGAGAGAGAGAGAGAGAGAGAGAGAGAGAGAGAGAGAGAGAGAGAGAGAGTTCAGCTTCTTTCCCTCTAAAGCAGTGGTCAGTCACGATAAAAACGAGACAGATGTTGACTTTAAGGTCCTAGGGGTCAAACAGGATATCTGTCTTAATTCTGCTCAGCCATTTCGTGCCTCCCTGCACTAAAAATAGTAACATCTTCTGATTGGTAGGCGGAGAGGTTGGGATGTGATCTTCTCTCCATGTGTGACTGGAATCCCCAGTCTTGTTATCATCCTCATCCTCTCCTCTCCTTCTTAATCTTCTTCTTCTCCTTCTTCTTCTCCTTCATCTTCTTCTTCTTCTTCTTCTTCTTCTTCTTCTTCTTCATCCTCTTCCTCTTCTTCTTCTTCTTTGTCGTCGTCGTCGTCTTCTTCTTCTTCTTCTCTACCACCTCCTCCTCTTCATCCTCCTTCTCCCCCTTCTTCTTCTTCTTCTTTTTCACATCCTCCATCATCTTCTCCTTGTTTTCTTCTTCTTCTTTTCTTCTCTTTCAAGTTGGTCCCCTCCTCAGCACTTTTCTGAACTCGACTCAAATTCGATCCTGTTCTTCAAATGTCTTTTAGTGTGGTGGGTACCAGAGTGGGAGGAGAGCGTAGTGTGGGACTCTGTTCCACTCTGTCTGTACTCTTCTCTGTATTTTCCCAGCATTGTCTACCTGTTAATCTGTCTGTATTCTTCTCTGTATTCTTCTGGCATTGTCTGTCTTCTTCTTATCATGATGATGTCTGACCCTGTCTTCCAGATTCATTGTTTGAACGGGATAAAGTGTTGTTTTACACATGCACGTATGCATGTATGCACGTACTTGTGCGCAGTCACATACACACATACACACACACACACACACACACACACACACACACACACACACACACACACACACACACACACACACGCACACACACACACACACACACACACACACACACACACGTGACGTGACAATTGTCAGCCACACCATCCTCTACAACCCCCCCCCCCTTTCCCCCGCTCTTTACTTTCCCTCTTCCCACATCTCTCTCTCTGTTTTTTTGTTTTTGTTTTTTTGTATTACACAGGGCAGTTAGAATCATCAGTCTGCCTCCCTTTTCAGTCTCACCCCTTAACCCCTTCCCCACAGTCTATCTGTCTGGTGTTTCCTTTGCAGCGAGCTGACCCCATGGTGGGAGCAGGGCAGAGAACTGTGACGTAATTGCTGTGAGAGTCTCAACTCTCCCGCGTCCTACCGCCCTTTCCTTATCTGATCATGCAGCGACCAATCGTGGATGGGGGAAGGATTCGCTCATCCTCCCCTCCCCCCTTTCTTCGGTTCTTCAGAGAAGCCGCTAAACCTCCCCCACCCCACCCCCTACTGTTCCTCCTTCCCCCTGGTTGCGCCATCTGTAGGCACCTGTGGCACAGGGCCAGCAACTGAGTGGATGTCACCTGATGAGGGTGAAAATCCAGACCGCTTCATTTACCAATCAGAATGTGTGGCTATTTCTGGTACATGGAAATGATAGTGGACTGAACGTCATGAAAAAGGACTTTTTTCACCTCAGGTCCATGAAGGCAATGTTAATTCATTTATTTATTTACATATTCAATTGCTTATCTATTTACACATTTATTTTGGTCTCTTTTTTATTGCTGTCCTGTTTTCTGAACCATCTCAGTGACAATGCACCCACCTGCTCATTTCCACCCCTGTTTCACAGCTAGAACCTGGCCTGTCTCGCCTCAGCCCTGTCATCGGCAGTTTCAGTTTCATCAAGGAGGCGTCACTGCGTGCGGACTAGTCCATATACGATACACCACATCCGCTAAGTTTTGAGAGCACGCTATGCATGATTTGAAGCTGATGGATAAATGAATTAACAACAAAGATGAGACAATTGAAGAAGAGAGTCTCGTGGCTACGACTCAGGATGTCTGACCTACACATTAGCCCAACGCGCTGGTCAGACCTTGAGTGCCTACCTACCATGTTTTTTTTTTATGTGTGTGTAGTGAATGTACACGTGTGTGTGATGTGCAGGCATGGCCATATGGGCCCATGTGTGTGCGTGGGCGCATATGTGTGTGTGTGTGTGTGTGTGTGTGTGTGTGTGTGTGTGTGTGTGTGTGTGTGTGTGTGCAGGCATGTGTGCGCGTTTGTGTGTGTGTGTGTGTGTGTGTGTGTGTGTGTGTGTGTGTGTGTGTGCATGTATGTGTGTGTGTTCAAGTGCGTGTGTATGTGCACGTGCGTGTGTATGTGTGTGTGCCTGCATGTATGTGCGCACGTATGTGTGTGTGTGTGTGTGTGTGTGTGTGTGTGTGTGTGTGTGTGTGTGTGTGTGTGTGTGTGATCAGCAATCCACAGGGAGCGGTCAAAGTCAAATCATCTTGAGGCAACCCACCAGAGGAGACACTGCGCTGCTGCTAAGTAGTGTTCAGTGGCGCCTGTTCTGATCCAGTATATGCAGGACACCACATCCTAAGCCATCTATCCAAAACAATAATTGCTTAGTCACGCAGCAAGCGTGAGTGACCTGTCCTTCCCGGAGGCACTACCACGCCACCTGTCCAATGAGAGCTTCCATGAATTTGCTGTTACTAGTGATCCCGAAAGAATCAAACCAAGGCCGTGGGCGTGGAGAGACAAACGAACCTGAAGTCACCATGAGAGAAGGGCATCAAGGTCACAGAATCTGTCAGAGTTATCTTGCAGACAGACAGACAGACAGACAGACAGACAAAAAGGCAGGCAGAGAGGCGGAGCTGGAAACCATGTCCTCCTTCACAAAGTTGTTCTTGCAGACAAGATCGATATCCTTTACTTCTGCTTATTTCAGTTGAAAATCCGTTTCATGCTTGCCGCCAGTGTGTCTGTGAAGGCCAAAGCTTGAGACGGAAATCCTGACCAATCATGTGCAGTCATTTTTTTTTCTTTCTATGCACAGTAGATGTACAACGCTCTCTGATTGGTCGACATAATGATCGTTCTTGTTATTCGGTCTGCATAATAATCTTTGTTATTTTCTGATCTAATGCTCTGATACATCGGGTGACGTTCAGTCAGAAGGGGTGGGAGAGGACACTGAAACCGACAATGCCGAAATAAGATAAGTTACAGCTGGAAGAACTCTTGGTAGATACCGTTAAGAAGGACGAGTAGTGGGAGGGGGAGGAGGGGCAGGGAGGTGGTGGGTGGGCATGGTGCGTGCTCGGGTGGGTGGGAAGGGGTTAACGGGAGGTGGTGGTCATGACACACAAGAATTTATCTGGTGCTTGAAAACTCTCTCCCTCGCTCACTCCTTCTTTCCCACCCTCCCTCTCTGTCTGTCTGGCTGGCTGTCTGCCTCTCTCTCTCTCTCTCTCTCTCTCTCTCTCTCTCTCTCTCTCTCTCTCTCTCAGTCCTTGAGTGGTATTCTGGTTATAAAGCAGGGTAGCCAACACATCAATATTCGTCTTTTCATTTTACATTCCCTGTTTTATTACTGATTTTTCAAGATGCATTTAACAAAAACGAGCCAGTTACAACATAAAACATAGTAAAAATATTTTCTGCGACGGAAACAAACGGAACAATCATAGATCTCTACGAATTACAAAGGGGACACGTTACAGAGTTTCTAGTGTATACGTTTCTTCCATGTACACATGGTAAACAAGCTTGGGTGGTTGGTACACCACAATTAATTGAAACTGAATCCTCAAAAGGCATCTGTTGCATATCCCGATTTGAGTATATATCTAAATGTCTAAGTATATATCTAAGTATGTAAGTAATTATCTATGTGCTTTTGTCAATATTTACATGTAACGTATATGCATACATACTGAAGCAATACATGAATGGCAGAATCAAGTCACTTCTAGAAATACATTTTTAATGAAAATAATCCGTGGCTCACAATTCATATGTGAAGAAATTTGTTGTCCACAGTTTGCATTACTTTTCACATTTATTTATTCATTTATCTATTTATGATTGTTTTTCCTGTCCCATTTTCCGTGCCATTTCGTTGCCAGTGCCCCATGCCACTCATTCCGGCTCCACCTCCAAGCCACACCCAGCTTGTCCCGCTGCAGCCCCAGCGCCGGCAGTCTCTAGAAGACAGTAATCTGATGCCGTCATGAGGCCACCCACCAGAGAAGACAGTGCGCTGCTGCAGAGTCACTTCAGTAACGTTCAGTGCTGGAGATTCTCATACTGCGCTGCTGCAGAGTCACTTCAGTAATGTTCAGTGCCGGATATTCTCACACTGCGCTGCTGCAGAGTCACTTCAGTAATGTTCAGTGCCGGATATTCTCACACTGCGCTGCTGCACAGTCACTTCAGTAATGTTCAGTGCCGGATATTCTCATACTGCGCTGCTGCAGAGTCACTTCAGTAATGTTCAGTGCCGGATATTCTCATCCAGCATATGCAGGACACCCGATGCCACTTAGAACCGAGTTATGAAGCCGTGGGATTCTGTATATCCTAAACAATTAAATTTTCATAGACATTCCCTTCTCTTTTAGAAGGTGTGTCACACACGCGAACACACACGCACGCATGCATGCATGTGTGCGCGCGCACACACACGCACGCACGTGTGCGTGCACACACACACACACACACACACACACACACACACACACACACGCATTCACGCATGCACGCACGTGCGTACGCACGCATACAAACGAACACATACATACACACACGCACACACACACACACAACACACTCTTTTTCGTCTCTCTCTCTCTCTCTCTCTCTCTCTCTCTCTCTCTCTCTCTCTCTTATGCGAAAAGACCTTAAGTCGCAGGTTGCTTATTCGTCAGAGTAGCCAGCA
>CM065735.1:5160354-5162854 GCA_033310375.1 Conus canariensis
CGGAACCTGGTCCTGGTGCACCAAACAATAACCCGTCTTCTCTGGCCCTTTGACCTCTCCCCCCTTCTCCTTGACTGGTGGGCCAAGAGTGAGAGGCGTCACGTGGTGATCACGTGCTACCATGTCGTGGCAACGTCGGCACGGGCGACACATCTTCAGGTGGCATTCTCGACAGCTGTGAGTGGCGTCTTTTCGGTTCTCACCTTCGCACATGTCGCAGAGAGTCGCAGGTGCGTCGTGGCAAGCACTGTCTTCGTCATGGTCTATGTAGAAATTTGTCTGGAAATGATACATTATACTGAGAGAGAGAGAGAGAGAGAGAGAGAGAGAGAGAGGAGAGAGAGAGAGAGAGAGAGGAGCAGTGGGGAAAGAGAGAGAGAGAGAGAGAGGAGCAGAGGTGGAAGAGAGAGAGAGAGAGAGAGGGGGGGGGATGGAGAGGGGGGGAGTGGCAAGCTTTCAAAGCAAATTATGTAATGATCCAACTCCCGTAGTTAACAACATAGTCACACTGTTCGAGGGAATAAGTGAATGGGTTTCTTCATTGCATGCATAGGTGAATGGATGATGAGTGTCTGATAGGCTGGTGAAATCACTAGTTGTGTGAACAGGTGGGGATGGTGCCAGCCTAAGCCTGTGATCTATGTAGTCAGCTGGGCTATAAACAACATAAATCACTTTTTTTATGTACCTTTTTCTTTCCATGGACTTTGAAAATGCCTTTGATTCCACTTATTGAAATAATGTGCATTCTGTATTACACTCAGTTTCGTTTTTGTTTTGTTTAATCCAGTAGATTTAAAGTTTCTGTGGCACTATCAAAGTAGCAGTAGTAGTGAATGACACGAAACTACCGTAGTTCACAAATGAGGGTATTCCCTGACAAGGTGACCTGCTTTCTCCTACTTTTTTCAAACTTGTGTTGAAAGTTCAGCAACAATGGTTACAGAAGATGGTTATATTTAAACACATGCAAACAGGTAATGTTCAGAACAAAATAGCTCAGTTTTCAGATGATGCACAACTCATGAATACAGGAAACAAGTCTTTTTTAAAAGCCTTCAGAGGAACTGAATGCGTTTGTCAAAATTTCAGACCTGACATTAAATGAAGATAAAACATAGGTGGGGTTTTGCCAGAAAAAAATCCAGCACCAGACATATGCCACGTTTGAAAATGGTAAGGAACCTGAACCAGTTTTAGATGACAGGGGTTTGGTTCACCTAGGATTTGAAAGAAAGTTTAAAAATAAATTATATCTGAAATAGTCATTGAGACGAGAGCCTTTTTCAACACTTCAATAAAGAGAGTTGAAGCTGGTTGAGAATTTCTTGGGCATGACGAAGGATAAACATCCCCACATATGTCAAAAAAGGGGAAGATTGGGAGAAAGAAGGGGTGGGGATGGGTGGTGGGGAATTGGGAGATAGGATGTGTGGGTGGGTGGAGTGAGAGAGAACAAATGTAACCACTCTTACGCTGTGATCAACATGCATTACATATCATGGCTGGAAGTTTGGGGTTCCCCTCTACCCGCACCTAACCCCCCACCATTCCCTTTATCCCATCCCTCAAAAGTGGTTTAGCCCCCCACCCCCACCCCCACCCCCTTCCAGGCACACACCCACTTCCCCCAGCCTCGCCATGGCAGGTTGTCCATACTTTTCCTTTTAGCTAAGACTTTGTGGAAAATAAATCTGACTTTCAGCTGCTTTTAGTGTGAAACTGACTGTTCTCTTTTTTTATGATTTGCCTGCAACAGTCCCCTGTGGCAGCGATCTGATACAGACACTGATATTCAGACTTCTCCAGGACTGGCACTATGAATCAGGGCGTGGTTATTGTGCATGGGAGTCAGACTGAGCTACATGAAGTTGATGGCACTGAGAAGGCGTGTGAAGGAAAAGGAAAAAAGAAATGAGTGAAAGTGAGGGAAGGAAGAAGGAAGGAAGGAAGGACAGAAGGAAGAAAGGAAGGAAGGAAGGAAGGAAAAAGGAAGGAAGGAAGGAAAGAAAGAAAAAGGAAGGAAGGAAGGAAAAAGGAAGGAAGGAAGGAAGGAAGGAACGAAGGAAGGAAGGAAGGACAGAAGGAAGGGAGGGAGGAAGAAAGGAAGGAAGGAAGGAATGAAGAAAGGAAGGAAAGAAGGAAGGAAAAAGGAAGGAAGGAAAGAACGAAGGAAGGAAGGAAGGACAGAAGGAAGGGAGGGAGGAGAGGAAAGGAAGGAAGGAAGGAAGGAAGGACAGAAGGAAGGAGGGAGGAAGGAAAGAAGGAAGGAAGGAAGGAAGGAAGGAAGGAAGGAAGGAAGGAAGAAGGAAGGAAAAAGGAAGGAAGGAAAGAACGAAGGAAGGAAGGAAGGACAGAAGGAAGGGAGGGAGGAAGGAAGGAAGGAAGGAAGGAAGGAAGGAAGGAAGGAAGGAAGGAAGGAAGGAAGGGAGGGAGGAAGAAAGGAAGGAAGGAAGAGGAAGCAAAAATCTCTCACCTGCAATGAATTCACTCCCCCTTC
>CM065735.1:5175354-5185354 GCA_033310375.1 Conus canariensis
CAGAGCAGTGCGGCAACCACCCCCACCTGCAGCAGCTCACCAGCAGCCACCGCCGCCTGCAGCAGCTCACCAGCAGCCACCGCCGCCTGCAGCAGCTCACCAGCAGCCATCGCCCCCTGCAGCAGCTCACCAGCAGCCACCGCCCCCTGCAGCAGCTCACCAGCAGCCACCGCCCCCTGCAGCAGCTCACCAGCAGCAGCCGCCCCCTGCAGCAGCTCACCAGCAGCCGCCGCCCCCTGCAGCAGCTCACCAGCAGCCACCGCCCCCTGCAGCAGCTCTGCAGCAGCTCACCAGCAGCCGCCGCCCCCTGCAGCAGCTCACCAGCAGCCGCCGCCCCCTGCAGCAGCTCACCAGCAGCCACCGCCCCCTGCAGCAGCTCCTCTCGAAATGATGCCAGAAAAGCTTCTGATCTGCCTGCCTCGTCTCAGGCACAGTTGAACAACAGAAACAGTGTACGGGACATGCTGTCGAAACGGTCAGTGTCTGACAGAGCTTCTGTTGCACTGATTGGTGATTCGGTCATTAGAGACATTGACCCACGCAGAATAGTGCCACGACAAGACTTTGTTTCCAAAATCTGTGTCTCGGGCATGTGTACTGGTGACTTCTTTGACTGGTTACGAGACCATAGTAGATGTCCTGATGTCAATGTGATGATCATGCATGTGGGTGTGAATGATTGTAGAACGACAGGAGAAGTCTCCAAACAGACATGGTGCGACCTTATTCACCTGGCTTCTCATACTTTTCCAAATGCTAAAATATTCCTTAGTTCTATAATACCTGCAAGAGGAAAACACCACCTTAATACCTTTATTTCCCCAACCAATCTCAATATGCAGAAAGCTTGCGAAATACTGAATGTAGAATTCATTGATAACTACAACACATTCACAACCACAAACGGAAACCCTAAATTAGCATTTTACAGCAACTTGATTCACCCCAGCAAAACAGGCACTGCCAAACTAGCAATTCATTTTAAGCAGTTTATGTTTCCATCTCAATTTCATGATTTTAACTCCAGACAGTATGGACCAGTATCTTCACAGTTTAGTTCTAACCGTCCAATTCGCAATGTAAATAACTGGCATCCTATCCAGAACCAACAGAATAGGTTCCCAGACGACCACAGACAGCAAAACAGTGCCCCACTTCATGAGTATCCACCAATGGAATCCATGAGTCACCACCCTCCCCTTTCTCACAGACACACCTCAATGCCGACACAAACTTCAGGCGCCTCTGATCGTTCACTTCATGGCTCTTTTCTTCCACCCCCCCCCCCCTCCCCTCCACTACCCTCCCCTTTATCACCGAGACAACACACTGCCGACACAAATTTCAGGTGCCTCTGATCTTACATGTCGTGGCCCTCCTCCCCCACCCCCCTCCACTCTGTATAACTGCGATCAGACAACTCAGTCAAACCAAGTCTTACCGCATTATCCCCCCTTTCCGGTAACGAACCGTGTTGCTCCTGTGTACACTAGAAGCTTTTACGACCATGCAATAAACCCTGACAATACCGTGACAATGACACAAACACCACCCCCAGCTATTCCTTACGACCAGTTTTTGTTCAACCTTATGACATCCTACGTCAACACTCAAATGCAACAGCGTCAATCTGTTCGTTGAATACACAATGGTGTGTGTGTGTGTGTGTGTGTGTGTGTGTGTGTGTGTGTGTGTGTGTGTGTGTGTGTGTGTGGCGAGCGCGCGCGTGTGCATGTGTGTTTGTTTCATCATGATTATATATATATTATATATATATATATATATATATATATATATGTATATGTATGTATATATATATATGTATATATATATATATATATATATATATATATATATGTATGTATATGTGTGTGTATATACATGCGTATGTATGCATGTATATGTATATATGTATGTGAGAAAAGGAAAAGACAGTATGGAGTTGGTGCTTGTGAAAGTGTTGCATCTCGCTGGACTGTGGTGGAAGTCACTAACTGAAAGAAGATTATTTGTATTTGTTGTAGACAGTTGTTTCAGGCCACTGCTGCAGCGAATGGTGTCATGTGGGTATTTGTTATATGTGTTGAGAATACACAAACATGATCTTTTCTTGCTTTCTAAGAACGAACACGTTTCTGTGTTCAAACGTTTATATATAGAAATATTGCCTATTCGCACTTTGATTGTGATTTTCGCTTATTTTTGCTTTTCGATTGTGATTAATATAAATTATATTAGTCTTTTCTTTGTATATTGTTTAATTTTGCTTAGACTGACTATAAGACTTGCTCGAGGCCTCGGTATCTTTGCTCAGGGCTCGAGCGAGTGTGTGTATGTGTGATATATATGTATATTATATATATATATATATATATATATATATATGTGTGTGTGTGTGTGTGTGTGTGTATATATATATATATATATATTCTTAAAAATTCCATTTCACTTTTTGTTATATATATTTAAAATTTAAGAAAACTGTTCTTCACTAAGTCCACAACTAACTGCAACATGTCTTTAACTTTGGACACATGACCTACTAAACAGGGACTCCGAATAGGCTATTTGAATATCAACAACTCAAGAAATAAAAAAGACGATGTCGCAACTGTTCTCCATAACAGTGGTAACAGCTTTCATTTATTTTGTTTTGCGGAATCCCGTTTGTCCTCAGAAATAACAGATGCTGATATGAGCATACTGGGATATGAAATAATTAGACTTGATCCGTGTAAACCTAAAAGTACAGGCCTACTTTTGTACCTAGCATCTTCATTAAACTGTAAAAAACTAGACAGCCTTGAAAACTATGGGATTGAATCTGTATGGATTGAAATCAGTATGAAAAACAATAAACCACTTATTATAGGATTTTTATACAGAAATCCGTCTGAAACTTTGGACTGGCAAGATAAATTTCATGTTCTCATGGATGAAGTAAGAATGCTAAGCTTTGAAACTATTATTTTTGGAGACCTTAATATAGATTTAATGAAACCTAAACCCAAGTGGCATCAAAACTACACCTTACACGGTCTTGAACAACTTGAACAACTTGTTGACATACCAACCCGTATAACTGAACAGTCAAGTACCTTAATAGATCACATTTAGTTCGGTGAGACAGTTTATGCATGTAGGTGCGTCTGCCATTGTGTATTTTCTTTTTGCTGTGTGCATGAATATTGTATGAATAAGTGCAAGTGGTGGATGTAAGCGCATTGAGTTGTACAACAAGAAATGCGCTATATAAGTATTATACATTATTATTATTATTATTATTACATTTATACAAACACAAAACAGTCCATCATTGAAGTATGCTCTCCGCCATGTGGATGTAGCGATCATAATCCCGTTTGTCTGACGTGGTTCAAAAACCGTATAAAAATTCCAAAAGTAGGGCACAAGATTATATATTATAGGAGCTTTAGAAACTTCAAGGAAGAAGATTTCCTTTCAGACCTTGCCACAGCACAATTGGAATATATATACCAAATAAGAGATCCTGATGAAGCAACTGAATTTTGGATTAACACATTTATTTCTGTGTATAACAAACATGCTCCATTCATCAAAAAAGAGTCAGACAAGAAGCAAAAACCACCGTGGATAACAAAAGAAATAGATATCGAAATTAACATAAGAAATCAGTTAAGCAATTCTGGAACAAATAAAGAATTCCGTAAACAAAGAAATAAGGTAAACTCAATGAAACGTAAATCTAAGCGTAATTACTTTCAAAAGATGTTAATTTCTACAAAGGATTCACGTCAGATTTGGAAAGCCATTAACATGTTGAATAATAAACAAGTCTCAAGAAATCAGGAAATTATCACAGATGTAACTGCAGATCAATTAAACAACCATTTTGCCAGTATCAAAGAAAAAATTATATCATATGATAGGTCCAGTGAAAATGACCTTGAGCATTTAAAACACTACCTTGATTTAAAAGATATTAGTTTTTCCTGTACCCTCCAACCAATGACTGTTATGGACGTTAGTAAAAGTATTTCATCCTCAAAACAATCAGGTACACGCGATTTAGATGGTTTAGATGCAAAAATACTAAAGATTTCGTGTCCAATAATTACTGATACTCTAACGTATTTGTACAATTTATGCATAGAGAAACAAACCTTTCCCTTGAAATTTAAGGAAGCTAAAGTAATTCCACTTTATAAATCTGGCGATAAGTCAATTCCATCAAACTATAGACCAATTTCTATTTTATCTGCTTTATCTAAACCTATTGAAAAACACTTGCAAAATTTACTATATTCTTCCCTTACTAAAAACAATTTACTCCACGACGATCAATCTGGTTTCCGTAAAAATCATTCCTGCCATACAACCCTTGTACAGCTTATTGATAGCCTCTTATGTAGTATAAATGAAAATAAATTTACTGGTATTCTTTTTATAGACTTTGAGAAAGCTTTTGATGTAATAAATCATTTTCTCCTGTTGCGTAAACTGGAACTCTACAAATTAACTCCAGAATTCATAAATCTCATGTCCTCATTCCTATGTAATAGGAAACAATCAGTAACAGTCAACAATAAAACGTCAAATTTAATGTCTATCAAATATGGAGTACCACAAGGCTCTGTATTGGGCCCCCTACTGTTTACTGTCTACGTCAATGATTTACCTTATTTTCTTGAAAGTAAATGCGAAATGTTTGCTGATGATACATCTCTTCATTCCAGTGATTCAGATCCATATAGATTAGCTAGTAAACTCCAAAATGATGTTAAAAATCTTATCGAATGGACTCAGTTGAACCATATGTCCTTAAATGCAAGCAAAACCAAGTGCATGTTTGTATGTGCCCGACAAAAAAGACAAAAGATGAAGTCAAAATTTCCACCATTGTTTATATATGACCAAATAATAGAAGAAGTCGACTCACATAAAATACTAGGAGTAATAATAGATAAAGATTTAACATGGACCGACCACATAACGTCAATGGGGAAACGTCTCTCAAAAAAATTACTTCAATTAGCGAAGATTAAGAACTTCCTGGACACCCATTCTCGAAAGCTCTTTTTCTGTGCTCATATTCTATCGATTATTGATTATGCATCAACCCTATGGGATAACTGCAGTAAAAACCAACTTGAAAATTATTCATCGAATGTATAAAAGAGCATTAAAATTAGTATTACTAAAATCAAGCACCCTAACAAAAGAAGACTATAAACAACTTAATATGTTAACCTTCTACAACAGACTTTTGTTCAATAAGGCAGTATGCATGCATAATGTTACAAACGGATATGTTCCTAAAAAGATAAGAGATTCATTTACAACTAACACTTATAGACATAGTCATTTATTATCCTTTCCTAGACCAAGAAATAATCTTTATAAATCTAGTCTTTTGTACTCCGGTGGAAATGTATGGAACAAGCTACCAATCACTTTGAAAAACATAAAGCACAAAAATCAGTTTAAGAAAAATCTGAAAAAGCATCTCATGGATATTTAGCAATCAATATTTTCTCAAATTCCCTTGAAATAACTCTTCAGTGATTTTACATGATGTATCCTTGTGTATATGTTTATGCCTATGTACATGTCTGTTTATGCGGGTGTATGCTTTGTAGACAATGTATTGATATTGTACATAACGTAACTCTCTCTCTCTCTCTTGTTACTTCCTTGATATGATAACTATAATAGGCTTCAATTCTTTTTTGTACTCCCTCTCCCTCCACCCCCACGCCTCCATCTTACCCCCTCCCTCCTCCTATTTCCTCTCCCCTCCTCATCCCTCTCAGATTTCACCACCACCTCCCTCGCCCTTTTCCGCTGATTTTCCCTCTTTGTATTTCTTCGTTTTCATTATTTTATTATTCAAGTTTCTTTGTTTTGTTATGATGGCTTGATGTAAAAAAGCAGTTTCTCTGCTTATTCAATGTTCCATCTGGAAATAAAATTTTGACTTGACTTGACTTGACTTGACTTGACTTGACTTGACATGCGCGCGCGTGCACACCACACACACACACACACACACACACACACACACACACACACACACACACACACACACACACATGCCTACACATGCACACACGCATACAGAGAGAGAGAGAGAGAGAGAGAGAGAGAGAGAAGACAGAGAGAGAGAGACAGAGACAGAGACAGAGATTTAAGACCAACCGCCAAAGACATATTCAATTATTATCACTGCTCTCTTGACCAAGAAATGATATTTGAACAGGGTTTTTATTTGTCAAACTCTGGTGGAATTTTGTGGAACAGGTCACAAACAAATACGAGTATGAACATTAAAAGGTACAGAGATTGGTTTTCAATCTGAAAATGTATGTGTTAAATGTGTTAAATGGTTAATTATTCATATTTTTCTACAACCCATTTTGAACTCAAGTATTATTTACGCGCATCATGTGTGCGTGCACATACATATACGTTCATGTTTACGTGTGCAAGTTTAGAAGCGTATGTTCGTGTGGATATTGCTCGTGACGATGTGTATACTTTGACAAAATACCAACAACAAAAAAGACCTAGGTGTAAAATACTGCTTGTGGAACACATGATACCAAACAGATCGGTAAACATTGGGACAAATATTTCTTCTTATGACGTGACAAGCAATATTTTCATCATGAGTGCGAACTGCAGACTTGTGTGTGTGTGTGTGTGTGTGTGTGTGTGTGTGTGTGTGTGTGTGTGTGTGTGTGTGTGTAAAACCGACACGACTGAGAAATGTGTGTGTGTGTGTGTGTGTGTGTGTGTGTGTGTGTGTGTGTGTGTGTGTTTGTGTGAGTGAGAGAGAGAGAGAGAGAGAGGAGAGAGAGAGAGAGACAGACAGACAGACAGACAGACAGACAGAGACAGAGACAAAGAGAGAGATACAGAGACAGAGAGAAAGCGTTGAATACATTTCGGCTAAGCCGTACAAAGTCCAACACACGTTTGTACCCATTTCAATATTTGACGACCTGCAGCAGTAGCACTAACGTCATGTCTGTCTGTCCACACGCCTTCATGACGTCATGTCTGTCTGTCCACACACGCCTCCCTAACGTCATATTTGTCTGTCCACACACCTTCATGACGTCATGTCTGTCTGTCCACACGCCTTCCTAACGTCATGTCTGTCTGTCCACACGCCTTCATGACGTCATGTATGTCAGTCCACACGCCTTCATGACGTCATGTCTGTCTGTCTACACACCTTCATGACGTCATGTCTGTCTGTCCACACGCCTTCATGACGTCATGTCTGTCTGTCCACACGCCTTCATGACGTCATGGCTGTCTGTCCACACGCCTTCATGACGTCATGTCTGTCTGTCTACACGCCTCCCTAACGTCATGTCTGTCTGTCCACACGCCTTCATGACGTCATGTCTGTCTGTCCACACGCCTTCATGACGTCATGTCTGTCCACACGCCTTCATGACGTCATGGCTGTCTGTCCACACGCCGTCATGACGTCACGTCTGTCTACACGCCTCCCTAACGTCATGTCTGTCTGTCCACACGCCTCCCTAACGTCATGTCTGTCTGTCCACACGCCTTCGTGACGTCATGTCTGTCAGTCCACACGCCTCCCTAACGTCATGTCTGTCTGTCCACACGCCTTCATGACGTCATGGCTGTCTGTTCACACGCCTCCCTAACGTCATGTTTGTCTGTCCACACGCCTTCCAGCCATGCGATCCTGAGAAGACACACGGTGCTGTTCCTGATGATCGTCGTCTGCTGTGTCGGCACCTGGATACTGCTGACGGAGTGGATGGACAGGTCCAAAAAATTCACCGTCAATGGCGAGAACGGGAGCGACTCCAGGCAGTGGTGGCTGGTGGGCGGCGGCGGCCTGGAAGCCCTGGTGCCCACGGACTCCCTGAGGGCGAAGGCCGCCCATCGACACCTCTTCTTCCTCAACACGCACAAGGCCGGGGGCGCCCTGGTCCGCAACGTCCTGCTGCTCTTCGCGCGGCGACACAACCTCAACGTGCTGCTGCCCCGGCGGGGCCTGAGCTTCTCCACCCGCAGCAAGGACTACTGGCACAACAAGGACCCGCGCAGCGAGGGCAGGCACCACGACCTGCTCTGCGACTACCTGGTCTTCAACCAGACCTTCGTCACCTCGCTGATGCCTCGGGACACGCTGTACGTGGGCATCGTCCGGAACCCCTTCGAGCAGTTCCTGGCCGCTTTTCAAAAGTACAGCCGCGTGGTGTCCTCCAAGGAAAACTACCTGCGAACGATCCCCGGGCCCTTCCCCGTGGCCACCTACCTGAGTGACCCCGCCAGGTGGGAGCACCCTGACCCCAGTCGGTCGTTCACCAACAACAGGATGAGCTTTGACTTCGGCCTGAACGTAGAGTGGTGGAAGAACAAGTCGGCCGTGAAAGACTATCTCCAGTACCTGGAAGACACGTTCCACCTGGTGATGGTAGCCGAGAGGTTTGACGAGTCTCTGATCCTTCTGCGGCGCCTTGCTCACTGGAGCCTGAAGGACATCCTGTACATCCAGGTCAGCGACTTCCAACTGCTGAAGAGGTACACCTTCAACGAGAGTCAGAGGCACACGCACAGGACCTTCCAGTACCCGGACTACGCTCTCTACGAACACTTCGAGGCCATCCTCTACAAGAAGATCGGTGAGCAGCTGAACTCCGGCTTCCTCAGTGAGCTGGTCAACTTCCGACGCACGCGGGAAGCGGTGCAAGTGTTCTGTGAGCTGGCGCACGGGGACGACTTTGTCCGCATCGAGCCTTCCATATGGAACGAGGCCTTTGTGGTGACCGCGGAAGACTGCAAGTTCATGACGGGGCGTCTACCTTTGGTGAGCCGTCCCCTGTTTGCCAAGACCTATGACCCCGAGTACTTCAAGGAGGAGAACCAGTTCTTCGACAGACGTTAGCCTCGAGAAGCATCCTCTGGGTGGACGAGATCTTCAGGTTTATTTCATGAAATTAGATAGTTATTCACTGCTTCAGAACTCGATGTATAGGCATTGAGTTTTTGCTGGGTACCATCACAGTGTGGCTTAACGTGGAATGAAGCAGCAGATGGTCTGGCTAAACAGGGAGCTGTGGGGAATGTTCAACCCGTTTCTGAATGTCCTTTGAAACCATCTATAAGCGAAATACTTCATTTCTCCGAAAACTGTATATGTAATACAAACTTTCACTAAGAAGTCACATGAATTGCCCTCCTGCCCCAGATATAAAGCACATATAATCAGTAAACTCAGGTTAAATACATGGAATACAAAATTCTCTCCTGATGTTAGGTGTATTATGTCAGGTGAAAAATTCTGTCAATCACATACTACTAGACTGCCCCATCTTAACAGGGCGATACAAAGTAAAAGGCATGAACACTGCACATTTTGAAAACACTAACCAGGTTTCATATGACGCACGTATTGCCGCCACGTTATTGCCCAGTCAGAGTTGAACAGACTGTCGTGATTCTCTCTTTCTCTCTCTCTCTCTCTCTCTCTCTCTCTCTCTCTCTCTCTCTCTCTCTCTCTCTCTCTCTCTCTCTCTCTTAAAGTATTGTCAGAGTTATTCTCAGTGGAGTGTCCAGATTATAACGTGTGAAGGACAGAGGTGAGGAAAATGACCAGGGACAGTAGGTCTGACATTCTCAGTGACCTCGGTTGCCTTTTAACATCGTATACTATCATCGATAATGAACAGACTTGAAATTAACCACTGAACTGAACTGAACTGATCTTCAAACCTAGAGCTCGGCCGGAGACTGAGTAATAATGGTTCAGTCGTGTTCCTCAAGAAACATATCATGGCCAAATTGTAACAACCACAGATCCTTGAGAAACAACTCCTTTGAGAATAAAACTGAACAACTGTAACAATCCTAGACCAATAATCTGTGAACAAATCCTTTGAGAATCAGAACAACTTTTGAACGCCAAATCTGTGAACAAGTCCTTTGAGAATCGGAACAACTTTGCCGCCAAATCTGTGAACAATCC
>CM065735.1:5195354-5260354 GCA_033310375.1 Conus canariensis
TAGACGCACTGTTGAGTTCACAGTGTCAGGGAAGTCATTTATGTGGCACAAGGAGAGCAATGGGCCTAACACCGTGCCTTGTGGGACACCTGACATCACCGCTGTCTTCTCTGACCTTTCCCCTTCCAGGACGACTTTCCTAGTTATCTCAGTTCTAATCCACTGCAGAACAGGGCCTTTAATCCTGTAGTGTTCTAGCTTGTGTAAGAGCTTGGCATGGGGCACAGTATCGAATGCCTTGCTGCAGTCGAGAATGATGACATCTGACTGATTTCTGGAGTTCTGTGTCTTGAGGAGGTCATCCATGGTGCTAAGTAACTGGTTCTCGCAGGAGAATCCAGATCTGAAACCGTGGCTTCTGTCGGTCAGGATGTCGTACTTCTCCAAGTGCTCTTGTATGTGACGGCAGACGACTTCTGTAAGTGCTCTCGCCTGTGACGGCAGACGACTTCTCTAAGTGCTCTCGCCTGTGACGGCAGACGACTTCTCCAAGTGCTCTCGCCTGTGACGGCAGACGACTTCTCCAAGTGCTCTCGCCTGTGACGGCAGACGACTTCTCCAAGTGCTCTCGCCTGTGACGGCAGACGATGTGTTCCATTAGTTTCTATTTCTGTCTCCCCTTTTAAAGACACTGGTAATATTTGCCGTGAGCCAGTCAGCTGGGAGTGATCCACTCTGTAGGGAATGGTTAAAGGTGCATGTCAGAGGTGGCGCGCCGCGCGCGCGCGCGCGTGTGTGTGTGTGTGTGTGTGTGTGTGTGTGTGTGTGTGTGTGTGTGTGTGTGTGTACGTACATACATATGTTTGTATAAGTGCGTATGTTTGCTGTGTCTTACCACGCTGTTATGTGACCTGTTGTGTTTGGTGTGTGTGTCCGTGCGTGCATGCGTGCGTGCGTGCGTGTGTTTGTGTGTGTGCACGCTGTTATGTGACCTGTTGTGTTTGGTGTGTGTGCACATGCGTGCATGCGTGCTTGCTGATTTGAGTTCAAGTCGACCGATTCTTTCCATGGTTCAGTGAAAGCCATTCATCAATCAAATCAAACGTGTATAGATAACAAATAGGTTGATAAAAAAAAAAATTCAATCGATAAGTCAGTCAGTGGAGCAGTTTGACAATCAGTCACTTGAATACTGGCTCGTTCACCCTGTCTGTAGTTTTCTCTTGCAGCGACGTCAAACGGTCCACATGGTTCTTACCGCCCCAGAAGTAGAACGATGGCACGTCATTTATGAGCAGCCACATGTAGTGAACAAAACGCTCACACAGAACGATGGCACGTCATTTATGAGCAGTCACCTGTAGTGAACAAAAAGCTCACGCAGAACGATGGCACGTCATTTATGAGCAGTCACCTGTAGTGAACAAAAAGCTCACACAGAACGATGGCACGTCATTTATGAGCAGCCACCTGTAGTGAACAAAAGCTCACAAACTGTAGTGAACAAAAAGCTCACAAACTGTAGTGAACAAAAAGCTCACGAACTGTAGTGAACAAAAAGCTCACGAACTGTAGTGAACAAAAAGCTCACAAACTGTAGTGAACAAAAAGCTCACAAACCGTGATATCCGTTGTGGCAAGATTTCCGCTCGTTGCCCCCTGTCCCACTCATATTCTCCAAAGGTAGGAAAATGAAATCTTCCCGTACTGGTTATGTCCACAACCATGTTTCCTTTTTCAATGTGTCCTCGTGCATCTTCACGTTTTCATCATGTCCTCACTCGCCTTTTATTTTTCAGGATGTGCACATCCGTCTTTTCTGTCTGGTCTTCTTTTCTCTTAATGTCCATACACATCTTTCCTTTCTCATGATGTCTTCTTCTGTCTGTCCTTTCTCACGATGCCCGCGTCCATCTTTGCTTGTTATGATGTCCACGCCGATCCTTCGTATGTTAGCCTTCTTCCACTGTAAGAAGCAGTTCGGGTGTATATTTTCTTCCCTTCCTTTCTCCTGATGTCATCTATCATTCCATATTCATGATGACCATATCCATCTTTCCTTTGTCGTGGTTTCATAATCCCTTTTTCCTTGTTTTTGGTTTCCTTATCAATCTTTTGTTTCTCCCTATGAGCTGATTTAGCTTTCCTTTTTCATTATGTCCTCAGCTATTTTGAAAAACAATTTGATATCGTTTCTTATTGCCTTCCTTATGACGTTGTTATGCATCCTTCCAGTTGGCGATATCAGGGCTGTCCACCGTGTATAATTGCTGGGATAGTTGCACTGGCCAATGCCGGCCTGTCTACTTAATTTTTTTTTCCAGTTGTTGAGATAGCTACACTGGCCATGTCAGGGCATTGCCCATGTCATTGGCCATGTCACTGTCCTTTACAATAAACCTGTCATCAGGAGTCTGTAATGTTGATTGTCACTGTCCTTTACAATAAACCTGCCATCAGCTGTCTGTAATGTTGATTGTCACTGACCTTTACAATAAACCGGCCATCAGCTGTCTGTAATGTTGATTGTCACTGTCCCTTACAATAAACCTGCCATCAGCTGTCTGTAATGTTGATTCAGTCACTGTCCCTTACAATAAACCTGCCATCAGCTGTCTGTAATATTGATTGTCACTGTCCTTGACAATAAACCTGCCATCAGCTGTCTGTAATGTTGATTCAGTCACTGTCCTTGACAATAAACCTGCCATCAGCTGTCTGTAATGTTGATTGTCACTGTCCCTTACAATAAACCTGCCATCAGCTGTCTGTAATGTTGATTCAGTCACTGTCCTTTACAATAAACCTGCCATCAGCTGTCTGTAATGTTGATTGTCACTGTCCCTTACAAAACACCTGCCATCAGCTGTCTGTAATGTTGATTCAGTCACTGTCCTTTACAATAAACCTGCCATCAGCTGTCTGTAATGTTGATTCAGTCACTGTCCTTGACAATAAACCTGCCATCAGCTGTCTGTAATGTTGATTGTCACTGTCCTTACAATAAACCTGCCATCAGCTGTCTGTAATATTGATTGTCACTGTCCTTGACAATAAACCTGCCATCAGCTGTCTGTAATGTTGATTGTCACTCTCCTTGACAATAAACCTGCCATCAGCTGTCTGTAATATTGATTGTCACTGTCCTTGACAATAAACCGGCCATCAGCTGTCTGTAATGTTGATTGTCACTCTCCTTGACAATAAACCTGCCATCAGCTGTCTGTAATGTTGATTGTCACTCTCCTTGACAATAAACCTGCCATCAGCTGTCTGTAATGTTGATTGTCACTCTCCTTGACAATAAACCTGCCATCAGCTGTCTGTAATGTTGATTGTCACTCTCCTTGACAATAAACCTGCCATCAGCTGTCTGTAATGTTGATTGTCACTCTCCTTGACAATAAACCTGCCATCAGCTGTCTGTAATGTTGATTGTCACTCTCCTTGACAATAAACCTGCCATCAGTGTCTGTAATGTTGATTGTCACTGTCCTTGACAATAAACCTGCCATCAGCTGTCTGTAATGTTGATTGTCACTCTCCTTGACAATAAACCTGCCATCAGGTGTCTGTAATGTTGATTGTCACTGTCCTTGACAATAAACCTGCCATCAGCTGTCTGTAATGTTGATTGTCACTGACCTTTACAATAAACCTGCCATCAGCTGTCTGTAATGTTGATTGTCACTGTCCTTTACAATAAACCGGCCATCAGCTGTCTGTAATGTTGATTGTCACTGTCCTTGACAATAAACCTGCCATCAGCTGTCTGTAATGTTGATTGTCACTGACCTTTACAATAAACCTGCCATCAGCTGTCTGTAATGTTGTCACTGTCCTTTACAATAAACCTGCCATCAACTGTCTGTAATGTTGTCACTGACCTTTACAATAAACCTGCCATCAACTGTCTGTAATGTTGATTCAGTCACTGTCCTTTACAATAAACCTGCCATCAGCTGTCTGTAATGTTGATTGTCACTGACCTTTACAATAAACCGGCCATCAGCTGTCTGTAATGTTGATTCAGTCACTTTCCTTTACAATAAACCTGCCATCAGCTGTCTGTAATGTTGATTGTCACTGTCCTTTACAATAAACCTGCCATCAGCAGTCTGTAATGTTGATTGTCTCTGTCCTTTACAATAAACCTGCCGTCAGCTGTCTGTGATGTTGATTGTCACTGTCCTTTGGTAGTAGTCCAGCCGTCCAGCAGGTAGTATTTCAAGGCTGTCACCTCGCAAAGGACAGAAAGTTCAGTCAGCGCGCGCGCGCGCACACACACACACACACACACACACACACACACACACACACACACACACACACACATACACACACAAACGTGTGTGGAGGCACGCAGACGGGCACACATATATACGCACGCGCGCACACGCGCACACACACACACACACACACACACACACATACACACACGCGCACGCGCGCGCTTGCGAGAGAGAGAGAGAGAGAGAGAGAGAGAGAGAGAGAGAGAGAGAGAGAGAGAGAGAGGGCAAAAGAAATGGCAAATGTACATGTAGTTGTAGAAACTAATGCATGTTATACAAGCTGCACAACTGGCACCTTAGGACATGTCAAACTAAGCCATGCTGAGTGCGTCAGCCATGGGATCTTGCCGTAAGTGAACATGAATTTCAACATTGGCCTGACGTTTGCTTTCCCTCTCCCTTTGGTTTTGGGTTTGGGTGGCTTGGACAGCGGCTTCGGTTATTTTTTCCAGTCTGCTTTCCATACTCTTATGTTTTTTTTCTTCATTGGTTGGTGTAATTATTTGAATTATTGCTCTTTGAGATCATCAGGATCGTAAGTCGTGATAGTCATTGTATACCGAAGTAAAGAAATATTTTTATTTGAAAACTCTTTCATGACCAAACCTAACAGTCAACTGGGGGCACTAGGGGATGGAAAGCGAGGCGGAATTTTATTGATTTTTTTTTCTCTATTTGGTTTGCAGCTCCCCCCCCCCCCCCCCCACACACACACACACACACGCACACTTCCTTTTTCACCAAAATTTGTAAATTTGACTGTACTGGATTTGTGATATAGGATGGGATGTTGAAGGACGTATAAAATGAACAAGTTCACCACACTTAGCAGTGATCATTGATTTCAGCAGTGGAACGATCGTCTGTGTAGTTTCTTTTTCCATTGCCTAGCAGCGCCTTGGGGAGAGTTATAACGGCCATACCCCTTTTTCTTCCTGTCTCCAGCGTCGGTTCTAGAACTGCCCCCGCCCCCCCCCCCCCCCCCCCCGGTTCTCTTTTTTTTCCCCTCCCTCCCTTTCTTTATTTCTTTTTTTTTCTCTTCCTTTCTTTCTTTCATAGATCTGTTCCTTCATTAGCATGTAAACTGACCCAGCCAAAAATTAGATTGTTTGAATGGGTGAAAATCTGGGTGTATGGGTTGACCAAACTCTCGTTTCAACAGCTCTCGTCACCTTGCATTAGTCGCACCTTCCACGTCCAGCGCAGAGGAATCGGTTCCTTCCGTTCCTGTGTTGATGAAGAAGCTGTCTCTGCTGTTCCTTCCGTTCCTGTGTTGATGAAGAAGCTGTCTCTGCTGTTCCTTCCGTTCCTGTCTTGATGGAGAAGCTGTCTCTGCTGTTCCTTCCGTTCCTGTCTTGATGAAGAAGCTGTCTCTGCTGCTCCTTCCGTTCCTGTCTTGATGAAGAAGCTGTCTCTGCTGTTCCTTCCGTTCCTGTCTTGATGAAGAAGCTGTCTCTGCTGTTCCTTCCGTTCCTGTCTTGATGAAGAAGCTGTCTCTGCTGTTCCTTCCGTTCCTGTCTTGATGAAGAAGCTGTCTCTGCTGTTCCTTCCGTTCCTGTCTTGATGAAGAAGCTGTCTCTGCTTTTAAGCGCCGCACCTTTGCCGATTGTGCACCAGATAACGGAACATCTTTTCTAGTCCCGAGGATCTAGCCTCAGTAAAATCCAGAACAATGCTGCATGATGAATTTTCGGATCCTCTAACCGTGCTTGTGTTGCGCTTATCTGTTTTGTTCTCCTTTGCTGGTCGCACGAAGAACAGTTCCAGTGTCTTTCTTCTGTCGTGTAAGAAGACCAGGCTCCAACGTGTGACTCTGAACCACACTCCCATCATCTTCGTTCTGCTGCCGACATTCATTCATATCTACAGACCCCCTTTCTTTTAGGCCAAAGCCGTACGGCCAACGTTCTTCTTTCTGACATCCACATACGGACTTCCTTTCTGTTGAGGCCTGAATCCTACAGCCAAAGTGTTTCTTTCATACCAGGCTTCCTCCGTCTGTAACCAGCTCCCTTTCTCTGTTCGCCAAGCAGACCCCACCACAAGTTTTACAGCTTTCCTACAGTTGTTTTCTGGAAGAAGCGTCCTGACCCTTACCCATCACCCTTACCCATCACCCTTACCCATCACCCTTACCCATCACCCTTACCCATCACCCTTACCCAGCACCCTTACCCATCACCCTTACCCAGCACCCTTACCCAGCACCCTTACCCATCACCCTTACCCAGCACCCTTTTGTTTAGTGTACGACTTCTCCGACTGTTGGGCATGAAATGTGAGTGTGTGTGTGTGTGTGTGGTGTGTGTGTGTGTGTGTGTGTGTGTGTGTGTGTGTGTGTGTAGTGGTAGTGGTAGGAGTAGCAGTCGTCGTAATAGCAAGAATAGTGGCACTGCACCTCCAGCGATAGCACTACTAGAAATAGCAGTACTCGTTGTAAGGGAAAATCATTACCAATAATTGCGATAGGTATAATTATTGCTAGTAATTACTACCACACTTGTAATATTCTTCTTTTTTTTTCATGCTGTGACTCACGATGAAATCCGCTTTGTCTTTCGTTCTTTCTTTTTTCCTTTTTCACTGATCCATTTCCCGTCCCCACCCTCACCCCCAACACACACACCCTGGCACTCTCTCCTTCTGCCCTCTTCCTACTTTGTAATAAAGCCGCACTATCTGGGAACCATGATTAGTTTGCTTTGGATAGGTGGCTAGTGAGCGCTCTCTCTCTCTCTCTCTCTCTTCTCTCTCTCTCTCACACACACCACGCAACGCGCGCACGCCCGCGCGCACACACACACACACACACACTAACACACACACACACACACACACACACACACACACACACACACACACACACACACACACACAAAGACGCGGACACACACACACAAACACACACACACACACACACACACACACACACACACACACACACACCACGCGCGCACACACACACACACACACACACACACACACACACACACACACACACACACACAACACACACACACACACACACACACAACCGACAAAACCCCACCACACACACACACAACACACACAACACACACACACACACACACACAACACAAACACACACACACACACACACACACACACACACACACACAACACAAACAACACACACACAACGCACACACACAACACACACACAGACGCGGCAACACAACACCACACACGCACGCACGCAGCACGCACACACACACACACACACACACACACACACGACAGTCAGATAGCGACGGACGGATACAGACAGATGGGAGGGACAGAGAGAGAGAGAGAGAGAGAGAGAGAGAGAGAGAGAGAGAGAGAGAGAGAGAGATTCTATTTCAGCCCCGCGATGGCCTTTTCCTCATTTATTCTCACGATCCGTCTTCAAACCCGACTTCCTGCCCTTTGAGACAAGTTCCAGCAATCAACCTCACCTTGGTGGACGTCCGCCCGAACCCTCAGCACCGGGATCACCCCCAACGTCATCGAACGGTGGTTCCAAGCACCCTCCCTCCCAAACGTCCCCCCTTTTTCGACTTCAGACTGGGGTCAACAGAGGGTGCCATCTCCTTGGTTCTAGATTAAAGTGATCCTTTCCATACCATAGAATGTCCTAGGCCACAGATACCAAAAGAAAAACCAACCAACAAATCCTCTACAGCTGACAGGGCCAATACAGCAGTCAGGTGGTATTACATGTGGCTAAAGACTCGGGAATGCCCTGGTGCTTGGACTTGGAAAGTTAAGGTTATCGTCGAATAAAAAAAAGAGCGATGAGGGTGAAAGGTGGTAGGGGAGTCCACCCTAACTAGGCCAATGGCGCAGTCAGATGGTATTAAATACGCCTAATGACTCGTGAATGCTCGGTTACGTGGACAAAAACAAATTCAAAGTAACTATCGAAACAGGAGAGGGGGGGGGGGGGTTCTCTACAGCTAACAAGGCCAATGGCGCAGTCAGATGGTATTAAACACGCCTAATGACTCATGAATGCCCTGTTGCATGGACTAAAAAATATGTTAATGTGATCATGGAATGAAGGGAGAAAAAACCCACACCTGGCGGGGCCAATGGCGCAGTCAGATGGTATTAAATACGCCTGATGGCTCGTGAATGCTCTGTTAGGTGGACTAAAAAAAAAGTCGATATTATAATCGAATGAAAAAAAAAGGATGGGGTCGGGGTGGGGATGGAGGGACTACACAGTTAACGGGGCCAATGGCGCAGTCAGAAGGTATTAAAGACGCCTAATGACTCGTGAATGCTCCGTTACGTGGATTAAAAAGATATAATGTAATCATCAAATTAAAAAGGAAAAAAAAATCCGCAGTTAACAGGGTCATTGACGCAGTCAGTTGGTATTAAACACGCCTAATGACTCGTGAATGCCCTGTTACACGGACTTAATAAAAGGTTGTCATATTGAATTCAGGGTAAAAAAAAAAAAACAGCGAATGGGGCCAATGGCGCAGTCAGATGGTATTAAATACGCCTAATGACTCGTGAATGCTCTGTTAGGTGGATTTAAAAAAAGTTAGTTTATCGTCGAATCAAAGGGTGAAACACCTCCACAGCTAACAGGGCCAATGGCGCAGTCAGATGGTATTAAATACGCCTAATGACTCGTGAATGCTCTGTTAGGTGGATTAAAAAAAGTTGGTTTATCGTCGAATCAAGGGGTGAAAAACCTCCACAGCTAACAGGGCCAATGGCGCAGTCAGATGGTATTAAATACATCTAATGACTCGTGAATGCCCTGTTACGTCGACAAGGCTAATGTTACCATATTATAACCTTAAAAAGAAAAAGATAGCATGTAACTGCTGGAAGCACGCGTGTGGGTCAGATGCACATGGGCAGCTCATGTCGGGTCACGGACTTCTAGAACCTTGGAGAGCTGGCACCCTGTGTTGGTCCCGGGAAGAGGGGGGTGGAGCCAAAGAGCCCGAAGAGGGCGGGTCGGCGGGACTGCTGTTTGATCGGCCGGTGGGGCGATCCTCTTGGGTGCTGGGGTTCGGGGGTCGTCTGTCAAGGGGGTTGTTTTGTTGGAATCTGTCTCAAAGGGAGGATGAGGGTGTTGAAGGTGGATCGGAGAATAACTGGGGACAAAGTCTGGTGGGTCTGAAATAGACTCTGTGAGTGCAAGTACGAAGGTATATATACATACAGAAATGCACGCGTGCACACACACACACACACACACACACACACACACACACACACACACACACACACACACACACACATATATATATATATATATGAATGTACACATGAAACCACGCTTGTGCGCACACACACACACACACACACACACACACACACACACACACACACACACACACACACACACACACACACACTGTGATAACATTACAAGACCTGCATTTGCGACGGTGAATCAGGTGAAACCTCCGCTAGCTTGCTTCCACTCCCTCGCTGCACTTCATTTAGTTTGTATATCACTAATAAATTCAGTTATAAAACATCTCCCTCTTCAACCCCCCGCCCCCCCCCCCCCTTCCTCCAACCTATCCCTTCGTCTCATGCCTCAGATCTTTTCAGTTAGAACGCCTTGAACTGTTCATGCACGAGTGGCCAACACACTGTTGATTTACATTTCCTCTCAGCTGTAGTCCTTGTGCGCTGCTTGAAAAAAAAAAGCCGGTGTAACGGGGACAAAATCATTTTTCGCGTTCACCGAGAATGGTGGTGCCCGGTATTGTTATATAAATGTTTACGGCCCTGATATGGTTTACGTCTGATCCACTCAAAATATATCAGTTCAGATAGATGCCGCTTATATAGCTTCATTATGTCCCACTTTGGCCCCTATTCCCACTCACGTTAGATTTTCTGATGTTCATCACAATATTTTTTCCCCTTTCTTTCCTTTGCTCCTCAGCTGCATTCTTTCACACCAGGATCTTTGCGCATGTCAGTCCAGCTTTCTCTCCACTCCCTAGTGTTCAAGTTCACTCCTTGATGTTCTCCACGGACCCTTCACTGTGTCTTATAAACATGTTGTGGACATGCTGAAAGGACTGGACACACTACCACCACCTTCGTCTTCGTCCAGTAGCAATTTCTCGCTTCTCCACTGCAGTTGTCGTCTTTTAATATATCATGGATTTGAACCTTGGGCCTTTCAGTATCTCCCCCCCCCCCTCACCCCCTCCTTTAATTCTTTAGTCCTTCCATGCCGCCATGCCCACTGTTTACATAATTCATGTGTCCACACTCCCGTTCCTGTCGCCTGTTGGTCTTTTCCAGCTGTACCTCCAACCTTTAATCATTCATAGTGCCACACTCCCCGTTCACTGTCGTCTGTTTGGTCTTTCCAGCTGTACCTCCAACCTTTACATCATTCATGTGTCCACATCCCCGTTCTCTGTCGTCCTGTTTGGTCTTTTCCAGCTGTACCTCCAACCTTTGAAATCTTGCAGTCTCCCCCCCCCCCTCCTCCCCCCCCGCTCCCCCCCCCCACCGCAACCACCCCTCCCCCCTTGCCTCCACACCTTCATTCTTCTCTGCTACAAAGCAGTCCTTTTATGCACTGCTGACCTGTTATTCTGTATTTTATGCGTATTATGATACAGTCATTTCCATTGTGACCCTTTACTCCTCTTTCGGCCGTATCGGAATGTAGGATGGACTCATCATATTCAGCTCCATCCAGTTCCCCCCTTCCTTTATCGTTCTTATGTTCTTCTCCCCGTCCATCATTCGTTCTCTAACACTCCTTTCCTCCTCCAGAGCATCATTCATCAGTCTCGCGTTGTCTTCTCCTCACGTCCAGTGATCTTCGTTTTCCTTTTCTCCGCTCGTCCATCAGTCGCCCTTCTCACGTTCCCCAGTTACCGTTCCCGTCTTTCAGTTATCGTTCTGGTGTTCTCTTCTTCTCATCTCGTTCTTCACTTACTATTGTCAGGTTCTGCCCCCGTCCTGTACTCAGCATTCTGATGTTCTCTGCGTCTCACCGCATCAACCATTCCTTATGATCGCGTCCCCATCTTCTCACTCCGACCCATTCTGTGCTGAGTGTGTCCACTATCACTCTGTCGCTGTCCTGTTTTCATCATTCTGTGCTGGCTGTGCCCACTATCACTCTGTCGCCGTCCTGTTTTCATCATTCTGTGCTGATTGTGCCCACTATCACTCTGTCGCCGTCCTGTTTTCATCATTCTGTGCTGGCTGTGCCCACTACTACTCTGTCGCCGTCCTGTTTTCATCATTCTGTGCTGATTGTGCCCACTACTACTCTGTCGCTGTCCTGTTTTCATCATTCTGTGCTGAATGTGCCCACTACTACTCTGTGCTATCCTGTTTTTTATCATTCTGTGCTGATTGTGCCCACTACTACTCTGTCGCCGTCCTGTTTTCATCATTCTGTGCTGATTGTGCCCGCTATCACTCTGTCGCCGTCCTGTTTTCATCATTCTGTGCTGATTGTGCCCGCTATCACTCTGTCGCCGTCCTGTTTTCATCATTCTGTGCTGATTGTGCCCACTACTACTCTGTGGCTGTCCTGTTTTCATCATTCTGTGCTGGCTGTGCCCACTATCGCTCTGTCGCTGTCCTGTTTTCATCATTCTGTGCTGATTGTGCCCACTACTACTCTGTCGCTGTCCTGTTTTCATCATTCTGTGCTGATTGTGCCCACACTACTACTCTGTCGCTGTCCTGTTTTCATCATTCTGTGCTGATTATGGCCACTACCACTCTGTCACTGTCCTGTTTTCATCATTCTGTGCTGATTGTGCCCACTACTACTCTGTCACTATCCTGTTTTCATCATTGTGTGCTGATTGTGCCCACTACTACTCTGTCACTGTCCTGTTTTCATCATTCTGCGCTGATTGTGCCCACTACTACTCTGTCACTGTCCTGTTTTCATCATTCTGTGCTGATTGTGCCCACTACTACTCTGTCGCTGTCCTGTTTTCATCATTCTGTGCTGATTGTGCCCACTACTACTCTGTCGCTGTCCTGTTTTCATCATTCTGTGCTGATTGTGCCCACTACTACTCTGTCACTGTCCTGTTTTCATCATTGTGTGCTGATTGTGCCCACTACTACTCTGTCACTGTCCTGTTTTCATCATTGTGTGCTGATTGTGCCCACTACTACTCTGTCACTGTCCTGTTTTCATCATTGTGTGCTGATTGTGCCCACTACTACTCTGTCACTGTCCTGTTTTCATCATTGTGTGCTGATTGTGCCCACTACTACTCTGTCGCTGTCCTGTTTTCATCATTCTGTGCTGATTGTGCCCACTACTACTCTGTCGCTGTCCTGTTTTCATCATTCTGTGCTGAGTGTGCCCACTATCACTCTGTCGCTGTCCTGTTTTCATCATTCTGTGCTGAGTGTGCCCACTACTACTCTGTCGCTGTCCTGTTTTCATCATTCTGTGCTGGCTGTGTCCACTATCACTCTGTCGCTGTCCTGTTTTCATCATTCTGTGCTGGCTGTGCCCACTATCGCTCTGTCACTGTCCTGTTTTCATCATTCTGTGCTGGCTGTGCCCACTATCACTCTGTCGCTGTCCTGTTTTCATCATTCTGTGCTGGTTGTGCCCGCTATCACTCTGTCGCTGTCCTGTTTTCATCATTCTGTGCTGGCTGTGCCCACTATCACTCTGTCGCTGTCCTGTTTTCATCATTCTGTGCTGGCTGTGCCCACTATCGCTCTGTCGCCGTCCTGTTTTCATCATTCTGTGCTGGCTGTGCCCACTACTACTCTGTCGCCGTCCTGTTTTCATCATTCTGTGCTGATTGTGCCCACTACTACTCTGTCGCTGTCCTGTTTTCATCATTCTGTGCTGAATGTGCCCACTACTACTCTGTGCTATCCTGTTTTTATCATTCTGTGCTGATTGTGCCCACTACTACTCTGTCGCCGTCCTGTTTTCATCATTCTGTGCTGATTGTGCCCGCTATCACTCTGTCGCCGTCCTGTTTTCATCATTCTGTGCTGATTGTGCCCGCTATCACTCTGTCGCCGTCCTGTTTTCATCATTCTGTGCTGATTGTGCCCACTACTACTCTGTGGCTGTCCTGTTTTCATCATTCTGTGCTGGCTGTGCCCACTATCGCTCTGTCGCTGTCCTGTTTTCATCATTTCTGTGCTGATTGTGCCCACTACTACTCTGTCGCTGTCCTGTATTCATCATTCTGTGCTGATTTGCCCACTACTACTCTGTCGCTGTCCTGTTTTCATCATTCTGTGCTGATTATGGCCACTACCACTCTGTCACTGTCCTGTTTTCATCATTCTGTGCTGATTGTGCCCACTATACTCTGTCACTATCCTGTTTTCATCATTGTGTGCTGATTGTGCCCACTACTATCTGTCACTGTCCTGTTTTCATCATTCTGCGCTGATTGTGCCCACTACTACTCTGTCACTGTCCTGTTTTCATCATTCTGTGCTGATTGTCCCACTACTACTCTGTCGCTGTCCTGTTTTCATCATCTGTGCTGATTGTGCCACTACTACTCTGTCGCTGTCCTGTTTTCATCATTCTGTGCTGATTGTGCCCACTACTACTCTGTCACTGTCCTGTTTTCATCATTGGTGTGCTGATTGTGCCCACTACTACTCTGTCACTGTCCTGTTTTCATCATTGTGTGCTGATTGTGCCCACTACTACTCTGTCACTGTCCTGTTTCATCATTGTGCTGATTGTGCCCACACTACTCTGTCACTGTCCTGTTTTCATCATTCTGTGCTGAGTGTGCCCACTACTACTCTGTCGCTGTCCTGTTTTCATCATTCTGTGCTGGCTGTGCCCACTACTACTCTGTCGCCGTCCTGTTTTCATCATTCTGTGCTGAGTGTGCCCACTATCACTCTGTCGCTGTCCTGTTTTCATCATTCTGTGCTGGCTGTGCCCACTACTACTCTGTCGCTGTCCTGTTTTCATCATTCTGTGCTGGCTGTGCCCACTATCACTCTGTCGCTGTCCTGTTTTCATCATTCTGTGCTGGCTGTGCCCACTATCACTCTGTCGCTGTCCTGTTTTCATCATTCTGTGCTGGCTGTGCCCACTATCACTCTGTCGCTGTCCTGTTTTCATCATTCTGTGCTGGCTGTGCCCACTATCACTCTGTCGCTGTCCTGTTTTCATCATTCTGTGCTGGTTGTGCCCGCTATCACTCTGTCGCTGTCCTGTTTTCATCATTCTGTGCTGGCTGTGCCCACTATCACTCTGTCGCTGTCCTGTTTTCATCATTCTGTGCTGGCTGTGCCCACTATCGCTCTGTCGCCGTCCTGTTTTCATCATTCTGTGCTGGCTGTGCCCACTACTACTCTGTCGCTGTCCTGTTTTCATCATTCTGTGCTGAGTGTGCCCACTACTACTCTGTCGCTGTCCTGTTTTCATCATTCTGTGCTGAGTGGCCCACTATCACTCTGTCGCCGTCCTGTTTTCATCATTCTGTGCTGGCTGTGCCCACTATCACTCTGTCGCCGTCCTGTTTTCATCATTCTGTGCTGGCTGTGCCCACTATCGCTCTGTCCACTGTCCTGTTTTCATCATTCTGTGCTGGCTGTGCCCACTATCGCTCTGTCACTGTCCTGTTTTCATCATTCTGTGCTGATTGTGCCCACTATCACTCTGTCACTGTCCTGTTTTCATCATTCTGTGCTGGCTGTGCCCACTATCGCTCTGTCACTGTCCTGTTTTCATCATTCTGTGCTGGCTGTGCCCACTATCGCTCTGTCGCTGTCCTGTTTTCATCATTCTGTGCTGGCTGTGCCCACTATCACTCTGTCGCTGTCCTGTTTTCATCATTGTGTGCTGGCTGTGCCCACTATCACTCTGTCGCTGCCCTGTTTTCATCATTGTGTGCTGATTGTGTCCACTATCGCTCTGTCGCTGTCCTGTTTCATCATTGTGTGCTGGCTGTGCCCACTATCACTCTGTCGCTGTCCTGTTTTCATTACGGACATCCTTCTGTGCTGGCTGTGCCCACTATCGCTCTGTCACTATCCTGTTTTCATTACGGACATCATTCTCACGCTCTTCTCTTTCCTTCGTTTTCCTCATCCGTCCTTCGTTCATCAGCGCTGCACCGCCCTTCCATCTATCCTTCATCTTTGTGTTCTTCTCTTCCCTTCAGTGATACCATTGCCGCAGTTTCCTCCCGTCCAGCATTCGCCAGTCTCGCGTCTCGACCCCCTCCCTCCCCTCCCCCCCCCCCCCCCCCCCCCCCACCTCAAGTGCTCCCGGTCCAACATTGATCATTCTTGCCTTTTTCCCCAGTACAAACATTCCTCATCTTCACCTTTCTCCCAGTTCAACATTCCTCATCGTCACGTTTCTCCCAGTTCTACATTCCTCATCGTCACGTTTCTCCCAGTTCTACATTCCTGATCGTCACGTTTCTCCCAGTTCTACATTCCTCATCGTCACGTTTCTCCCAGTTCTATATTCCTCATCGTCACGTTTCTCCCAGTTCTACATTCCTCATCGTCACGTTTCTCCCAGTTCTACATTCCTCATCGTCACGTTTCTCCCAGTTCTACATTCCTCATCTTCACGTTTCACCCAGTTCTACATTCCTCATCGTCACATTTCTCTCAGTTCTACATTCCTCATCTTCACGTTTCTCCCAGTTCTACATTCCTCATCGTCACGTTTCTCCCAGTTCAACATTCCTGATCGTCACGTTTCTCCCAGTTCTGCATTCCTCATCGTCACGTTTCTCCCAGTTCAACATCCTCATCGTCACGTTTCTCCCAGTTCTATATTCCTCATCTTCACGTTTCTCCCAGTTCTACATTCCTCATCGTCATGTTTCTCTCAGTTCTACATTCCTCATCTTCACGTTTCTCTCAGTTCTATATTCCTGATCGTCACGTTTCTCCCAGTTCAACATTCCTCATCGTCATGTTTCTCTCAGTTCTACATTCCTCATCTTCACGTTTCTCTCAGTTCAACATTCCTCATCGTCACGTTTCTCTCAGATCTACATTCCTCATCTTCACGTTTCTCTCAGTTCAACATTCTTCATCGTCACGTTTCTCTCAGATCTACATTCCTCATTTTCACGTTTCTCCCAGTTCTGCATTCCTCATCGTCACGTTTCTCCCAGTTCTATATTCCTCATCGTCACGTTTCTCCCAGTTCTACATTCCTCATCGTCACGTTTCTCTCAGTTCTACATTCCTCATCTTCACGTTTCTCCGAGTTCTACATTCCTCATCGTCACGTTTCTCCCAGTTCTACATTCCTCATCGTCACATTTCTCTCAGTTCTACATTCCTCATCTGCACGTTTCTCTCAGTTCTATATTCCTGATCGTCACGTTTCTCCCAGTTCAACATTCCTGATCGTCACGTTTCTCTCAGTTCTACATTCCTCATCGTCACGTTTCTCCCAGTTCTACATTCCTCATCTTCACGTTTCACCCAGTTCTACATTCCTCATCTTCACGTTTCTCTCAGTTCTACCTTCCTCATCTTCACGTTTCTCCCAGTTCTACATTCCTCATCTTCACGTTTCTCTCAGTTCTACATTCCTCATCGTCACGTTTCTCTCAGTTCTACATTCCTCATCTTCACGTTTCTCTCAGTTCTACATTCCTCATCGTCACGTTTCTCTCAGTTCTACATTCCTCATCGTCACGTTTCTCCCAGTTCTACATTCCTCATCGTCACGTTTCTCCCAGTTCTACATTTATTTTCATACAGACCAACCTGGGTCATTCTCACGTGTTCCCCTCAGTTCAGTATCTATTATTTTCAGCCCCCCCCCCTCCTCCTTCCCCCTTCCTACACGCACGCACGCACGCACGCACACACACACACACACACACACACACACACACACACACACACACACACACACACACACACACACACACCGTTCAACATTCACGATTCGCATCTTTTACCCTACTCCATCATTCATCCTTCTCACCTTTTCCTGCAGTCCTATTGTCATCATTCTTACGTTTTCCTCAATCCAGCATTATTCATTGTCATGCGCCTCCCCCCCCCCCCCTCCCCCTCACGTCCCCCTGCCTCCCGCCCACCTGTTCAATATTCATCACTCTCGTGTTTCCCCCTGGTTAAACGTTCATCAGTCTCACCCCCCCCCCCCCCCCTACTCCAGCATTCACCATTCTCACGTTTTCCCAAGTCCAACATTCATCATTTTCAAGTCTCCTCCCCCCCCCCCCCCCCCGCCCCCTCCATCCTGTCTTTCATTCATCATTCTCACGTTTCCAGCAACTCCAAAATGTTTCATTTTTCCTGTTTCCTCCATTTTACTCCAGTCTGACATTCATCAGGTTCATGGTTTCCTCCATTTTACTCCAGTCTGACATTCATCAGGTTCATGGTTTCCTCCATTTTACTCCAGTCTGACATTCATCAGGTTCATGGTTTCCTCCATTTTACTCCAGTCTGACATTCATCAGGTTCATGGTTTCCTCCATTTTACTCCAGTCTGACATTCATCAGGTTCATGGTTTCCCCGATCCTGCATTCATTGTTCTCACGACCCCCCCCCTCCCCCCCCCCCCCCCCCCACCCCCACCCCACCACACACACACACACACACACACACACACACACACACACACACACACACTTTCATCATTCTCACGTTTTCAACCACTCCAAAATGTTTAATTTTTCCTGTTTCCTCCATTCAACATTCTCACGTTTGCCTCGATCCAACATTCATCATTTTCACGTTTTCCTTCCGTCCAACATTCATCATTTTCAGGTTTCTCTCCCTCCTGCATCATTTTCACGTTTTCCTCCTGTCCAGCATTCATCATTTTCACGTTTCCTCCTGTCCAGCATTCATCATTTTCACGTTTCTCTTCTGTCCAGCATTCATCATTTTCACGTTTCCTCTGTCCAGCATTCATCATTTTCACGTTTCCCTCTGTCCAGCATTCATCATTTTCACGTTTCTCTTCTGTCCAGCATTCATCATTTTCACGTTTCTCTTCTGTCCAGCATTCATCATTTTCACGTTTCTCTCTGTCCAGCATTCATCATTTTCACGTTTCCCTCTTGTCCAGCATTCATCATTTTCACGTTTCTCTTCCGTCCAACATTCATCATTTTCACGTTTCCCTCTGTCCAACATTCATCATTTTCACGTTTCCCTCTGTCCAACATTCATCATTTTCACGTTTCCCTCAGTCCAACATTCATCATTTTCACGTTTTCCTTCCGTCAACATTCATCATTTTCACGTTTCCCTTCCGTTCAACATTCATCATTTTCACGTTTCTCTTCCGTTCAACATTCATCATTTTCACGTTTCTCCTTCCGTCCACATTCATCATTTTCACGTTTCCTCCTGTCCAGCATTCATCATTTTCAGGTTTTCTTCCGTCCAGCATTCATCATTTTCACGTTTCCTCCTGTCCAGCATTCATCATTTTCAGGTTTTCTTCCGTCCAGCATTCATCGTTTTCACGTTTCCCTTTCTGTCCAGCATTCATCTTTTCACGTTTCCCTTCTGTCCAGCATTCATCGTTTTCACGTTTCCTTCTGTCCAGCATTCTCATTTTCACGTTTCCCTTCTGTCAAGCATTCATCATTTTCATGTTTCCCTTCTGTCAAGCATTCATCATTTTCATGTTTCCCTTCTGTCAAGCATTCATCATTTTCACGTTTTCCTCCCCAGCATTCATCCTTTTCACGTTTCCCTTCTGTCAAGCATTCATCATTTTCACGTTTCCCTTCTGTCAAGCATTCATCATTTTCAGTTTCCCTTCTGTCAAGCATTCATCATTTTACTGTTTCCCTTCTGTCAAGCATTCATCATTTTCACGTTTCCCTTCTGTCCAAGCATTCATCATTTTCAGTTTCCCTTCTGTCAAGCATTCATCATTTTCATGTTTCCCTTCTGTCAAGCATTCATCATTTTCACGTTTTCCTTCCTCACAGCATTCATCATTTCAGTTCCTCGTCAACATCTTCATCACGTTCTCATTCACATTCCCACTTTCTGTTCTCTAAGCATTCATCATTTTCATCTCTTATCCGTTCGTCATTCACCATCCCATTTCTGTTCTCTAACTTTGTCTGTCATTTGTCATTCTCTTCATCACGTTCGTCATTCACCATCCCCACTTTCTGTTCTCTAACTTTGTCTGTCATTTGTCATTCTCTTCATCACGTTCGTCATTCACCATCCCCATCTTTCTCGTTCTCCTTGAACTTTTCATGTCCATTTGTCATTCTCTTCATCACGTTCGTCATTCACCATCCCACTTTCTGTTCTCTAACTTTGTCTGTCATTTGTCATTCTCTTCATCACGTTCGTCATTCACCATCCCCACTTTCTGTTCTCTAACTTTGTCTGTCATTGTCATTCTCTTCATCACGTTCGTCATTCACCATCCCCACTTTCTGTTCTCTAACTTTGTCTGTCATTTGTCATTCTCTTCATCACGTTCGTCATTCACCATCCCCACTTTCTGTTCTCTAACTTTGTCTGTCATTTGTCATTCTCTTCATCACGTTCGTCATTCACCATCCCCACTTTCTGTTCTCTAACTTTGTCTGTCATTTGTCATTCTCTTCATCACGTTCGTCATTCACCATCCCCACTTTCTGTTCTCTAACTTTGTCTGTCATTTGTCATTCTCTTCATCACGTTCGTCATTCACCATCCCCACTTTCTGTTCTCTAACTTTGTCTGTCATTTGTCATTCTCTTCATCACGTTCGTCATTCACCATCCCCACTTTCTGTTCTCTAACTTTGTCTGTCATTTGTCATTCTCTTCATCACGTTCGTCATTCACCATCCCCACTTTCTGTTCTCTAACTTTGTCTGTCATTTGTCATTCTCTTCATCACGTTCGTCATTCACCATCCCCACTTTCTGTTCTCTAACTTTGTCTGTCATTTGTCATTCTCTCGTTCCCCTTTTCTGATCGCGTTCAGCATTCGTTGTACTCTCGCTCCCTTCTCATTCCATTCATCATGGGATTACTCTGGCGATGTCCGATTTTTTTTTATGCACCCCATGATTCCCACGTTCTTCCCTCTTATCTCCCTTCTCTTCTCGAGTTTCCCATTCGTCATTCTCATTTTCTCCTTTTCTCTACTTGCAAACACTCATCATCCCTTTGTTTCCTTTGTTCTATTCTAGCCATCACTGCGCCATTCCAGCGCTGTCCTGTGTTCATTAATCCATCGGTCTCGCTCTCCTCTCTTCTTTTCCTTCTTATCTTCGTCGTTCTCGCATTATGTTCCCGTCCACAATTCTGTCCGTCAATCTTCATGCATCATTTGTCGTTCTCACCTTCTTTTCATCTCTCGTTCATAGATATTGCTTTTTGTTTTCATTCCACCCCTCGTTCATGATTCTGGCGCTTTAATCATCTCCATCATTACTCATCTCATGTTCTCCTCTCGTCCATGCCTTTATCATTTTGGCGTTTGCCTGTTATCTTCTATTCGGGGCCATATGCGCCATCCTCAGTTTCCTTCCTTCTCATCCGAGCTGCCCTTCATCACCCTCACGTTAGTCTCCCATTGGTTTTTCATCTTTGTTTTCACGTTCTTCTCCCATCTTCTCTTTCCTCATTCTGGTGTTCTCCTTCTCTCCTGTCTTCAATCCTTTAGTTTTTCTTCCGTCCGTTATTCACCCCTTTTACTTCCCCTGTTGTTCCTCGTTCGTTGTTCTCACGTTCTTTTCTCAATCCCTCCATAATTATCATGTTCTAGTCTGGTTAATCATTCACCATACCCTCGTTCTTGTCGGCCAGTCATAATCTTCACGGTTTCTTCATATCATGGTGTCTGTTATTTACACTCCTTACTTTTCCCCATTTTCGTCAGGTTTACGTTCTCCTCTTCTCGTTCTTCATAAATCATTCCTTTCGTTAACGTCCTCTCATTCTTAATCCCGTCTGTCATTCGCTACTGTCAGTCCTATCCATCATTGACATTTTTCACGTTCTTCCTCCGTCCATTATTCATTGATTTCATGTTCTTCTCTGTTCCTCTTGTCCATTTCGCGTGTTTCTCTCCTCACTGCGTCCATCATTCTCATTATCCCTTCATCTATTTCTTCCTTTATTGAATCATTCTGACAATGCTTCACTCGTTTGTAGTCCATCGACCTGATGCTGTTTTCTCTCTTCCTGTCTTCTTGTCCCGTCCCCTGCTCATCATTTTCACCTTTTCTTCTTTTCACCTCTTGGAAAGTCTGTTGTTCTCTCCTTTCATTCTCCCCCAGTTTTGTCAGTCACTGGATCATTCTCTCGCCGTTCTGTTTTCATGTCTTGTATCATTCACATGCTGCTCTCGCCTTTTCTCTCCTGAACCCTTCTTTTGTTCATCTCATGCTACTGTTCTGTCCACCGTACGTCATTTTCACACTCTCCTCTTCGCCTGTCCGTCATGGATATTATGTCATCTCATACAAGCTTTCATGTATAATTTTCTATTATTCATCATTCACTTTTTCTGCTTTCATACTTCCTTCGCTTTTCTTACGTTCCACTTTTTCTCGTCCACTATACATTCTCACGTTCTTATTATCTCGTCCGAGCTGTTCTTCATCATTCTTTCGTTCTTCTCTCATCCCTCTTTCATCTTCCTGTCCCTTTCCCGCCGTCATTTATTCATCATTTTCCCTGTTCTTGTCATTCTCACATTGTCTTCACGTGCTGTTCATCATCCATCATTCTCACGCTCTAGTCCCGTCAGTCATACATTGGGTTCCACATTCTCAGTCAGTCATTATTTTCAACGATGATATGTCATTCATTGCTTTCACGTTCTTCTCCAGTCAGTGGGTCAGCGTTTTCAAGTTCTTTTCAGTCAGTCAGTCAGTCATCCTTTTCAGGTTCTTCTCCAGTTAGTCACTTATCATTCTAACAGCCTTTTCAGTCAGTCAGTCAGTCATCATTTTCAGGTTCTTCTCCAGTTAGTCACTTATCATTCTAACAGCCTTTTCAGTCAGCAGTCAGTCAGTCAGTCATTTTCAGGTTCTTCTCCAATTAGTCACTTATCATTCTACAGCCTTTTCAGTCAGTCATCAGTCATCCTTTCCAGGTTCTTCTCCAGTTTATCACTTATCATTCTAACAGCCTTTTCAGTCAGTCAGTCAGTCACTTATCATTCTAACAGCCTTTTCAGTCAGTCAGTCAGTCACTTATCATTCTAACAGCCTTTTCAGTCATGCATTTATCCTTTTCACGCTCTCTCCAATCAGTCGTTCATCGTTTTCCTCGTTCTTCCCCCGCCAGCCATTCATCATTTTCACACTCATCTCCCGTCACTTATTGATCCTTTTCAAGTTCTCCCTTTTGCCATTCATCATTTTCACACTCATCTCCCGTCACTTATTGATCCTTTTCAAGTTCTCCCTTTTGCCATTCATCATGTTCACGTTGAATTATAGGAACAGAGTTGTTGCTAAAACAATTTTTTTTCATTATTTTCGTCATTCTAAAATGTCTGAATCCAAAAATGTGCACAATGTGTGGAAAATAAAAGAAATTAAGAAAAACTATAAACTCTCATTGTATCGTATTGAATTACGAACTATTGTTGTCATAAGATCTTTTGACAAAGCACAGGCGTTTGTAAGGCATTCTCGGAGAAAACATTGTCTTTCTATACAGGGTTCAGTCTGGACGGAACTGATGTCTTTGCTGTTCTTGAGAGGATATCTGATGTAGTTCCCCCATCGCTGAAAATAAATCTCAGATATATGAACCGTGTAACAGCGCCTAGCTCCTATCCCTGATGTATGAACCATGTAACAGCGCCTTGCTTCTACCCCTGATGTCCCCTTCTACATCTGAATGGTTTCCACGCGCCTTACAGGCTGAGTGCATTTCGCTCCTGTGTTTTGTGGATTTTTGACGTCTGGACGTGCTGTATTGCTGTGATTTTTGTGTACGAGTTTCGTGATGGACTGGCCAATGTGTATGTGGTGGTATAGTGCTCCCTTGTTTCTTAGATTGACCGTATTTTGGACGTTTGTGTTTACATACATTTCTGTGTTAAACTTTCACCGGCCGCCATTCGCTGTTCAAATTTTCAACCCGCACGTGCAACCTGCATGGATTTTCAGTGAGGTGCGGCATCGTGCTGTGACAGGTCAGTGTGTTTCGATTCAGTACACACGCGTGCAACTGTTGTCAGTGAGTGCTGCGCCTTTGACCTCTGCCCTGACCTCTCGACTCCGCGAACTCGGTATTGGTTACGCCTTGCCACGCAAGCGCACTCGACGCGGTGGCAGGCGTAAACAAAGGAAAATTCCGGTGATTGTGTCCCCGTAGACTGCTAACAAAAAATCCTCGTTTGTCAACTTTGGAAACCTGATCCGAATCAAGACTCTCCCTAAAACCCAAACTACTCCTGCTTCATTTATGTCTGTGTGTTCTTTTAACGCTCAGTCCGCAGCAAAGAAAGAAAAGATACCTGTAATAAACTCTTTTATTCTGGACAATGCCCCTGACCTTTTCTGCATCACGGAATCATGGCTACGTCCTCATGGCGATGAAGCAAAATGCAAAGGACTGGCCCCACCAGGATACTGCACTCTGTCTTTCCCCCGTCCCTCACGTGGTGGTGGCATTGCCATCATTATGAGACAGTGTCGTCCCCCAACGTCAAAGTCCAGTCTGACTTACCATTTCAACACTCTACATTTGAAATAGTGCACCTCATCATCACCCTTTCACAGCATTCTATTAACTTGTTAACCCTTTACCGCCCACCCCCAAACAGGAAAAATAAACTGACTGAAAAAGAATTCTTTTCTGAACTTCCAGACCTCTTGGACTATTGTAACAGTTTGAAGGGAAATCTTCTGATAGTTGGCGACGTCAATTGTCATCTAGACCAGCCCTCTCACCCCTCCACTGCAAACTCCTTGACATGCTGAACACATACGGTCTCGCCCAGTCGGTGGATGCTCCAACCCATTGTCGTGGTCATACGCTGGACAGGGTCGTGTGCCGCCAGGATGATACCCTTATACAGTCGACCACGGTGGACAAAACATTACCTTCAGACCACTACTGTGTGCTCGTGGAACTATCTGTGCCTAGGCCCTTCACCCAGCCTAGGTACGTGGAGAAGAGGAGTCTGGCTGACATCAATATCTCCTCTTTTAAGGATGATTTGAAGACCTCCCTGGACTCCGCCCCCCAGCCCCTCACCCCTCATCAGCTGGACCTGTGTCTCCAGGACACCCTCAACACCTACGCCCCTGCCAAACGCTGCAAGGTGACGAATCGTCCCTCCTGCCCGTGGTACAGCACTGCAGCCGACCGGATCAAAGCTGCCAAGGCCGATCGACGGAGAGCTGAGCGCCAGTGGGACAGATCTGGCCTTCATGTCCATAAAGAAATATTCAACAAGAAGAAACATTTTGTAGATAGAATTGTGTTTAATGCTCAGTCTTCCTTCTTTTCAATGAAAATATTAGATTGTTAGACGTCTGCTCAGCTGTATCAGCTCACAAACAGTTTGCTTGGCAGGAAAAGTAATGCTGTGCTCCCCACTGTTTTCGCTCCTTCCGAACTCCCCATCCTTTTCTCTGACTTTTTCAATACCAAAATCAAAACAATCAGAGACAATCTGAACAGTTCAAATTTCACAGGATCCCCTCTAGATAGTGATCGTTCTTTTCAGGCCAACCTTTGACTGTTTTCAGTTCTGTGACTGAGGATGATGTAAGAAAAGTGCTAGTTAGTTCGCCCAGAAAATCATGTGACCTTGACCCATTGCCTGCATCCATCCTGTTCCGCTGTATTGATGTTTTGCTCCCCTTCATAACCCACGTCATAAATGCTTCCCTCTCGTCTGGCGTTTTTCCCCAAGAATACAAATTTGCTGTTGTTCGTCCCCTTCTCAAAAAGCCTTCCCTGGATCCAAATTCACTCAAAAATTACATGCCTGTCTCGAATCTCCCCTTCCTTGCAAAGGTCCTCGAGAAAATCGTGCTTGCTCAGCTCTCAGTTCATCTTACTCAAAATAATTTGAATGACCCTCACCAGTCTGCTTACAGGGCTGGCCATAGCACAGAGGCCGCTCTCCTGAAAGTTGTAAACGACCTTCTTCTTGCCCTTGATGATGACAAAGTCTCCCTTCTCTCTCTTTTAGATCTTTCCGCGGCATTTGACACCATTGATCATGACATCCTCCTTTCTAGACTCCAAACTTCTTTTGGCATTCACGGCACTGTTCTTACGTGGGTTAGGTCCTATCTCAGTGATCGTTCCCAGAGAATTGTTGTCAATGGTCTTTCTTCATCTCCTACACCTCTAACCTGTGGGGTACCGCAAGGTTCCGTCCTTGGGCCGGTTCTGTTTGCTCTGTATGTCAAACCTGTATCGGACATTATCGATCAGCACTCATTGCTGCATGAGAGTTTTGCTGATGACACTCACATGTACAAGTCAAGCACTGTATCTCAACTCAACAACGTTGTCAGTGACGTTAAAAGTTGTTCACAGGATTTAAAGAATTGGATGACTTTGAATAAGTTGCAGCTGAATGACGACAAAACTGAAGTTCTTCTCCTTGCTCCTCCCAAACTCCAAGGTCATCCCTCCCTTCCTTCTTCCATCAGTATCGGAAGTTCTGATATTCAACTCTCATCCCAGGCTCGTAACCTCGGTGTGACTTTTGATTCCACCCTCTCTTTCAAGCACCACGTGTCTAATGTTTGTAAGGCATCATATCTGGAAATACGTAAGATCAGTTCAATCAAACACTTCCTTTCCACTGAAGCCACAAAAACTCTGGTTTGTTCCCAAGTTCTCTCAAGGCTGGACTGCTGCAACAGTCTCTTGGCTGGCTCACCAAAGTACCTACTCAATAAACTGCAGAAGGTTCAGAATAGCGCTGCCAGGCTTGTTTGCAAAGCGTCTAAACGTAAACATGTCACTCCTCTGTTGCAGTCCCTCCACTGGCTTCCAATTCAGAGGCGAATTGACTACAAGCTGGCGTCCGTCTGTTTCTCTTCTGTTTCTGGTACTGGACCAAAATATCTTTCCGACATCCTCCACATCTACATCCCATCCCGTCATCTTCGTTCCTCTGCCGACAGTCGCCTCTTGCGCATTCCTTCTGTCAGAACAAAATCTTTTGGTCAACGTTCTCTTTCCTTCCAAGGACCAACTGTCTGGAATACACTTCCCATCAGTGTCGACACCTACCTGCACCCTCTTTTTTCAAATCTGCGGTCAAAACTAACTTCTTTCATCAGTCGTAACCCCCCCCCCCCCCCCCCCCAACTTCCCAATCCACCTTGAGTGGGTTTGTGCGTGCGCGCGTGAGTGCCTGGTGTGTTGTGTTGCTTGTGCGAGCAGGCCGTGTTGATGTGAGTGCTTGCGTGCGTGCGCGCTGGTGTCTGAGAGCGTGGGTGTGTGGTCTGGTTGAGCTGGCGCGCGCGCGCGCGCGGACGCGCTGCGCAGCCGCGTGTGTGTGATGGTGTTGTGTGTGGTGTTGTTGTTTGTTGTGTGGTGTGTGGTGGTGGTGGTATGGTAACATGTAAAAGCGCTTAGTTACCCTAATTATGACATGAACAGCGCTTGCTTTTACCCTGATGTATGAACATGTAACAGCGCCTGCTTCTACCCTGATGTATGAACATGTAACAGCGCTTCTTACCCCTGAGTATGAACAGTACAGGCTGCTTACCCTGATGTATGAACCATGTAACAGCGCCTTGCTTCCATCCCTGACGACATCGGTACTGGAGGTGGTGGTGTGGCTGGATAATAGCTTGGTCTTCTCGGTGTTGATATCCATAACTCTGTCTTGAAGACGTTTCATCCAGTGTTTTAACAAGCTTGGTGAGTTCTTGTTCAGTGCCCGCCAGCCCATCGAAGTTACCTGCAAAGTGAAGGTTTCAGATAGTTCTTTTTATTATTATTATAATGAATACTTATATAGCGCCTATTCTCGTCTAGAGACCAAGCTCTAAGCGCTTTACAATCCACACTCGTTTACACAACGGGCTGCCTACCTGGGTAGTGCCCACTGAAGAGCTGCCAGCTGGCGCTTCATTCAGTCGTTTCCCGTGTCATCCAGTCCATATCATTCAATATCGTTCACTCAATTTCCTTACTTCCTTCAATCTTTCCATTTCTTAAGCAGGGTGCATGCTATGTGTAACGTGTCATCCATACCAACGGCCAAACTGGTCTTCTCTTCCGAAAGTTGGTGATGGGATTTGACGTGTGTGCAAGATGTTATGCGTGCGTTCACACACGGACCTCGGTTTATAGTCTCATTCGAAGGACTGCAAGAGAAATGGAGTCAGAACCGATGTTAACTTCGAGGAAAAAAATCCCCCCTGTGCCGAAACGGCCTGGCGGAGATTCGAACCCGCAACCCCAGGATCACCACGATTACGAGTCCGGCGCTCTACCAACTGAGCTATTCCGGCCCCTGGAATCTTGCAGTGCTGATTGTGTTGACATGATCTTCAAGTGGATCATTCATGATGCATTCCAGGACTGTGTTCAAAAGTACTGGAGGGTAAAGAGGCCCTGGCGAACACAAAACTGATAGGTTAGGACCACTTTCCGGCCGCGCGCCTTTGTGAGTACTGCACTGGTCACTTTGAAGTAGACTTGCTGGATGGCGTTGGTTCACTTTGTACTGCACTGGTCACTTTGAAGTAGACTTGCTGGATGGCGTTGGTTCACTTTGTACTGCACTGGTCACTTTGAAGTAGACTTGCTGGATGGCGTTGGTTCACTTTGTACTGCACTGGTCACTTTGAAGTAGACTTGCTGGATGGCGTTGGTTCACTTTGTACTGCACTGGTCACTTTGAAGTAGACTTGCTGGATGGCGTTGGTTCACTTTGTACTGCACTGGTCACTTTGAAGTAGACTTGCTGGATGGCGTTGGTTCACTTTGTCCCGATATCAAATTTCTTCATAACGGCCTTTGGGCGACCTGTGGACAGACTCTGTCAAACGCCTTTTTTTTTAAAGTCTGTGAAGACAAGATGCAACTGCTCCTGTTGTTGCAGGTGTTTTGGGCGAAGGGTTGAAAATCTGTTTGATAATACTTCAGCTTTTCAGATACAACGGTGTCTGTCTTCAACTGTAATCTATTCAGATTGATTTTAAACACTACGTTGCTTACATCGCTAATCTAATTGATTTTGCGGTTGTTTTGGCAGTGTTGAGGATTTCCATTGATCATTGTATGTGTGTGTAGTGAATGTACAAATGTGTGTGTATGGGTGTATGGGCCCGGACCCGTGTGTATGTGTGTGTGTACGAGCGCATGTTTGTGTGCCTGATGTGCGTGTATGCGTATGCGTGTGTGTGTGTATATGTGTGTGCGCGCGCTCATGCGTGTGTGCGCGCTTGTGTATGTGTGTGTGTGTGTGTGTGTGTGTGTGTGTGGTGTGTGTGGGTGTGTGTGTGCGTGATTGCGTGCGTGTATATGCGTGTGGAGAAAGGCATATGCATGTGTGTGTGTGTGTGTGTGTGTGTGTGTGTGGTGTGTGTGTGTGTGTGATTTGTGGGCTATGTGAGCATACGTACGTATCTGCATAATTTATGGATGTGTACAAATATGTGTGTATGTGTGTGTGCCTTTGTATGCAGGCGTATACGCATGTGCGTATGCGTAGGCGCGTGCGCGTTCATGTGTGTGTGTATTTGTGTGTGTATGTGCGCACGCGTATGTGTGTGATAAAAATGTTAGTTGGGTACTCGAGGTCTAACCAGTGCGCTGCGCTAATGCGTAGGTCACACATCTGCTAAGTCGTAGCCGTGAGACCTCCTTAAACTCTATCATCTTAGTAATTAGTTCATTTATCCATCAACTTTAAATCATGCGCAGCGTGGTCTCAAAACTTAGCGGATGTGGTGTAGCGTTTATGGACTAGTCCGCACCCAGTAACGCCACCTTGATGAAACTGAAAGCTGAAACAGGATTTCCTTTCCCTGCAAGGGTGACGATTAGTGGTTATCCACGCGCTGGTGTGCCAGATTTTGTTGCAAAGAGCAGTTCATATATCAGTTGCTGCCTTTCCGCCATAGCCAAGTATTCTGCAGGGATGTTGTCAGTGCTTGCAGCCTTGCCATGTTTCAGCGACTTCGCTGCTTCTACGACTTCTTGGACAGTTTTGGAAAGTCATCTCCATTTGATGAATCATGAAGTGTTAGCATACTTGGATCTCTTTTGCTCTGTTTGTTGTAGAGTTCAAAGCAAAGTTCCTCTATCTTCTTATGATGTTTTCTACCTGTATGAGACGGTTAGCGTCTTTGTCCTGAGTGGTGCTGATTTTGATTTGCGTTGGTCTATTTTTTTTTCTTTCACAGGTTTAAAGGCTTTTTGTGTCGTTGTTATCCAAGTCTTTCTCAAATCTTTCATCCCAACATTGGCCATTAACGCGCCCTTCTCTCCTCATTCCTTCCAACATTCAATTTCATCCTATTTTCCATTCCTCCTCATTTTTCATGCGTTCTTCTTCTTCTTCTTCTTCTTCTGCGTTCCCTGGTCATGCTGGCCAGATACAAAGTCCGGTAGCTTGGGCAAAGTCAGCGGTCCGTCGGAGTGAGTCTGCCGTTCCCCACAGCTTTTCTTGGAGTTCCACTGCACCGGGCCAAAACTCACGCCGCAGGCTGTCGAAAGTGGGACAGGACTGAAGTACGTGGGCTGGGTTTTGTGGGCCAGTGCCATATGGGCACTCATCTGTGTGCGATATATTCAGGCGACAGAGGTGGGCGAGCAACTGACAGTGTCCAGTTCTTAATCTGAAGATGGCGACTTGTTGGGCACGCTCAAGATGGTGAATGTCATCCTTCTCTGCCTCCACCTGTAGTCTTTCTCTCCATGCTGTCCTGAACTGGCTGCGGATGATGGTCTTCGCCTCTCTGTAGGATACAGCATGGGCTATTTGGTCTATGTGTGCGTTCTCCTTTCCTGTCCTGTCTGCCATTCACGATCACCACGCCCTCCTGTCCTCGTTCTGTCCATCATTTGGCATGCCTAAGGTTCTGCCGATAGTCGTTCATCATTCTCGAGTTCTGTCCAACCGTCATCAGTCTCACGATCTTCTCTTTTTCTCCCAGGCCCATTATTCATTTATCGTTCTGGTTTTTTTCTTCTCCCCCTTCGGCCCATCATTGATTCTTCTCCAGTTGTTGTTGTTTTAGTCGTTTCCTGTCCACCGTTATCGTTCATTACCACGTTCTCCTTTTTTCTTCAGTCTACCGTTCATTGGTTTTACGCGTTGCACATCCGTTCCTGTCTATCATTCATCCATCTCAAGTTCTACTCTTGCCATCGTGTCTATCACTCATCATTCTCGAGGTGTCTTCCTCTCGTTCATCATCCGAGAGAGAGAGAGAGAGAGAGAGAGAGAGAGAGAGAGAAGAGAGAGAGAGAGAGAGACTTGACGCTTGACGCGCGCTTAACGCCGCGCCATTTATTGTGAGGCCAAAGGTCTGTACACAAAGAGTTCGCAGCGTCAAGTTTCTGATTTTTCCAAAGAAAACAGTATGAAATGAAATGAAACAAAATTCTCGTTCGCTTGCATAAATTCAATCTCAGTAAGGAGACGCAGCCTCAGAATCGGGGATTCCCGATTCTCTCGCTATGAAGGCCTTGTTTTCGGAGATCGTTTTTTCCAAAACTCGAGTTAGGTTTAGGGTTTGGGTTAGGGTAAGGTTTAAATTATGTAGTGACTTCATTGCGATCAAGAACATACCGAAAAACCATCCCTAGAATTTACGTCAGTGATACATATTATAGATATTCACATGCATTTCAAGTGCTAGACATTTGTATGTAAGCATTGTACCCAATAATATATCCTATTCAGTTTATTCATGTGTTTACAAACATACTTCCTGTGTGCAAACATAGCCTAATCCTTTTATTTATACTTTATACTCATCAAAAGTATTCTAGCATCAAAGGGGCCCCATATAACATCTAGTCACACATTTATCATAATGATTCATTCAAGACATATTAGGTTTTGTATCTTACTTTGGTGGTCATCGGTCGACATCGATTAACATCAAGTCACTACAAGTACATGTCAGACATTCAGCATTGGACAAGATTAACAAGACGCATGAATGCACAGCAAAAACCTAGACCTTCTTTCAGTTATTTATTATGTTATTCATGTTCCGGGTCGCCCCAGGCCACATGTGGCGCTGTCCTCTGCTTTCGCACAGAGAGATGCCACGCCCAGCGCAAGGCCGACCTTGACCTTTACTTTATTCTGTTGGTAGTAACCAAGTTTCGATTTTAATCTATTCTTTGTTGCATTCGTGCGTGTTTGTGCTTATTGTGGCATAGTAGATATGGGGTTGTTTTTGTCTTCAGAAAGTACATAGGCTTCGTGTTTGTGCTTATTGTGGCATAGTAGATATGAGGGTTGTTTTATCTTCAGAAAGTACATAGACTTCGAAAGGTGTATTCTGTTTCGCTTACTGTCTTTAGATGCCTATTTCTGTTGTTTACATGCATTGGTCTATGTTTTCCTGTCTTTAATCCCTATATCATCATCGATTCCATCAGAGTATTGTAGCGTCCATACAACCTCACATAACATCTAGTCGCACATGTATGATTATGACCCGTTCAGGACGTACCGGATTTTTGCGTTTTACATCGGTAATCATCGGTCGATATTGATTTGCGTCAGATAATTATAGCGACCATATCCTGAGTGTCACAAAACATACCAGTTAATCGAGACAACATTTCCTAAGGTTGATAGGCAACACTATTGTATACCAACATATACATCCTCGAACCTTTATAGTACTAGTCAATATGGTAAAATTAAAAACAGGTCTATAGCATTTCCTCAATTAGTATACCTTTCCTAACTGGTTGTATGACTATAGGCTGGGCTATTCCTAAAGACACTATAAGCTAGATACTCATCGTCGACATGCCAGCTGTGCTCCCATTACTTTCATCCTTCTGTTATCATGGTCCCACCTTCCTGTCGTCATGCACTTGTATAAAGTATATATGCATATGCAAGAACTTTTCATCCTTTTTCATATATTTCTCTTATGTACGTTGTCCAATCTTTCTCGTTCTTAGTCATTCCAGTCTCTCTTTCATGCATAGTTTATCATTTTTCCCTCATTCTTTTACACAAATACTATCATTCTTCTTCCAGTTCCATCTTCCATTCTCGTCTGTATCATGATTATATTTCGTTTTTCTAATCTTATGATATGTTAGGTAACATTGCCAGCCCTCTTGGTGTTTTATTTTCTTATTTGTAGTAAATGTTCTGGTCTGATTGTATTCCAGTTTCTAAAATGTTTAGATATGTGTTTCTCTCTTAATTGTCTGTAGTTTGGACCGATTGTTAGGAAATGTATTTCTGTTTCTTCCACTGGACAGAAGGGGCATGTTGTGATCACTAATTTGTGTACTTCTTGTTAGTATGCGATTCATTTATTCCTAGCCTCATTCTTGTCAATGCTTTCCTGAACTTTGCTATAGTGATTTCGTGTAAGTATTCTTCTGTTTGGTGCATGGTTTTAAACGAATAATATGTTGTAAATCGTTCGCTGTTTGTAATTTTGTCATGCCATGTTTGTTTAAAACAATCTATCATTCTTTGCTTTAACTCATTAATGAACCTGTGTTCATTTCTTGCCCCCTCATTGTTCCATACGTCTGAAAACCCATAACTGTCTACACATCTTTTTATTCCTAGAGCCCAGTTTTGTGGTTTGCTTACTTCTGTTTTTTCCCTCATATGCTTGCTTCGGTATCCTGTCCGGTGTCATTTTTACCAGTCTTAGCCAGTATCTAATTGTCTTTATCGTACTATCTATGTATATCGGGTATCTTCCTAACTCTCCATATACTAAGTAGTTCGGTGTTTTCTTTCCTACCCCTAGGTATTTTTTGCTTGCGAGTAAATGTACACTTTCTGCTGCTGAATAGTTAATTAGTCCCCATACTTCTGCTGCATATAGAAGTAATGGTTTAACCTGTGAATCGAAACGTTTGAAATAGATTTTTATGTCTATATGCCCTAAGCTATACATAGTTTTCATTATCTCTATCATCTTGCCTTTCGCTCTGCCTGCATATTCTGAGAGTGAGATATCGACAGAAAGTTTAGTTGTTAATGTATAACCTAGGTATTTATAGCTGTTAACAACTTCAATTTCTTTTCCTTTATAATACCATTTTTCCAGTTTGCCCAGGTATCCTCCTTTTCTAAATACCATGATTTTTGTTTTTTGCAGATTCACTGTTAACCCTATGTGATCAGAAGTTTCTTGCAGGTTTTTAATTTGCTTCTGTAGTCCAGCTGGTGTCCGTGATATTAGTGCTATATCATCCGCAAATAGCAATAAGAATAATTCCTCGGTTCCTGGTAAAAATTGATATCCGTGTCTTCCTGTCATTGTTACCTTCTCAGCTACTTCTGCTATTAGTAGAGAAAATCAAGGGAGATAATAGGCATCCCTGTTTCACTCCAAGTGGGCAGTCAAAAAACTCTGTTAATTCTGTCCTGATTCACACACACACACACACACGCACGCACACACACACACACACACACACACACACACACACACACACACACACACACACACACACACTATCATTCTATCCTTAAAGTCAGCAATATCAATCCCCTACATCCCACTGTCTCACTCAAATTCATACAGAAGAACACTTCTCCTAATGAAAAGGAGTTGATCAACTAACATTTGGTGTGTGTGTGTGTGTGTGTGTGTGTGTGTGTTGTGTGTGTGTGTGTGTGTGTGTGTGTGTGTGAATCAGTTATTGATTCGGTCAGTCGGTCGTTCAGTCATTGATTCATTCAGCCGGTCAGTCGGTTGTTCAGTCACAGACAGGGCGTGACATGAGTGGAGGTGCACGGGGCGCGGATGCTGGTCGTGACAAGGATGGGCATACATGGAAAGGGGTCGGGGGAGAAGCGACTACGGGCTAGGACGTGTGAGGATACGTGACATGGGTGTAGGGGTCTGGCGGTTGTGGTTGCTGGGGCGGATTTCAGGGCGACATGGGTCTGGGCACGGGAGGAGCGGATTTTAGAGCACGATGTAGATGGAGGTAGGGAAGGGAATGTGTGATATGGGTGGAGGTACGGGGTGCACAGATTTCAGGGCGGCCTGACATGGGCAAAGGTACAGAGGGCGCGGATTTCAGGGCGTTGTAAATAGAGCGGGGGAACAGGGAGTGAGGAGTTCAGGGCGTGACAGAGTGGGCGTGCAGGCAACGTCAATGAAGAGTGTGACGCGAGTGGGCATACCGGGACAGAGTGGGCATACCGGGACAGAGTGGGCATACCCGGGACAGAGTGGGCATACCGGGGACAGAGTGGGCATACCGGGGACAGAGTGGGCATACCGAGACAGAGTAGGAATATCTGGGACAGAGTGGGCATACCGAGACAGAAGGGTCGTGGATGAAGAACATGGTCTGGGTGGGCGTACTGCGGCAGGTGTGCCGCAGACACAGAGCGTGACATGAAGGGGCATGGATGAGGGACGTGACGTGGGTGGGAGTATTGGGGCCAGAGGCGGCGAATGAAGGACGTGACATGGAGGGCGTATCGGGGCAAAAAGGGCGCGGATGAAGGTCGTGACGTGGGTGGGCATAATGGGGGAGATGGGTTGTGGATGGAGGGCGGGACGTAGTAGGGTGTGTTTGGGGCAGAGGGTGTGATAAGGTAAGGTAATGATGTTTATAGCCCAGCCGAAGGCAAAGGGCCATATCAGGGCTGTCACCACGTTGAAGTCAACACAAGTTATTGAAACAAACAAAATTTATAAACAAACAAACAAAACCATTCACACAACCCTTTAAGATACACCTTCTAAAAACACACCATAAGCTTCGTTAGAAATCTTTCTTCCATGAAATCTTTGATCAGATGAAAAAGGTTGATCTCTTTCTGGGTCAGAGGAGGCACAGATGCAGGGCGTGACATGGGTGGGCGAACTGAGGGGTGGGGGGGGGGGCGAATGCAGCGCTTGAAATGAATGGGCGTAAAGGGGGAGGGGGAAGCATGGGTGTACACGGGTGGACGTAATGGGGAGCAGGAAGCGTACAGGCTAGGCGTGACATGGACGGGTGTACGGAGGGGGAGGGGGGAGGAGCAAGGATGCATTGACAAAAACGATAGGCGAATGGAGAGGAAGGAGGGGACGGAAGGGTGGAGAGGCTCGGGGCACAGGACGCAAGTTGTATGGGCACACGTGGGAGGGTAGATGGGCAGGAGCGAATGCTGGGTATGACGTGTGGGGGCACGGGGGACGTGGATGCAAGGTATCCCATGGATACGGCGTCGTGGATGCAGGGTGGGACATGGATGGGATGAGGAGGTCGCGGATGCAGGGTAAGGGGTAGGGGAATAGGAGGTGCATGACGTGGGTGGAGGGATGGGGGGGCATGGATGCAGGGCGTGACATGGGTAGGGGGAACGGGGGGAGGGGAGGTGCATGACATGGGTGGGGGGATGGGGATGCTGGGTGTAACATGGGTGGGGATGCAGGAAGAGCCGATTTTGGGGCTTCACAGGGGTGGGTGCAGAGGCGCGGATTTCAGATCATGATATAGCTTTGGGCAAGGGGAAGGGTGGGCAGGAGGGGGAGGGGCGTAACATGGTTGGGAGTGGGGTGGGTGGGGGGTGGGGGGTCAGCACCTGACATGAGTGGGGTAGCGGAAGGGTGGGGTTGGTGTAATGATATCGTGTAGCAGACAACACGACCCTCGTTCTTGAATTGTAAAGGTCATTTCCGGCAGCCTCGATTTGGGGCGAAACAACGTTTTGTTTACCATATCTACAGATTACAGTTTTGCTGTTCGTTAACAAAGTCTTCGTGTGTATTTACGAATGATCTAGCTCGACTACAGCTACTATCAGTTGGTGGCAGCGGTAAAGAACTTTCCTCCAGAGGAATTCAATTCATGAAAAGAAGAATGGCATTCAAACCACCAGAAAATGTTGATATTTCAAGGTCTGAAGTGTGGCCAACATGGAGACAACGATTTCTTCGTTATCGAACTGCAGCGAAACTGACGACTGAGGACTTCGATGTACAAGTGAGTGCACTAATCTATTCGATGGGGGAAGAAGCTGAGAAGATTTTTGGAACTTTCAATGTTCGTAGAAACGAAGTTGAAGATAGAAACAATCCTAATCACACATTTGAAGACATAATTGAAATGTTCAATAGGCACTTCAATCCTAAAGTCAACGTCATTCATGAAAGAACTGTGTTTCATCAAAGATATCAAGGTGCTGGAGAGAATGTGGAAACTTTCATTCGTTCACTCTATGACTTAGCTGAACATGCAGACTTTGCTGACAAAGATAGTGCAATTAGAGATCGCCTTGTAGTAGGATCAAGAGACAAAGAACTCTCAGAAAAGCTACAACTACAAGCTGACCTCACCTTGCAGCAAGCAGTCATGCAAGCCCGTCAATATGAGCAAGTCAAATCACAGCTTTTGGAACAAAGAACACAAGTTGACGCTGTGAATTCACGTCCTGCAGTGGGCAGTTCACGTGGCAATACACAAGCTCGATTCCAAGGCAACAGAAATCAGCAGCAGCCTGCATCTCACTTCAACTCAGTCAGAGGAAGAGGTTCCAGAGGAAGTGGTCGCGGTGGTCATGTTTCTGCTGGCTACCATCAACACAAAGGAAACCGAAACAGCGGCAACAGTTCAAGATGTGGATTTTGTGGCAAGCAGCCTCAACATAACAGACAAGAATGCCCTGCATGTGGAAAAATCTGCAACAACTGTGGAAAATATGGACATTCCCAGTCAGTCTGTCGTCAGCAACACCCTGTAGTGAGTGCTGTAAAGGAAGAAGAAATGTACTTTCTGGGTGCCATTGACAGCAATGTTAATGTCCTTCCTTGGTTTGTGGACTTGAACATTTGCGGGAAACCGATTCGCTTCAAAATCGATACTGGTGCCGATGTATCAGTCATTTCTCTTGCAGAGTACCAAAGCATGAAATCTCGCCCGCCACTTCAGCATACCAACGCTACACTTGGCAGTCCAGGAGGCAAAATGAGTTGCAGAGGATACTTCATGAGTACCGTGAGCGTCAAGAAGGACTCATTCAAACTGAAAATTTTTGTGATTAACTCTGACACAGACAACCTTCTTGGACGCGGTGCTGCCAGTCACATGGGTCTTGTACAGCGAGTAGACAGTCTGATGAACTCAACATTCGGAGAACTGGATGATAAGCCTGTTAATTGCCCCCCAGTCAAAATCCATCTGAAGAGGATGCTGAACCATACAGTGTGGCAACAGCAAGAAGGATACCAATTCCGCTTCTCGACAAAGTCAAAGATGAGCTTGATCGAATGAAGGAAAATGATATCATCGAAGAAGTTACTGAACCTACGGATTGGTGTGCCCCAATAGTTGCCGTGATGAAGAAATCTGGAGCTGTTCGCATCTGCACAGAAAAAGGAAAAAAGCTTGTTGTAGCTGACACCCTTTCCAGGAGTCCACAAAACGAAGCTTCAGTTCAGCAAGTTGACACTGTCTCATGTGAAGAGGCCATCAGGGCCCACATCAACATGATAAAAGAGACCTGGCCCACTTCGGATAAAACACTACAAGAAATTGCAAAAGAAACTGCTCAAGACAAAGTCATGAGTACTGCACTGACTTACACCTTGACGGGATGGCCCAACTATATCAGTCAAGTGGATCCAGCAGTCAGAGAATTCTTCTCTGTCAGAAATGAGCTGAGTGTGAACCAAGGACTTCTCATAAAAGGGCAACGCATAGTGATCCCTGAGAAAATGCGAGAAGATGTACTCAGCAGGATCCATGAAGGACACACTGGCATAACTAGATGCCGCGAACGTGCAGCCAACTCTGTGTGGTGGCCTGGACTTTCATCTGCTGTCGCTGCAGTGAGGGGGTAGGTGGGGGGAGCTGTTTTCGGGGCATGACATGGATTTGGGTATGGGAGCCTTGGATGTTTTAGCATGACATAGATGGGGGAAGGATAGGGAGGATTTAGGGCGTGACATAGATGGGGGAAGGACAGGGAGGATTTAGGGCGTGACATAGATGGGGGAAGGACAGGGAGGATTTAGGGCGTGACATAGATGGAGAAAGGACAGGGAGGGTTTAGGGCGTGACATAGATGGAGAAAGGACAGGGAGGGTTTAGGGCGTGACATAGATGGAGAAAGGACAGGGAGGGTTTAGGGCGTGACATAGATGGAGAAAGGACAGGGAGGTTTAGGGCGTGACATAGATGGGGAAGGATAGGGAGGATTAGGGCGTGACATAGATGGGGAAGGACAGGGAGGATTTAGGGCGTGACATAGATGGAGAAAGGACAGGGAGGTTTAGGGCGTGACATAGATGGAGAAAGGACAGGGAGGTTTAGGGCGTGACATAGATGGAGAAAGGACAGGGAGGATTTAGGGCGTGACATAGATGGGAAAGGATAGGAGGATTTAGGGCGTGACATAGATGGAGAAAGGACAGGGAGGATTTAGGGCGTGACATAGATGGAGAAAGGATAAGGAGGATTTAGGGCGTGACATAGATGGGAGGAAGGACAGGGAGGATTTAGGGCATGACATAGATGGAGAAAGGATAGGGAGGATTTAGGGCGTGACATAGATGGAGAAAGGATAGGGAGGATTTAGGGCGTGACATAGATGGAGAAAGGACAGGGAGGATTTAGGGCGTGACATAGATGGGAAGGATAGGGAGGATTTAGGGCGTGACATAGATGGAGAAAGGACAGCGAGGATTTAGGGCGTGACATAGATGGAGAAAGGACAGGGAGGTTTAGGGCGTGACATAGATGGGGAAAGGACAGGGAGGTTTAGGGCGTGACATAGATGGGGAAAGGACAGGGAGGATTTAGGGCGTGACATAGATGGGAAAGGACAGGAGGTTTAGGGCGTGACATAGATGGGAAAGGATAAGGAGGATTTAGGGCGTGACATAGATGGAGAAAGGAAGGGAGGATTTAGGGCGTGACATAGATGGGAGAAAGGACAGGGAGGATTTAGGGCGTGACATAGATGGGGAAAGGACAGGGAGGATTTAGGGCGTGACATAGATGGAGAAAGGACAGGGAGGATTTAGGGCGTGACATAGATGGGGAAGGACTAGGGAGGATTTAGGGCGTGACATAGATGGAGAAAGGAAGGGAGGATTTAGGGCGTGACATAGATGGGGTAGGATAGGGAGGATTTAGGGCGTGACATAGATGGAGAAAGGACAGGGAGGATTTAGGCGTGACATAGATGGGGAAAGGATAGGGAGGGTTTAGGGCGTGACATAGATGGAGAAAGGACAGGGAGGATTTAGGGCGTGACATAGATGGGGAAAGGACGGGAGGATTTAGGGCGTGACATAGATGGGGAAAGGAAGGGAGGATTTAGGGCGTGACATAGATGGGGAAAGGACAGGGAGGGTTTAGGGCGTGACATAGATGGGAAAGGATAGGGAGGATTTAGGGCGTGACATAGATGGGGAGGATAGGGAGGATTTAGGGCGTGACATAGATGGAGAAAGGACAGGGAGGATTTAGGGCGTGACATAGATGGAGAAAGGACAGGGAGGATTTAGGGCGTGACATAGATGGGGGAAGGATAGGGAGGATTTAGGGCGTGACATAGATGGAGAAAGGACAGGGAGGATTTAGGGCGTGACATAGATGGAGAAAGGACAGGGAGGATTAGGGCGTGACATAGATGGGGAAAGGACAGGGAGGATTTAGGGCGTGACATAGATGGGAAAGGACAGGGAGGATTTAGGGCGTGACATAGATGGGGAAAGGACAGGGAGGATTTAGGGCGTGACATAGATGGGGAAAGGAATAGGAGGGATTTAGGGCGTGACATAGATGGGGAAAGGACAGGGAGGATTTAGGGCGTGACATAGATGGGGAAAGGACAGGGAGGATTTAGGGCGTGACATAGATGGGGAAAGGACAGGGAGGATTTAGGGCGTGACATAGATGGGGAAAGGACAGGGAGGATTTAGGGCGTGACATAGATGGAGAAAGGACAGGGAGGATTTAGGGCGTGACATAGATGGGGTAGGATAGGGAGGATTAGGGCGTGGACAATAGATGGAGAAAGGACAGGGAGGATTTAGGGCGTGACATAGATGGAGAAAGGACAGGGAGGATTTAGGGCGTGACATAGATGGGGATAGGATAGGGAGGATTTAGGGCGTGACATAGATGGAGAAAGGACAGGGAGGATTTAGGGCGTGACATAGATGGAGAAAGGACAGGGAGGATTTAGGGCGTGACATAGATGGGGAAAGGACAGGGAGGATTTAGGCCGTGACATAGATGGGGAAAGGACAGGGAGGATTTAGGCCGTGACATAGAGGGAGAAAGGACAGGGAGGATTTAGGGCGTGACATAGATGGGGAAAGGACAGGGAGGATTTAGGGCGTGACATAGATGGGGAAAGGACAGGGAGGATTTAGGGCGTGGACATAGATGGGGAAAGGACAGGGAGGATTTAGGGCGTAACATAGATGGGGAAAGGACAGGGAGGATTTAGGGCGTGACATAGATGGGGAAGGACAGGGAGGATTTAGGGCGTGACATGATGGAGAAGGAAGGAGGATTTAGGGCGTGACATAGATGGGGAAGGACAGGAGGATTTAGGCGTGACATAGATGGGGAAGGACAGGGAGGATTTAGGGCGTGACATGGATGGAGAAAGACAGGGAGGATTTAGGGCGTGACATAGATGGGAAAGGACAGGGAGGATTTAGGGCGTGACATAGATGGAGAAGGATAGGGGATTTAGGGCGTGACATAGATGGAGAAAGGATAGGGGGATTTAGGGCGTGACATAGATGGAGAAAGGACAGGAGGATTTAGGGCGTGACATAGTTGGGGAAAGGACAGGGAGGATTTAGGGCGTGACATAGTTGGGAAAGGATAGGGAGGATTTAGGGCGTGACATAGATGGAGAAGGACAGGGAGGATTTAGGGCGTGACATAGATGGGAAAGGAAGGGAGGATTTAGGGCGTGACATAGATGGGGAAAGGAAGGGAGGATTTAGGGCGTGACATAGATGGGGAAGGACAGGGAGGATTTAGGGGGTGACATAGATGGGGAGAGGACAGGGAGGATTTAGGGCGTGACATAGATGGGGAAAGACAGGGAGGATTTAGGCGTGACATAGATGGGAAAGGACAGGGAGGATTTAGGGCGTGACATAGATGGGAAGGATAGGGAGGATTTAGGGCGTGACATAGATGGGGAAGGAAGGGAGGATTTAGGCGTGACATAGATGGGGAAGGACAGGGAGGATTTAGGGCGTGACAAGATGGGGGAAGGACAGGGAGGATTTAGGGCGTGACATAGATGGGGGAAGGACAGGGAGGATTTAGGGCGTGACATAGATGGGGAAAGGACAGGGAGGATTTAGGGCGTGACATAGATGGGGAAAGGACAGGGAGGTTTAGGGCGTGACATAGATGGAAAGGATAGGGAGGATTTAGGGCGTGACATAGATGGGGAGGATAGGGAGGATTAGGGCGTGACATAGATGGGAAGGACAGGGAGGATTTAGGGCGTGACATAGATGGGAAGGACAGGAGGATTTAGGGCGTGACATAGTGGGAAAGGAAGGGAGGATTTAGGGCGTGACATAGATGGAGAAAGGACAGGAGGATTTAGGGCGTGACATAGATGGGAGAAGGAAGGGAGGATTTAGGGCGTGACATAGATGGGAAAGGCAGGGAGGATTTAGGGCGTGACATAGATGGAGAAAGGACAGGGAGGATTTAGGGCGTGACATAGATGGGAGGAAGGGAGGATTTAGGGCGTGACATAGATGGGGAGGATAGGGAGGATTTAGGGCGTGACATAGATGGGAGAAGGACAGGGAGGATTTAGGGCGTGACATAGATGGGAAGGACAGGGAGGATTTAGGGCGTGACATAGATGGGGAAAGGACAGGGAGGATTTAGGGCGTGACATAGATGGGAAGGACAGGGAGGATTAGGGCGTGACATAGATGGGGAAAGGAAGGGAGGATTTAGGGCGTGACATAGATGGGGAAAGGACAGGGAGGATTTAGGGCGTGACATAGATGGGAAAGGACAGGGAGGATTTAGGGCGTGACATAGATGGGGAAGGAAGGGAGGATTTAGGGCGTGACATAGATGGGAAGGACAGGGAGGATTTAGGGCGTGACATAGATGGGAAAGGATAGGGAGGATTTAGGGCGTGACATAGATGGGGAAGGAAGGAGGTTTAGGGCGTGACATAGATGGGGAGGATAGGGAGGATTTAGGGCGTGACATAGATGGGAAAGGACAGGGAGGATTTAGGGCGTGACATAGATGGGAAAGGAAGGGAGGATTTAGGGCGTGACATAGATGGGGTAGGATAGGGAGATTTAGGGCGTGACATAGATGGGGAAGGAAGGGAGGATTAGGGCGTGACATAGATGGGAAAGGACAGGGAGGATTTAGGGCGTGACATAGATGGGGAAAGGATAGGGAGGATTTAGGGCGTGACATAGATGGAGAAAGGACAGGGAGGATTTAGGGCGTGACATAGATGGGAAAGGAAGGGAGGATTTAGGGCGTGACATAGATGGGGAAAGGACAGGGAGGATTTAGGGGTGACATAGATGGGGAAAGGATAGGGAGGATTTAGGGCGTGACATAGATGGGAAAGGACAGGGAGGATTTAGGCGTGACATAGATGGAGAAAGGACAGGGAGGATTTAGGGCGTGACATAGATGGGGAAAGGATAGGGAGGATTTAGGGCGTGACATAGATGGAGAAAGGACAGGAGGATTTAGGGCGTGACATAGATGGGGAAAGGACAGGGAGGATTTAGGCGTGACATAGATGGGGAAAGGACAGGAGGATTTAGGCGTGACATAGATGGAGAAAGGATAGGGAGATTAGGCGTGACATAGGGGAGGATAGGAGGATTTAGGGCGTGACATAGATGGAGAAAGGACAGGGGATTTAGGGCGTGACATAGATGGAGAAAGGATAGGGAGGATTTAGGGCGTGACATAGATGGGTAGGATAGGGAGGATTAGGGCGTGACATAGGGAGGATAGGAGGATTTAGGGCGTGACATAGGGAGGATAGGGAGGATTTAGGGCGTGACATAGATGGAGAAAGGACAGGGAGGATTTAGGGCGTGACATAGATGGAGAAAGGACAGGGAGGATTTAGGGCGTGACATAGATGGAGAAAGGACAGGAGGATTTAGGGCGTGACATAGATGGGGAAAGGATAGGGAGGATTTAGGCGTGACATAGATGGAGAAAGGACAGGGAGGATTTAGGGCGTGACATAGATGGGAAAGGACAGGGAGGATTTAGGGCGTGACATAGATGGGGAAAGGACAGGGAGGATTTAGGGCGTGACATAGATGGAGAAAGGATAGGGAGGATTTAGGGCGTGACATAGATGGGGTAGGATAGGGAGGATTCAGGGCGTGACATAGGGTAGGAAAAGGGAGGATTTAGGGCGTGACATAGATGGGTAGGATAGGGAGGATTTAGGGCGTGACATAGATGGAGAAAGGATAGGGAGGATTCAGGGCGTGACATAGGGGTAGGATAGGGAGGATTTAGGGCGTGACATAGATAGGGGTAGGATAGGGAGGATTTAGGGCGTGACATAGATGGAGAAGGATAGGAGAATTCAGGCGTGACATAGGGGTAGGATAAGTGGAGGATTATGGCGTGACATAGATAGGGGTAGGATAGGGAGATTTAGGGCGTGACATGGTGAGCGTACAGATGCACGGTTTCAGGGCGGGAGATCATGACGGTGTATGTAACATGACAGGGTGGGGAACAGGACGTGAGATGTCAGGGCCTGAGAATCGTGCACGTAGAGGGGGGGTGGGGGGGGGGGCGGACATTGATGCAAGGCATGACGTGACGCAGATGAAGGGCATGACATTGTGATCTTATCGGGCAAAGAGGGTGGGATGTAGGGCGTGACGTGGTGGGTGTATTTGGGCAGAGGGGCACGGATGAGGCATAACATGGTGAGCGTGTTGCGGCAGAGGGGGCGCAAATGAAGAACGTGACGTGGTTAGGCGTTTTGGGGCAGAGGGGGCGCTGATGAAGGGCGTGACATGGTGGGTGTATTGGGGCAGAGGGGGCGCGCATGAAGGGTGTGACGTGGTGGGCGTATTGGGGCAGAGGGGGCTCGGTTGAAAGGCGTGGGTGTGGGTGTATTGAGGCAGAGGGGGCGCGGATGAAGGGCGTGACGTGGTGGGCGTATTGGGGCAGAGGGGGCTCGGTTGAAAGGCGTGGGTGTGGGTGTATTGGGGCAGAGGGGACGCGGATGAAGGCGTGACGTGGTGGGCGTATTGGGGCAGAGGGGGCTCGGTTGAAAGGCGTGGGTGTGGGTGTATTGGTATTGGGGCAGAAGGGGTGCAGATGAAGAGCGTGACGTGGATGGACGAACTGGAACGGGTAAGGGGGGGGGGGGGACGGATGCAGCACATGAAATAGATGGGCGCAAGGAGGGTGGTGGATCGTGGATCCGCATGGGTGTGCGTACTGGGGAGGAGGGAGAGGGGGCATGGATGCTGGGCGTGCGTGACGCATGTCGGCGTATCGGGGCAGGCACTCATACAGGCACGTACAAACAAACACGCGCGCATCACACACACACACAAACACACACACACACACACACACACACACACACACACACACATGCACGTGTGAACGCACACATACCGAGAAAGAGAGAGAGAGAGAGAGAGAGAGAGAGAGAGAGAGAGAGAGAGAGAGAGACTGACACTGACACAAGTTTATTGAATAGGCCACAGCCCCTTTCAATGGGGGGGGGGGGGGGGGGAGATATCATGGAATATTGGATTCTTCGCGCGCGCGCTCGCGCGCACGCACACACACACACACACACACACACACACACACCACACACACACACACACACACACACACACACAAGCTTGCACATGCAGACAGTGTACAACTCGAGAAATTATCACGATTCATCAGCACTGAACATACTATATTACACAATATTTACACAATATTTATCTGTTTTCATTAGTGGTAACAGTTTGAAGTCGGAGCTTGAATGCGAAGAATAAAAACATAGAAAAATCCAGAATATTTTCCTCGGACAATTTTAGGCATGCTACTCTGCTAATACCTGAAGAATTTCCATTAACAATACTTTGCAGATACTTTTGCCTATAACCGTTGTATAGCGGGCATTCAAAAATTAGGTGAATTTCTGTTTCAAGCTTGCCGCTACAAAAGGGACAGTTCCAGTTCTCCGTATTTTTTGAATAACGGTATTTGTGAACATTAATCTGTGATACTCCCAACCTAAACTGTGCAAGTACATTACGATATGCATTCATCCATAGGACATCCACATATTTCTCCCTTCCAAAATATGTCTTATATTGTTTGTACTCAGAGAATCTACCACTAGTTTCCATGTGGTCATACTATCGGAGACAAAAAGGAACTATACAACCTTTCCTTAAACTCTTTGAAGAACAATTTCTCTTGTCCACAACCAAACAACCACACTTGCTCAAATCCATTCTCACACAAAACAGTTTGAACTTTTGTGACCCAAGTGTTAGTTCCGCGCTCATGCATCTTTAAAAGCATATGATAAGATTTCTTTGAAAACAGATGATCCGGTTGTTTCAATAAACGAAACCAGTATTTAATACATTTTGAAACAGAATTCATCCATAAGGGATACCTGCCCAACTCGCCATAGATCATATCCTTTGGGGTTTTATCAGTAACATGTAGTAACTGTTTACACGCATAAAGATGAACACGCTCCACCTGCTCAAACCTTTGAAAGCCCCATACCTCTGCTCCATACAACAAAACTGGAACAACCTGAGTATCAAAAAGTTTGAAAAATATTTCAGCTGAGTTACTATCTATTCTGTTCAGAGTTTTCAGGATTTCTATTGTACTTATCTTAGCTCTGCTTGTAGTATCTTCCATTGCTGCTGTGAAGCTGTGACGGGTGGAAAAGGTCAATCCTAAATATTTGTATGAATTAACAACTTCAACTTGTTTACCATCTAAAAACCATTTTTCACGTGGTCCTAGAAACCCACCCTTCCTGAACACTATTATCTTGAATTTATCCATATTAACAGTTAATCCTAGTCTGTGTGCAGATACTTGAAGATTGTTAAGCTGATTTTGTAGTCCGATCACTGTCGTTGATAGCAGTGTAAGATCGTCAGCGAAAAGTAGCAGGAAAAGATCAATGTCTGAAGAACTGAGAGACAAGCCATGCCTACCTTTAACAGTCAGTTCATTGGCTAATTCATTTATTAGTAATGAGAAAAGTATCGGACTCATTATGCAGCCTTGTTTCAGACCTTGCAAACAAGAAAAGAACTCCGAGAGACCATTCTTGCTCATTACGCAGGATTGTACGGATTTATACATGGCTTGAATTATCCGCAGCATTCTCCCGTTCACGCCTGTTTTTATAAGAACTGACAGTAAAATGTTTCTTCTTACGGTGTCGTATGCTTTTCGAAAATCGATGAAAGCAACACACATTTTTTGGTTCTTGGAGAAATGCTTTTCAATACAAGCGTGGAGTGTAAAAATATGATCCACTGTCGAGCGTCCCTTACGAAAGCCTGCTTGCGCATCGTTTAACAAAGAATTGTTCTCAGCCCATACGTACAGCCTACTGTTTATGATTTTGGTGAACACCTTACTTACAACACTCAATAATGATATCCCCCAGTAGTTATCGGGATTGTTCGGGTCCCCTTTCTTGTGTAACGGTACAATAATCGCTTTAGTCCATTCATCGGGAAATAATCCATCGACAATAAGCTTATTGAAATAAAATTTCAAATATCTTATTATTTCTGGTTCTGCGGATTTTAACATCTCTGCCAGAACACCATCCGGGCCTGCTGCTTTCCTACATTTTAATTGTTTAATCGCTTTACTTATCTCCGCCCCGCTTATTTCGCAATCAAGAGTGCTGTTGTAATTTTGATCTTCCCTTGACAAATCCGTATGAACAAAGTTTTCAGTAATGTCTGCATTAAACACTTTTTCAAAGTGTAAGACCCATTCATCATTACTGATGTTATTAATGACGGGTGTACTTTTCCTGTGCTTCTTAATTTCTTTCCAGAATTCTTTGGAATCACTTGCGGAGCTAAGTAGCGCTGTTACCGACGCTCTTTTGTAGTCTCTTTTCTTACCTTCTGTTAGAGCCTTGTATTCTTTTCGCTTTGAGGTATAATCTTTATAATGTTCTTTTCTTTTTGTTCGACTGGAACGTCTCAAATATCCTCTTACCTCTTTTTTCTTTAACAAGCGTTCTTTGTCGAACCATCTTGAATTCCGATCTCCTACGCTGGTATCAATGACTACGAGTTTTTTCATGCAGATAGCAGCTTCCATTAGAGATCTATTGAATAGTCTAATGGACTCATCTGGATCAACATCTATCAGGTTTTCTGCAACCTTCATTCTATCTCGAAATATATGTGATGAAATTTTATCCTTAAAAATGTCTGCTTTGTTAACCTGCCACACAATTTTTTCCGTTTTGTATTTTTTCCTTGCCTTCAAGCTGTGCTGATCACCATCAGTCTGACCTTGACAATACATCTCTACAGGCATGTGGTCAGATTCTATTCTGTCACCAACTATTACGCTGCCAACCATTTGAGAGAAATCGACATCAGTTAAGAAATAGTCCACAACACTGTGACCATGTTCAGACATATAGGTCAGTTTTCCTTCTTCGTCTCCTGTCACATAACCATTCATGATTAACATGCTGTAGCAAATGCATAGTTCAAGGAGTTTTCTTCCAAAATTATTAATTTGAGTATCATTTGATTTTCGGCTTAGTTGCCACAAGGGCTCATTATGGAATGGATTACTTTCCTCGTCGTTGCCCTGGAGGAGATCTACATTTATTTGATATTCAGAAGTCCGTGCGTTAAAATCGCCGGTACAGATCAAATGCACGTTATCATACTCATCTGTCAGGTCATGTAAACATCTGTCTATCTCATCAATAAGACAGTTACTCTGGGACTGGTCATAAAAGGGACTGCCTGTGGGTGGTACGTACGTAGCTAAATACAAAACATCCCTGGTACAAGCAAAGAGAGTCTTGGACAGACTCAGTACAATGATGTTTTCCGAGTCCATTCTTATTTCATGCACATGGTTTTGTTTTAGAGAGTTTCTTATCAATACTAAATGCCACCTGACCTTCTACCTTGCTGCGACAATTTCACTGCAGGACACAATAATTTCTTAAAATCCAAGAAAATATTTGAGATATCGAAGTTCACATCAACAAATGTCTCTGTTAGAGTAACAATATCAAATTGATTAATGTAACTTACCCAGTCAGTATCGCACAGTTTGCTTGCTAAGCCACCAATGCTGTATGACAGAAAGGAAACACTGGGTGATGCTGGGGGCCGGCCGGAATCTTATCTGTTGACGTCTGCTTGGTCTTCAGTAGTGGTGTCAGTTGTAAAGTCAGGGTCGTCTGTCTGGTCGTTAGTCTGGTCATCTGCTTGGTCATCAGTCTGGTCAACTGTCTGGTTGTCAGTCTGGTCAACTGTCATGTGTGTGTCAACACCATGGTGAGCGCTGTCGACTACAGGAGTTGGACCACGGTGGGACAGGCGGAACATGGAGTCGATTCTTGTCTGGGATGGCGGGATCCTATCTTGTCCTCTTCCAAAGTCCCGGGGAGTTGTGGGGCCATCGTCTCCACGGCACCATGCAGGAGTGCGGGTGCCTGCCTTGCTGCTGTCATTCCTCGCCCGTTTCTGCTCCTGGCTCTGCAGCTTCCGTGTTCGGTGCCGCTCTTGTCCGCAGGTTGTACTTGGAGTTGGGGCGTGTAGCAGTGGTGTCGTCGGCACGGGGCCGTTCCCTGGGTGATGATCTTCCTGGACCTGTGGCTCCTCATTGCTGCTGTCTGCTGCCCCCCGTTCCCCTGCCGCTGACTTCAGGCTGCTTCCTGGCACCACGTTGGGAGGTCGACTGGCCGGCACTGGTGGTCCGTGGTCGCTGGTCACTGAGCGAGTGAAGATTCCCTTCACGTCCCCTCGTCGGCAGTGGAGGGTCCTCTTCCACTGGCAGCAGCAGATCCGCTGATCTGTCCGCACGGTGTTGTTGCTGTCTGTGTTGACCTGGTCTGACCTGACCTGTGGCAGACCTTCCTGTTGCTGCTGTCTGTGTTGACCTGGTCTTGACCTGGCCTGTGGACAGACCTTCCTGTTGTTGCTGTCTGTGTTGACCTGGTCTGACCTGGCCTGTGGCAGACCTTCTGTTGTTGCTGTCTGTGTTGACCTGGTCTGACCTGACCTGTGGCAGACCTTGCTGTTGTTGCTGTCTGTGTTGACCTGGTCTGACCTGACCTGTGGCAGACCTCCCTGTTGCCCCACTGCTACCTGTCTGGCTTCTTGTCGCACGTTGGCTGGCGAGGTCAAATTCATAGACAGCGTTTTCTGTGACAAGCTTGTCACACGTTGGCTGGCGAGGTCAAATTCATAGACAGCGTTTTCTGTGACAAGAGAGAACCCTATAAAATAGGCATTCTGGCTCATCCGGCTCCGCCCAGCTCCAACCGGCTAAAGCCGGTTTCGCTGCTGCTCCACCGGATTACCCAGAATGCCTATTTTATAGTTCTCTGGTGGGGAATTTAGCCGCCTAAATTTATACAATGCCGCGTGACGGCTAACGCCTGCACTAAACGACGCCGGTGGGGAATTTAGCCGCCTAAATTTATACAATGCCGCGTGACGGCCTGCAGTAAACGACGCCCTTACTCCGTTATGTGTAACTCGACACGAACCAGCAAACAGTGCGACGCTTCGACTCGGCAATTATGCAGTTGGGTAAGCCGTGACCTAGAATTAGTAGAGTACTACATAAAGGCAGCAAACCCTTCAGAAGTGAAGAGGAGTTGTCTCCCCGGAAAAGAATGTAACAATTAATTGTGTTTTATCCTTTATGAAAAAAAAATCGTCATTAAGTCGTTCTAGGTTCTTATTCAAGTCGGCATCACGTTCTTATTCAAGTTCTTATTTAAGTTCTTAACAAGTTTTTATTCAAGTTCTTATTTAAGTTCTTAACAAGTCAACATCAAGTTCTTAACAAGTCATCATCAAGTTCTTAACAAGTTATTATTCAAGTACTTATTCAAGTACTTATTCAAGTTCTTAACAAGTCGTCATCAAGTCGTCATTAAGTTCTTATCAAGTCGTCATTAAGTTCTTATCAAGTCGTCATCAAGTTCTTATCAAGTTCTTATTTAAGTTTTCATCAAGTCGTCATCAAGTCGTTATCAAGTTCTTATTCAAGTCACTTATAATTATTTATTAAGTTCTTGAAATATTACTGCATATCAAATGGATCAAAATGAGATTTTGTTGTTGGCGGTTCTGGCATGCTTTTTTGTTCAGATTTTGTATTTAGTGGCTGTGATTTTTTGGGCTGCTTTGGTTTTTGCTGTCTTTCTTTATATGTTTTATAAACGTAATAACCACCCCACCAACAGCAATGACGCCAAAAATGCCAACTCTTTTAATCCAAATAATCCATGATGATGTTGCGGGACTTGAAACAACTTGTTCTTGTTGTGGCTCTGGCACAACTGGTGTTTTTTCATTATGAGTTATATGTTGTAACTCTAATTTTCTTTTTTTGTTCCACTCTGCTAATTTTTTCCCTGCTTCAACGCGCCCAGGATTCTTTTCACGGGTCACTTTCTCCATCAACGTTTTCTGCTCGGTCATTTTTAAGGGAAATAAAATCTATATGATTAAACGTAATTAACCCCATAATTACTGGCGACAATAATGTTCCAAATCTGTAATATAGATCACATCCTAGAGACTCTAATGACTTTGTTAAAACTGGATCCTGCATTAAATCATACATAAAATCTTGTTCAGAATCAATGGGCGCAAATCTACTAACGAGTTTAGTGTACAAACTAAGAACAGATTGTCCGACACTTTTGACCATTCTTGACCCCAGTTGCGCTTCATACCTGTTGTGATACTTTACAATGTCTTGCGGCGACATCTGTTGAATCTGTTCTATGCTGAATTCATTTCCGAGGTACTGTTGTTTTTCCACACGCCGCCAAAGAATACAGCCTTTCCTTTTGGCGCATAATAGCTTGGTCATCAACTTGATTATTTGTAATCATAAGTTCAGGAAGTAAATCATCGCAGTTCATGTTTTATTAATAATAAATATTATTTTATTTTTAAAAAATGAGCACCGAAAAAACTGTTGCCAACCTCGTATACCATTCTGCTGTTATTGGAGGTCTAAGTGTAGGATACACAATGCTTGGTAAAAGCTTGTTAAGAATAAAACCAGCAGATCTTGGCAAGCTAGATTTTGAAGACTCAGCAAAGTTGATTGCTGTCATTACAGCTTCATTTGCTACGAAAGACTTTCTAGTTAAGCAAGGAATAATTCCAGAAAATATAAATATGTAAAAAAAAATACATTTATAAAAATGGCTTCACTCGTAATGATGATAGGCGGCGCAGTGGTCAACGCGCTTGCTTTCAGCGGAAGTAATTACGCGTTTAGTAAACTACAAAATAACGATGAGAGAAAAAGACATAACAGAGCTATGGAGCAACTAGCCGCTGCACAAGACACCTATGAAAAGCAAAGAATGGAGCAGTTAGATTTTATTAACGACAGACTTAAACAACAGGGACATGCAGCTTACACATTTAAAGATGTTGACCAGGCAATAAAAGAATATTTTCTAGTAACAGGCCAACAAGTTGAAACATTGCCCCCACCAAAATTTAGCGATTACTATCAACCATCAGAAAAACAAAAGATGCAAGAAATATTGTTTATTGTCTTTGGCATGACCGCTGTGTATTTTGTTGCACAAAGTATTGGCTGAATAAAAAATGAACAAGATCTATTATTCGCCAAAAGGATATTGGAAGGGAATCACAGCAATTAAAAAGCTAAGCCAAGCAGCGGGAGTCAGTGAACAAACAGCAAAAGAATGGTTATCTAAACAAGCGATTTGGCAAATTTATCTACCAGCGCCTAAAAAACTACAGAGACCACACTTTGTGAATATAACTCCAAACGACACCCATCAAATGGATCTTCTATATTTACCCCATGATACGATTAGACGAAAAAGATTTAACCCGTAGAGTGCCTTTAAGCCGTCAGCTGACGCCGCATTAAAAATGCTTTCCCAGTGCCTATGGGCCGTCCACTGACGTCATGCATTTTTCTTGAATTTTCATTCGTTACTATTTCTATCAACGGACTTAAATAGAGTGTGCGTAGTAAGCCTTATATGTCTGTAGTATTAAAATGATATGTGAATGACCACACGTGAGGGGAAAGCCCATTTATTCTCATCACTGACTGGATGACCAGCCAGCACTTCGTCTCGCTTGCAAAGATGGCGGTGCAACCTTCGACAAGTGCAGCGACCAAATCAACGTATTTACACAGCTGAGCAGGCTCTGCTAATGATTTTTGACAAAGACAATAATCTTTTATTCAACGACTCACTCGAGCATGAAGGTGAGATGATGATAGTGATGGAATTGCCAACCGTATTCGTCAGTTATTGTGTCGGGCTGTGTGACCTCAATGTGTGTTCAGCTGACTGGTTTGCCAGCGTCGAACGAGCTCGCCTAGTGTGTACTCTGCACTGCGTGCCAGTGGTCAGTGACGTGGTAGTCAGCGTGAGAGGGGAGCGCGGCCTGCTCGCGGCGCGGCACAGGGCAGAGGGAAAGGTAGGGGAAGAGGAGCAGTGAAAGAGAGGGTTGAAGTCCAGCAAGGGGGCGTGGTGGGGAGAGGGGGGCGTGGTCGTGGACTGACCTGTCTGCATAGAGTGTGAGCGTCTTGATAGACTTCTAAACTGTTTTACTTTCATTTACAGGTGTAGTGTGACAATACAAACTTTATTTTCCACTTTTTTGCTTTGTGTTCTTGTTTGGATGTGAAGATGTCGTGGTAAATACATATGCTTTTGATCGTGCAAAAAAATCTATCCAAATCTAATTGTCTAAATACTTTTTTATTATCAAAATTATTAACAAAAGAAGCCCACATTCAAAATCTTCATTCAATTTCCTTCAAAAATCATATATATTTCATTGTTATATCTTTTGTAGTTTCTGAGCTAGAATTTTTTGTTAATTATTACCCCCAAATCATTAGATTTCCCTGGCACTGGGAAAGCCTTTGTTTGTAACATTTTCAAGCAGCTTCAAGCAGCGAACGGGTTAAGTACGCACTTACAGTCATTGATATAGCTTCAAGATACAAAGATGCGGAACCATTAACACAAAAGAGTGCTTCTGCTGTTGCTGTTGCTATACAGCTGATTTACCAATGAGGACCCTTAACTTATCCTCGCATGATTCAAGTCGATGACGGAAAAGAATTTAAAGGTCAAGTGAATCAATTATTGTTAAAACATAGAGTTACCATTAAAAGAGGCATTCCGGGTGTTCACAGATCACAGGCTTTGGTTGAAAACTTTAACAAACAGTTATCTGAAAGACTTTTCTCCTACCAGTATCACAGAGAGCTGATTGACAATTCTCGCAACACAGAATGGGTAAAAAGACTGCCCTCAGTTTTGCGCGCAATGAATAATGAAGAATTTAAAGGGCTAAAACCAGTACAAGCAATCAGAAAACAAACAATAAATGTTGTTGAAGAGTCTTCATCCAGCAAACTATTACCATTTGGTTTAAAAGTGAGATACCTTTATTCACCGGGAGAAGCGGAAGGGGACACTCGCATCAGGGCAACAGATCCAGTTTGGAGTGTTGATCCATATGAGATAAAAAAAATTGTGAAAATGAATCCGCCTGTGTATTATTTACGAGAAACTGACACAACAAAACGACCAGCCCCCCGAAGATCTTTTGTGAAGGAAGAACTGCAGATAATCCCACCAGACACAGTTCCAGTCGCTTAGTTAATTTAGGCAAATACATTTGAGTTTAAAATGGAAGCTCAAAAGAAAAAAGAGTTTTCAAAATTAATACGTCAATTATCTGCTTATAATATTATTATCAAAAAAAATTTAAGAACATTGACAATCTTATGCTAAAACAGCCAGACAATCGCTTACTACCCCAATCCCTAGATTCTGATATTTTGATATGGAAAAATCAAAATCTTGAAATGATAAAAAAAATTGAAGCACATTTAGCAGTAATGAATGAGATATTGTTGGCTATACTGGATAATGATATAGTTGAGCTTCTGATAACACTTGACCAAACAGAAACTCCATGAAGACATATGATTATACTATTCTCCAGTGCCCAATTGCATATGAATACTCTGGATTAACAAATACTCTTTTTGTGTTAGTGCGGTCAAGAGACCGTTTTGTTACAACTGTTGTGTTAATCTCATGCAGATTAGATCGTAGTTTGTAATTGTCATGATGAAAAGTCTTTTTATTGAACAATGCTTCTTTGTAGTTATCATGCGATATGTTTGACTGCACAACACTGCGAGATATTCCCTTTGCTTTTTTGACAACTTTTTTTGGCTTGAAAGACTGTACATTTTTGACCTTAAACCAATAAACTCCTTGATCACATCTCCAGATAATTCATCCTTCATCTTACCTAAAACCTTCTCATTAATAACTGAATGCAAAGGTGAATCTTTAGGGTAATCAGATGTGTCGTACCATCCCGCATGCTCTTTTGCTACTTCTAATTCCATGTCTTTGTAAAAATCTTCAGTAGGGATGTCGATTACAAAAGAATCTGTATCTGTGTACAGAACTCTGGACTCTGGATACAAGGGTTTAAAGTAGTCGTAAAGAAATTCTAACATCAAAAGCTTCGACAGCTCTAAAACAGTAAACCCAATAAAAACAGGTTTGTCCAATTTGACTTTCTTTTTTTTCATCATTATTCCAAAAAGCTGATCATGAAATCTTCTGAAGTCTTGGTAGTTGGGTTTTGACACCAGCTTAATTGCATCGTTTTCTCTAGTGACCAATCTGACATCTTTGCGCTTGTGCGGATTTTCCATAGTCTTTCCAAAACAGCTGTTGTTCATCAACTTGAAAAAGTCTTTTTCTGAAGCATCTGCGGATTTAGTTCTGAGATCAGTGTTCTTCATGATGTATGGTTTCATGAACTGTTCTTGATCAAATGCAATTATACGATGAACTGCTGTTAACTTTAAACCATGTCTTAAATAAAATTGGAGAAGTCTGTAATGACAGACATAATTTTTTTTGTCACGAAGATTAGGCACAAGTTTAGGCGGTTCTGTCATTGACACTTTTAGGGTTTCTGCCGCTAATGGATAGTCATTATGAAGGTCATGAAGTTCATGAGGATATTCTAAATCAACTTCTAGAATAAAGCCCCGTTGTTGATCAGCTTCTAGAGTATGCAGCCATTTTAAAAACTTTTGAATGTCTTTTACACCTCCTGTGTACATTTTAAAGTTACGTAATGGAAGTGATTGACTCATAGCCCAACCATACAGATTGTTTGCATCTAAATACATAAGATAGTTAGACTTCCTACTTGGATCATAGTTGTCTAAGTATTTGTTGTTTGCTTTACAGTAATGGTGAGACGCCATACTAATTCCGCCACGCAATCCGTTTTCAATCATCTGAAGCATTGGTAGGTCAGACAACAGGTCAATCTGTACACCAGTAAATTTTAAGAATGCGTCCCAACTCATCCCAGGCGCAGAAATATAATGCGCAGGATCTAGACTATGTTTCATGCAGGTCTTTCTGTAATTTTCAAAGATATCCGCCAACAAACAAGTATCCGCCATTAAATAGGAATCATGATAGTCTCCCATTGTTTTACACTCTAATTTCTGCCACGCTTCTTGAGCATGCTGGTAATCGCAGTCACTGATGTCTTTTCCTCTAAGACTAGAAAAGAACGCACCTTTAGGCGGAAGGGCTGGGTTATCAAACCTTTCCCAACTGTTCATGTACTCATAAGGATAAACGCCCTTTCTAACGAGCGTTGGGTCAAAATATTCTTCCGTTATTGGGCAGGACTTTAAGGACATAGCCAGTGACTCTAATGAACCCATCAGGTGTTGCATAGAGTCATAAAAAGACAGGTTATTTAAAGTAAAACACATGTACTTTTCTGATGACTGCGCAATGCATGACACCCTGAAATCGCTAGTTACTGCTTGCAATATAAGATGAGAATCGTAACCTCGCAAGTTATGAAAGAATATAGGAAGTCTCCAAGTCCTAGGATCAAACTTTAGTTGAAGATTGCAATTGTTATGTGCTGCTCCTCTGAATTCTCCGCTAATGTGATCATGATCTCTTACTGTTGGGTTTAAACTTTTAGGTGTTAGCTCTAAACCACAAATCCAACAGTGAGTGGCTGAGTCATAGCGATCTTGATCTTCAGGGGTCATCTTAAGATCGGATAGGACTAGATTATTAGAACAGACATTACGAACTTCTTGCATGCGTTTTAAGAAATGTTTTGCTGCATGTGGTCCTCTGTATAATTCTGGCTTTGAATGTTCACCATCTGACCTGACAACAATGAAGGCAAATGAACAAATCTGGTGGTTATTCATTATAACTGTTTTTGGTAAATGTTTTGGGGCAGGTCCTTCATAAGGAACAATAAGCGATTCAAAGTCTGCGTAAACAACGTATGGAGACCTCTGGAGTTTTTTGTAATTCTTAAAACTAACCTTACTGCCTTCTCTTGGCATAATTAGTTCTGTATTGCAGTCAACTGGACTAAGACAATGTTTTACATGTTCACTCGCTGCTTGAACAGACGGAATTCTTGTTAAACATTTTCTACAAAATTCTTGTTTGCTATGTTGTTTTGTAGTATGCACTAGTAATCAACTCATTGTGCGTATTAGAGTGTAGTGCAACCCATTAAGGCTTTGCATCAGGAGTAAGTCTACATGAGTTTTGGTTGGTTCGCCTATTGTTGGACTGTTCTTTGACACTCTAATTGGCAGAAGGTTGGTTTCTTCAGACCATGCGTATACGTTAACAGTTATTGGGGGATTCTGTTCTTCAAACTGATCAATTTTGTCTACAGCCATAGGAAAGGTGAGTCCATCAAAGTTAAGATCATTGACCCAAGGTTGATAGTTAGATACTCTCTCTGCATTTTTTGGTAAAAAATGCAGCTTCGCAAGAACGCACCACATAAAACATTTGTCGTCTGAATTCTTTATGTTCAGAACTGCTCTCTTTGCAACTAATGTTGGAGGCAGTGGAATGTAAGACTTGCCTACAATTGGCTCATACTTAGCCTGTCTTAATCTGATGTCTAGGACTTCACCCTCTGACCAACCAGAGCCTCTCATTTTAGCTGCTTCAGAGGCTTCATTAAACTGTGTAAGAAGTTGATCTGCCCAACCGGGTGTTAAGTCATTATAAGAAAGAATAGTCTGCTGTTTAGTTGAAACCCAGACTTCTAGATTTTCTTCGTTTATTGTTATATAGTCGATTAAAAAACTAACCTTACTTTAACTGGAGGGTTTATTGTTAGTTTACTTGGAACTTGAGAAATAGCATGTACAACGCTTGCCTGCACGTTTGTTGGATCAATAACTTCTAAAACGACCTCATTTAAAGCTTTTGACAAACGCTCTTCCTCTTCCATTGCATCTAACCAAGAGTCAAAACTGTCACATATCTTATCCATGTTGAGCTTCTTTTCTAACTCAAAATATTTATTTAAATTAAAAAAAAAATACTTAGTCAGAATCAATATCAGAGGTCTTTTTGTGCTTAGACTCATAAACTAAAGTATAAACGCCCTTTGGTGTTGTTAATGTGAGCTGTTTAGAACAGAGTTTAATGTCTCGTTTACTTTTTTTAAGCATTCCTTTTTTATCTGGTCGGTGTCTGGTTGTTGAGAAAAAGTTGCCCTTGCCTTTCTTTGAAGATCAAACTTTTGTCTTTTGTAGTCCTCAAAATCAGCCTGTAGGCGACTAAATTCTTCATCCGTGATGTTCGAGTCAGCAAGTGCTTTATCAATTATCAGTTTGAAGGAACTAAGTTTAGCTGTTATTAGTTGAACCATAGCTGTGTGCTTTTGGAGTTTAGCTTTTATTTTTTTGCTGACAGCACTTACAGCCAATGAACACAGGCCAAGAGTTAAAGACAAACCACCTAGAGGTAAAGCTGCCGGTGCACCTACGCCTGTTGCTAAGAGACCTACACTTGTTCCTGCTGATAGAGCACTAGTGATCGATGCTCCAGTATTAACATATGTAACAGCATTAAAGGCAGCAGAATATCCTTCGTTTGGTTTTGTTGTATTTTGAAAGGTCCTGCTCTAGTTGGGTTTGCATTTGTGTTATGTTTGTTAATCTGAAAGTTTTTATGTCTACAGCAACAGAGTTGCCTACTATCTCTTCTTTGGGCACTTTTGGATAAACCTGAACAGACATGCTTTTTAAAAATAAAAATAATTTAGTATTGGATATCTTTTAATCTGTTATCTTGAATATTCAGCTGCGCATCATATATTAAAAACAAATGTACATTAAGTGGTTTATCACTCTCTTTTTCTTTATCAATTTGAATGTTTATTACGTCTTTAACTGTTCTCCCACTCCCATGCAACTGATTATCTTCTGTTGACCTTAGGTCAATCCATAAACCGTATTTCGTTGTTAAATATTCATCAAGTCTAACACTGTGAAGGTGTAGATCTTTAGACACAAGGTCTACTGTTGGACTTCTAGACCTCCCGCCTCCAAACAATTTTCTTATTTCATCAAAATGATTAAGGTTTAAGCCCACTACCGTAGACTTGGTTAGGACTACCCTCAATTGAACATTGTACTTTCGTTATTTTAGGATTGATAAACTTTTCACTTTGTCTTTGGTATGGTTCTTTATCATCTTCACACAGCAATAAAATACCTTTAAGTGATCGTGCTGTGGCGCTAAAACTAAAATTCCATATAGTGTCTGCCCTGCTTTTAGGATATTTTGAATGATGAATCACTCTTTCGTAATATATTGCTAATTTTGACTGATATTGTTGCTCAATCAGCCTTGCTAAGTTAGGGTTGCTAACAATGTCAAACTCTAACGAGATGTCGAAAATGCTGTACTTTGCGTCAGTGTCTGTAGATTTAATGACACGTTTGTATTCATTAAAAGTTAGTTCATATGACAATCTGTCTTTTAATGCTCCTTGAAAGTATGGCGCATGCGCTTTTAACAACTCAAAATCTAAGGGTATAGAAAAGCGATTTCCATAAGCAAAACTTACAGCTTCATACTTGTTGCCGGCTTTAGCATCTTCGGCGTCTATTCTGTGTTTTAGTGCTTCGTTATTTTCGATTCCTTGAAACGCAAGATCGGCCCTTTCATTATCGGTTAGCCATAGATCAGAATAGATTAGAAATATGTCTGCATTGTGTAAAGAAAATATTTCTTGCCCCTCAAGTTTTATAGAAATTTTCTTAACGATTGCCCGTCCCAGATTCTGAACTACTGTCCTATTTACGTCTGTTGCTGATTCGAGTTCTATTTTGAAAGTAAGACGTGCAGATCCCGGCACAATCACTTCATCTGCTCCTAGGTCTGGAAATTTAACAGTAAGAATTTGATCTGAATCAATAGTAGATGGATTATTTGGAACAATAATATTCTGTTTATTTCCCTTCACGCCAAAGGGCTCTTTCAGTCTTCTATGCGGGTCAAGAATTGAGCCATATGCTTGTGACATTTTTTTTATAAAACAAAATAAAAAGTTAATTATTTTTAAAACATGGCAGGCATTGAAGATTATGATGTTTTTGATCCTGGAGACGACATGAGTGAAATGACACCTTTGACACATCCATTGCGCTCATTGCGACATGAATTAACAGAAAGTAAGGTCAGATCATTGTACCAAAGTTTAGGCCAAGAACCTCCCGAATTTATAGACCCTAATGATTTTGAAACAAAAAATGATCACTTGTTTTTTAAAAATGATAAAGGTGAACTTTTTCAGCTTACAACTAAACCAGACTCATCAAAGTTTTTAGCAAAGACTACAATTAGACAAAGGCTCAGTGTGAGCGATCAAAATCGCCTTGGCATTGCTAAACCGCGAAGATTAGACAGTGAGGCAGTTGCTAAACTTCAAAACACACTACAAGAACTCCCAACAGAAAACCAAATACAAAACATGGAACTTAAAGATTTAAGCCCAACAGCAGACGAAATAATACAAGCAGAAACCAGTTTTTCAGAAGAAACAGCATTAAAAACTATGCACGATCCGCCGCTACCTATGAGAGAAATAACGGCCCTTGATCATGCTTTGAGAAGCATCAGAGGCGAATTAACAAACAATTTAGCAAAACTGGGTGAACTAGATGAGCATATAAAAAGAGAAAAAGAAAAACTAGTTGAGGCTGATGACCACAACTTAGGACCTGGTGTTAAAGAAAGAATAACACAAAGACTAAAAGATCTTGAACAAGAGAGATCAGCAAGACTAGAAGTGTTGTCTAATAACCGAGAACAATTACGAACTCAAGTGAGCAGAATAAGAGAAACTATCCAAAGAATTTTATATGAAGACACAACGTTAGCAGAACGAATAAGAACACTGTTTAGAGAGCAAGGTGTCACATTAGCGAGCGTTATAACAGCCTTAGGATTTGCAATAAGTACACTGGTGTTGGCTATTACAGGTAATGGTGGGGGAGCAGTGCCTCCAGGACCACCATCAGATAAATCATGGGTAAAAAAACAACTTGATCATCTTGCAAGTTTATTAAAAAAATTAGCAGTAAAGCAATAGACTCTTTGCCTGGTATTATAGGTGGGATCGTTAGCTGGCTTTTGTCTACTGCAAGTAAAGTAGTTGGCTTTATGGCTGAGCACTTATGGACATTAGTTGTCTTAATAGTTGGGTTACTTTATAGTAAGATAAAGACCAAGTAATCCTAGGGCAGTTAATCCAATAACAAGTGCTGTCTTTTCATATTCATGGGGGTCGCTTTTATTCACCATGGGGATTGGTTGGGGGTGGGGTTTTGAGGGGGGTATTGGATGGGGTTTTGGGGCCTTGGGGATTGGTGGGGATTCTTTTTTTATTGCTATTGCTGGCTTAGAATTTATGTTCGTTTTTTCCGACCTTCTCTTCTTTACCAGCCACAAGGATTTCATTATTATAGTTTATTATTGTTCCTATCTGAAGTCTGAGGTCAGAAGGCAGCATGTATAAACCAGTGCCAACAGCAAAGTCTACTTTCGATCTTGCGTATTGCAAAACATTTTGGTACCTTTTAATACTTGAAGGCAAATCAATTGCAGAATTAATGGCGTCCTCTAAATTTGCTAAATACTGTTTTTGGGCGTCAAAGCCAGTAGAAGAATCAATTATGTTTGATCTCGTTTGTGCTTGCGAACCTAGCAAACACCAAACATAAGTACGAATAAGAGTCGTTTATTCGTTCTATTCCCGCTTTTGTTAGGCCTTTAGAAGTATCCAAAATAAATGTTGTCCAAGCTGTTTTATGCTCTTGCTCTATGGACCCGAGGTGAACAGTTGTGCCTGAAGAGAAAGATGTGTAAGGAGGATTGTAATCATAGTTATACTTTCTGTGCACGCCCAAAAATAAGGGTGCCTAAACATGATTAAGATCCAACTTTTGTCTAAAGTCTGTCTTTGGGTCAATATCAAATTCGTTACAGATCCTTTCAAAAGCCTTGTAATCTATTCTGTTGCTGAATGGATTAAACGTTTTGTCATTTGGTAATGGCGCTTGCAGTTCAGATAAAATACGTCTGAAGGTGTAATAAAAATGAAATCTATACACTGACCTCACCAAAGGATCAGGATGATTTAAATGATCAGCATACGACACTCCACACCCAGTTGAAGCACAAAACACAGCAAAGTTTAACTGGTTCTGATAAAACTGCATCGGATGACTGAACCACACTTTCGGGATGTAGTCGTTTTTAATAGGAGGGTTAAGATAACGATCCAATGGAGTACTAACCTTTACTTGAAAGGCGTCAGACTGAGTCACAGAAATGTCAAGGGTGTCAGTTGTTATATTTTTAGGACTGTAGTGCGGCCCAACAGAATATTTTGCATTAGTATATTTGAATGCACTCATTTTTAAATTTGTTTTAAAAATGTTTGTAACAATAACAACTCAAGACAGTCCTTCGTTTTTAGAATATGCTATTGATAATAACTGCGGAACCCAAAGGGTCGCACTCCATGAAATTTTTTACAAAGTCGTATGGTTTAATATAACTGAATCCAAGGAGAATAATAAGATTAAAAAATTTGATAATAGAGGAAACTTAGTTAGCCAGTTAACCATACCTGATGGTTATTACGGGTTTTGCTCGCTAAAAGAAGCAATGAGTAACTTCAACATTACTCTCAAACTTAACAATGCAAATTTGAAAATAATGTTATCATTCAAACCTGAAGAAGAAGAAGTAGGTTACTATTTTGATGGAGAGCTAGCTAAAATGTTAGGCTTTGCAACTGACAATCATGGTTTTAGAGTTACATCAGACGAAACTACTTATGAGGGAGAATATCCGCTCGATCTTGCATTACATTCATTACTCTATGTTCATTTGGACGAGCTGAGCACTGATGAAAACTTATATGATGGAAGGCCCTCAACTGTTTTAAGAGCTCTTCCATCAGGGAAAGCTGCATATTGCGATTATGAAATTATACAATTCCCTAATTTACAGTTTAAAAGATTAGCTTGTGGGAGGGTCAGATCATTTAATATAAAGATCACAGATAAAACAGGGAAAGTCGTGAAATGTGATAACCTGCACATTGTTTTAGAAATAAAATAATAAGGTGTACTAAAAATAATGTCTCGTGGGCCAGAAGAATCAGGAGTTACATTAGCGCCTGAGAGGTGTGTAACTTTAGAATTAAAAGACCTTGCAGACGTTGAGGACTTTGAACAAAACGGTGAGATAGGCACTTTATATGGTTTTGAGTACACTAAAGATGGTTATTATAAACGCAAAGAGGTTGACGACAACAAAAGGTTTCCTAAACTAGAACAACTACGCAATGTAGAAGCAAATAATGCGGGTCAGTATGAATATAAAATAGTTCGAAAAACTGACAACAAATGGCACTTAGAACCATATTTAGAATGGGACATAAAATTTGAATTCTTAAGCCCATTTACATTTTTTGACCGTCAAAAAAGTTTCAGAAAAGCATTGAACTCTGGCCCTTTACATGTAAGTCTTATGCCAGAGGACAACAGTCGGAAAGAGATCGAAATAAAGCCGTTTGGGGACAAACAGTACATCCTCCACAGAAGAGAATCGGTTTTAAAGAAAGCTTCTACAAAATTACAGTTTATTCCACGCACAAAATTAGGAGACACGTTCACAATGATATTTAAAATTTCTGTCTTAAAAGATGAGGCGAGAAATGGAGCTCTGGGCGTCAGTGACAATCTTATGAAAGGAATTCTTATTAGCTGGCAAAACTTAGACGTTGACAAACTTAAAGTTACTGTCGTCGTTCTTTACAATGGCGAGGATATTAAGGTCATAACAACAAGCAACAAAATTGATATTAGTCTAAATAGAAACGAACTTACAGAACTAAACTGGATTAATCTTACACATTTAGACCTTATAGGTTTTTATTATACTAAACAAGTTTTGACAGAGAGTATGATAAAAACAATAACTGGATTAGATTAAATTCTGTTTTAAAACTATGGAGCAGACGACTTTGGTGTCAATGCCGATGTTAAACTTTATGACAAAAACCCCTCATTGTTCATTGATTTGTGGACAGACTGGTTGTGGAAAAACAATATTTGTCCTCGACCTATTACAAACAGTTTATAGTTATAATTTTGATCATATTGTAATTTTCTGTCCAACACTCAAATGGAACAAAGCATATCACGACAGAAGGTTTATATGGACGGATGATGAAATCTATTTGATTGATCCCAGCAATAAACTTAGCGAGTGCTTAGAACATTTCTTTAGACAGTTTGAAGGAACTCAGACATTATTTATTATAGATGACTGTTCGGCAGAAAGAGACATAGTTAGAAAAAGAAATACTTTATCAAAACTAGCTTTCAGTGGAAGACATGCTGGGATAAGTGTGTGGATTTTATGTCAAAAATATAACTCAGTTTTAAAAGACTTTAGAGAGCAATTAAAGACAGTGGTTTTATTCCACATGAAAGATAGAGACGCATTTGATGAATGTATGCGTGAAAATGATGTTATTGAAGACGATCAAGAAAAACGAAGGATTAAGCAAAAACTTAAGTCTCAAAAGTTTTCTAAATTAGTGTTAAAAACAGATAATCCTACACATTATGTATGTTTGTAAAGTGTTTACTATTAGAGAACTATAAAATAGGCATTCTGGGTAAGCCGGCGGAGCAACAGCGGAGCCGGGTGAGCCAGAATGCCTATTTTATAGTTCTCTACAAGCTTGTCACACGTTGGCTGGCGAGGTCAAATTCATAGACAGCGTTTTCTGTGACAACTTGTCACACGTTGGCTGGCGAGGTCAAATTCATAGACAGCGTTTTCTGTGACAAGCTTGTCACACGTTGGCTGGCGAGGTCAAATTCATAGACAGCGTTTTCTGTGACAAGCTTGTCAAAACGCAATTTTGCAACTTCTCCTTTGGATATTAAATCTCGTCTCATGCTGAGCAGCGCTCTTCG